>CM076575.1:1735075723-1735688449 GCA_034641835.2 Pinus albicaulis | reverse complement strand
GGCGAGAATAGGGTACAACGCCTACGCGGCCAGCAAGGCGGCGGTGGAGATGATGACAAGAATTCTGGCACAGGAATTGAGAGGCACTCAAATTACTGCAAATTGTGTGGTGCCAGGCCCTGTTGCCACCAATATGTTATTTGCTGGCAAGAGAGAGGCCGTATTGGAAGCTGCAGTTAAATTATGGGTTACCAAGAGGGTCTTCGCCATTATTATCAGTCATTACAGTAAGTTCATAACTGATCCCATCTGTGTTTATATTAGGTTTGTAAATTTTCTTGTTTAGTGCAAGATATGTTGAATTTGTTTTGATTAGTTGCATAAAAAACACACTCGAGAGTTTCGTACATAGAGGCCATAGAATGAAAATTCATCTTAGAATAAATTTATTGGGGTTTATTTATTCAAAAATCCTAGAAAACACTGGTCCTTTGGACACTCAGTAAACTCTTTGATTTCGAAATATGGATAGAGATAAATAAGCAAGTTTGGGGAAACATATTTTTGAACTTATGATTGGTTTTCAATTTTTTTTTTTTTTTGGTTCTTGCATTGTCCTCAGGGTAGATGTAGTTTTAGCACAGTTTGATTTTGAACAGGCGGTAGCTCATGGCTGATTACAGAAAACATTCGAAGAATATTTTTTACTTTGGAAATTGGGGAAAGTATACAGATGGAAGGACTTGAAACTATTATTCTTGGGCCTTTCTTTAGGCATGCACTTGCACTTGTGTTTCACTTGCTCATCATTGTTTCTTTCATTTCAGCCCTTTGTTGGAGAAGATGGGCAGGTTACAGTAATAGGGCATCACCACTACTTATTGATGGTTCCTCCAATCCAGCTTTTACTAACAAAATTCGATTGGGTTTAACGTGTAAGCTCATCCTTTGTTGTTGCATCTCTCTAGCTGTTTTCCATACTGTAATTGGCATATTGAGCACTGTGTACTAGTGGCTGAAGAAAAGGTCTACCAATTTTCCTACTGAGGCAGAGTATAATTTTTAGGCACCGGCTTGGTATATAATGACATATTATGCTTATCATTCTGTCAGAAAAGGAAGGAGAGAGAATTTCTCACTTTTATTACAGATGTGGTGGTTCTCATCATTCATTTTATTTACCTTTTTCATGATTCTTGACATATTAATCTTGAAGGATCAGAAAATTATTTATCCCTATATTTGGGTTGATATAGTGGCTCTCTCTATTTGCACCTTCTTGTGTTATGTCAGCTATTTTGCTAGAACTAGTACAGATTCATTTACACAAAGTATACAAAAGCCTCTACTGGAAAGTGCTTCAGAGAAAAGTGAAAATATTAAACCGGTTACTCCTTATGCAACAACAAACTTTCTCAGCCTTATGTCACTTTCTTGGTTAAATACTTTGCTTGTTGTAGGGTTTAAAAGGCCTTTACAAATAGAGGATGTGCCTCATGTTGGAGATGCTGATAGTGCAGATGTAGTATTTTGTGCATTTAGAGATCGATTAGAAGCTGAAGGCCTTATTGACACTCGGTCGTTGGCAAAAGCCACACTTCTATTTGTTTGGAAAGTAGTCCTGAGTGCATTATTTTTAGCAATATATATATTTGTGCATCATATGTTGGTCCATATTTGATGGATGCCTTTGTACAATATTTATATGGGAGGAAACATTTTAGATATCAAGGCTATGCTTTAGCTGCTTCTTTTTTTGTAGCAAAGCTCATAGAGTCTTTGGCACATTGCCAGTTATATTTCAAAGTGCAAAAGATTGGTATACATTTTAAAGTAGCTTTCATGGCTGCGATATACAGGAAAGGTTTGCTTCTTTCTAGTCAAGCAAGGAAAAGGCATACAAGTGGTGAGATTATCAATTATATGAGTGTAGATGCTGAGCGAATTGGGGATTTCAGTTGGTATCTACAAGAGTTTTGGAGTGTGCCTCTGCAGATTCTTGTGGCCCTGTTTGTTTTATATAAGAGCTTAGGCTTGGCCTCACTCGTAGGGCTATCAGCCATAGTGTTAATTATGATTTGAAATTTATTTCTAAGAGGCCGATATTTACTTTAATTGCAAATTAACCCTGCAACTATGGTGCACTGAATTGGTAACATGTTATAACATACACTTATTTTAATTAAATTGTAGCTTGAGATATCACTTCATTGGCTTGACTTGCAGGGTTAAAAATACTGGTTCTTTGGACACTCAGTAAACTCTCTGATTTCGAAATATGGATAGAGATAAATAAGAAAGTTCGGGGAAACATATTTTTGAACTTATGATTGGTTTTCAATTTTTTTTTTTGTTCTTGCATTGTCCTTAGGGTAGATGCAGTTTGACCACAGTTTGATTTTGAACAGGCGGTAGCTCATGGCTGATTGCAGAAAACATTCGAAGAAAATTTTTTACTCTAGAAATTGGGGAAAGTATACAGATGGAAGGACTTGAAACTATTATTCTTGGGCCTTTCTTTAGGCATGCACTTGCTCATCATTGTTTCTTTCATTTCGGCCCTTTGCTGGAGAAGATGGGCAGGTTACAGTAATAGGGCATCACCACTGCTTATTGATAGTTCCTCCAATCTAGATTTTACTAACAAAATTCGATTGGGTTTAAGGTGTAAGCTCATCCTTTGTTGTTGCATCTCTCTAGCTGTTTGCCATACTGTAATTGGCATATGGAGCACTGTGTACTGGTGGCTGAAGAAAAGGTCTACCAATTTTCCTGCTGAGGCAGAGTATATTGTTCAGGCACTGGCTTGGTATATAATGACATATTATGCTTATCATTCTGTCAGAAAAGGAAGGAGAGAGAAGTTCTCACTTTTATTACAGATGTGGTGGTTCTCATCATTCATTTTGTTTACCTTTTTCATGATTCTTGACATATTAATCTTGAAGGATCAGAAAATTATTTATCCCTATATTTGGGTTGATATAGTGGCTCTCTCTATTTGCACCTTCTTGTGTTATGTCAGCTATTTTTCTAGAACCAGTACATATTCATTTACAAAAAGTATGCAAAAGCCTCTATTGGAAAGTGCTTCAGAGAAAAGTGCAAATATTAAACCGGTTACTCCTTTTGCAACAGCAAAATTTCTCAGCCTTATGTCACTTTCTTGGTTAAATAATTTTCTTGTTGTAGGGTTTAAAAGGCCTTTACAAATAGAGGATGTGCCTCATGTTGGAGATGCTGATAGTGCAGAAGTAGTATGTTGTGCATTTAGAGATCGATTAGAAGCTGAAGGCCTTATTGACACTCGGTCATTGGCAAAAGCCGCACTTCTATCTGTTTGGAAAGTAGTCCTGAGTGCATTATTTTTAGTAATATATATTTGTGCATCATATGTTGGTCCATATTTGATGGATGCCTTCGTACAATATTTATATGGGAGGCAACAGTTTAGATATCAAGGCTATGCTTTAGCTGCTTCTTTTTTTGTAGCAAAGCTCATAGAGTCTATGGCACATCGCCAGTTATATTTCAAAGTGCAAAATATTGGTATACATTTCAAAGTAGCTTTCATGGCTACAATATATAGGAAAGGTTTGCTTCTTTCTAGTCAAGCAAAGCAAAGGCATACAAGTGGTGAGATTATCAATTATATGAGTGTAGATGCTAAGCGAATTGGGGATTTCAGTTGGTATCTACAGGTGTTTTGGAGTGTGCCTCTGCAGGTTCTTGTGGCCCTGTTTGTTTTATATAAGAGCTTAGGCTTGGCCTCACTCGTAGGGCTATCAGCCATAGTGTTAATTATGATTTTTAAATTTAATCTAAGAGGCCGATATTTACTTTAATTTCAAACCTGTGGTGCACTGACCTGGTAACATGTTATAACATACGCGTATTTTAATTAAATTGTAGCTTGAGATATCACTTCATTGGCTTGACTTGTAGGGTTAGATTTATTGATTTTTTAGATTTTTAGTCTTCGTATATAGATTGATCACTAGTGCATGCACACATGGAGATTGGACCACTCTGTGTTGCTAGAATATGGTTGACCATTGATTGGGCTAACCTTATGCTCACTTTGTTGGAACAAAATTGCCAATCCCTTTCCACCTTAGGAAAACGAATGCCTTTGCTTCAAACAAAAGCCAAGGAAATTCTCCTAGTTCTCATACATTTTAATTAGATGGAAGTAATTATTCATAGAGTAGAGAAAAAAATTTGTCAATGAATTCAAGAAATGAAAGTCCACATTTGCATGTGATGGAATTCGATGGCTGATCTTTGCTTTGGTGTTGAATTGCAGGGCGAAGACCACAAAAACGGAGGACACTGGACAAGATTGAATATCGCTGCTTCGTACCTCACTGAGTGGTTGCTCTCTTTTTTATAAGTAGATTACTTTTGGTATGGCACTAGTTTTTTCAGAACAGAGTAAAGGATTTGACGCATTTTTAATTCCTATGATCGTTATACAGTGACATCATATAATCCTTGAGGTCTGTTAGAACCATCAAAGTCTCAAAGTAGGCATCCTAACAGACATCAATGTCTCAAAATAGGCAACCTAATGAATCAAAATAGGCATGGTTCCAACAGTTCGTGATTGAAGAGAAAACATAAGTTCATGCCATTTGAACTTCTCAAACTCTAATTCGCTTTATATCTATGCATTTCATTTTGAAAATGCCACAAATTCAGAGTTGGTTTCGAAAAATTTAATTCACTTTATATCTCCGCATTTCATTTAGAAAAATGCCACAAATTTAGCTGTGGTTTCGAAAAGTGCCCAAAGGGATTAAAAGAGAACACAATTGTACTCCGCGGTTGCTGGTTTTTTCAGAACAGAGTAAAGGATTTGACGCATTTTTATTTCCTGTGATCATTATACAGTGACATAATATAATCCTTGAGGTATGTCAGAACCATCAAAGTCTCCAAATAGGCATCCTGACAGAAATCAATGTCTCAAAATAGGCAACCTAATGAATCAAAATAGGCATGGCAATGAATCAACAAATTACATGAATTAGCAAATTCAATCTTAACTATAATGCAAGGATTTATTATGGTTTTCAGTGGACACTCTACTCATATACCCATCATGAAAGACGAAAAAAAACATAATAATATAAAACCAATGCTGAAGAACTCTTCACTAAAATCCTTACCCACTAGCTAAATTGACAAAATAGATGACAGACAAGCTTCATTGGAAGGTGGTACCCTTCTTGCTCTGCAAAGGTTCTATCAATGAGGAATGCATAGAGCATAGATATTTTGTGAGATGTTAATGTCATCAGGCATTATTTTGAGTTGCACTGTACTGGTAGCTGAAATGAGTTGTGTGATTTGAACCCTCCCACATATTAGAAAACAAAATGATACAAATGTTTGCTAAAGTAAGAAATTGGGGAAAAATGTAAAAGGGGATCTGAATGAAACCCGGGAGAGCTATATCAATTGCAATAAATATTGATTCCCAAATAAAATTGGCATATAAAAAGAGAGTTTGGATAAATTCCAACCATTCATGTAGGAAAATAGTTCAAATACAAGTGTTTCTAGTGCAAATACACATGGATGTTTAACCAAAAGATCAAATCATGGTCTTCTGGTAAGTAGTTGCTAAGGATAGACATCTTTGTTATCTCTACAATGCATTCTTTTGTAACTACACTAAATAACCAAACAGAGAGAACTCGATACTATGGATACTCTTATTATGTCAATGATGCAATTCCTAAGATGCTCATCTTTAACTAAGGTCTAAAGTCTACTTACAATATTTGGTGACACTTCCACTTTCATCATGCAAAAGTAGCACTTTAATGCTACTCTTTCCTATGCTACCACCTTACGGCGTTTCCTTTGCAACATCTGGTGCAATTGCTAGTTTTAAGCCATTCCTATTTGAAAACAACTCCCCTAGCTACCATTAGTGTCCATGTCTGAGCCATTGGATCAAATGTTAGACGATTGAAATGTTTTAGGCCATTAGATCCACTTTTTCTTTTTAATAAGTTACATTGAATTTAGGTTTTGGTGACTTTTAAGTTAAAAGGTTGTTATTAAAAATTTGTTATATTTTAACCTCAAATTTTTCTGATAAAATTTAAATTAATAACTTTATAAAACTAGATTTTACATAAATTAGTTTAATGAATAAAAAAATATGTAAAATACAAAAACACTAAATTTTTGGGTTTGTGCAAATGACTGTGTTCATTATCATTACTTTTTCTATTATGGTAATTTGTTATATTTTCACCTCAATTTTATTACCATACATCTTTATACCTCTTTTATAAATAACGTATTTGTCCCATAGTATTTAGCCCATGGTATTAATAATAATTTGTCCCATGGTATTAGACCCATAGACTTCACCTAAATAAAAAATATTTTTGAGTTTTCGTAAATATAAAGAGGTTTATGGAGTAAATATAAAAATAGGTTTATTTATTTACCATACCTCTAGTTTATTTATATTATTTATTTACCATACGTGTAAGTATAGAAAGAGGTTTTATTTATTTACCATACCACTTTTTTGAGTGTTCGTAAATAAAATCCAACAGACCTAGCAACTCAACTCATCTAAATGAAATCTAGTGAATGTGAATAATAGTGATCGAATTGTGTTGGCTTAATAGATTTGTAATTGTTTATACATTAAATTTTTATTTATACAATTATTTAAATTATTTTACGAGCTGACATTAAATATTATTTTTAGCATGGAAGGATAGCGTTACACATCAACTGGGCTGTAGAACGCGCTTCTCGGCTCAATTATAAGGGATTTGTCTCGATTTTACACATTCAAGGGGGTTCATCCATTAGTACAGGTGAAGCACTATAATGTTTTGGTTGTATATTTATTCGTTTTTTTTGTGAACTTGGCAGTACTCCTATATTCATTATTTGTAAAGTAGGTTATAGAAAATATGTTCCCGACGACCTCAACCTGCCCATAGGAAACCAAGTCTGTTGGCCACTTGTCAGCATCATATGACATCCAAAACTAAAATGTTTTGAGAATGTCTAGCCATGTTTTCAACACTATTTTATCTACTATCATACTATATAGAAAAATGACAATGTAAATGTTATCTGACATTAGTAAAACAAAATGACAGGAAACACAAAAATATCTGCTTGCAGTTAATCATCTGAAGAATCTACCAGGGCCGAGTCCTTTGCACTCTATCCATGTATCTCTTGTTGTTGCATGCTCTAAAGCTACTTCTCCATTCAACTGAGCCTAACATTCTGATGGTACAACTGAACCTGAACCGACTGGATTTCCTTTTGGATCACTGTGAGACTTTATTCTTCTTCCTGGTTTTGTGGTTGCCCTAGCAGATTAGGCTCTTCTCTCCGCTACTGGTTTACAGACATGGCTTTCGCCAATAAGCTCTTAATTATCCAATAAGTTTGGATGACCTATTTGAATAGGGTCATCCTTCCTCTTGTATTACCCGGGTCCACAAACATTGGTTCCTATTCTTCTTCCTGTATCTGTTCCCTTGTTTCCTTCTCTTTCAGTTCAATCTCCCATTTGGAGATCTGGACCTTCACCATTGCTAGTGAAATTTTACTGTAGGCATGCATCACATTCTGCATGTTTTTTGCCTCTGTCTTCTTGCCTCTTTTCCTCGGTGGTCGACTCGTGGATGTTTTTTCCTTCCTTTTCCCCTTATTGGATTCACCTCGGCCACCTAGACCCTTTTGACTTTCCGCAGACTCCTTCTTCATTTTATTTCTCGTAGCCTTTGATACCTGTTGCACCACCTTCAACAGCTATGTTGATAGACTCTTCAGTAGAGCAGGAATCGCAGGCACATACCAATTACTTGAACCTATGGTGCATTAATTTCCAATGAACGTATTAGGGGGAGTCTCCTTTTTAATAACAATTCCCCACTTTTTAATGTCTGAATCCACTATGTCGAGCCCATATGTGTAGATATAGCTGGAGGGAAAAGTAAGTACCCATGGAAACTCAGCTAGTATTTACATATTAGAGACTGAAGCCTCTGCTTAAGGGCCACCCCAAAGGAAACCTGCTAAACCTGCAACCAAACTCCCAACTCTATTGACCTCCCTATACTGAGATGATTAGACTGGGATTTGCTACTACCTCTCCCATGTAACTGAGAAGAGCTCAGAAACCCAGTCCTATCAGCCACTTTTGAAAACCATGTATAGCTTCTCTACCCCATGAATCCCTCCCAACCCAGAGCAGTGGTCTCCCAAACCTCTCTCGGCTCCCCGGACTTACCCAAAAAAATCCCCGAATTTCAGAGATAGTTCCCAGTCCTACCTTATCCAATTGACACAATGGGTGGCCCTCTCCCTCCATTACCACCCCCCGCAACCTCGCCATGCTCTCCTACCCTTTCCCGCCTAAAGCAGCAAATGGTAGCATCCAGGGACACGAAATAAGGCTTAGCGATAATGCTAGGAGGTTCACCACCTCCACTTGAGGTATGCAAGAGTCTGCACGGAAGAAGAATGAGGATAATTAAGGCTAAACCCATCAATCTAACCCCATCCAACAACAACCAATTTAACGGGCTACTTATTCATAATTTCTCTTTCATATTCCCCATTTCAATCAAAAGGAGGGCCTGAATGACATACTAGAGTCAATGTTTCACCGATGCCTAGGAGCGCAAACTGTCCTGCAAGTGCCACCGCTTGAGCACCTTTTGTTACTCCTTCAACACACGTTTTTTTGCATGTGCTGCATGCTAAACTTAACAAAACACCTGTCGTACCCTTCCCCTATAGTGAGCCAACTAGCCTACACCTCACCTATCACTGTATTCATTACCTACTGCGTGTGGCAGTGTTGGTTTCCACACCCCCCTCCACATTCCCCTTGATGTCTTATCATCCACGTTGTTCATGTACGAGCCATATGTCCCTCTCACACCCCGATCGAGGGTATATTTCTTCATTTTGTTAAAAAATGTAATTATAAATTGTTTAGTTTTGTGTTATGATTATATTTATTTCTTTATTTGATAAACAAAAAAGCTAAAAAATTCTATTTAAAGAGTAATAGTTTCATTTAAATCATAAAATATTGTTTATTATATATTTATAATAAACATTTTGTTAAAATTAATTTGATAATATTAAATTTTTATTTTTCTAAATTCCAATCATTGATATTATTAATTTTATTTTGATATTTTAAAATTTAAATATTTCATAATTATATCACTTAACATTTTTTAGATTTTAAATATTATGTTTTATTTATATTTATCTATGAAATTTCTTGTATCCATTCAATTTGTTTTAGAGGTAAATTTAAGTTTGTTATTATTCTTTCCTCATTAATTTTTTTTATAAATAATGATTTAAAACCCAATGGGCCTTCTAGCACAGTTTGGTGATATTAAAACTAGCAGTTGCACCAATGATGCAAAGGAAACCCTGTAAGTCGTCAGTAGCATAATATGGAACTTGCAGTAAGAATAAAATTGTGTTTTGCATTCAAGGCAAGGTTTTACTCATCATTAATAAAATATGCATTAGAAACAATAACACCTCAATCATATTTTGTCAGTTATTTTCTTGCAAATGTGAAACTTCTTCTGCTTTTTCCTTGTAACAACTTGTTAAATGAGATACTTACCGTAAATTTAATGCTCTCATCTATATATTCAATGGGTTTTGGCCCAAATCAGATGCTTTGCATTAGTGGATCTGCACTTCGTGGTAAAAAAATTGTAATATTTACCTATGTTCTAAAGGTTTTTTAATTGTACAATTTGAATGAAAGGAAGATTTGGAAAAAGTAATGTAGGAAGTCCCTTGATTTTGGGGACATGTTGGGATGTATATGACCCATTGGTTCCCTGAATTTTACCTTGTAATGATTGTAGTGTCAGGAACACCAGTGTGCGTGAGGCTACCAAACCTCCCGTAACCATTTTAGCATCATCAAGTCCTAGAAAATATATGGAATACCTCGGGGACTTACAAAAAAATAGATAATGATTGGATACAACAAGGTTTTTTTACCCTTTCTTGGATTTGTATAGAGATAGATTTGAGCAAAGGTTTACAAGGAAACATACTGCTGAAAAATGGAAAATATTAATGGAACCAAAGTTTTGATTATAAAAATACAACATTTTGATGTTTCGCTTGTTTTCAAACATGTCACCTATAGTATTAATTCCCATAGGCCAAAAAACACCCAAAGAATAAAAAGGGGGAACCTCGAAAAGAGAAATGTTGGCAGCACACTGAATTTGCAGAATTAGAGTAGGAGGCTAAGGAAGATATACCTTCTCAAGATACTAAGGATAGTCAGAACATGGAAAGTACTTAGTAGTTCATAACAGATTAACCATGATGGGGAGAGGACTGAGGAAGGAATTCATTCAACAAAAATTGAAAGACAAGAAAATGGGGGTACATGAACAAAGAGAGCTCACGAATATGGAAATTCAGATTCAAAGAAAGACCAACCCCAAGTAGAGTTGGGATTGGATTTTGAAGTCATTCCGGTGGAATATCTAGGTGGTAACTGACAAAAATTGCATAGGAAGAAAGGGGAAAAAGGGAATCTTCAATATTATTAAAAGTGTTTGTTTCTTTGTTTGTTCTACTGTCTAGGTGTTTTTGTCTCCCAATATTTTGGTCTTGGTTTTTGTTGGAAGGCTTTTGACCTCTGAAAAATGTATTTTTTTTTATTTATAGTAAAATTGTGATTCTCTTTGAAAAAAAAATAAAACCTCAATCATTATTATTAATCGCCTTTGCATTCTCTTAAATTGTTAGGATTAAGATTATTAATGTATGCCATGGATGCCATGTTAACTATGGTGTTTCCTTACATGTCCTAAATTATTAGATTAATTTTGTCTCTTAACTTTTATAGTCATGCTAAGACTATGTGAAGCAAGAAAATGAGACTAAACAATCACAAGGAGCTTATTTCCAAAAACTAAAGCAAGTACTACATGCCTATGTACATATTTTAGAGTTCATCATAATAATATATTAACACATATTAATGAACTATTATACCAATTTTTCTATTTATTTTATTTGAGATTTAAATAAAGGAAAAGTATACAAAATCAATAATAAATGACTTTAATTCCAATTGAGAATCTTCTTCCTTGCAACAACTTCTAAAATGACATACTTACCATAAATTTAATCCTTGGAAGAGGAATGGGCGGCGAGTGAGCTCAGGAATTTTCATGGGTGCACAAGATGGCTCTGTACATGAGGGGACAAAGAAGATTGGGGCTGGAAAAATTGGAGAAAAGGACAATATTGGAAGTCTAAAATCATCGGAAAATTTATGCTTTTTCAGTTCTTCATTCTATTATACCCACATCTATTGATTCAATGGGTTTTAACCAAAATCATATGCTTTACATCAGTGGATCTACACCTCGTGGTTAAAAAATTGTGAGATTTACCTATGTTGTAAATATTTTTTCATTGTACAATTTGCATGAAAGGAAGACATGGAAAAAGTAATGCAGTAAGGCCCCTGGTTTTTGCGACGTGTTGGGCTCTATATGACCCATTGGTTCTTTGAATTTGACCCTACAATGATGGTGGTGTCAACAATGCCAGTGTGGGTGAGGATACCAAACCTCCCACAACCATTTTCGCATCATAAATTCTTGGAAGTTATAGCGAATACTTTGGGGACTTACAAAAAATAGATAATGATCAGATACAACAAGGTTTTTTAACACTTTCTTGGATATGTATAGAGATAAATTTGGGAAAAGGCTTACGAGACAACATACGGATGAAAAATGGAAAATGTGAATGGAACCAAAGTTTGGATGATTAAAACACAACATTTATATGGTGTACTTGTTTTCAAAACATGTCATCTACTGCATCATGTCCGCAGCCAAAAAACAATTGCATAGCAAAAAGGGGAATCAAAAAAGAAGGCCGGAAACAAACTTGCTTTGTAGAATCGTAGAGTAGAAGTTGGAGGAATATATCCATTGTCAATATACTGCTGATAATCAGATCATGGAAAGTACTTACTAATCAGAACAATCAGAACAAATTGACCATGATGGGGAGAGGACTTAATGAATTTTCAACATAGAGGGTAATGCTAAGAAAATGGGGCTCTAGGAACAAACAGCTCATGAATCAAGAAATTCAAATTCAAACAAAGAAAACCCCAAAGAAAATTTCTGCTTGGACTGGGCAATCACTCCTGTGGAATATTCGAATGGTAACTAACAAAAAAAGTATTAGACAAAGGGAAAAAAATATTCAGGGTTATTAAAAGTTAATTAATTTTTTTCTCTATTTTCTAACCTGCTTTTGTCTCCCAAGATTTTGGTCTTGGAATTTGTTGGAAGGATTTTGACCTTTGCAAAATGTAATTTTGTTTCTTTATAATAAAATTATGATTCTCTTTGGGGAAAAAATATCACCTCAATCATTATTATTAATCCCCTTTGTATTATTTTAAATTCTGTGAAATTGTTAGGATAAATATTATTAATGTCCACCATGGATGCCATGTTAATTATGGTGTTTCCTTACCAATCCTACACTATTAAATTAATTTTTTCTCTTAACTTTTATAGTCACACTAAGATTATGTGAAGTAAGAAAATGAGGCTAAACAATCAAAAGGAGACTATGTCCAACAACTAAAGAAAGTACTACATGCCTATGTCTATCTTTTATAGTTCTTCATAATGATATATTAACACATATTAATGAACTTTATACCAATTTTTCTATTTCTTTGATTTGAGATTTAATTAAAGGAACATATTCAAAACCATTAATAAATATGACTTTAATTCAAAAAATATGTTTTATAATAACCAATATTTTTTTTTTTAAATTCCCTTTATTATTTTTTAGAATTTTCTTCTATTTTATAATTAAATGCTCACCAGATTTATAAAGGGTTTTAATTGACGTGGGCTAAAGAAAAGAGAATGGAGTTTTTGTAAGAGGGATTGAGATGATGCTCTCGCTCCCCTAAAAGAATGAGAATGAAAAGTATGACATCTCTTTTCTCCAGACTGCAAATCTTTCAGTTACGAATCAATATCTCAATCTTGAGTACCACAATGATGAGAAATAGGATGTACAGGTTGGTGTATTCTACTTCTTATACGTTTTGGAGTTTTTTAAAACTTATAATTCGGTTAAATTTCTCCACAATCCATATATTGCAAAACTGTATTTTAAACAATAAAAAGTTGATTTGACCCAAAAAAAAATGTTTTTCTTATTCTAATAAAAACTCCAAATTACAGTCCTCTTCAGAATCATTACTGCATTTATGAAGGTGAAATTTTGACCTTTCAATACTTGTTTTATTTCACTCATTTCCAACACCTAAGAATCTCTTCAAACACATGATAAGTTCGTTCAATATTATCCTTTTATGAATATAAAATATGATTTCCAAGTCTGTCACAATGGTGATGGTTACTCAAGTTATTATTGGTATTACTCGTAAGATCCCTTTACCTCGTCTTGATCAATGCTATAAGCAATATGATATCTTTCTATCCTCTATTAATGGCACATAGGGAATTATAATAGAGACTTTGTGTTCAAATGGGACTATATGCAGCTTTGGGTGGCGAACAACTCGCTAATGGAAAGTAAGAGTCCCCATCTAGTTGTAGAGTGCCCACTTTCTTTGAAGTGTCATTTGCATCCATATAACTGCACTCCCAAGCACAATATTATTCTTCTTAAAACTATCTGATGATACTTAGACCTTCGTGATACTGTATTTGTTCTGCTTCACAAGAAAAGAGTTATTCTGCTTCACGATATCTCATAATAGTTGTCCCTGTAAGGTTTTCATCCTCTATGCAAGTTACAAAAGGTGAAACATATAAATAGAGAATAAATTGAAGAAAAAATATAAAACCCTATCTATATCTCTCAATAAATAGGAAAAAAGTTGAAAAAAAAAATTAGCATGTATTAAATGAAAATGGAGAAGACTCGATGCCTTTTATCCAAGCAATGCAGTGCTCTATTATGGATCATCGTTGCACCAAAGAATCCTTCCATGACTCCTCAATAGTATTTGAGTATTGATTGTGGAGGGAAAATAAAATATGTTGTTCTTAAAATCTTGATTGCTGAATAAATAAAAAAACCATAAACCTAATTCTAGAAGGCACACTTATTTATGATATCTCCCTCTTTATATATGAAGGAAAATGGTTAAAATCAGTTTCCCATGAGATAAACCAAAACAAAATCTGATACACAAGTTCTCATTACCAATTATCATATTATTTCCTATAAATATATCAATCATAACACAATTTCTTATAAACATATTATCATGTCTTTTCTTATAATCCTAGGTAATCATTTTTGAAATCTAATTTAAAGCATTACATTCTCAACTTCAACGGTTCAGATTTCTAGGATGATAAAAATTAACAATAATAAGGTGTATAAGTCAAAATCAAGCAACTGTTGATGAATGCATTTTTAGTAGAGTAACCGGGTCACAATTTCGCGGGGAGTGTGAATTTCTAGTAGAGAATGGTGAAATTGTTTTCAAGAATTTTGACTGTGGTATTGTTTAAATAGTTTTTTTTTTTGTGTGGATCCAGCATCATCAACAATCCATATGGTGTCCAAAATCCTGAAGCTTGAGAATTGTAAGTTAAATTTTCAAAAAATCCTGCCAAATTTTCTCAAAATCATGACAAAACAGAATAAAATTGTAATCTATTTAGACCAAGCACTAAAATCTTCTCTCTTTTAAATCAATTAAATTTTGACTTAGGGGAGTGGGAGTGATGTACAATCAAAACATTAAAATATCATATTTGTTTGATATATTATAATGTAACTGATCTAAAACATTACACGTCCATCTAATTTCAACCATGATTTTTGAATCTGCAACATAGACATAAATTCGAAATATAAAAATAGTAGTTGGATTTATTACTCTCATGGTAAGCTTGGAGGTAAATTTTTGAATCTGCAACATAGACATAAATTCGAAATATAAAATAGTATTTGGATTTTTTTTACTCTCATGGTCAACTTGGAGGTAAAGTGTTTTCGTATTTATAGGATTATATAAACAATGTGACATGTGAACAAGAAGGTTGGGTGGTTCAACACATGGAAAAATGCAAGTGTGCTCTGTCTTTTATAGATATAATAGATAATGTGGTCTGTGAACCAGAAGGGTGGGTGGTTGTACACATAGAAAAATGGAAGTGCACTGTGCCTTTTTTTTATCAATTGTCAATATTAATTAAATTATTTTCATTTTAAAATACATATTTAAGAATTATCTTCACATGCAATTAAAAAAAAAATAATAATGTGAACTACATATATCACTATCTTGGTGGGGTATAATATATGGTAAAATTTGAAACACTCTTATGATGGATGTTTGCGCTTGGACACATGCACTTGCATAGATATTTGACAGGACAATTTATACAATGTCACTATTGTCTGTATGACATATTTTTAGAAAGATAATCTCAAAATATTTTTCACATGCAACGGTACATATATACACTAGGTTTTTTTCAACTGAAAAAAAAAAAAAAAAAAAAAAAACTACTGTGTCTCCATCAAAGAATTACAGACCAAAGATGCGGCCATTATAACATCGGGTCATAATAAAAGAGTAGAATACTAAGTAATAAAATCATATAGGGCTCAAAAGTTGTCGATTAAGACCAGAGACACTCTAATACAAAAAGATATAACAGTGAGACACTACAATAGACAAAATATGTCATATTGTATCATTGGAACTTCTATAATATTTATCTACTATTATAACTGAAAAGCACCCCAACAACCCCATATATGTTACTGCAAACCGTCGAAAACACATATTGTACAAGTGCAATAAGTCCGTTGAGATCTGTTTGGTGACTGATTCTACAAATGAAGGCAGACCCTACAATTTCAAACCCCCCTTGTAAAAACAAAATGAAAACCTTGACTATACTCCATTACCGATCAATTCCTGCAGTTGGTCAATTTCATAGCAAGAACATCTTGAGATGAGATTCTAGTTCGACCTGCAATCAAAGAGACAAAAGAGAGGTTGTATCATATTTCATAGCAAGGTGGAAGAAACATGAGTAAGGTCTAGTCAGTTAGTTATTTAGTCTAGCTTAAATGAAGGAGGCAGTGGATCTAATGGCCTAAAACATTTCAATTTTCTAACATTTGATCCAATGGTGCAAACAAGGACATAGTGGTAGCTTAGGAAGTTGTTTTCAAAGAGGAACACCTTACCATGTAAATATTACAAAATAAAAAATAAAAAATTATAAATAAAGTTTTAAAACCCAATAGGACTTTTAGAAAATGTGGTGATGTTAAAAATACTACAAAATATAGGTTGAGGAAGGGAATATAAACTATTTTGAGTTACTATTTGAAGAAATATAAGGTTTATTTTAAAAATATAAGTTGAGGAAAGGAATATAAACTATTTTGGCTTACTATTTGAAGAAATATAAGGTTTATATTTTCATTGTTGTTTTCTTTTTTAAATAGTGACTCAAACAAATATTATGCATGATCTAATAATAAGTTATGTATGATTTTATAATAAAGTGTTTTCTTTTGTGATAATTTTACAAATACTTATAAATAATTAGAAAGGTTTTATCGTTTAATTTTTAGATATTGATTGTAATTTTAAAATTTGAAATTGAAATTTATATATATATATATAAAAGTTTAAAAAATTAATAAATCAAGAAAAATATTAAAAAAATAAAATATTTTTTTTTTTTTTTTTTGACATTTTTCATAAATTTAAAACAAATTATTGAGAAAATAATATCAACATTATATTATAATTTTTTATGGGCATTGTTAAATTTATATATAAGAAGTATTAGAAAAGTGTAAGAGAAAATTAAAGATGGTCTCTCATGACAAGTTAGTGGAAATGAAAACATAAAAAAACAAACAATTTCTTAAGTTCTGGTAATGATGTGAGGTGTTTCACAAAGAATTACAATATAGCCTAAAAAGATTAAATATAAAAATCTGAATAAACCTTTTGAGTATATAATTTTCCTTTATTTTCTATGTAACCATGTAAAATTATTTTTTAATAATAGTATATTATTTTTCATGCAAATATAATGCATAAGTACATGTTAGTGAAAGTTTTGAGTAAATAGATAATGAAATTTCCTTAATATTTAGATAGTTGTAGACAAACCATTGTTCATGTGCATGAATATTTTTTTGAAATTTATAATATTAAATTCACATTTTTTTTTTTGGAGAAAATATGAAATCTATTTTGTCTTTGAAATTACAAGGCCATGAGTTAGTGGATGATGTCAAGGTCTTATTATAATCAAACAATTCTATTGTAAATCTTAGTCTATACTAGTGCAATACATAACTTTTTCAAAAAACAGGTAAGGCATAACAAATATATAAATAAAACAAAATATGTATACAATTTAAGATTATGATGTCACAAAAATAAATTAAAAAATACTAAAAATGTTAATTTAAAAAAATATATATATTTCTGAAATCTACATAGTCAGCTCTATATGTGTGTGTAGTTAATATACACATAGGATTCGATCCAGATATGGGCATGAAAGGGGGTCTATAGGGTAGGTACTTAAGAGAGTGGAGTCCTTCATTGAAGGACTGTTACACAGTAATTTGTCACTGTCCTTGTACTCCCCATTCCTTGATCATGGAGGACCCATATAGTGACCCTTGTGTACTTTCCAAGCATGGAATACACACCCCTGAACAACATTTTGTCTGCCAAATCATCTCCCTTTACAAATTTTCTAAAATATCCTTGTAAAAACATGGTTTTCAAGGTCGGTGCTTTCTCTCAGTGTCTGACCTGTGCCGATAGCAGAGATTTACACTGAGGCCCGGGCCGATCGGCACTCTGCCTTAATGTCGGACTCGCACCGAGAATCTTTTGGAATTTTTTTTAAATATAAGCGAAGCTTCCATTACTAGAAGCTTCACGAGGCGGCAAGCTGGAAGTTTGTTTTGAGGATATGGCCGAGGAAATCCCCTTTGGGCTTCTTGTTCCCAAGAAATAGGAACTACTCCAAAGCATAAGCTCTTTTCCCATCATTTGAGGACCCATAACCTCCTCCTCCATTGTTATATAAGGAGACCTTCGTCAGCTCTACAACCTTAGTTAATGATGATATAAAGGAGAAGCAATTATAACTTCAGGAGAATAGTGCAGAGTGTGATTGTTTTTGCGTGTTGGGAACATAGTGAGATCTTGGACCTTTGTGTGTGAGGGTGTTGCAAACGTGCTTGGATACAGACCTGTCGAAGGAGAGCCTGAACATCAAGGCTTGGTTGTAAACTCCCCTTGTATTTATCATAATAAAATGCATCTGATGTTTATCTTCCATTCTCGTTTACATCTATAATGAGATTTCTATCATTCCTTGATCAGTTAGATAGGTTGTAATTGTTTTATGTTTGTCATGATTTTATGCTTGTCGTGGTGTCTTGACTGTCTGTACAGGTAATCGAACGTTGGTAGCAGTGTGTATTGAGCTTGAGCAGAGCGACGCATCAAGAAGATTCGACGGAAGATGAAAACATAGCATCAGGACAAGGTAGGTCATATTCCTTGCTCTGAATTTAATTTTCAATCTAGGAAGATAGATGTTAGTATGTTCCCGTAGTTGCTAGACCCACCCTAGGGCTAGAGGGATCACCTCTGTCCGCAGAGGGGATTTACCTAGACAATGGATTGGCGACTCCACTGGGGAGTTTCCTTTGAGTTTGTCACTCTTTGAGGTCTTAGTCATTCGATGAGTTTAGTTGAACGACATTTTCCCTATTTGTTCCTATGTTTTCCATCAATTACAATATTTTATTTTTTTCTTGAAGTGGTTAGTCTGGTCTTGGTTAGGAGAAATTATTTGTTTTTCCTTTTTCAGGCATTGGCACTTTTACTTGTGTGATAGTCATGCCAATTGGCGCTAGTTGTCAGTTAATAAGTCACGCCAATGGGAAATTGGTGCTAGTTGTCAGTTAGCAAGTCATGCCAGTTGGCGCTAGTTTTAGCCACAAAAGTCGTGCCAATTTTAGGGTGCGTGAAAAATTAAGGTTTTTCCCGAAGTCCTTCACCAGTGTGTCTTGCCCTTCTAGTCCTTTTCTCTGTATGATTTACATGTCCTCCCCTTCACTCAAGTGGGTTTGATTGGCTTGTTGGTTTGGTTTTTTTTTTTTTTTACCTGTTCGAATGTGCATCCTTACATCTTAGTTTTCTAGCACTGTGCATCAATTGCCTGGTTGCATGCTTTGCGGGACATCACCCTGCTGATTGAGTCATTTTCCTTGCTTGGTGAGCTATCTCTAGTTGATTTCCTTTTTCTTTTTGGTTGATTGAGTGTTCAAGTTTCAAGTGTTTGTCCGAGTTCATTTGGTCCGCTTGTTCACTTGTGAGCATAGATTACATTGCTTGTTGTTTAGCTAAAAAGCCTTCTGTCTATTATTGCTTCACGTAAATGGGAATGAATGCCTTGTTTTGAGCCCACGCTTTGGAAGTCCTCTTTTGCTTGAACTCATATGTCTTGTATCCTTTTGAGGAATTTCGTTACAAAGTGTTTAAAACAGCAATTGCATTCTTAGTGTTTGTTTGCATCCCTTTTGCATTCATCCTTCCAGTAAGGAAATTTGTGTTCATTTAGTTTTCGTCTCAGAGTTTGCTTTTCGTTAAAATGCATTGGATCACATTACATTGAAAAGTCATGTTTGAGATCCATCATTGAACTTAGATTACATTGTTTAATGATTGAAAGCTAAAAATCGCATTGAGTGCATTCTCTTTCATTAAAAGCATGCATTAAATAGATTCTCATTTCATCGAAAAATGCATTTAGTGCATTCTTATTCTTTCAAAAGAAAAGAAAATTGTGCATAGATTATAATTGCATAGTTTTCAAAAAAGATGATTTTGCATAGATTACATTGCATAATTCACATCATTGAATGTTTTATATTACTTTTGAATAGTGAAAGTCATCTAGTTTGGAAAAAGTTTCGTTTCCAGTATTACTGTTTGTTGCATCATTGTTTGAGACTCTTCCCTTAACTAGATAGCATTCATCGAATTGAAATATTTCTTTTCTCATATAGCTGCATATAGGAGATTGTCAGATGACATTCAATAGGGCCTTGAAACTGAGACATAATTCAAGATCAACTTTAAAATTTATTCAATCAACCTAAGGAAGCATTGAAACCTAGAACACATTATTAGAGGTCTAGGATAGTGACATGTTTCGGCGTCGTTAAAAATAGTAGCTGTCATTCGCCGCTTGGCTTTAGACAACACTAGTACGGACTTGTGCTCCCCGTACCGTCACGTATATAAAGGGAGACCCTCATAGGTTGCAATCCTTTTATCCATAGGAAGCCAAGTCTGCCACCCTGTGACCGTGATACACCGCCAACACAGCATTCGGGGAGACTACCTGCACGTACATTAAGTCCTTGGTCATTTCTCTTTCATTTGATCACCAAGGTGTATATGGCAGTTCACGGGAACTTGGTACACCCTCTTGCTTAGATTACCTGAGTAGTCATTTGGATCTTTTCGTGACTCCTTAAAAAGTGAAAAGATCATCAAGCACTTGTCCTTTCACGCTCGTTTCAACTTGAAAGTGATAGAGTTACCTTTTGCCTATTTCTCGACTATTGAAATATGAAATGATAGAGTTTTGTTTCAATGTCTTAAAATATTTCTTGCCAACGGAATATTCCCGGTTAAAGTTATCTTCCTTAGTATTTTGTTTTAAGGTTGTTTCCAATGGAAACATTTCCGGAGTTTACCAACCAAGGAATCCCCTCCGAAGGGAATCCTGGTCCTTTTCCTGCTTTTGGGAATGTTGGCACTCTTTATATGGCAACATTGTCCCTCCCTGGGTTAACTGTTGGGTTTCCCGTTTGGTTATTCTCGACCTCTGTGGTCTCGAGTGTTTCATCTTCTATACAACCATCCCCTCCACCTAAACAACATCATGCTGAATCTAAGGTGGACCTCTCCCATTCTTCACCTATTTCTTCGTGCTTTTCTACTTTGGCTGGTGAAAGTCTGGATTCTAGTAACTAGGTGGCTAAGAAGAAGAAGAAGACGAAAAAAATAAGTCAGATAAGTGAGAGGCTAATGCTGCAGCTATTATTCCTAAGACACCTTCCATTGATAAACCATCCAACCTTTCGTGGAAAGTCAAATTCCCTTGCATGTTGTGAAAAGGTGACCATATTATTTTATATTTCCTTGGTATTCCCAAGGTACTCGAAGCATGGTCTGACGGTCGTCTGTTGTTGCCTTTGGCTTTCGGAAGTCATATTGGTGGAACGTATTCGACTAGCCTTAATAAGACTCATAAGAAACAGGGTAAGATTACGACTCCCTGTAAGTTGTGTGAAGGGCATCATCCCATTCACCTTTGTCCATACATGGATGAAGCCACGAGAGTGTTGGAAAACCCTATTGTTTCTTTACCCTGCCTTTCGGCTGGTTACCAAAAGCTTTCTTTAAGTATTCCACTAGTTGATTCAACGATCTCGCTCCCTCGGAAATTCAAATTCAGGAATCCGTTCCTGACCAACCATTGGTTGTGGAATCGGTCGACCTGATCCGGCCTATGGTTCATCAAGTCTTTTCTGTCGAGAGTGGATCTCATCCCCCTCGCGTTCTTCTTGTTTCTTCAGGTTCCTCGGACTTGGAGAAAGATTCCCCTGTCCCTGTAGTTCAAGAACTTGCTCCTCCTTCTCCCATGATGGAGGTCCAGGAGGATGCTCCTCTTTCTCTCGTAACACCAGGGGATGACCATTCCATTCCTGTGGTACCCCCTCCAAGTAGTTTGGTCGCTTCCTTTGATTGAAGTCAATTTGTGGGATACTGCCTTCCTTCTTATGTGCCTTTTGAGATCATAGTACAGACCTTTGATGTGGCCATACCTAGCACAATTATATATGAATGCGCGTCCATTAGTATTATGTATTCAATTACTTGGTAAGCTTTTGGTTCTCCACTGCTTGTGCCTGTTACTCAGAATCTGTTGGCATTTAACAAAGGAACCACTCAACCGTTATGGATCCTTCCATAGTTACTGCTCACTTTGGGAGGCAAAACCATCTGTATAGACGTGATGGTTGTCCTAGGCCCCTTGGATTTTAATTTATTCTTGGGGCGATACTATGCTTATGCCATGGGTGCACTTGTATCCTCCCTCTTTTGTGTGATCTATTTTCCACATGAAGGTCAGATCGTGACCATTGATCAACTTTCATTCTTTGGTCTCGAAGTGGAAGCCATCCCACCATCATCTCTGTTGGATTTTTATTTGCTGGTTGTATCTTCCCCCCCACAGGTTAATTATGTGGCCACTTGTTCGTTACCCTCATCCAGTGATTGTGTCGTTGAGTACCGTCTACTAGAGGCATTCAATTGTGATTTCCAAGAAGTTGTTCTCCCATCAAATGTGAACCTCGTGGAAGCCATGACCTCTTATTTGTTATGGTAAAGGGTCGTGGGAGCATAGTTCCTTTTCTTGTGTCAAGCTCCTTAAAAAATGAAACAAGGTCGGTGGAGCATAGTTCGTTTTCTTGTGTCAAGCTCCTTAAAAAATGAAACAAGCTTGTCGGAGCATAGTTCGTTTTCTTGTGTCAAGCTCCTTAAAAAATGAAGCAAGGTCATTGGAGCATAGTTCGTTTTCTTTTGTCAAACTCCCTAAAAAATGAAACAAGCTCGTCAGAGCATAGTTCGTTTTCTTGTGTCAAGCTCCTTAAAAAATGAAACAAGGTCATTGGAGCATAGTTCATTTTCTTGTGTTAAGCTCCTTAAAAAATGAAACAAGGTCGTTGGAGCATAGTTTGTTTTCTTGTGTCAAGCTCCTTAAAAAATGAAACAAGCTCATGAGAGCATAGTTCTTTCTCTTGTGTCAAGCTCGTTAAAAAATGGAACAAGATATTATGAGGATAGTTCTTTTAATGTGTCAACCTCGTTAAAAAATGAATTCGGTCATGAGGATAGTTCTTTTAATGTGTCAACCTCGTTAAAAAAATGAAACACATCTTCTTTCAATTCGAGTCGTTGTTTAGATCTCGTAAAATCCTAGTCGATTCTTTCTCTTTATCTCACAATTTGAATCTTCACTCCATCTGCCTTTCATATGGACTAAAGCTTGGGGGGCATGTAACTCGAATTGAGTCACCATGCTGGGGGCATGCCCGTTTTTCCCTATTTTTCAAGCATAGTTTATATTTGTTTCAAGATTGTGTAAAAATGAAACCAATCCTAAGTATAGTTTATCTTTGTTTCAAGCTATTGTAAAAATGAAACCCATTTTCAAGCATAGTTTGTTTCCGTTTCAAGCTTGTGTAAAAATGAAACCGGTTTCAAGCATAGTTTTCTACAAAGTTTCAAGCTTGTGTAAAAATGAAACCAACCTCAAGCAAAGTTTCTTGATTTCAAGCTTATGTAAAAATGAAACCATTCTTATTTTACCTCTCGTGATTGCCATTTTATCAGCCTGTTTTACCAGATGAGCCTTGGTTTTCTCATTCCATCGTTACCATCTGCTCGGCTGATCATATGCCCTCACTTGGTTGTTTCACCCATTCCTGAGGAACCACTGCAATGAGTAGTCTTCTTAGCTAGCCTCTTGACCTTTACTTGTTCTGAGCAGTTCCACCATCACTAGAACTAGTTGCTGCCCCTAATACCACTCGTTCCTCTAGGAAGAGTCAACTTTCAGCTCATTTCTGACACTTAAAAATTGAAAAGATTGCCAAAAATCTTGTTTTTTTGAACTAGTTAAATGGCTGCGAAATGATATCTACCCAGTATAAATTTACCCCTTTTTCGGGTTGGGATAGATTATTTACAAAAAAGGAAAACCTTAGCCAATCGTGACTACGAGGTTCTCTCAGATATTTTTTTCTACTTTTTTGGATTTGTGAGACTACCTATGAAAAGGGACCTGCTGGAGTTTTCTTTTCCACTTCTTTTTCAAACTCTCTAAATATGAAAAGTTTCTAAGTTCTTCCTTTTTCATTCTCATTAAACCCTGATGACATCAGACACTGTCATCATGACGTTAACTGAGTTCCTCCTTCCTAGGGCTCGTAAAATGTATTAGGATGGATTTTTTCGAAGGACAAAATTTTATGACAAGCATATGCTATCCTTTTCAAGCTTGTGTAAAAATAAAGAGGTACTTGCTAGAAATGGTGGGGGAAAATGGAAGTTGTTCGTCAGTTGTGTCGGAAATATGTCACTCTTGAACATGACACTTATCTGCAATTCATGTTGGGTTGGGATATCTTCATTCTGTCACTTTTCCTCCATGGGTTTGGGAAATCCGTTTGCCTCTCATTCAATTACCAATCATGTCAACATGAATTCTGATCCTATTTGAGTCAAATGTTGCAAAATTCTGGATTTCTGTCGCCGATATGTTCAAGAGAAAATCCTCCTGCAGTTTGTACATTCCTTGATCCTCTATTTTAGTCTTGATTCACACTCATATTACATCCTCTATTTCATGTTGATGATGTGGGATTCAGTATGACCCTCCTTCGACGGATAGCTTCCTGTCGGCTTCAACTCATTATCCGGAAAGTTGATCTAGAGACTCATTTTTGGTACCTTAGAGCTTGCATGCCCTAATGGAAAGTTCTTCGCATTTGACGACAGGTTCACATCATCAGCCTTCAATTGGGTGATTTCACAAGTGTTCGACTTCATCTCACTATTCATATTTCATGGATTGTACTAGTAGTTCCTTGAGTGCCATTGACATTACGGATGGTTTCTCTCACACTTGTTAACGGTTCACATCATTGGCTGGTAATCAAGTGATTTTCTAGCATGTTCGACTTCAACACGTCTATTCACATGTTGGAATTTGTACTTTGATCAGGTGGTGTTGGAGTGCAAGACCCTGGGCTTTGATCACAAAAGTCCAGGTTTCGAGGAGTGATGAGTCATTCATGATTATATACATGATTCTTTAGACGGATGGATGCACCCATGCCATGGATCAATTCACATGATCCTCTTCTTAATGGATAGTTGAACCTATACCATGGATTCATGTATTTTCATCAGAGATTTCAGTTATGTATATGTATCTATGCTTGATTTGTAGGTCTCCCGATAACAGTGTCTGGTTCCTTGCACGTACTTGTAAATCATTTCACCCCTCACTCATGTTCGGACTTCATACTTTAGGGGGCATCTGTTACACAGTAATTTGTCACTATCCTTTTACTTCCCATTCCTTGATCATGGAGGACCCATACAGTGACCCTTGTGTACTTTCCAAGCATGGAATACATACCCCTGAACCACATTTTGTCTACCAAATCATCTCCCTTTACAAATTTTCTCAAAGATCCCTATAAAAACATGGTTTTCAAGGTCAGCACTTTCTCTCAGTGTCTGACCCGCATCGATAGCAAAGATTTACACAGAGGCTCGCACCGATTGGGGCTCTATCTTAATGTCAGACTCACGCCAAGCCTCTTTTGGAAAGTTTTTAAAATAGAAGCGAAGCTTCCATGACCAGAAGCTTTGCGAGGTGGCGAGAAGGAAGTTTTTTTTGAGGATATGGCTGAGGAACTCCCCTTTTGGCTTCTTGTTCCCAAGAAATAGGAACTACTCCAAAGGATAAGCTCTTTTTCCATCATTTGAGGACCCATAACCTCCTCCTCCATTGTTATATAAGGAAACCTCCTTCAGCTCTTCAGCCTTAGTTAGTGATGATAGAAAGGAGAAGCAATTATAGCTTCGGGAGAATAGTGGAGAGTGATTTTTTTTGCTTGTTGGGAACACGGTGAGATCTTGGACCTTTGTGTGTGAGGGTGTTGCAAACGTGCTTGGATACGGACCTGCCGAAGGAGAGCCTCAACATCAAGGCTTGGTTGTAAACTCCCCTTGTATTTATCATAATAAAATGCATTTGATGTTTATCTTCCATTCTTGTTTACATCTATAATGAGATTTATAGCATTCCTTGATCAGTTAGATGGGTTGTAATTTTTTTATGTTTGTTGTGATTTTATGCTTGTCATGGTGTCTTGAATGTCTGTACAGGTAATCAAACGTTGGAAGAAGCGTGTATCGAGCTTGAGGAGAGCGACGCATCAAGAAGCTTCGATGGAAGATGAAAACATAGCATTAGGACAAGGTAGGTCATATTCCTTGCTCTAAATTTCAGTTACAATCTAGGAAGATAGATGTTAGTATGTTCCCATAGTTTCTAGACCCACCCTAGAGCTAGAGGGATCACCTTTGTTCGTAGAGCGGATTTACCTGGAAAAAAAGGAGGGAACTAGTTCTTGGCATCCCACAAATGATAAGACACTAACCATTGAAGGAGAGGTTCCTATATCATAGTGTGTAAGTTGGTCATTGTTTACAAAATTTTTGTTGTGATGAAAGATCGTAATTTGGAAGTTTGATGATGCCAAAACCTTCATTAAATACATATAACTTCGTCCAAATTGGATATTATACTCCAAGGGGCATCAAGGATCTTAAGGTCAATGAGAACCATTTTTCTAGCAAGCTTTTTTGGCACTTTCTAAAGGAGACCCACTGGCTATGAAAGGTGACCATTATATGCCCTTAGGGCAATGAATGAGGTTACAATATTGGGGGATCCAAATTTCTTCCATATATTCATTGACATGATGCATGTGGATGCACCCTCATTAATAATGTAGTCATGTGTGGCGATGTTGCATATGGTGACTAGAATCTAGAATGTGACTAACGATGGGAGTCACCGTTCTATATTACCTAGTTTGAATGTGATCAAACACGAATAAAAAGGGTTAGTGGTTCCTAGTACAAAGAATAATTCCTTTAATTGAATTGGGAAAGTTTTAAGCACTTCTAATGCTAACATGGAAACAGGTGATTGGGTAAGCTCATCGATGATGTTGTTATTATATGTCACCTTAAAATTTTGGGATGCACATCTCAATAGTAATTTGGCCAATTTTGAAATTGAGTCAACAAGTGTATGTAGGATCATTAAGTGGGAAATAGAGGTAGACAATATTGTCTCTTCCAAAGAGGAATTAGGATTTAAAGGAGGACCATAGTCTCAACGACTTGTTTGTAGTATGAAATCATCTATAGTCATGTAAATGTCCCAATCAACAATGTAATTAGGAATTTACTGCTGCAATTGTATTAAAGTGAGGAGCTCCTACCTCTTTTTTGGAAGAAACAAACCCTTATTGAGGGAAGGGTGTTTTCAATACCATAGGTTGCTGGGTGGTTCTACCCTGTCATTGTGGTTTCACATAGCCTCATTTATGTATTTGAACTCGATAATCCAAGGACATTGATAGGTAATTATTCCATAGATAATTATTATAATTTTTTTCTATGAGTTGTTGTGGGTTTGGTTAGGGTTTTAGTTTATATTGGGTTGATTTCCCCTAACTTGTGTGTTTCATTTCTGAGGGTTACCTCCTGATGTCTGGTTTCCCTTGATTTTCTCTTTCCTTTTTTCTTCCCGTTGTTTTACTAGGAAGGGGGATTGGTCATGTTTAATTGTGCAAAGGCATATTGTTCTTGGAGGAAGGAAGGTTGGAAAAAATTCAGGATTTATGGGATTAGGTTGTGGGGGTCCCAAAAAAGGGAAATAACGGTTTCATTGTGCATGATATCCATAGGAGGGTTGGGATGTTTAAACTCCAATAAAGTTACATGGGGTGGAATACGTTGTCCCCTACATTGGAGGAACACTCACTATAGTAGAAGGACTATGATAATATCTTATCGATGTGTGTGGGGGAGCAAGTGACATCCCACCCATATTCAAAAATGCAGGATGTATTCCATGTGAGTTTTTGTTGTAGGGAAGTTGATTGCAATGCCAAGGTTTATATTTGGTAATATAACTTATGAGGTTTTCAAGAGAATTGTATGCCCTCAACTCCCCCTTATTGAAAGGTTTGGGTCAAGTTGCTTCTAATATGACCATATAAAGGTACCCGATTGGGCATAAATCAATTAAAATTGTCGAGCCTTGGAAATGGTTGCTTCCTCATCTCAATTCTTGGTGGTTACACCATTCTTTTCTATAATTGGAAAGAGGATCTTGAGGAATAATTATAATACAATCTCTTTGGGGACTTTGATCTTGCATATACTACATCATCTATGCCACTTGTGGAAGTGGTCAACAATGTGGGTGGAGAAGGATTGTTGAAACTTAGATAATAAATCCATTCCCATGTCACGGTGAACAAGGAGTTGGAAGAAGGTGAGAAGTTACTTAGCTATGGATTCAAATGTGCTGGGGGACCCAACCTTCTCATTGATGTACCACTTAGTCAAGAGGCTAGTGAGCATGCTTTGAAAGAGCTTCAATTAAATTAAGTCATTAGTGATATTGTTCAAGGAACACCAAAAGTCATAACATGGTTAGTAGGGTCTTCCTCAGGTTTCCATTCAAACTTATGGATTTTTTAAGGTAATTTGGTTGGCATAGCATGCCATGCTACATTGTGAGCCATGGGATCGTTCGTCAAATTTGAGAGATATGGGAGGTTCAATGAAGTAATAAATGAAATATTAAGTGTTTTATTTTCCATAACTTTGTGGTTTTTGTAGGTTGGAGTGATACTTTGAGGTAAAATTATACTTAAAAAATTGTTGCCAAGGATAGATGAGCCTAACAGAGTCAGATCAATAGGCGATCTTTGAGGGAAAGATTGAGCAGGTGAAACTGCAAGTCTTGCCACTCCTTCTACCAAAGATGGGAGGCCTTGAATGTAATGGGAGCATCGTGGTACAAAATGGTCCCTTACGGTGCTCACTGAAATGAATATATGGTGATGGGAATATCAAGTATGCAAGCTAATGTATTCACAAATAAAATAAAGAAAAAATAAAGGGTTAATCACTTTAATGATTCCTAATGTGTGAAACAAACCAGAGTTCAATGAGGAGTTCAGTATGAAATCCTAAAAAATGTAACATCCTTCCACTCAATAATAATGGATGCATGACTTGGTGTTGGTCCACAAAGGATTTAACCATATTGTTAATATTTTAGAGTGTTTTCCTCTGGATATCTGTTGTAGAATTCCTAGAATGCGCAATTGATGGCACAATGATTGGGGATTGAATACTCTACCTTTAGATCCTGCTAAATATTTTCTTTAAATATATGTAGGTTCTCTTACATTATTTTTTATAGTTCTTTAAATATACGTAAGTCATTTCTATTTGGTTGAAAGTGCATTTTTTTCTTCTTGTGAAAATGCTATCATTCATTGTATTTAAATTCATGGATCATGGCTTTCAATGGCTTCATAAAATCATAGAGCATATAATAGTCTTAGATCTGTAGATCGTAAGTAAATTTGATTTTTTTTCCTAGGGTATTCACAATAGATTTTATTTTTAAATTATTCCCATAACCTCATAACTAAATATTTCACAGTTTATTTGCAGTGGATTGTTGTTGATCAAGTCACAATTCTAAGAAATATTCTGGAGCTTGAGCTACTATGGATTTCATGAGGTGTTTATATGGATATTAGAGTACTATCTTTGGAGATTTAATTTTTTTTAACATGAGATATATCATGGAGGAGGTCGTGGAATGATATTCTTTTTAGATCTAACGATATTTTTGCAAAATGTGTTGCTGGAAACCTAGTCTTAGTGAGAATACAATTGGGGATGCTTCATTTCCCTTTCTTGATTGTTAACAAATAATTTGAATGCTTATGCGATGTTCTAGGATTCAAACTAAGGATGTGAGAAGCTTTAGTATAAAATAGAGGGTATCTCAATTTGATCTACCATTTGTGAAGTTAACGAACAGAGAACGTTTGAGGTCTAAAATGGGCGTCCTAAGAAAACTGTACAACCAAAATAAACTTTATAAGAACCAATAGGATTCAAGATGATGATGTCAACCATGGGGTATAATTCACCATTTTTGGGGTAAAAAAACTAAAAGATTAAAAAATAATAAAAGAATAACACTACTTTTTCAACTTATCTCCCTAAGTTTTTACACAAATTTTGAGCGTGAGTACTTGTTGGATGCAAAATTTAATTCCCCATCCAAGGAGTACCCATTTTTCATACTTTCGAGTGACCTTGATACACGAAAAATGAGAAATACATGAAGAAACATGATTGCAATCATGTTTTCCATGTTTTTCTCATTTTTTGTGTAGCAAGGTCCATCAAAATTATGCAAGATCAATACTCTTTGGATGAGGGATCAAATTCTGCATCCAACAAGTGTTTTCGTACGAAATTTGAGTAGACGTATAGGGAGATAAGTTGAAAATAGGAGTTGAAAAAATAGTTTTTTCTTTTTTCCCTCTAAAATTTGATGATGTAATATAATCTTATTTTATTATTTCCACTATTATTGTATAATTTCCTTAGGAGGCCCATTTTAGACCTCAAAATTCCCCTAATGAAATAGATAAGAATTTGTTTCAAACTCAACTTTGAAATATTGAAATCCAAAATATTTGTTTGTGTTGAGAAATCTAGTGGCAGCTAGATTAGGTGATTTATCTTACTTTGATAATTTCTTGTGATGTATTTTTACTTAAATTGAGTAACTTATTCTTTCACTTGATTATAATTAGTGTTCTTATAATAAAAAAAATACCATAAAATAAGGAAAAATGAGACAAGAGGACATAAGATATAGGTTATCAACTAGGGCCAAAACCTCTCCTCTTGAGAGGAAAACCCACAAGAATTATTCTCTTCTTATAGAATTCAAATGACAAATTCCAAGACCTACAATCCTTGACCAAGACCCCTCCAATAAAATTTCAAACTTCTCCTTGAAGAACTTCCTTTTAAAAAAAACAACCCAAGTCAAACTTGCCTTATAGTAGCTTCAAATTATCCTTTGACCAAGGTTTTTTGATCTCCAACTTGACTGCAATTTCGACATGTTATTCTCATCCTCCTTCAGTTTTTTCAACCTTGCACATGTGGGTAGTTTGGGGAAGATTTATGAGGTTTCTTTCCTTTACTTGTTTTGGATCTATCTCCATGTGAATTTGGCTTACTTCTTATTATATTTTGAATACTAATTTTGTCTCCTTTTGAGGTCTACAATTATGCAACTTAGAAAACCCTAGTTGGAGTCACACATGTGAGAGATTTTGTTCCAAAAAAGACTTATAAACCTTTGTTCTTCCTTCCTTTTGTCTCTCCTCTTCCTCTCTAGCTATCCTTGTCTTCTTGTACTTTTTATCAGACTTATTTTTACTTGATCTCTATTCTCCCAATGAGGCTTATGTCTGCCTTATATATAGGCTTGTTAAGGTGGTGAAACAATCCTTCCAATAAGTTGACTTGTCACTTTGAGGGTCTACTTGATCTCCCTTGAAGTCCAACTTGTTGTAGCATGTTTGACTTAACTTGGAGGGTATTTTATGAAAATAATTTTATTTACAATATGCAACATGAAAAAAAGGGTCTTCCATACATGACATCGACTCTTTGACTCAAAGATAATACCTAGAAGAACTCAATGTGTTCTTAACCAATGAATCAAATAATCTTGGGCATGAAACACATGCCTCAAGAATGATAATAATATATTTTTTTTCTCTTTACATCAAATACATAAAATCATGATTATTTAGAGGAAATTTCAACCCAAAAGTGTCTATGAAATTTTCATGTATTTTCCATGTCTTAATATGTAAACCAATCAAAATCCTTTAAATTTAAAAAGAGGTACATGTAAATATTTTGGAGGGAAAGAAGAGAAACTACTTTTTTTAATTGTAATTTTGGTTTATCTCCTTATATATTTACTCAAATTTCAAGTGTAGACACTGGTTGGATGTGGGATTAAATTCCACATCCAACGAGTAGCCATTATGCATACTTTTGAGAAGACCCACAATGATAAAAACCATAGATACATTAAAAAAACTTGTTCAACACATTTTTTTAATGTATCTACAATTTTTATCAATGTGGGTCTTCTCAAAGGTATGCATAATGGGTACTCATTGTATATGTAATTTAATTCCGCATCCAATGAGTGTCTACACTTGAAATTTGAGTAAACCTATAAAAAGATATGTAAAAAATACAATTAAAAAAAGTAGTTTTCTTCTTTTCCCTCCAAAATTCAGAACTCTTATTTTATTATTTTAACTATTATTTTAATATTTTTCCTTAGGAGGTCACTTTTAGGCTGAAGTTTCCTCTAATCTGATATATGTCATTATGAATACCAAACCTAGTTACATATTTCAACACTCCTTCTTAACTACGGAGGTATTCATAATCCATACAAGGTACTTGGGCATTCTCATACTGAATAATTCCCATAAGATGAGCCGGATTGGTGAGCCATATCATAAGCTATATTATTAGATTATACTAGTGCATCTCATTATACCAAATAGGATTGTCACATAGCAAGGCCTGAACTAACAACTCTATCTCTCGATAATATTAGAGCACAATGTTGGTGAGACCAATAATTTATAGACACCTAAATCATTGTCTCTCAAGGCATATACCCCTCCCAGGTGTTCAAAGAGTATGTAATTTTACAACAATTATTGTCTTGGAATAACAAATCCTTAAGGAATTTCCTCTTCGACTACTCTTTCCTATTAGATGCCCTACCACATCCTCAAAGAGTATCAAAATTAGTCTCAGATGCTTATCCAATCCTCCATTCATTCTTCATAACATGAAGAAAGGAGTGATGCGCCTATCTCTCCCTATCAAATAGCGAGGATATACTCATTACTATAAAAGGAATATATTCAATCTCCCTCTTAACCAGGGACTTGCCCAAGCTCCCTCTTAACTATGGATTTGTTTCCAACAATAGCTCTCACCAATGTCGTGAACTTAAACTTTTTCATCACGACACCTTCATCTTCTAGATATTTTTTGTAGGGTATAGACCATATTCTTCATCACTTTCCCTTCAACGAACCATTGTGTTAAACCAATAGTTAGGTCATATTTATTTTCATTGGAAAGTGATATTCTAGTCCACATCATGATTTTCTTCATACAACTACCTCTTCCAAGTCATTTTTCTTTCAATATATTTTATCCAATCACATGAGTGCTAGTTTTAGGTGACATATGCAACTCTCTTTTCGTAGTCCTGTAACAACCCAACCAGATTTTTTCAAAAAGGTAAAAATTGAACATCAAATAAATATTACCTTTTTATGATGACCTTTCATCATGACATCAGCTTTATGCAACATAAACATCTGCAGATGTATGAATATATCTCCATGACATACGATATCAAGGGTCTCCTTATTTTTCAAACTTTATCAAGGTCTTCATGCCTCCTCTATGGAGATGTCATAGCTAATTCTTCTAGTCATCATATGTTGATCAATTTATCTTATATTATTTTAGTTGCATCTTTTCACAAACTCTTCGCATAGTTCCTTTCATCATTGGAACCATCATTGTCAACCACCTCATCTTCCATATGAGGTCATATTGTGTTGATTTTATCTTATCAAAGAGTTTAAGGAACATTATCTATGTGCCTGCATGCTTCATTATAATGGAAGAGATCCTTATTATTTGATAATTCTCATGGGTTATATCATTCATCTGTTATATATGAAACCATATGATGACATGAATTTATCTATCAAATATATACATACCTTTTTCTTCTCTTGCTCATCTAGAATTCCTTCTAGAAGATTCCTTTCCTTGCTTGAATATGATATTTCTTCAACCAACTTGACATGTTGCACACTTTTTTCATCATACCATTATCCTTATTAACCATCGCATCCCACACAAGGTGGATAGTAGACTATTAGTAAGAAATTTTATTCTTCCAAGTAGAGGTGAAACTTCTAATGAAGCTTCAAATGGAGGATCTTGATTATCCTCATCCGAAACATTCTCCTTCCTAATGATATAATTTCTTTATATTATATCGTTCTAGATGCCTTTCTTCAACCCATACATACTTATACTATGGTTGTCCCTATATTATTGTAATGGGGATGCCATGAAGTACTTTATTTCTATCATGATGATTGCAACAACCATGTAGAATTCTAGTTCAACTATCCTTTCAAGCTTTTATGACAATGCCATCTCTATTTCAATTCTAATGCATATTGATGCTAGTGATGTTTCTTATCATGATTAATATCTTTTACAAAACTAAAAAAGACCTATGTGAAGGATATTATCTCAGTCATAGTAGAGATATTTCATTTCCTCCTTCTTTGATTTCTTCTTTTTTTATTCTTCCACCTCTTTGGTAACATGGGACTTGTTTCTTTCCTTTCTCTTCCTATTTTCCTTCTTAACCTTAGGAAAATTTCTTCTAAAGTGCCCATACTCATTACACTTATAACATTGTATCTTTGACATGCCAATTTTTGTAATATAAAAAAATGGAGAATGCAGTAATACAAAAACACAGTATAAGAACTGCAAAAATGCAAGCATATAATATAAATACATCATTAAAATATACAGAATAGCTGAGCCATTTTATTAATATGGAGGTGGAATACAAGTACAATGGTGCTCAAAATATGAGACACTCAAGCCAAATAAGTGGCCTAGAATGACCTTGAAGTGCTCCCATAAGAGGGACAATGTAACTGTTGGATTGTGGGAAGGAATACTGTGTTGTCCCTACTACAAATGTCAGGATTGCAACTACCAAAAAAATATATAAGTGTATATCTGGAAGTTTCAGAGCTCAAATGATTCCGGGATTTCAGATCCAGGCTCTATGATGAATACCCACGATAACCCATAAATGATCTCCAGATCTGACAATCTTGGAAAATCACCGTCTTAGGCCCCGCAACTATATGAATATTGGGTATGTAGATATACTGCATGAGCTGAAGATATAATTGCTGCAATAAGAAACAACCAATTCAATGCATAGAGGGTTGATCCCTCCTTCAGATCCTTCAGCTAGAAGCTCAAGATCTGTCTCCTCTGTTAGCCATCTATAATTCTGCTATACTTAATGATGGCTAGATTAGTCCCTAGATTTCCAAAAAACAAGCTTTTGTGAAAAACTTGTGAGTCTTTGAAATCTCATTGTGTTCTTTATCCTAAGTCTACCAATCCACTGAAAATATTCACCCAAAACCTCCAATATTATCTCGCTGATACAAAGGAACTGTGATAAAAGGTTATGGTCATCATCTCATAATTCTCCCCTCCATTTCACCCATTTTTCACTCATTTTAACAGTCATTTTCCTCATCAAAAAGGGTTTCATAATCTTCATTTACCCTTCATTACCCTTGAAAAATCCATTTAAATCGTGAAAAACCCCGTTCATATGGTTTAAATTCACTTTTTTTATCCTACCGAAACCTCAAAAAGGCTCAAAAAGTCACTTTTTAGGCCTATTTTCCGACCTTTTACTAAAAGAAGGCCTTAAGCCCCTTTCAGCTTAAGCCCTCAGCCCCTCTTCTTCATGTGACCCAAGACCTGCGACCATTCGCTAAAAACTTCGAACCCCTTCATCTATATTTTACCTCGCGCCTTTGCATTCTTCCGAAATAATCTTGGCCGTTGATCTTCCAGATCCAACGGCTCGTGCTATATCGCAGATCCAAACTCTGCCTGATAAATACTTCGCCCCCCAACTATGTTCCCCCCTGATATAATCCTGGTCATTGATCATTTTGATCTAACAGCGATCGGGCCTTCCTTCGCTCCATTCTCATTCCCCCTGCGATGAAATCCTGACCGTTGATCCATCAGATCCAACGACCATCGCTCCTTCACTTCTTCGCTCCAATCCCAACCTTTCTATTCACTTTTCCCTAATATAATCTCCACAGTTGATCCTCCCGAATCAACAGTCATCACTCTTTCGTCATTTCACCATCCTCTCGCCCCATTTGTTATTTATGTGAAACTGCGAAAAGATCCCGACCGTCGATCCTCTAGATCTGACGGTCATCGCACCTTCACATTTTTGCCTCCCTCCACCCCATTCATTATTTTTTGTGCATTTGTGATATAATCTGGACCGTTGATCTTTCAGATCCAATGGCCAGTGCACTCTCGTATTTCTAATTTCACTCCGCGACATCCCCTTCTACCCACCTTTCTCCGATAATATCTTGACCTTCGATCCTCCAGATCTGACGGCCATCGCATCATCACCCTTTCGGCCCTTGCCCCACCTTTCCATTCCGCTCGCTTCCCTATGAAGGAATCTTCACCGTTGGTCCTCCAGTTCTAACGGTGATCGCTCTTTCTCCATTCATCCATTCCCCCGCCCATATATTTTATTTTGCGCATTCCCTATATTCATCTCCATCATTAATCCTCCAGATCCAACGGTCATCGCTCTTTGGCATTTTCACTGACCCTCTCGATCATTTGTGATTTGCGTGAAATTGTGAATAGATCCCAACCGTCAATCCTCCATATCTGACGGCCCAAAATTGATTTCACGCCCATTTCACCAAAACATTTTAATACACATTTTCAACGCGAAATAGGTGGTTTTGGGTTGGACACGCATCACCATCTGTGTGGTATCGCATCCAAAATGGCCCATACCATTTACCACCTAATCCTTGCGTGAATACCATCCCGGTATTCCCCAAAACCACCCTTTTCCATTCACGCCATTATTCGAATTCAAATCCTGTTCTTCATGGTTTCTCCATGGAACCTCCTCCCTGCAATAACCCCTTCCTCTGCATCGCTCCATAACCCGTCCCTGAGCCTCTGTTAGCAGTCAAATCCACATGCACAGGTTTTTATAAATTTTTTATGTTTCAAGTTGCAGGTTTAATGGTGGCCAATTATGCAGGTCGTCCCACAGCCATAGACACAGTGGCAAAGCCCAGGATGACGATCTTAATGGCTTTATAAATGAAAAAGGGGACCTAGGTTTCAAGTTCCAAGGTTTGATCAATGTCTCATGAGCATTGGCTAAACGAAGCCTTCCAGCACATAAAGGAAGCCGCCTGTACACTGAAAGAGAAAATATCAAAAGACAGCAAAGGTTAAAGGTTAAAGTCAAAAGCAAGAAGATCAAGAACTTAACCCATGAAGATTAAAGATGAAAGGCCAAAAGATAAAGGACAAAGGGTTAAGAAATAAACAAATGTTTTAAATAGAGAAAAGACAGTGAAGCGAGATTAATAAAAGATCAAGGCTAAAGGGCCTAAAGCACAGTTATTGATTAAATCAATCATAAAGCAGTGAGACATAATATCAAAGGAAAATTAGATGTTAAAGGCTTATTAGCAAGTGTAAAGGTTAAACAAAGACGACATTAGACCAAAAGAAACTTCGAATGAATCAAACAAAGGCAGTTATTTCTCCAAAAGATTTAGTTACCACCTATAGCCTACCTTCTGTCTCAAAGGGAAAATTGACAGTTATTACATAGTCAGAAGATATTTTCGTCTGTCAAGGAAGTTGTTGTAATATTTAAGAATAGGCCTAAAAGTCAAACTTTTCACCTGTTTTCTCTTAGAAGTTAAGGCAAAGTTATTAAAAAAGAGAAGTAGCTACAGATATTCCTACCTTATGCCTTTTATGGTTTTCAAGGCTAGGAATGCATTTACTCTGTAATTAATAAAATTTTGAACCCTAAAAAGAGTTCCACCTCCTCATTCTTCTATAAGTATTCTATGAGAAGCTCTTTGTTAGGGGTTGGTTGCTGGCATTCGAACTCTTTGAAGTTGTACATAGTCTGGCTAAATATTAAGAAGAAATTGAAGTATTGGAAGATTGATGACGTTTTGACATGTTTTGTTAATGAGAAGGCTCTATCATTGGATCCCTGAGCATGGCTGTTGGTGATGTATTATAATCTGTTAATTGTTATTTCCTGTTTTCCATTTTGTTCCATCATTCTATACTTACAGTAGAGTAAAAATTTTAGGCTAAGAAATGTCTCCTAGAAGCACCTTAGACCTGTTTTCTCTTCACTGTCTTTATGTTTTCATCTGCTAAGGCATTCTAGAGAATTCTTAATTGCTCTCTCGAACCCTTATGCTTGTTTATTTTAGAAATATTTCAAACAGTTGGTCTCAAGAATGATTTATGGTTTTCCTTGCTTACTTGCTGCCACTTGAAAAATATTTCTGAAGTCTCCCTTTAAAGTACCATTGTTTACAGTCTACCAAAGAGGTTTGTTTTGATCATACCCTTCGTTCTTGCTGAGATAATTGCTTTGAAGGTCTTTATAATTGTAGTCTTAGATGTTTAGGCATTCCCTCTTCTATGATACAGTTATTTGTGAATCTTTTATGTTTACTAAATTCCTTGAAGGTGAAATCTTTGGATAAAATAGAGTGTTCCTCAACTCCTAGTTTTCACTTGAAAAGTTTTTCTTGAAATTGTTTTTTTGCTGAAGTGTGGTTTGTAGAATTTATGGTTAGACCCGTCTATTGAATGCCTCTTCATGTTTAGATAATGTTTTAAGTCCCTTTGTTTGATAAGTACATATAATTAAGGATTCTAAACTGCCCTTAGTTCTACTTCTTCTTCTAAATCCTTAATTTCCATTTCATTTCATCCACCCACTAGAAAATTTGGCGGAAATTCCGACGGCCAATTCGTCGCTATTCCGACACATAGTCGTCGCAAGAGCGACAGTTCGAGGGCGGAAAAAATGTGGTTTGTCATGCCGTCACAGTCCGACACACCTAAAAAGTGTCTCACTATTGACACTTCTTCCGTTGCTTCCGAACAAGTGTCACTCTTCCGACGTCTCACGAACCGTCGCGCTTCCGACGTTACTAAACTGTTGCACTTCCGACGAAATGTGGTCCGACGTTTTGAACGTCGCTCTTCCAACGTTTGTAAACGGTCGCAATTCTGACGCAATGTGGTCCGATGTTTTGGACGTCACTCTTCCGACGTTTGTAAGATGTCGCAATTCCGACGAAATGTGGTCTAACGTTTTGAACGTCGCTCTTCCGACGTTTGTAAGCTGTCGCAATTCTGACAAAATGCAGTTCAACATTTTGAACGTCGCTCATCTGACGTTTTTATACTGTCTCTCTTTCGACGTTTATGAGTTGTCGCAATTCCGACGTCTACAAGGCGTCGGTATACCGACGGCGGGTTCAATTTTAAAAAAAGAAAATGAAACTTTAAAAGACGAGAAACGTTGTTTTGAATATATTATATGAAGTAAAACAGTCCATGAAGTCATTACATTTTCACATCTGAAGATTTGAACCCAAATATCCATCTAGAAAAGTGGAAGTCCCACCCCAGACAATGATAGAAAAATACCCCATGTCACATACAGGGACATGATATAAAACCCAGTAACGATCCACATGGAGATTATCGACAATCTGAGAAAGCATCCAAATATGCCCAAGGCATCTATAAGAAAGTGAAATAGCAGTATGTAGAATAGTAAAACAACACATAGAGTACCGACGTCCATTGTTCCAAATACAAATTAAAGTACCCAAAATCCTTGAACAGAGAAAAACGCTAATCATGTGAGGAGTGTGATATGTCCAAAATATAAAAAGACCATGAGACCATATCAATAAACCAGCAACATAGACCAACATAGCTAGTTTTGAAGGTAGAGTGATAAACATTAATAATTTTTTTTCACAAGAGAAAAAACGTTGTTTTGAATATATTATATGAAGTAAAACAGTCCATGAAGTCATTACATTTTCACATCTGAAGATTGGAACCCAAATATCCATCCATAAAAGTGGAAGTCCCACCCCAGACAGTGATAGAAAAATACCCCATGTCACATACAGGGACTTGATATAAAACCCAGTAACGGTCCACATGGAGATTATTGACAAATCTGAAAAAGCATCCAAATATGCCCAAGGCATCTATAAGAAAGTGAAATAGCAGTATGTAGAATAGTAAAACAACAAATAGAGTACCGACGTCCATTGTTCCAAATACAAATTAAAGTACCCAAAATCCTTGAACAGAGAAAAATGCTAATCATGTGAGGAGTGTGATATGTCCAAAATATGAAAAGACCATCAGACCATATCAATAAACCAGCAACATAGACCAGCATCGCTAGTTTTGAAGGCAGAGTGATAAACATTAATCATTTTTTTTTCACAAGAGAAAAAATGCTGTTTTGAATATATTATATGAAGTAAAATAGTCCATGAAGTTATTACATTTTCACATCCGAAGATTGGAACCCAAATATCCATCCAGAAAAGTGGAAGTCCCACCCCAGACAGTGATAGAAAAATACCCCATGTCACATACAGGGACTTGATATAAAACCCAGTAACGGTCCACATGGAGATTATCGACAATCCGAGAAAGCATCCAAATATGCCCGAGGCATCTATAAGAAAGTGAAATAGCAGTATGTAGAATAGTAAAGCAACAGATAGAGTACCGACGTCCATTGTTCCAAATACAAATTAAAGTACCCAAAATCCCGCAACAGAGAAAAACGCTAATCATGTGAGGAGTGTTATATGTCCAAAATATAAAAGACCATCAGACCATATCAATAAACCAGCAACATAGACCAGCATCGCTAGTTTTGAAGGCAGAGTGATAAACATTAATCATTTTTTTTTCACAAGAGAAAAAACATTGTTTTGAGTATATTATATGAAGTAAAACAGTCCATGAAGTCATTACATTTTCACATCTGAAGATTGGAACCCAAATATCCATCCAGAAAAGTGGAAGTCCCACCCCAGACAATGATAGAAAAACACCCCATGTCACATATAGCGACTTGATATAAAACCCAGTAACGGTCCACATGGAGATTATCGACAATCTGAGAAAGCATCCAAATATGCCCGAGGCATCTATAAGAAAGTGAAATAGCAGTATGTAGAATAGTAAAGCAACAGATAGAGTACGTACTGACATCCATTGTTCCAAATACAAATTAAAGTACCCAAAATCCTTGAACAGAGAAAAACTCTAATCATGTGAGGAGTGTGATATGTCCAAAATATAAAAAGACCATCAGACCATATCAATAAACCAGCAACATAGACCAGCATCGCTAGTTTTGAAGGCAGAGTGATAAACATTAATCATTTTTTTTTCCACAAGAGAAAAAACGTTGTTTTGAATATATTATATGAAGTAAAACAGTCCATGAAGTCATTACATTTTCACATCTGAAGATTGGAACCCAAATATCCATCCAGAAAAGTGGAAGTCCCACCCCAGACAGTGATAGAAAAATACCCCATGTCACACACAGGGACTTGATATAAAACCCAGTAACGGTCCACATGGAGATTATCGACAATCTGAGAAAGCATCCAAATATGCCCGAGGCATCTATAAGAAAGTGAAATAGTAGTATGTAGAATAGTAAAGCAACAGATAGAGTAACGACGTCCATTGTTCCAAATACAAATTAAAGTACCCAAAATCCTTGAACAGATCAAGAAAAACGCTAATCATGTGAGAATTCTAAGTAAAGTTAATCTATTAACATTGCAAATAAAATTACACCGAAGTCAAAAACATTGCCTGGCCATACACATGGCAAATTTGTCATCAAAAAATCAAAATATTAAGAAGACTGCCCTCATACGAGGAAACCAGTCTTGAACGTTTAATTTACAAAATTCAAAAATATTACAAAGGTCCAGCACAGTAAAATAATCTAAAAGCAGCCCAATTAAGTGGGCCTGCTAAGTAAGAAAAACAAATTAACCAAACTAGTCCTCCGGTGGTTCCTCCACGATTCGGCACCATCCTTCGGAAGGTCTAGGATCGCTAGGTGCTACCTCCACATGCATGCCATGGCTCCCCTCCTGAAGGCCTGAATGCTGGCCGGCTTTTTCCGAGCTCAGACCCGCCGGACGGGTGCATTATTCCTCCATTTGGGCCTAAAGCCGTGATTCGCGGGCAGTTAAGAGAGAAATTAAAGGAAAATTGCGCAGTGCGCTTCATGGGAGAAGGTGAACTAGCGGTGGGGAAGCGAGGAGCAGGGGAATCCATATGGTGGCCAGATCCTACAACCCGACCCCGCCCACTCCTAGTATTTGGATATCGACCTACATAATAATCACTAGACTGGTCGGAAGTTGACTCTGTTGAGGGGCTGGAGGGAGCGCGCAGGGGTTGACCTCTAGTGCTCCCCCTGCGGCAACACATCCTATGACGCACGCAAGGCATGGGTGCAGTCTCAGGTGCGGTGGGCACAAGAGGAGACGGAGAAGCAGAATTCCAATTAACAGAGGAAGATAGACAAAGACAGAACCGAGAAAAATGCATATATGCAGCAAGGTCTAGGCAGCGGTTCAGCTGGCCACTTCTCCTTATCTTCACAGTTAGCAGGTAGTGTAATCCAGCAACTGGCTTGTCTAAAAAACCATAGCTAAACGCCATTTTGTCGACCCGACTGCAATGCAATCAAAGGACGCCCTTCATAATTAATCTCTGATCATTAATAATGAGAGTCGAAGGCCGAATCATATTGGAGCGTGCGGAATCGCTAAGAGGAGTGGAGGTCCAATCTTGAACAGTGTTAAAAATTAATTAATGCGGATTTGATGTGAAAACTTAATTGAACAACGTTAAATGTTAATGCGATTGATATGAAATTTCCATATCCATGTCCCATCGCCTGAAACGCCATCGAATGCACCCGCAACCGGGAGCAAGGCAAGTTTTTATTGAGGACACGTAGCAGAAATTGATTGGAGCAGATCTTTGTTTGGGCCGCTCGTGCAGTGGAAATCTGGACCCGAAAAATATTAGGGCGAATTTGATAAGAAATTCGCGTCACAACTCTCCCTCCGTACGCCAGCCCAACTTCGGACCCGAAAAAGATTAGGGCGGAATTCATTTGGTTTTCGTGTCACAAAATTGGCTGACGTCAGCAGGCTATTTTGGAACGCAAATTTGGTTTGAATTATGGTTTATCGCCGTTTGAAGTCCGGCGGGCTCGACTTAAGAACAATTTTGTTTGATCCCATCTTATAAAATTTGTGTTGGTTTTCTTTGATAATACACATATTTATAATAAATCTTGGGAATACCACACTAAACATGTGGAAAAGTTATATAAATTATTGAGAACAATCATTTTTATGTAAAAATATCCAAATGTGCTTTTGGGAAATAAGAATTCGAGTATTTGGTTCATATTGTTTTTAAGGAAGGAGTGAAGTTGGAGCCTCAAAAGATGCAAGCTATCACAAAATGACCTATTCCTAAGAAAATCAAGGTTCTTAGAAGATTTTTTAGACTTACATGATATTATTGATCATTTGTTAAGAATTATGCATGCATTTCAAGTCCACTCACATATCTCTTGAAGAAAATATCATTTATATGGAATGATGAGGCTACTTTGGTATTCTCTCTTTCAATGGATGCCATGTCTTCTACACCAACATCGATTGCACCTAATTTTGGTAAAACATTCATAGTAGAGTGTGAGGCACTAGGAAAAGGAATTTGCGTAACATTAACACAATAATGGATATCATTGGCTTTTAAAAGCAAGGAATTCAAAGAAAATATTTGGTGAAATTTAAGGAATTCACTTTTGTTAATAGGTTTATGTCACACGATGATGCAGGGGAATTAGGCACTAGCCAGCAATGTAGGAGGTTTTGTCCACATGTTGTGGCTAGGAGGGTTCGAAAACATTTGAGTTGTAACAGCTAGGTGTCAATACCTCAGCTGACTGTATTACTTAGACTAGTTAGAGTTGTAGGAGTTGAACAGTTTTAGTTAGTTGAATTATTATAATTAGACCTTTTGATTTCTAGAACGGTCCTCTCAGAGGAACCGAAGAGCCATATGTTATGTATATAAATTGTAATTTCTCGGATGAATAAAAGTAAAGAGGGAAGAGGAGAGTAGAGAGGGGATTTCTGCAATAAACCTCTGTGTGTGAACAATTGTTTCTAGTTAAATGATTTCCAAGCTTAGTTGCCATTGAATTATCTCGAACTGCTAATTGTGAAGAATTGTTTAACTGTGAGGCAATTGGGTACTGATAATTCCATTCTTTTGTCTTTGAATTCCCGTAAATTGTTGGATAACCCTGTGAACTCACCCCACCCGAAGGCGAGGTCTGTGTAGAGAACCGGGGTCGTGAAAACTGTTCAAATATAAAAATCTCGCTTAATAAAGAGACAAAATTGTTGTGCTTTCGGAACCTGACTCGAGGATTGGACATGAGTTAACAAACAAAAGGATAGCGGAACCAGACATGCACCCGTGGTCAAGCCCTCTACCAAAACCACGAGCGGAATCACAAAAGCGGGTTGCCCATATCGCACCGCTTTTGCGGGAAGTAGGCGGAGTATTTCACATGTCGCGAGTGATCTCCATAGGGAATGCGACACGTGGTGAAGTGACCCAGGAAAACCATTTGTTTAACCCCGCACCATCGCACGTAAAAAGCCCGATGTTGGAAGCCGAGCGAGAGTGCCAAGAGTCGTTGATTTGGAGAAGGGCCATCGGATCGGTGGTCGCATGTTGAAGTTGCCCGGGAGGTTAACTAAGGTGTGCGGAGGATAGCCGGGTACGATACTGAGTGTTTGATTGGTTATTGATATATATAGGTGGTAGTGAGTATAATGAAATTTTTTTAATTAAATGATTGGCGGATAATTAGCATAGAGTACGGAGCGTGATTGTTGTGGAGTTGGGTGGTGTAAATATAGAGCTGCGAAAATTCATTACAAGTTATTTATTTAAAAATAAACGTGGAGTATAAATACAAAGTGTTGAAAGTTAAACATTGGTTATAAGGCTTGGAGATAATATAAAGTCGGGGAATATAAATTAAAGTCCAACCATTGTGGATAGTATTTATTTATCAAATTCTAAGAATTTGATAAATAAACTCGAAGAAAGAAGAATTGGCAATTAAGACTACGGGGCTGGAGGGAAAAGAACGGGAGGTAAAACCAAGGGAAAATGCCGGGACAGAGAAGCGATTAGTAGACACACCAAAGCTCTCCTTGGGGGTCCCAATTTCAGTTTTGTTGTGTCACATGATGATCTCTCTTCTCTGGCATTTACTTGTATTGAAGATCACTATTCTAGAATAAGAGTTATTTTCTCCAAAAATAACCCTAGCCAAACATTTGATGACGAGTGCATCAAGATATCTTTCTATGCTTCACTAAGCACATTTGTTCTACTTCTAAATCATGTCTTGGAAGTGGTTGTTTTCTTTGGAAATTATTCACCGATAGTTTCGATACCAAAGTCTTTTTCACATTTTCAGCATCCAATACATGAAAAAAGATAATAGTTTAAAACAAGCATAAAATACTTTGAAATTTTGCAAGAATTGTGCGGCACACTTTGAATATGAATTTTGAAGTCAAGTGCATGATGTCGTATAGGATCAAGTGTCATTTTGAATACACAAATGTTTCACAAGAAACTTCTCAACATGCTACCCAACGTAATGATTAAATGACAATATTGCATCAACTATTTCCATAATAAAAGTGCACCTCGGCCATAAGACTAAACAACTACAAATGTTGTAAATCTACACTGAAGACCACAATCAAATAGTATTCGTGCAGGGCCAATACTCGTATGAAAAATGAAAAGGAGTTTGCAACCAAAAATACCTTCAGGCAACTAATTTTAATTAGATACACCAAACCATCAAAGAAAAAAGGAAACCAGCCTACTCAAAAGGCAAGCGTTTGCCTCCTTTCGACAAAAAATTTTGAGTTTCGAAACAAGGACCTTTATTGTCTTGTCAATGCCCCTAATAATTTGAACGGGGTTTGCACCGCCGCAACAACTCAAAACGAAAAAGGTTTCATTTCAAATTATTTTCTCCATACAAATTCTAAGATACAACCATTGTCGGCTTTGTATTTCCTAACAAGCATCATAAATTTTGACAAAAGAACCAAAAATTTTTAACACACGAGTAACAATTTTTTCACTCAAAAACTATCTTAGACTCAATAAGCCCAACCCAAAACTAAAAAACCCAAACACCATAAGACCCTACAAAAATGAATATATGATCTTAATCCAAAGTACTATCGAAGCAAAAAGTTACCTTTTACACCCCCTACTTATTAAACACCCCGTGCTTCGTTGAATTTTAACTTCAAAGTCGCACGCAACAGAAGACGCGATGCGGATACAGTGACATTCTCTCTTTTTTGCGAGGTTGCTGCATGCCATCCAAAAAATTTAATTCAGACATTTAAAATTCCCTGTAAGTGTGTAGATCGACGCAGACGTTGCTATTTCTATACAAGATTGTATTTAAAACACAACAACTCGACATTAATGCAATTCACCAACCGTGAAATTTACTGGATAGTTTTGTAAATTCAAGAAGGAGGACACGTGGAGCATTAATATTGGATCGCATGAAATTGAAGAGAACTGAGAAACTTTCGAAAGCACGGGACCCGAATTTTTTATAGGGACTATTGGATTGAGAATTCCGAGTTAAAATTAGGCGACATCAGCATCCCATTTCTGGAACGCGAATTTGGTTTGAAATTCAATTTATTCGAGACTTTTGAAGTCCGACGGAAAGGGTTCTTTAATGTTTTGATAGTTTAATATATACATATGATTTGTAAACATATGTTATATATATATATCATATCGAAATGAAAGTGTGGGCCGGAGAATTTAGTTTTTAATTTTATTTTTTTTAAAAGAGGGTTTATTATAATATGTTTTATATGTTACGGCATATAAAAATAAAAAGGACGAAAAAAGCTTGGTAGTTTTTTTTATAGACAATATGTAAATTTTTTATTACACAGTAGTGTAAAGTGAAAGACCGAGTGTAACTTTTTAAGTGTGTATGTGCCAGTGATGAGAAAGAGAAAAACACAACAGTGTTTTAGAGAGCGCGCGTATGTTTGTTTTGAACGTACAGGTAGTTGGTTTTATGCACGACGTTTTGTAGCGATCCTTAATTTTGTAATCCCTCTCGGTGAGAAGAAGTGTAATAGTTTTTTTTTGAGTTATTGAAGGGAATAGAAGTTTGTTTTCAAAGTATTGAAACTACTGTCTCTGTCAAAGAAATTTTTATTTTCTCTCGTGTGTTAGAGGAAGGGAGATTTATTCTCCATTCATTGTTCACAGAATATGCTCAATATTCCAACATGTGCAAGAACAACGATGTTGTGGTTCCATCTGACTAAATCATTTGTCTTTGTCGCAACTTTTCTCTACCAACTTGGCCCCAATATTTTCAGCTGGTCCTCTAATTCAACAAATAAAAAGGCCAAAACCATAGCATTGAGATACATTTCATTACCCAGCATTGTCAATAACAATAATATTTGACTCGTACCATAGCCCTTTCCTTTTATTGTTGTGAAAAGCTTTATGCACTTAACTCTAGAATGCTGGCTAATCCATAGGCCAAGTAGACCTTTCGAGTAACAAATATGCTTTCCTTTCACCTTTGAGTTTTCAAATTATGCCTACCAAATCTAAGACATTTAAGAGGGAGGGAACCAATACAACGTTAAAAAGAAAACTGCGAGCACACATCTACAAATTACCTCCTTAGCTACTATCACACCATCATTAACTATTTTCAGAGAACCATGCTTGCTCTCCAAGACAACATTTTGCCCTTCATCCCAAGGGTGACTCCACCAAGATTAGCAAGTTTGTTCACACCGCCTGCAAGAAAAATTGACAATGCTTTCAGTAAGTGTGCAATTGAATGCCAAACCATATTCCAAAACAACCCTCCATGAAAAATTAAAATAACACATTAAAATCGAATATAATTGGACAAGGAAAGATCCTAGCAGTGCTGAAGTTTTCACGTGCATGTGACCTTCCTTTAAACATAATTTTTTCTCGCACTTCAATTTTTTGTCATTGAGCCATCCTTGTTGAGAAGTACAACTCCTTTTCCATAGCTCTTGTATTTAACTACAACTTCTCTGCTGTGCATAATCTCGTAGTCCCTCTTCCGCTGAGCGATTAAAGGAAATGGGTGAAAAAACTAAAAGAGAAGACAATTGTTCTGCCTATAATTATCAAACATTGCACCCAACTTCTTTCCCCTCTTTTCCATTGTTACCCAATGAGGTAGATGTGGCAATTGTTGTCATACTTCTTCAGCAACAGAGGCCATATTCTCTTATGATGAATATAGAATTACAAGATCTTCATATTAGTATGAACCTTAAAAAACATGACTCCCATTGCTAAAAACCACTTTTAAGTTGTAACGGAGCAAACTAAAACAACTATCGCAACTTTTGGCAACTTCTAGAGCATTGAGAGAGAAACAACCAAAGAGAAATACAACCACAATCACTCATTTTAATGAGACCGGACTATATATTTGCATTAAGATAATATAAATAAATCACGACTATATTAAGGCCAACACAAAACAATCTGACTTGATGTCTCTCACGTCCTTCGGGTTGCCATGCTAGAGGTTGCATATTTTTAATTTAAATTATTGACCTCTCGTGCCCATCTATGAATGCATCCAATGGGATATATACATCAAATTCTCCTTTATATCACAAAAAAAATTCCCTACTACCAGAGCACCAGTATTGATGGATCACCCCCACACCATCCCACCCACTAGAGAAACGTATGAAAAAGAAAGCCTTTGAGAAACCTTTTGAAATATCTCAAGATGACTATATGGGTGGTTCTTATGAATCAACCAACCATTCGAGAACATGCTCATCAATCCAAACCATGAGTATTGATAGTGACAATATTCAAGCTGAGCCTTTGAATCGTATCTGAGAAGCTATGTTAGAGAAACCCTAAACTCTCACTGAAAATAGGTGAAATGTGGCACTTTGCACTCAGAGATTGACATGTGCCAATTGGTACAAGTGGTAGAAAAAGTTGGCATGCTCCAAACAACACGAGGTGATGCGAGAATGACACGAGGGTGAAAATATCGGAAAAGCTCAAATACGAAGAACTAAATCTCATCACCAACCCAGAGATTGACAACTTTACATGATGTAACCTATGAAATTGTAAATGGAGAAATCATAGTAACAATAAAGTAACCTATGTAACAATAAAGTCGGATTCATCTCTGAGGTGGTAATGGGAGAAATCATAGTGAACAACGGGAAACATCACAAGTTTCTCTACAATCGAATAGATGAGAAAACACAGTACAAAAAACCTAGATAATAATCATGAACAAGATTAATATTGAATTATGAACTATAAAGGAACTTCCAAAATGTGACATTACGAACCCAGTCGAGCGCTTACCAAGCAAAAAGAAATATCTTGGACATGACCACTGGTTGACAAGTTGTATTTCTCATGATGCAAAGAGGATTTGTGCTGCCTGATCATAAGCTACTAATCAAAATCCCATCATTATCTAGTACAATAAATATGCAAGTAATTGATGTAGTATTTTTACTCTAAGATGCATTCTATGATAATGCTAGAACATATGTTGAAAATGTCAAAAAACATACCTGAATAAGCTCCTCTTCATTTTCAAGAACATCATTTACTGGAGTCGCATGAACTTGGAGCATGCCTCCGCACGTATATGAAAGAGTAGCAACTAAGTCAATAGTGACTTTTTTTTACTATGCGTTTGGATCAAGGGAGTTTTCTCCACGATTAAATCACTCCCAATAAATTTCATTTCTCACAACAAAACGGCCAACCACGTGAAGGTGGAAGCTCTTATGGCCCCTCTCTCTCCCTCACATCACTCTCAATCCCCAATACCCAATCTATATTTCATTTTTTTACTTTCTACTGGCATATATATTCAATAACTCAATAAAAAAACAATTCAATAAAAAAGTATGCAAGGAAACATTGCTATAGTTAATGCTTGACATAAAAATAGTATGATAAATGAGTTTTTTATATAACGCAAAAGAAAACGTTCCAAGTATGGTAACATTTGTCTTATAATAATACAATATTTTACATTATCAAATTTTCTTTTTTCTTCTTCCTATTTTTAAAGCTCCTAATTACATCATCAATATCATCGTGCTCTTGCTCCTATTTCGTGCCCTTTTGACCCTTGCTACCCGACCTAGTTGCATATTCACGATGTACGAGCATCATCCGAGTGACGGGGCATCGCCTTTCACAAAAATAGATAATATTAAATTTTAGTTGTCGCTTAAATATCATTGAACTAGTTCGGTAATAATATTAATAAAAAATTGCAATGAGATTATTCTACCTGGTGCACCGATTGTCTGCACCGACTCTAGTTGCGTTGTCACGATGTACGGTCTCATCCGATGCCGACGGGCATCGCCTATAAAAATAGATAATATTAAATTTTAATTTTCGGTTTTTAAATATCATTGAACTAGTTCGGTAATATTAATAAAAAAAATTTCAATGAGATTATTTACTCCGGTGCACCGACTTTAATAGTCGCTCGACCTAGTTGCATTGTCGCGATGTACGGGTCTCATCCGATTGTACTGAGGCGCCTGCCTACAAAAATAGATAATATTAAATTTTAATTGTCGGCTTTTTAAATATCATTGAACTAGTTCGGTAATAGCGATTAAAAAACTGCAATGAGATTATTTACTCGAGTGCACCAGATTGTCGCCGCTGACCTAGTTGCGTTGGTCACGATGTTCGGACTCATCTAGTGACGGGGCACTACGCCTACAAAAATAGATAATATTAAATTATAATTGTCGATTTTTAAATATCATTGAACTAGTTCGGTAATATTATTAAAATTGCAATGAGATTATTTACAGTGCACCGATTGTCGCAGTTGAGGCTGACACGTTGCTCCGTTCTCTCTACGGTGGTAAGATCTCTTCTGGCGAGGGAAACATTCTCTATCATTTAAACAAAAAACGTTATAAGGATTTCAACCATCAAGGTATAATTATAAAAAAATTATAAGTGGAAATTAATTACCATCACGGCCCTCACTGATAGTAGCATTGTCGGCCTAGTCCCCACTACAATGATCGGGTTGCACGTGAGGATCATCTACATACGGCTCTAAAGGCGGGTTATTTGCCTCGTCGGTATTGTTTTGCTCCCCTAATTTAAATAAAGTTGTTAGACATTAAATTTATGGATGAAAACAAAAAATATTGAAAGGTTAATGTTTTACCTTACCGTCGAGGAACGTACGGATCTTGGGACTGTCCCTAAGCTACTGCATGACGTTCAACTATAGATTGATAACTGAAACGCAGAGCCGATATTTTTGTCTTTCCTCTCGTGGTTTCTCGATTCGAAGTCATCTACTCTACATTACATATGATTGTGTATTTTTAATCATATTTGATAGGATTACAAAAACGTTGGAAGGCAATACAATTAATTATAAGATGTTTAGCTACTTAATTACAATTCTGTCGGCTAATTTCAAGTAGCTGCATTGTCTCTAGGCTTGTGATGGCCCTTTTTCTCAATCCTAGCTTTGGTTGCCTTTGAGGTGTCGGGCAACTTCTAGCATATAAAAAATATTGAAAGTCGGATATGACGTAGCACACTTTTATTTTAGACATAAAAGAAAATTAAAGCTATTGAATTAAAGTTGTAATTTACCTTGCGGGTCCGATTTGGACATTCTTTTCGCTTCTTTCTTTCGTCCTTTTCACTTTTCGTCATGGATGAGTGCTCTCCACTCACTCTCGCGAAAGCGCGAGAGAGACTTTTGCTCATATCTAGGGTTAAATTGCAATTGCATCCTATAGGTGTCCCCTGGTACTATTTCAAATATTTGCCGGCTACCCGAGCCACTTACTTTTACGTACTGTCAAATGTGCTTTGACCCCAAAAAAGGGCTTCTAGATAATTTAGAAGTTCTTTTTTCAGAGTTGAGATGCAGGAATTCCACCCTATGCGTATGTTTGGGCCAAAAATTACCAACGCATGGCTCTCCCGAGACTCTGTAGAGCTCATTGTTTCCTACACGAAATAAAACCAAAAAAAAAGAAAGATATTATCATTAATTTAAAAAATAAAAATCATGATAAATATGTTTGAGAGTAAAGTACATGAAATAGTTACAATATTAAAATTTACCTGGGAGTTGTACATGCTTTTATAGGGACACCCCTCATAGTGTTCACCAACAACGTGCCATTAATGGTCCCCTGTGGAGCCGACACGTGTAGCTCCGGGAAACACAATAATGTAGTTGGCCATATCGACCTCATCATTGCCAACACGTTCGGCGGTTGCTGGGTGTCTTCGGGCGCGTGTGTTTGCTTGGTTAGCACCTAAAGGAGTAGAAGGTGTACGAGAGGGTTGTTGGGCAATCTCTTGCCTTTGTGTCCCACTACCACTACACGAGTTCTACAGAAATGCCAGAAAATGCTACATACAAAAGCAGACTCTTTTGCTAGTTTAGTCAATGTAAAAAATTAAAAATCAAAACTATCACAATTCATCTCATACGGAAGCCAAAAAAAATATCCTTTTGACTTCTGTTATTACTCGCATCATTTCCTCCTCTCCTTCTACAGCTGCCTCATAAGATGTTGTATCCTCTCTTCCGTGCTTTCAGGTGTTTTGAGGCGTCGTCTATCAAAGTATTAAATTCCGACCTTGCATCTCGTGCCTTTTTTGGCAACAAGAACAACACGGAGATAGGGGATGAAGAAAGCTCTTCCTCAAAGAGGGAATCATCGAGCGAACCATGGCTAGGGTGTCGCATATTTGAACAAAATTAATATTATTTCAATTGTGTAAATGATAACTAAAATACCGCAAGATAGGCAATGCGCGCACTTTACATGTTCTTCCTCGCAAGCCTTCTTTCGCGCGATCATCCCGTCTCGGGGTTGTCTTCTGCATTGCTCTGATCGATCAGTCACATTGCAATAAAATTATAAATGTAAAAACTTGAAAACAATATCTAACCGAAAACGCAAAATGAAAACTGAAATAAAGTTTCTAATAAGACACTAGAGAAACGTAGTTAGAGTTTCAAATATGCCTTGCATTGAATTCGGTCTGGAAACATGTCATTGCACATTAAGGCACCCAAAAATTCACTCCACGATGATATATTTAAGTAGGCTTCTCCTATTCAGGGAAAACACCATACCTATAATGCATTCACTTGCATGTATAAAGGGAAAAGGAAAACATGTTTTCATACAACGGTGGACAAAGTGCATCTCTGGGGAAAGGTATCTTCACTTTTTATTTATGTTCTTCGACCCACCACTCTCGTGTTTCACTAATCCTGTTTTGTCATTTTTGGATTCAAATTAAGTTAAGGCCTTAAGTATTTTTTTGACCTTTTCGGTGTAGTTTTTATAAGTGGCATGTATGGATTTTCCATTAATTTCCGCACTTTTTCTCTTCATGCGCAGTGTTTCCTGGAAATCAAATGCATGATTTAGTCCCATACATTTAACAAGTTGTTGGATCAACTCCCATTGGAAATATCATGTTTCCTATTCAATCAAAATTTATCTCGATTAGGGTAGGTAGGAAGGTTTTCCCTTTGTATTGAATAGGGTACTTTGCTAGCTTGCATTTTTATTATATCTTTTCAAATTTAGTGTCGTTTCAATTAGGGCATGACTTTTTGCAACTTTCAAGGTGAGAATGAACAGACATTTTTTTGTGATGGATGATTGTATATGACTCCATGGCAAGAGGAAAAGGCACTAATCTACTTTTTCAAATATCTATAGTTCTCATTCACCTCATACGGAGATGGTCCCTGATTTTGAGCCAAATGTTGCAGCAAAAAGTTCCCCCCCCTCCATAATTTGATATTCAATGGAAATTTCTTAAATTGATGATGGGGCATGATTATGGAACATTAGAACATACATATGTAATATAATTCAAAGATCATGATATATGTTTGCATATGTTTATGGAGGTGGTGGATAGAAAAAAGAGCTCAAATAGAGCTGAAATTTTTGACATAAAAAGGATTTGTGCCAGGCTTGACTAATGGTTCCATTTAAAAACATGTGTCTAGACGGAGAATAAGTGTATGCATGCAAACATGCATTGAAAATCCATACGAGTTGCATTGTATTATATGATGGATTCAGAATTTGGGTTTCAAAATGCCGATATGGCATGATTTTTGTCGAGAAACCCTTAGTTGGATTCTCATGTTGGTTTAATTTATATTTTTAAGTTTTGTTTTACGGTCTTTGGGTGATAGTAACTCATGAACTAGGTTACCAATGTGAAATAATCATATTTCAAGAATAAAGTTGTGATCTTTTTTATATTATTATTATTATCTATTAGCTACGAGTATTGACACCTAATGCTGTGAATTTTAATGACATCTTGATAGCATAGATAATTTTCGAAAATGTTCTCTAGTAATGTTAACATAATAACTATCATTACGTGTCTTCACTTTTTGTCACCATAATAGACACGTGATATGGACTCATCACACAACTTCATATGCTATGTCCCAACAAGTTCAAGTCTGGTTGAACCTCACCTCATAGTGTGGTTATTAAGGACAAGTTGCTTGGTATATAACTCGAGTAGCGTATGAAGCTGCGTTGCAGTTCATAAAAAGAATCCTCAAGTGTCAAAAAAAACTTCACAATATGTTCTACTATAAAAGCCTTTTGGGATACACCGAAATAATACATGTATCATTGATGACTTTTAAAGTATGACAAAATCCGGAGGGAAAAGGAAATCGATGGAAGAGTGATCTGCACCAATGAGAACTCCAGAATTTAGCATCGGATGAGTTAGAGTCTAGGAAATTGAAAACTATAATTTTAATTAGTGATGAAAGGGACATCACAGTAGGTAATTATATTTTCATGTAGAATAATCTGTTAATTCAAATTTAAACTAAGCATAATATAGAAAGGCATACCATAAATTTTTCCCACGTAAGTCCAAACAACCTATAAAAAGGGGAAAACCTTTCCTTTTTTCCATGGGAAATAATTTACCTTTCCTTTTTCAAGATAATCTAAATCACAAAAAAGATGAACTATACCTTGCACACAATCTTCGGATAATGTGAAAGTGGAAAAAGGAATACCCCTACACTTGAAATGATGCACACATGTACATTTGAACACTAATAGATTTTTGTAGTTGAAATGCAATGCTTGTTTTTCATTTAAATGTAGGGTTTTTAAAGCGAGTGAGAAATAATGGTACACCAAATTAATAAGTGTTTCTTTGGAGAAAAAATTTAAATCTGTGTATTGGGTGATGAAGATAATAGAGGGTATTGACTCTTGATTCTTGACATCTAGAGAGAACTCCTACATCCTAACACAATCCAATTGAATTGACCATAAAAAAACAAATAGAGTCGAACCGTGCTATAGGAGGAAGGGTACGAAGTAAGAACTTGCCATTTTGCAAGAGCCGAGGAAGCGAATGTTTGGCAGCATTGAGGTGCTGAGGGACGGCTAGGCGGTGCCTGATTTGGGAGGAAATGATGTTTCGCAGAAGCCGAGGGCGAATGCGGGGGAAAATGCCGTTATGCGAGGGCGAGGGTGAATGCAGTGCGCAGATGCTGTCGTTAGCTTGCAAGAGCGGGGCGAATAGTTGAGGGCGAATGTCGTTCTACAAGAGCTCGGCGCGGTCGTTGCTCCGCAAGAGGCGGGGGCGAATGCGAGGGCGGATCTTTGATGCCGCAAGAGCGGAGCGGCGAATGCGCGTGTGATATTAGACGTTGTAATGTAGCACACATGTACATTTGAACACTAATAGATTTTTGTATTTGAAATGCAATGCTTACTTTTCATTTTAAATGTGGGTTTTTTAAAGCGTAGGGAGAGAAAATAATGAGCTGCCAAATTAATAAGGGGTTTCTTTTGGGGAAAAATTTAAATCTTGTATTGGGTGATGAAGATAATGAGAGGGTATTGAATCTTGATTCTTGACATCTAGAGAGAACTACTGTATGCACTAACACAATCCAATGGAATTGACTCAAAAAAACCCAAATAGAGTCAACCCTACTATAGGAGGAAGGGCTCGTGATGAAGAACTTACCATTTTTGCGAGAGCTGAGAGAACGTGTGTTCGAGCAAGAGCGCGGGGGCGAATGCCGAGGGAAAATGCTGTTCTGCGAAGAGCCGAAGCTGGCGATATGCCGGAGAGCGAATGTTGGGCTTCTGTCGAAGCGGATGGTGAATGTGCGCGTGATATCGGTACGTAATGTAGCTGATTGCGATCGGATACAAAACAATAAAATCATTTTTATGTAGCGCACATATAAGTTTCGATACTTATGTAGCGCGCATATAAATTTCATATTTTTATGTAGCGCACATATAAGTGTCGTTATCATTGTTGATATGGTAAAAGCATCATCGCTATTGCGACGGGTGCTCTCCAAATGTCGCAACACGACACCTCAGAGCATTGTGTAGCACTTGCGACGTTTGGAGTCATCTCAATGAGTGACAGCTTTGTGGGCTTGGTGTCGCAATTCGCGTACTTCCCTACAAACGCTCGCAATTGCGACACTTTTCTAAGTGTCGGTATTGCGAAACTTTTACTATAAACATCGGTATAGCGACGGTTTCGTCGGGATGGAAAAAATTTGGGAAATTTCCGACATTTGGGTCAAAAGCGAGAACCAAGTGTTGAAATTTCCAGCCAAATGTAGTAGTGACCAAACTCCAAGATCCACTTGCTAGCTAGATTTTCCCTTTGATATCTCATATCCATTGATTAAGCTTGTTATAACTTCTTCTTGAATCCTTTGCCCAATGGCTACGATATTTCCCCTTTCTATCTATGTTTCCTAGATCATTCATGTCCAACCAACCAAACCCAAACAAACAAAAACTTGCACTCTGCATAACTAGCATAAAATCAACCTTTTAAAAGCATCAAGCTATATCCTTACAAACATATTGAGGAGATCCCTCTGCGAGACTTCTAGGAGGGCTGATCCCTAGAGCTCTAAAGCTTGTGCTCTGAATGTTTCCTTGTCATTTGGTCTGCCAATCGACCCAAATCACAGGGACCCCAATATCCTCCAACCTCTTCCAATAGATGCAGCAGCCGCCGGATACACAACAACCGAGTAAAATTGTGTTGTCAAGGAGGAAGGATCTATAGCTCGATGCTGGATGATGTAATGAAGCTCTACGAATGATGGAAATGATGTGCCCAAAGTGAGGAGATGGTCCCTCATGGGGATTTCCGCACAAAATATTGGAAACCTCCTTCCTCCTGCAGATGTGCAAGATTGGATTGCAAACAAATCCCTTGAGGGAATTGCTGTTGCATGGAGGTAGAAAAGATGGTGCGCTCAATTCCGGATATGAATATGTTGCTCTAAAATACTCGACGTCTTGAAGCACAAGTTGAAAGGATGAATCCTCCACCAATTTCCTAGCTAAGATGCTAAAAACAACCTCCACCTACGAAATCCTTAAGATAGGAATCTTCGTAATTCTTCGGAGGTCGAATGTGCATATGAGAGTTCATGAATGGCATGCACGTTTGATGATGTATGGCGGTACTCAAAGAAACCTTCCAAGAGTAGGCACTCGAGAGTCCCCTATGGGTAAGGGTGGGATTTTTGCGTCAAAAACACCTATGTGCTAAACAACACGCGTGAGAGCGTAGTTTCTCAAATAGTTGAAGTGTGCATAGAAATGTCCAAAGAAAAATACGAGATCTAAACGGATCAGAAATAATAATCTAAATCCCGCCTTCTATTGCCGCTCATCTCCCTTATGTGCTTTGTGAGCCTTCCATGGCCCTGCCACGCCTCATAAGCCCACGCTGCACATGTGGCCACTAGCCTCCATGAATACCTGCCGATGTCTCTCCATGTTCTCCCACCATCTTCGCATTTAATTCCCACACTCTCTCCATCATGTGTGCATTAGATGCACGCACTTCGTCCATCTATCTCATCATCGGTGATCTATGATCTTACTTTTAATGCACCATGATCTCATTTGACTTCCTCCATGATCTTATCATTAATGTGGCATGATCTCCACTCTTCCTTTATTTAAGAAGTTGCTCACACTAATCCATAATGCATATTTACCTCTAAATTATCCACATACACACATCAAAAGTGGATTTTATTCATCTATGGGGGTTTATTGGTCCCTCCACCCTCTTATTTACTTAATTAATTAAGAAAAAGTAAGAACCCTAATATTCCCATTAACTAATGAAAAATTGGGAATATTACGGTCATCCGACGTTGTTAGGGATCCCGTAATTTGCGCAGTTGGCAAGAAAAAATGTATCGGTGGTAACATAAAACTATTCTTTAGAGTCCTAGGACCTACTCTTCACGGACTTAAAGAGGGGGCTCTCTCTCTATGTTTGTGTGAAATATGTGAACCTCGATAGATTTCGAGATTTGATTTAGTAGGCTAGCCATAAAAATTAGCGCTGGGTTTGTTTGTTTGTTTTGATTGGTTGGGTGAGGTGTTCAAGTAGAACGGATAGAGTATGAGAGGCTTAGACCATTGGGCTATGGATTATAAAAAAGGTATTGAAAAGTTTAATAGTAGGACAAGGGTGTATCACGGGGAAAATCTAACAAAGTCAAATAGGATAAAAAGGCTCAAGTGAGGATGAAGTGAACAACAAATTGTGAATAAAGTAGGGCAAATGGCAGTATAAGAATCCTTTGTCAAATACTTTAACAAGAATAGCTTCTAAGATCACTAAGCATAAGGAAAAAGAAAGACAAAGACAGGGCATACCATGCTGCTTTGACCAAACCCTAGCAAAAAAAGAAAACATCAAGACAACAATCCAATAAACCCTAGAAACAAGGAACTCCTAACCTCTCCAGACCTATCTACCTTTAGAGAAAGAAAAAATGCAAGATGACATATAGCAGAGATCAAAAGAAGAGGTAACTCCTAACTTCATCAATAAAACTACAAAGACCTCCAAAAGCAACCATTAAAATGAGCAAAAAGGGCATGGGAAAATCATATAACCTCTTTAGCTAAACCTAATCAACAATACTTCAAAGTAAAGACTTCAAAAAAAATGTTTAAAGTCATACCAAAGGCGAGGTGGCTAACCATAGACTTATTTGACATGGAATCCATTGAATCATTCTTAAGATAAACAAACTAAGTGGGACTAGAGAGCAATCAAGGATCTCTCTAACTGCGACCTAGTAGAGGAAAACATAGAAAGCAGTTGGAGAACAAGCACCACTAAGGTGCCTCTAAACAACATTTCTTAGTTTAAAAATTTTGATTCACTACTACAATAAAAAGGTGAACAAAATGATAACAAAAGAAAACATGAACTAAATAAGAACACATCACCATTAAATATGCATCGGGGATCCTGCATAGTAAGCCTTCTACAATAGTCAAAACAAGTCAAGCCATCCACAAAAAAATCGCAGACGATTCTCTCTTCAATCTCCAAGTTTATGTATTACTATCAACAATCATCCAACCAAAAAAAAACATGACATAATGAAGCCCCTCATGTAGTATTTAAGTTGAAAACGAAAATGAGGAGGTGAGAAAATCTAGAGGCTTATAGAAGCCATTAATTTCTCATAAATATCAATTTTGTCCTTTGTGACCATACGAGGGCCCAAGGCACAAAATATCTAATGAAATAAATAGCGAAAAATATCTTCTCAACCAACTTTGGCAAAGAAAAATGACTTTCTGAGGCCCTCAAAAAAAATTCCAAAAAATATCTTAGTGTGTTTTGTTGAATTTTTTTTGCAAAGAGCGCAACAACGAGATTCAAGGATGCATTGCCGAGGCCAAGGGCACAACACCTCGGCACAGCAAAAATAGGTCATCTTGCAAGCCCAGGTTTTGAGGGCTTGCTTCCCACGTGCTCGGAATGAGCTCCGTGATAGCTTTTTGGAAAGCCCTGTCGAGTATAATTTCCAAAACTCGTCATTTCTCTTTCATTTTTGACTTAATTTTCCTGTCCAAAAACCAAATCTCCCAAGGCTGGTAAGGGCGCAGAGTGCTAACCCACGAAAACAAGCGGAAAGGTGAAATTTTGGGTGTTTTTGACACTTTTGGAGGACCAAACTCTGCTCCAAAACTGATCTGAAATTTGGTGTGAGTGTGATGTCCTGTGGCCCTAAGGAATCCAAAAATGTAAAGTTTTCCTTCAGAGGATGCCCCAAGAAAGAGTGCGGCGCCAAGGGCACTGGGCCCTTGGCCCTTTAAAATAGTAAAAAATCCAAACATTTCAAAAATTTGGCCAAACTTTAGATTTGTAGCTTTGCTCATTCTATTTGGGATGCTAGTGAAGTATCAACCATTTTGTTAATGTTTTATTTGTTCGATTGCCTCCTCTGGGGTTTTAACCTTTGTAAGGTCAATGTACTTCATCTTAGTACCACCATCAACGCCTTTATCACCGTCATCTCGCTTTCCAGCGATCTTACTTTCGCTCTCATGTTTTTCCATCATGGCTCATCTCCTTTACAACTTCAGCCATTGTTGTTTGCCTCTTTGCCGTGGCAAAGCCTTACGTATTTAGACCCAAATGGCCTCCCTCTTCACGCTGATTTTTTCCTTGTTTGATTCATTATTTTTTCTCCTCTCGATTGTCATTTGCTTTATTTGCATTGGCCCCACTTCCATATTTTCCACTTTCTTCTTCATTTTTATCGACCCCTTCATTACCATCTTATTCACTTTGCCTTCTTGCTTCAATGCTATTTCGACACACGTGACATCACGCACTCCCTCATGGCTTGACAGTTATCGTTGTTGATTTATCATTGCCTCTCTCTTATTTACACTGATTTCTCATGTGCCTTTGAAAACCCTAGCTCTACTTATGAAATGGATGTGGAAGAGGGTAAATAAAGGAGTAATTCTACAAGTGAAGGATGAGAATGAATGAGTGCGAGGGGGAAAAATTGAAAGCGAGAATGAGAGGCAAACAACCTAGTGCAAACCAACTAATATGTCAAACTTTGGATGGATGAAAAACTTTTTAAACCAACATAACCACCCTTGCTAATGACCGATTTCTCTTTATGGGAAGATGGATAAGGAAATGAAAAATAGCGATTTTAAGTTCAAGTTCTAGGGTAGCCTCTTAGGGGTTTCAATTTTTCTCAATGAAATCATCAAAATGCTCAAAAATAGGGAGTTAAGTGACCCGTACATACCCTTATGCAGTGCTTGAAAGACTCTTGGAGGGTGATTTGGAAGCGATTTTGGAGGTGATTTGAATGCTTATAAGGCTTATAAGCCTTTCCCCGTCCAAACGCAAAACACTCGAAATGAGGTGTTGGGTTGCAGCACAAGTCGGGTCGGTGCCTATGTGCCAAGCGTGCAATGCCAACTCATGAGAGCGCAACGCCAATTTTGTAGAGGGCATTTGGAGGCCTTCCCCGGTGTCCAAATTGGGCCCGTATGAGCTCGTTGGAAAAGAGTATCCTATCTAATTTCCAAATATACTCCCTTTATTTTTACTGATTAGATTTGATTTGACCTATAGACCGATGGACTCGCCCAATATTGAGTTAAAAAAGTGCTTGAATGATGGTTCAAAAATGCGTAGTGTCTGGTGCGAGACAACTTTTGGAGGCTTTCCTCAACTCTAAATTGAGCTCATGATAGCTCATTGGAAATATATTATAGTCTTCGTTGTCATTTTACTCATCAATAAATTCATTTGGACACTCGAGCTATGTAGAAAAACCTAATTTTCCCAAGGTCACTCTAGAAGTGTAGCAATTCTCTCGATGGACTACCTATATTTTTGACACTTTCTCCCAAAACCATGATACATGTGTAAAATGTAGAAGGAGGTTTTTTTTTGTGGACCTGATGAGGGACAAAAAAAATCCCTCACTTTTGTTAGATTAATCTTTTTTTGGTCAAAAACATAATTTGAAGCGGAGTCGGCCCTATGAGTGACAAATGGCTTGACCCTTGGAATGAATTATTGGAAAATGATGGAGGCATGATGTTTTATGAGTTGGTATGGATTTATTCTTGCTGATATGACCTATCATATGGGATCCTCTACTCCTATGCCACTTTTCCATAGCAAACTCTAGCTTAGTTGGAAGAGGAAATTGGGGTTTGGTGCTTAGGAAAAACGGGGATTTAGGGACTTCCTTGTAGAGGGAGGGGAATGAAGGGGTTAAGGGTTTTATAAGTTCTTCGAGGAAATTTTTTGGGGATAGGGATAGATGTTCAGAGAGTAGGGGAAAGTGGAATCTTCAAGAGTTGAGTGAGGGTAAGGGGTCGAAAAGGGAAAAAACACAAGCCTAGTCTCGAAAAGTGTCAAATTGTGGCAATAGGCTAGGTTTTGTAGAAAAATGATGAGTTTGAGGGATAGGAGTGATGGGGAAGTGTTTATGAAGGTATATTAAGGATAGGGGGAAGTTGGTGTAAGTGCATTAGGATACAAGCCTTGTTGATTATTTAACCATGGAAGTCATGAAACCCTAATTGACCAGATTGGGGGGTTCGATTTGACCTCTCTTTGACTGAAAATTGGTTTGGAATCTTCAAGTGTAAAAACGCAGTATTGACAAAGTGATGTATTGAAGATCAAAAATCCAATATACTTGATTTATCTAAAGGAGCCTACAAATATAGTTTTGAGACCATCAATGCCCGAGGAGTACCTAGTGAACATAGGAAGGAATAGGATTTGGTAACCCGTAGATGGAAAGTGGAGTGATGGGCAAGATAAAAACAGAGTAATGTAGGTTATAAGTGGGAAAAAAAGGATGGAGATGAGTAGCATAAGCCCATAAGGAGTCTTTTAGGAGTGGCGGAGGTGACCATGAAATGGCAAAGTGGTAGCAATAGTGAAAAATTTTTCCCATAAGGATAGCATGGCGGTGAGATTTCTAAAACTCACAATGTTACTGGGGAATTTTGTTTTTTAGAAATCTATAACCAATATTTAGTCATCTACGGCATGGTAAAAATTACTAATGACTAACAAAGGTGGCTTCCACTTGGGGCAGGGAAGTTCCTTTTCGTATGTGTGTCCAGAGACCTCGTAGCTCAAATCTACGAGTTTTGAAGACCTGCATCATCGCCTTACTTGCACTTTGTAGAGATCCTTCTTCCTTCATTTGTTGATGTTCCTTGAAGCTATGATCTCAAAATCAAGAAGACATGTTTGCTTCAACCCTCATTTATACCTACGCATCATACTTTTCCTAAATGTTTTTTCTTCTTTCGGGTGCACTTGGACTAGCAAAACCCTTGATATTATTTTTCTTTTTGAAAGCGAGAAAAAACTATCTACTTGTACCCTTATCACTTCGAGAATTCAGATTAGGCTAATGAACTCTCTTATTCTCTACCTAGTCTACTCATTTGCCAAGATTAAGTTGTTTGAAAAACTTTATTCTCTAACCTACTAACATGAAATTGAAACCTTGACGGAACCGAGTTAGGCAATCCGATTTGCACTATGGATTTCGTAGCATGTTTGGACAAGCGGCACACGGATCATTATTTTTGTACAATAAAAAACTAGAAAAAATGAGGGGTTGTGATTACTGAATTTGTTATGCATCCCTCTTTTTCTCTTTGGTTCTGATTTTAACATTGAGAACCAACATATTTTCTTAATCTAATCTACTCACAAGTCAAGCTTAAATGGTTTGACAAGTCTTCTTTCACTAACCTATCGAGAAGAAATTTAAAACATGTTTAGTCATGATTAGGCTATGACTGGTGAACAAGACTTTCAATTTCTCATGATCGTAGTGGCGATTTTCTAGGCTTGAACACTTTCAGCAATACTCTTTTTGGTGTGGGGTTGTACCTCTTCTTTTAATAATCCCTCTTTTTCTTCTTTTCTATGTGTTTTTGTAGAAATTAGTATACACTAAGCATGCATACATCCATATTCCCCTGATCTCACAATATTTAACTTCTTGCATGACATATAATCATCTCACTATTAATCTTTTGCAGAAAATTAATTGCAAACACATGTAAGAAACATAAATAAAAACAGCGCACATAAAAAAAAATTGTTTAACGGGAAAGCCCGAAGTTGATACCCAAACTATCATATATTATGTATCATGGAGATCATGTAACAATATCATACAAAGATTAGTACATCAAGCTCTTAGTACGATACAATCATCACACACTAACAAGAAGAAATACGTGACATCACATGCACCGATTTCTTGCCACACGATAGCCCGCCTCCACTACGAAATCCCTATTGAATAATACCTCTGAATGAATTCGATTTACCCTTTCCTTAGTTGCGCAATCCTCATTGGCAACTCCAATGTGTGTGATGCAATCAATGCATCACCATAGTCCCAACATTGTGATAGTCCATCTTTCCCTTTTCACCTATCTCTCCACCTGTGGTCACCACTGCAGTCTACCATGCCAGCACAGTAGTTAACGGTTGTATTGTTCAGGTTGATTAATGAGTTATTATTTGTGAATTAATTAAATAATTAATGCACTCCATCCTCATTAGTGTATCATTCAGGTAGACTAGATACAACTAGCTACAAGCGAGTTTAACTCCAATAATTTGAGTTAAACTAAATAACAACTCGACGAATACTCTTCCAACTCTGTCATAACTTTTCCACTTCGGTTCTAATTGAGTCCTCCATGCATGAACCACCAGTACCCTAGAGATTGTGTAATTCCTTCGACCCACTGATTTTCCAAAATCTATGCACTTAAACCTAAGTGCTCCAAGAGAATAAGTTGTTGTTTGATTGTCGGATTACTATTAAGAGCTAATAATAATCGACACTTCTATTTTTATATCAACGATCTATAAATAGACTTAGCCCAATATTCTAAATATAATTTCATCTATTTTTCCAACTTGACCAACCATCCACAAATAGCATCACTGCAATCTTCAGAAATATGATCTACCATGTCTAAAAATAGACTTGCGCCAAACATCAATACGAGTGCCCACTTAGTGAAGGTGGCTATTTTCACTAAGCTCATCATCTTGTTGAATCTCAACACTCCCTCTCAACTTAAGATAGGGGATTATCCTTCACCCGAATCCTCGCCTCTATGGTATTCGAATTTTCTCTTCGTGAGCGCCTTCGTCAAAATATCTACATCCTAATCTTACTCGTACGAATGTCATCGATGCAACATGATCTTCCGTTGCACACAATATTTGATATGATGATACCGGATATCAATATGTTTAGATCTATCATGAAACACGGGAGTAATTTTCGAGAGTTTAATGCAAACTTTTATTATCACAATGTATCACCTTTGTAGGATCTAAATGTGAACCGACTAAACCAACCAAGATATTCCTCATCTAGATAACCTCACATGCGGCTTGACTTGCCGCCATGTATTCTTCTTCCACCGAATTGAGTGCCACACATATTTGTTTCCTGCTGTACCAAGAAACTATACGTGAGATCCGATACTAAAAAATCCCTCTCTAATGTGCTCTTTGTTCAGGTGGGCTGCTTGCCCAATGCTGCATCCATGAAGCCATGCAACTTCACCCTCATCCATCTGTCTGTACCCATACAGAAGCATACTCATACTGTCGCACCTCGAGAGACCTCGGGACATGCATGCCTATCGAAAGATCTTGGTAGGCTCAACCATCGCTTGCTAGAAAGTTGTTTCATCGCATAGCATATGTTCGGTCTTAGTATTAACTAAATACATGAGCGAACCCACCAATTGTCGATAAATAGTGGCATCCACTACCTTTTCTAATTTAACATCCTCTTTCCTCCAATTTCTTGGAAGAGGAGTGTACGATAGGCTTGTAGCCTTACATGTGAAACTTCTCCAATATCTCCCGAGCATACTTGCCTTGAGACACAAATAGTTCACCTTCCCGCTGCCATATTTCCAATCAAGGAAATAATGAGGAGCCTAAATAACTATCTCTAAACTCCTTTGCAAGATCTTCCTGTGCATGAGTGTATCAGTTGCTCATCACCCGTAGTATTAAATCATCAACATAAAAGAGAAATGACTAAAATCTATATCCCTCCACCACAATTTGGTACGAGTTTGCATCTGCCTCACTCTTGGTGAAGCCAAGTCCGATGAAAGAAAATAGCTATCGATACGTGTATACCAAGCCTACGAGGTGCTATGCTTCAGCCCCATACAACGCTCTTTTGAGTACGCACACATGTCACACGTTTGCCCGAAGATCTCAAATCCTTGCAGTCACTCAATGTACACCTCTTCCTCAATGATCCCATTAAGGAACGTAGTCTTTAAAACTGCGATACGATGAATGTGCCAACCCATACGCACTAAGAGAGAAAGGATGGTCCTTATGGAAGAATATCGTGCAACAGGTGTAAAGGTTTCTTCTATAATCAATCCCCCTCGATACGTGAGAAGCCCCGAGCAACAAATCCTTTCTTATACTTACGCTCGACGCTCCCATCCACGACTTGCTTTACCTCAGTAGATCCATCTTGTTCCTACAGTCTGATTTTCCGCATCATCCTTGGGAACAATCTCCCAAGCATTGTTTACGAAAATGAATTCATACTCTCTCCCACCATGGCATTTACCCATGTGAGCTACGCTACCGTCTTCTTCAAAGAGAAGATGGCTGCATCACGATACACTCGTTCATAAGAGCCATGTATCCGATGAACGTCGGTAAGGTAGTGTCTCGTCTCCGTATGTGTTGTGATGTAGGGACTGCGACGATTCGTCATGCCGCGATCAAGCTTCAATCTCTCGACTTTTGTGGTACACTTTCTCGCCTTGTACGTAGTGTACGGTTACTGCATGCAGGGGGACTCCTCCTACTCCATGAATCTCCTCCCCTGTGGCTGATCCACATCTAGAGGCTTATCTTTGGGAACAAGAAGTTCTCTCCTCTTCCGCATTCAAGTGTAGCTCCCTCTCAAGTGACAACTTCATGGCTTTCACCTCATTGAATTTTTTATATCCCATTGCACCACGGTCAGTACGATCCGTACGGAAAATACACGATAATTATGGGGTGTTCTTGTGTTACCCCAAAAAATATCCCAACTTCTGCAGTACCGGCTCCGAGCTTCTTCCTAGCATCCTTTGTCACATGAATGTAAATAGATGAGCCAAAAATATTCAAATGAGAAATATCAAGCTTCTTACCAATAAAAGCTTCTTCAACGGTGTACTCATGCCAAGTACTCTATGAGGACAACTATTTTGCACATAAATACGTAGTTTTGCATGCTTCCGCCCCACAAGTGCATCGCGGTAGGCCCACCCGGCCGTACGGCATCGCTCGTGCAACACCCACAATCGTTCTTTTTCTTCCCTCTCCATGACCCTCGATACCCTGTTATGGGTTGCCAGTGACGCTATGAGTTCTCTTCGAATTCCTTCTTTGCTATAGAATTCTCTTGAATTCGCACCGAGATATATTCACCACCATTATCGCTCTATAGAGCTTTCACTTGTCTCCCCGACTCCTTCTCCACCAATGCTTGTAAGCTCACAGTTTAACTTTGAGAATGTTTCACTCTTTAATTACATGAAGAAGATCCGGCATCTACGAGAGATATTCATTAACAAATATAACATAATACCTCTGAAATGTTTTTGATAATGAAGAAACCGAGAAAGGTCCACACACGTATGTGTGAATTCTCTCTAGGATCACCAAAGCACAGTTCTCCTTCTCATGAAAGGTGGTCTTCACCAAACTTACCCATAGTAAATCGTGCCTCGATCTCGGCGAGCAAGAGTACCTTGGGAAGTCCAAAAGTATATATTTGTTGCAAAATCTTCAAAGCGCCATGGTGAAGATGACCCAATATCCCGTGCCATAATTCGCCCCTCATCCCGAGCTCACCACTTCTTCTCGATTTGCCCACCATTGCTGCGCATACCTATCTACCTCCCGACTTGTAGAGATTCTTAACTTGAGATCCATATCTTCTTGGTTTGACCCGTTTTTTTAATGTCGAAGGAAATCTTTTCCCTCACCGAAAAACAACATCATAACCTTGTCTTCCAACATTGTTGACCGATACCAAGTTCTTCTTTAGACCTAGAACATGCATAACATCCTTCAACAAGAATGGATTATCGACTCCCTCTCAAAGGTAATGGTCCCAATTCTGGTCGCACCGTATCGACCATCGTCGCCCATCTCCTATATGCATCTAAAGAGGTCCTTCTCCTCCAAGTCACTAAAAGCAACTCCTTGTCTCCCGTCTATATGGGAAAGGCACACCACTACTCAAGATAACGCATCGATCCCATATAGCTTGAAACCAAGCATGCGATCGAGAGAGAAATCAAGTTCAAATTTCAAGGCTAAGGCCTCTCTAGTCTGCAGCTCCAACAACCTTCGTGTTCTTCTATCTGCAGCAGAGTTAGTGGTGAAATGTCCATGTTCAGTGACAATGAAAACACTTCACTTTAGACAAATCTCAGCTTCTTGCCTTTAGCATCGGATTTTGAATGTAAATTTATTCCCCTCTCCATTTCTTTGCTTTGGAAGCCAAAGCGAGGAAATTCTCTTCATCTTCATTCTTCAATGAAGAGCCATCCCTGAGTACCCCCGCCTTATCTCATTCCGCACAAGATCCGACCATAAGTCGCTCCCATCCCGACAGCTTTCTCCTTTCCATTGATAGAGTATTCAGTAGCTATGCCAACTCTCGCTTTGAAGGAGAGCAAGCTCATCAATTATTCATGCATCAATAGTAATCCCCACACTCTGATTCATCCCTACGGTGGACAAACTTTTGAGATATTTCTGGAATATTGTACGCGCTTTCTCCATTTTTATTTTTCTACAGCTAGATCTTTCGGTAGCGACTACTCTAAGTCGTTCTGTCTTTGAAAAAAATATTTCAAAGCCTTCCACAGTAAAATGGAGTGGGATTTCCCATGAAGGTCTGGACACAATATGGTCCTTCTGTACCTTCCAAATGCAAAATTCTTCTTGTCTTTGCTATCTTCTTTTGCCATGCGTCGACGATTGCTAGATCTCATCTTAGGAACATCTCTACTTCGATGAAATACTTCAGGTCCATTATCCTCTTAGCACCACCTCCATCCCTATCCTTCTAGGCCACTATCGTGTAATCAAGCTCCCATCAAGGGAATACTCCAATACGCAATCCATTGAAGAGAATTTCAATGTATACATCAACTTCTGCACTAAGAATTTTCTCGCTAGCAAATTGCAAATTATCCACCACGAGCATAAACTCAACAATTCTTCACAATTGCATCTTCAAGAATTAAAAAAATGCTTTCTGAAGTACCATGTGATAAATTAGTATGACACTAAGCGTGCATACATCCATATTCTGAGTCTCACAATATTTAACTTCTTGCAAGAAACGTTAATCATTCCTTTACTTAATCTTTTAGGAAAATTAATATGTAAACACATGTGAAACATATATATAAAAACAATCGCATATACACACGATTGTTTAACGGGAAAGCTTTCGAAGTTGAAAACCCCAACTATAATATATTATGTATCATGGATATCATGTAGACAATTCTCACAATCTTAGTACATCAAGCTCTCGGTACAATACAATACTTCACACATTAACAGAAGAAATACGTAAAATCCATGCAACGATTTCTGCACACGATACATACGCTCTCCACTACACGATCCCACTCTTTTGAAGAATAGCTACGAATAAATTCGGATTACCCTTTCTGGACTACACAATCCTCATTGGGCAACTCCAATGTGTGTGTGATGCAATCAATGCATCTCTATGAGTCACATACAGATAGTCCATCTTTCCCTTTCACCTATCTCTCCATCGGGTCTCCATTGGAACCTGCCATGGCTGATGTAGTTAATTGTTGTATTGTTCGGTTGATTAATGAGTTATTATTTGTGTATATGTTCAATTAACTTCAATCTAATTCAATCCACTCTCACTAGTGAATAGTCATTCGGGTTAGACTAGATAAAAACTAGCTCAAATGGGTTTAACTCCAATAATTGAGTTAAGAAGCTGAATAACAACTCCATGAACTACTCTTCCAGTAACTCTTGTCATAACTTTTCCACTTCGATTTCTAAGCGAGTCCTCCATGCAGTGAAACACCATTGTAAACTCCTAGGAATTGCGTAATTCCTTCAGCCCTTCGATTTACAAATCAGTACCTTTGAAAATAAGTGCGTCCAAGAGAATAAGTTGATGTTTGTTGCTCAGGATTATTATTAAGAGCTTTAATAATAATTGACATGCCTTTATTTGTTTTAGATCAACGTATACTATAAATGTGTACGTCGCTCAATATTCTAAAAAATAGAATTTCATCTATTTTTCCAGCTTGACCAACCATCCACAAATAATATCTTGCAACTTAGAAATATGATCACCATGTCTAAAAATATGACATAGTCTAAAAATGTAGACATAGTTCTAAAAATAGATCTTGTGCCAAAATATAGCTGTGAGCCCACTTAGTGGAGGCGTACTCTTGTCACTAAGCTCATCATCTTGTTGAATCTCAACATTTTTGTGTTTTTCATTTTTATCAAAACAATATTAAACTAAAAAATATGCTCATAGTTGAGCTTATTTTGCATACCATCTATCATAGTCTAATCTCCTGGAGGTGTATATTCACTTGGTGAACTCACTTTTCCAATATAACTTGGAGTCAAGCTAGATGATTCCATGAGTGATCTTGGTTCAAATCTTTGAGGTCTTTGAAGAAATCAAAAGGCAAAAATCCACCTCCCTTTTGTTTGAACAACTTAAAGATTCTAAAATTTTCTAGTAAACTTTTCATCAAAGTACATTTCTTTGACATATTTCACTCCTCTATCATATGTCTCTAAGAAAAATACTATAGGGATCTTGAAAATAATACCTGGTCTAGATGGATTTGAGAAATAGGCTTCTTTTAGGACTGCTCCTTCCTCCCTTGGGCTAAACTTGGGACTCTTTTGGGAGAAGAAAATCCATATATTCCTCATGATAATTTTCTTTCATCGGGATCTCATCATATATTGCAATGTTGTCCTCTAACAAAAGCTGAGATGCTTTGATTGAGTGGGCTGAAATCTATGTGAGAGCTATCTATGTTGATGAGCGGGAGCACTCTTGTGATTACTCAATGTTCAAGCCTTCATCCGCGATTTTAAATTCAATGAAACTTGGTGCTACAAATCTAAAGCCGAGGATAATCTCCTCATGTCCCAAATGATTTCCTCAACCATTTACGGGGAAAAGGTGTCTCATTTACAACTTGCTCAATAAGTTCATAATCTTCCCCAACCTCAACATCCAAAGTACAGAAATACTGTTGATTTCCAATTACAGTTGAAAGTTATTTCTCGATGAAACTCGAAATGAAGTAGAACAAAGAGTCAATGGATATCCTTCACTTACTTCCAAACTTCTCTGAAATTTCCTCATCGACTGCCATAGGTGACCCTATATTGGCGTCTGAATTCTTTCTGTTTTCAAGGCGATGACATTGAACTTCATCCCCACAAATCGAGCTGTTGATTTCTTTGCAAGTTTAACTACTTTTGGGAAAAATCATCATCATGAGTGATAAAACTTTGGAGAATCATCAACATAAGTAATGACACCAATCAAACATATTGGATTATCAAGAAAAATACATAGAAATGTTTCTACATTCACATGAAGGTTTAGAGGTTGGCTGCATGCTTAGAATTTGCAGGAGTTATTTCCTCTTCGGTTGAAAAAGAGGAGGCATTTTTTCTCTTTCTTTGGATAGCACTACGATAGTTCTCTTTCTCTTGTGAAGGTTGATTACCCGAGACTGAATGTCTTCTTGAGCCTTACTCTAGAAGAGATCATGAATCACTCACTTGTGCCTTTGGAGAGATCCCTATGGGTTATCCTCCATCTCTTGCTTTTGATTTCATCCTCAACCAAATCTTTCTGGTTGATGATGACGGTTGTTGAGAATGAAAATCATGAATAGTTTGCTAAGAGATCTTCGGGGATGCACAAACTTCAAATCTTCATCAATATCTACAAGGTATTGTAAGATATCTTGAGATTGATTACAACAATTTTCATCCAAGGATAAGGATGGAGAATTTTCTTTATAATGATCACAAAATACCTTCTGGAGATCTTTTAAGGAAAACAAGCTACTAGGTTTTTAGCCATTCATACCATTCCCCCGATTTTCTTTCCAATGTCTACATGAACATTTTCATAAGGGCAGCTCCTCATGCCATTTAAGTTTTAACTTCCATACATGTATATGAAATTTGATGAGATGTAACAAGGGGTCATCAATCTTTTCATCTTGAAATGTAGGCAGGTTTTTGTCCTAATTTATCTAAGAGTATTTTGTGCTGGGAACCCGGGGATGTGATCTCTATTCATTAGAGCATATCTCCCGTTGTATCCTTGGATCCATGTTCGTAAATCGAGAAGGGTCACCTGCATCTTTTCAACTAGTCTAGATTCTTCCCACAAGTGGAGTCTTTAGGTCTATTGAGAGTTGTGGAGTTTCCGGAGTGGATAATTTCAACTTTTTTGTCCACCATCGACGCATGATTGGGATTGATCAATGCATTCCTATAGGGGATTTTATGAGAACTAGTGGGGTCAACGGGGCCAATGAAAACTAGTGGAGTCGCCGGGTAGAGGATGCTCACTCGTTTTAAGGATGTACTTATATGTCCACCATCAACAATTAAATACCAATCTAAGTGAATACTTATATTGTCGCCCCTGATCTTTGGGATGAAAGTCCCACTTTGTGATCGCCATTATGTTAGGGATCCCATAATTTGGCATATTGGCAAGACCAAATGTACACGGATAACATCAAACCAAAGTCTTTGAGAGTCTTAGGGACCTAGCCTTTCTTGGGACTCGCAGAGAGGCTCTCTCTATGTTTTGTGTGAAGATGTGAAATCGATAGATTTCGGGGGTTTTGATTTTAGGCTAGCTATAAAGATTAGGGTTTGTTTGTTTGTTTTTATTGGTTGGGTAGGGTGGTCAGAAGTAGAACAGAGTAGAGATAGGGAGAGGCTTAGTACCATTGAGCTATGGAGTATACAAAGAGTCTTGAAAATTTTAACAGATGAGACAAGGGTGTATCACAGGAAAAAATCTAACAAAGTCAAATGGATCAAAAGGCTTAAGTGAGTGAAGTGAACAAAAATTTTGAATAAAGTAGGGAAAAGGGTAGTTAAGAATCCTTTGTCAAATAGCATAACAATAATAGCCTCTAAGATAATTAAGAATAAATAAAAATCAAAGACAAGGCATACCATACTGCTTTGACCAAACCCTAGCAAGCAAACATCAAGACAACAATCCGATGGAAACCCTAGAGAGCGAGGGAACTCCTAACCTCTCCAAATATCTACCTTCAAGAAAGAAAACATGAAATATGACATATAACAAAGATCAAAGAAGAGGGAACTCCTAACTTCATCAATCAAATCGTACAAAGACCTCCAAAGAAAATCCAGTTTAAGATGAAAAAAGAGGCATGGCAAATCATCACATAACCTCTTTAGCTATACCTAATCGACCAATACTTCAAAGTAAAGACCTCAAAAAAAATGTTTAAAGCTATTACCAAAAGAAAAGCAAGGCTAACCGCATAGAATTCTTTTACATGGAATCCCATTGAATCATCCGAAGATAAACAAACTAAGTGGGACTAGCAGACGATCAAGGATTCTCTGTTTTTGACCTTGTGCAGGATAGTACATAGAAGTAGTGGAGAACAAACAAACTATAGGTGCTCTTTAAACAACACTTTCTTACTCACTAGGCACATTTATTAATTTCTCATAAATATCAGACTGTCCGCAGTACCATACGCAAGGCCCAAGGAACAAAATATCTAATAGGAAATAAGTGCAAAATATCTTCTCAACCAACTTCTGGAAAAGAAAACTCACTTAGAGGCTCCCTCAAAAAACTTCCAAAAATATCCCATTATGTACTTTTTGTGCTCTGCAAGTGGCATGGGCAACTGAGATTCAAGGATGCATTGCCGGGCCAAGGGCGCAACGCCTCAAAATTTTGAGAAAAATAGGTCATATTGTAGTTGAGTTTTTCGTAGGGCCTTTCCTGATGTCGAAATGAGCTCCGTGATAGCTCGTTGCGAAAGCATGTCGAAGTATAATTTTCAAAAAATGTCCTTGGTTTTTAATTTTGGAATTCATTTTTCCTATAAAAAAACCAAAATATCCCAAGAGCTGGTAAGGGCACAACACTAGCCCCAAAATACAAGGCAAAAAGGTGAAAACTTGGGTGTCTTTTGACACTTTTGGAGGACCAAACCTGCTCCAAATGATACGAAATTTGGTGAGTAGTGATATCCATGGCCTAAGGAATTAAAAAATGTAAATTTTTCCTTCAGCAGGATGCCCCAAGAGAGAAAATGTGCAACGCCAAGGTGCGTGCGCCCTTTGGCCTTTAGAATGATGTAGAAAAATCCAAACATTTCAAAAATTTGCCAAACTTTGGATTTGTGCTATTCATGTGTTTAGGATGCTAGTGGGGGGATGAATCAGCCATTTTGTTAATGTTTTCTTTGTTCTTTGCCTCCTCGAGGGTTTTAACCTTTGTAAGCTCAATGTACTTCATCTTAGTGCCACCATCATTGCCTTTATCATTATCATCTTCTTCACCGCCTTCGTCGTCTCTCATGTTTTCCATCATGGCTCATCTCCTTGTCGCTTTCATTGTTTTTTTCCCTCTTTTCTGTGGTGCAACTTTACTATTTTTAGACCCAAATGGCCTCCTCTTCACTTCTTTATTTTTCCTTGTTTGATTCATTATTGTTATCTCCTCGATTTTCATTTTCTTTATTTGCATTGGCTCTTACTGCCATCTTTTTCCACTTTCTTCATTTGTATCAGCTCTCATTACCACTTCTTCACTTCCTTCTTGCTTCAATTCTCTTTGACACACTAACATCTACCTCCTCATTGCTTGACTTATCATTTCTTGATTTCATCATTGCCTCCTCTCTCTTATTTACACTCTCGATTAGCTCATGCCTTTGAAAAGCTCTAGCTGCTGCTTATGTAATGGATGTGGAAGAGGGTAATGAAAGGAGAAATTTTTCAATTGAAGGATGAGAGTGAATGAGTGGAGAGAGAGAAAGGAGTAGAGCGAGAATGAGAGGCTAAACAACCTAAGTGCGAAACCAAGGCGATATGTCAAACTTTGGGATGGATGAAAAAATTTTTAAACGCAACAGTAACCACCCTTTTCAATCACTCTGATTTTTCTTTATGGGAATATGGGGAAAATATAAAAAACAGTGATTGCAAGTTCAAGTCTCTAGGGTAGCTCTCTAGGGTTTTCTCTAATTTCTCTGAACAAAATCATCAAAAGGCTCAGAAATAGGGAGTTAACAACACGATACATACCCTTAATAACATGCTTGAAAAGACTCTTGAGGTGATTTTTGAATGTTTATAAGCGCTTAGAAACCTTCATGGTCCAAATGCACGACAGCACGCACGAGGTGTTGGGTTGAGCAAGTGCGGTTTAGTGCCTTTTCCGGAGCCCGTAGCACCGTAGGCGTCAACGCCAACTCCTAGAAAGCACGCAATGACAATTGGTCCAAAGAGGTGAATTTGGGATTCATGATAGCTTGTTGGAAATATTATCCCTGTCTAATTTCCAAGAATACCTTTATTTTTTTTATTGGGAGTTTATTTGCCCTATCAAAAGTTGATTCTCCCAAGGCTTGGTCAAGGACGTCTTTGAATGATGGTTCGGAAATGCAGATCATGGGTGCTGGGGCAACTGGAGAGCTTTCATCAACTAGCAAATTAAGCTCATGATAGATCATTGGAAAATATATTCTAGTCTAGTTGTCATTTGACTCATCGAGAAAGTCATTTAGGTACACTCTAGCTGTGCATAGCAAACCTAATTTTCCCAAGGTCACTCCGGAAATTGCAACAATTCTCCCCACATGACACCGTATTTTTGATACATTGTTCCCAAAACGATGATACCTATGTAAAATATGAAGGGGGTTTTCTTCTTGGAAATATGAGGACAAAAAAATCTCTCACGTTTGTCATATTTATCTTTTTTGGTCACAAAAAACACAATTTGAATCGAAACTCGGCCCTATGAGTGACAAATGGCTTGACTCTTGGAATGAATTATTGGAAAATGATGGATGCATGATGTTTATGAGTTGGTATGGATTTATGCTTGCTGATACTGACCTATCATTTGGATTGTCTTCTCCTATGCCTCTTTTCGCATAGCAAACTCTAGCTTAGTTGGAAGAGGACATTAGGGTTTCGTAGTAGTGCAAAGCAGGGGATTTAGGACTGCCTTGTAGAGGGAGGGGAATGACGGTTAAGGGTTGTCTAAATTCTTGGGGAAAATTTTCTGGGGGATAGGGATATATGTTAGTGTAGTAGTAGGAAAGTGGAATTTCAAGGATTGAGTGAGGGGAAGGGGTGCAGTTAAAGGGAAAAACACGGGCATAGTCTCGAAAAGTGTCAAATTGTAGCAATAGGCTAGGTTTTGTAGAAAAATGATAGATGTTTGAGGGGATAGGAATGTTGGGAAGATGTTTATGAAGGTATATTAAGGATAGGGCGACAGGTGTAATAGCATCAGAATAGAAAGCCTTGTTGATGATTTAACCATGGAAGTCACTGAAACCCTAATTGACCTATTGGGGGGGGTTCTTTAACTCTCTTTTGATCTGAAAATTGGTTTGGGAATACTTCAAGTGTAAAAACGAGTGATTGACATAGTATGATGTATTAAAGATCACAAACCAATATACTTGATTTATCTTAAAGATGCTTGCAGATATAGTTTTGAGACCATCTGATGCTTGAGGTACCTAGTGAATATGGGAATGAATAGGCTTTGAAAGTGAAACCCTAGATGGAAAGTGGAGTGATGGGAAAGGGAAAAACGAAGTAATGAGGGTTATAAGTGGGAAAAAAGGATGGAGATGAGTGGCATAAGCCCATAAGGAGTATTTTAGGGTGGCGAGGGTGACTCGTAAGAAATGGAAAAATGGTAAAAATAGTGAAACATTTTCCATGAGGAAGTTAATGAAGGTAGTGAGATTTATAAAACTCACGATGTTCAGGGAATTTTGTTTTTAGAAATCTATAACCAATATTTAGTCATCTACAAATGGTAAAAAATTATCTGATGAATAACACCCGCCAAAAATGTTTCTTGTCATCAAGCAACTACAAAAGTGGATGCTGCAACAATCCATCTCCCTCCAAATGGCATCCTGATAGGCAAGGCCTCCCCATCTTCTACAATGTGTAATGCATGCTCGGCTCCAGGGTCTGCCTCTCTAGAATGTCTAGAATGATCCTCCAATCGAAAATTTAGATGCCTCTCCTCATCAAATAAAGCCTCCAAGTGGGAAAACATATGTTTTCCAAGATCCTCCTATATGCATGACATACATAAAGTGAAGTGGTCACTTCACGAAAGTGGAAATTCCTTGATCATAAACCATCTCTCCATCCCATGCTACATGAAGTAGATTACATCTCTCCATGCTTCCATCCTTAAGACACCAGTGGCCTTCTTGGATCTAAGCATCATCCCAACAATGTGAAAAAATAAGAAGTAGATACATATGGATGAACATGTACAATAGTCAAGCAATACTCTCACAATAACAACCACTGCAACAAAAGCCTTCTGCTGCCATGCCAAATAATCATTAAAACCGAAGTAAGAGAGCCATACTCTCTCACAAAGAAGCCACCCTCGACAATGCCCACTCTTCGTTTGCCATGCCAAATCAGCATCAATATAAGTATGAGATCCATACTCTCTCAAAAGAAAGCCATTGCTGACAGATTGACTCTTTGCTGCACACACCACATCATCATTATACAAAACGATAGTAGTCATACTTCTCTCAAGAGAAGCCACCGCAGCAATGCCTCATGTTGCCCCCTCACATCATCATCATACCAAGTACAATGACCATAATTCCCAAACCGAAGCTTCCGATCTCATGATGGTACTTCCTTTTTTCCATCCTCCATTAATATCATGTAATGTATGGGTATAAATCAACCCACATACTCTCCTAAGAGTAACCAAAAAGCAACTTAAGGGATTCTTGCTGCCACCTTCAATCATCATGATGCAGGTCATGGAGAACCAACATCTATGATTGACTGATGTGGAATATCACGGTGAAAAAATACAAACAAGATCCCTGTTGCACACATTATGTGAGAGTTATGCCATGTCCCAAGCCCAAGTACATACATGAACAAAGATAAGATAGTATCCCAGGAAAAAAGTTCATTTATAGACATAAGACACTTATCCCAAACAAAATTAAATACAAGGACATAAGTATACATCATGTAGATGGAAAAACTCTCTCAGCAATAACAGCAGCCTCAGTACATGCCCTCCCGTTGTTGCATAACAGTGAAAAGCACATCCAAGGCATGGACCACACAGATGTGAGATGTTGGGCGATGACTTCCATACTCACCCAAAAAGCAACTGCAGTGCAACCATGCTTCTTTAAGTTGCCATGTATCATAGATATGCAAGAATGTTGGCAACCTCTTGCTCCTCATGCTGGATCCAGTCTCATCCGCAATGTGGATGTTGAACTCATACTATGCCAATCTTGGTATCCACGAGGTAAAATACAAATATCCTCCAAATCGATAAGCTTTGCACTCCCTCGATATGTTGAAGTGCACCTCCATTGAGGTATTTGCATGAGATCAACTCATCAATGGACTAATATAACCCTATGAGGTTTCTATGCATGTTGTAGGTAGACATTCACCATTTTAAGTCGTGAGGAGCTCATCACAGAAACTCCCATCTTGATAATGTAAGAAAGTACTCTCCATCATATCATAGTAATATTCCAAAAATTTTCCTACAATAATTTGGAATATTAATTTTTTCTGATTTTCACCTAAGAGGAGAATAAATGAGAGGTAAGGAGGCCAATGCATAATGAAAATCTCAATGATAAATCCCTCATAGTGATGAAAAGGGGATCATCATTGGAGCTGGTTTTCACACCCTCATGTGTGAACAAGGTCATTGCAAGTGGACAAGGTCAAGTTTGACCAGTCCCTACAGCTGACTGAGATAAGAGGTGGAGAACACTTAGAGAAACAACACGGTATGAATGGGAAAGAGGGTTATTTGGTTGAGGAAACCCTAAAAGGAGTGGGACCCATGGAGAGGGGGCCTACTTGTGTAAAGGGAGAGGCGAGTAACAGACCATTTGCTTTTCTCATGTTATGGATTATTGATTTCATTGTCTATGCGTGCACATTGTGCATTATCCGTTGTTTAGTAGTAGTTGCCGGGGAAATTCTGTTTAGGGGATTCCTTTCTCCTTCCTTAAGAGAGGCCTCTTGAGGGATTGCTCTTCATCCTCCATACTGGCTCAAGGCCAAAGCCACCTCCTCTGGCTACAATATTGTTCTACACAAGTGTACGTTGCTAGGTTGTCAGGGTGTTGCAGAGTGGAGGACCCTCAACACCATTTCCGGAGCTGATTTTCGAGAGGGAGGGAGTATCCCATTCCTTTGGGAAGCGCTAGTGAGGAAGGTTGTAAACACTTATTTCAGATCTTGGAATCAAGCCAACTCATTCCATGCGCCCCTACGGCAGTAGCTTTACTCGATGACCCGCGTTATTTCTGCGTGAGCCAATGCAGTCTGTGGGACTTCTTGCAGATATGTTTGGAGGAGTGAGATCTTAGGTGAGAGGATCAACTCTTGCTTTAGAGATCCATTGGAGGATATATAACATCTTCAGCCTTCTCCACTTAGCTTCTCCAGGTTCTTGAGTTGCATTTGCTACTCAGAGTAACTCCGTAGTTTTGCGTATTTTGTATATTATAGCCAATCCTTCGGGATTGACTTGATGGTAGCCTCTGGGAGCTGAGATCTTCACTTCCAATGTTGTATGGGCCATATATTTGTAGATTCATGTTTTTGACATCTCGTTAGCATGCAGTTTTTGTTATAAAACTGCATGCTGGGTCATAGCTTGGGAAAACTTGTATGGCAGGTGTTTTATCATGATTTATGTACTTGTCTCTTAAGGTCGTAGCATTACTTAACTTCGAGCTAGCATTTACCTCAAGATATTGTATTCATTTGTTGCTGCTAGTTCTTAATAAGATGGCTATGGATATTTCTCACATTTTTATGATTTGAGTGTCGTCGCAACTCCATTTTTTGTGTTTGCATATTCTTTGGATCTCCAACATTAGAATATCTTAAGATATTCTCATTGTTGTAGCATTTCCCTAATTTGGGATATTATAGTGGTATCAAAGCATAATCTTGGCTCAGATTTCCGTGGATCTTAGCCATTATGCTATCAAGGAGAGAGAAGATGAAGACTCCATTATGTAGAGAGAAAAAGGAAGATAAGCTCACAAATCTTCTTCCAAAGTCCGTACAAAGCATTCATGAAGAATTCGAGAAGATAGGGAGGGAGATATGTATAGGATCTCCAAGAGGGCTTTTGAAACCGAGTTAGACTCTATATTTTCTTATAGGGAGTGTGTGAGAATGCAGCCACACCCTATGATGTATAGCGCAATCACATGGCCAGCTTTTCCATAAGAGAAAAGAAGAAGAAGGAATGCTTGAGAGGGGAACTCTTAGTGAGTGCTTGCATGAGTTTGAGTCTCAAACCTCGAAGTTTAGAGCTCATGTCACCTTTCCCGGAGTTTTGCACAGGTCAAGGTGAGGAGGAGAAAACAACATAATATGGATATATTTCTTCTATCTATCTTTGATGGTGTCCCCTACTTGTTCAACCGGGCTTGGGTGGAAGAGCTAGACACCTTTTCTGACTACCCTTTGACAACATCATATTTACGAAGATAGACACATCAAAGTAGCAAAGTACTTTGCACTTTGGAAGTAAGGTCTATGCATGGTGGTATATTTGAGTCACTTTACTTTGAAGAATGCAAATACTTCTTCCTATAGAAATTTTCATTAGAACTTTGGGGGAAGCATTTGGTAGGAAGAATTCTGAAACACATGTGGAGGAAAAAAACACATCTAAACAAACAAAACCCCTTGCATGTGATGGAAGAAACCATAGACTCAAAATCTACTTTAGAGAACCATAAAGGATGTTGATATCTTACATGATACTTTTTTTGGAGGCAAGACCTTCATCTTGTATTTTGGCACAAGGAGACAAAAGAAATCCCTTTTCCAAAAAGAGGATCCAATCATTGGAGGGTTGCCCACTCATTTTGAAGAGACTAAGGGCAATAGCGCTTTGTCATTTCTAGAGTTGATCTAGCACCTCATGCGAAGAGAAGGGTGCAGCTCTTGCTCCGAATCAGAGGGGGTTATTGCATCTTTTCAAGGAAGTCCCCGAGGATCTCATACATGGAGGTCCAAGAACAATCAACCGAGCGACATTGCATATCCGGAAGGAGGAGGAAGGGGGAAGAGCGACATCATGTGATGAGAGGGCACATACCCTTCTTTATTTTCAAAGAGTCCAGTTGTAAAGACAACACAAACTATGTTGCAGCGTGACATGATGGGCAAGGCTTCCCAACCATATGTACGAGTCCACTCTTGACATTTATGTCTCACTTTCGCATAGAGGCATCTCCATTTTCCGTGAAGGTCACCGGATCTATTATTGATGAAATACATCTTGTCTTTAGATTCACCACTCTTGGATTTTGGAGGATAACTTTGGCATGAGGATGTCAAAGTAGTAGATAGCAGTGGAAGAGAGCTTGCATGCACCATCATCCTTGTTATTTGTCACTTAGGAGGATTGATCCTTGCTAGAGATCTCGGCTCTTAGTGAAGTACTCCAAGGGATCTTGGTGCATGCATAGTTCTGATGACCCGGATGGAGATGATGAGTGTATGGTGGATGATATGGTCATCTATTCACATGGCAAAGTCTTATTGAATAGAGATTCTAGTCTCATGGAGAAGTTGCCGCATGTAGCACATGAGGACTTCTTTTCCATGCATCTTTGATGCATATCTTGCCTTGGCGTAGGAATTCATTTGGGGAGGGCATTCAACAAGACATATTTCAGCATATGGAGAGATGCATAGGCAGTATGATGATGAGTGAGGATGTCACAACCACCTTCCCTACTCATTGGGAGTAAGGGATCATTTTTGTTGAGCCATTTCGGCCTCAAGTCCTCGAGTAAATAATGGGGAATGTACAATTTCACCCTTATGTTTTGTACTTATTGTCTTTTTATGAGCAGCATATTGTACCAAGGAGGATTATTACTTCTTGCATATTGTATAATGATGTACTTGAAGTCATTTGTAGTATTGAGATTGGCTCATCTCTATTGGTGGTTTTTGGGGAAAAGCCACATGAATTTTGGTGTTCACCGTTGACACCATACCTTCTGTACTTTCATGCTTACTATCTTTTAAAATGATGGCGGAAGCAAACAAGTGGCTGGAAAAGCACTTGTTTTTGTTTGATTTAATGTAGGCAAGGAATGCTACTAGCTGACGTTTGGTTCCTTGTATGGGACCCTTGATCCACTTTCCGTTTGTCATGTGACAACTGTGTTTCTATTGGTTTTTGCTTCCATGTATTGCTAGTATCTCTATGTTCATAGGAAGCTTTGATTGGAGAGTGCGGCTTGAGAATGAAGATGCCCATTGGGAGCAGCGATCTTCCTACTATACATGTTGTACCTTTGGGAGGAACCATGGAGCCAACCATGAATGCCACATTACATTTCTTTTCTTCTTATGGGAGGAACCACTTGAATAACTTGAGGAGGCACTCCATGCTGGATCATGAGAAGATGGAGGAATTAGCATAGTCAACTCTTTTTCCCTTTGAGGATGAGGGGAGACTCATCTATGAGCCACTCCATTAATATGAGAAAAACATATGGTAGAGTATTGTTGACTTAGCAGTAGTAATTCTCGTCTATATGTATGCATCTCTCTAACCATATATGTGCAGGTATTTGCTCAAAGGAGGGATATTATTCCTTCTAGATTTGGTGGTCTACATAAGGCCATTGTGGATGATCACTCCTGTAAGTGGATATGGGGAGGAAAATTCTCATGGAGAACATACTCACATTTCACATTATATCATTCACTTTCTCACGTTTGTGAACTCCTTCACGGTTCCCCTTGGTTGATATTAGCTAAAGCTTTTCTTGGGAGCATGATTGAAGGGGAGACACATTGGGTGAATGTGTCCTTGGAGGAGAAAACTCCCAAGCACTCTTTGCACTACATGTTCTAAAGGGAGCATGGGAGAGTGGTAGTGGCCACTACAGCAGCACATTTGTCTCCTTATGAGGTGAGCCATACGAGGAATGTGATGCCATGATGATGATGACTTCCAATTCATCACATATGAGGTGATTTGGGCCAACATAGTTTCATAACGTTGAGAGAGATCCTTAGAGGTCTAGTATCCATCTTTCCATTTGAGGGAAATATCATTGTAGCCTAGGATTAGCATACACTCTACACCCTTATCTCTATCCCAGTGGAGAGTGAGGATAGTGTGGGAGTGAGCTATTTTGTCTACCTAGATCGGATTTTTAGCCCATCTACATTACGGGAGCTAGAGGTGGAAGAAGACTTTCGAGTTGCGTCATGTTGGGAGGTAACTCATTTTGCATGGATGATTGGCGGGGGATGGAGGATCCACATGAGGAAGATGTTCCTCAACACATCATAGAATCCATGCCTTGGGAGGGAGCTTTCCGGTCCTAGAGTTCCTTGTAGTTGTTTGAGGGACAAGCAACATTTGGGAGGGGAGGACACAGTAATATTCCAAAATTTTCCTACAATAATTCTGGAATATTAATTTTTGATGATTTCACCTAAGAAGGGAAGAGATAAATGGGTAAGGAGGGCCCATGCATAATGAAAATATCAATAAAATCCCTCATATTATGAAAGGGGGTCATCATTGGAGCTGAGTTTTCACACCCTCATGTGTGAATAGGGTCATTTGCAATTGGACAAGGTCATGTTTTGACGAATTGTCAAAACGTTGGGATAAGAGGTGGATAACACTAGAGAAACAACGCAGTGATGAATGGGAAGAGGGTTATTTGGTGGATTAAACCCTAAAAGGAGTGGGAACCAGTGGAGAGGAGGCCTTCACTTGTTTAAAAGGGAGGGCAAGGCAACCATTGTTTCTACATGTTATGGATTATTGATTTCATTGTCTCACGCAAGACATTATGCATTCTCCTGTTGTTCTATGCGAGGTTACTGGGGAATTCGTTGAGGATTCCTTCTTCTTGTGAGAGGCCTCTTTAGGGATTGTTCTTCATTCATCCACATTTCTGACTACAAGGCCAAAGCCACCTCCTCCGGATACATAACGTTATTTACTGCTCAAGTGCAACGTTGCGTTGTAGGGGTGTTGCGATGGAGGACCCTCAACACCATTTCCGGAGCTGATTTTCAGGAGGGAGTATCCATTCCGTTGGGAAGCTAGTGAGGATGCTTTCTTACACTTATTTCAGATCTTGGCATCGGAAGCCAACTCATTCCCATGCCCCTACAACATAGTTTTCTTCGTGGTACCGCGTTATTTCTAGTGAGCAATAGTGGCTGTGGGAGCTTGGCAGAGTATGTTTGGAGGGTGAGATCTTAGGTGAGAGTGATCAACCTTTTCACTCTTAGAGATCCATTGGAGGAGGTGTATTTTCATTGGATGTTTTCTCCACTTATTTCCAGTTCTTGAGTTGTAGCTGCCACCCACAACTCCGACATTTTGCGAGATTTTGCTATATTATAGCTTCCAATCCCTTCGGGATTGACTTAGAGTGTAGCCTTTGAGAGGATGAGATCTTCACTACAAATGTTGTATGGGCCATATACATTTGTAGATCCATGTATTTTACATCTATTAGTATGTATATTCTGTTATAAAAGCTCGCGGTACCATAGCTTGGGCACACTTGTGCTTAGCAGTGTTTTATCATGATTTATGTACTTGTCTCTTGAGGCTAAGCATTGCTTATCTTCAATAGCATTTACCTCTAAGATCTTGTATTCATTTGTTGCTGCTAGTTCTTAATAATATGGCTATAGATATTTCTCACATTTATATGAGTTGAGTGTCACTGCATACTCCATTGTTGTGTTTGCATATTCGTGGATCTCCAACATTATAATATCTTAAGATATTCTCATTGTTTCGTAGCATTTCCCTAATTTGGGATATTACACGAATAAGATGTCTACCATCTATCATCTCGTCCCTCCGGTGCTTCATGAGTGAAGTGCGCTTTAGAATTCTCCAAGAATAATGGGAGGCCCCTCCTCTCATCATTGTTGCTCGGTGACAATGCTGTAGATATGCATGGGTGATACATATATTTGTCTCTCCGGCCATATAATGTTTGAACTCTATAGTACGACACTATATCGAATAGGAATGTGTCCTCCCATCCTTTGCAACTTTACACTTTAACACAAAGTTTCTGGGTGTAGCTCAAACATGATGGACTTCGGGATAGCTATACATATTATCCTTGATGAAGCCAAGGATCCTTTGTGCAGAGTGATAATCTGGCTACTCCAAATCTGACAAAAAGGTGCTCATAATCCTTGATATTCAATTGCCCCTGATGGAATGGTACTCCACAAATTTCGGGTATGTAGGTACTGAAATAATATGAGATGAAAGTGTTTTCTCAAACCTTAATAATCGAATCTTTGATGAACATCTTGCACATCTACTAGAGTTCCTCCAATTGGTACAATAACATCTCCACTGCTGGTATTTGATGATGGTTGCATCTCATCCATTGTACTAGCAACGGTATACGCGCTCTCCCCCCTCCTCATGCATCTCATGAATCATGCCATGGGGCTCCCAATTTAAAGAGATCGAAATGACCATCTTGCAAAGATGCAAGTGTTCCTCCTCTTGATGCGAGTACATATGTAGTTAATGGTGGTGGTAGAGGCTCCTCTTCTCGGAGTGATAATGAGGACACTCTTCCTTATGTTTATTCATGTACTCTCTCATCAATGAGTGGGAGATGTCTCTATGGGACATGCCTCTATTTTCCTTATACTCAAACTTCTTCTTCGATCTCTTGAAAGAAATCCGCATGAGCAGCTCACTTTGGTATGCTGCACAAATGCTGAAATCACCAATCTTTTGCTTCACCCTCAAGGTGCAACGATTTTACTACTTTGGGTATAGATGAAAATAATTTAGCTAAATATTCCCTCTCCAAGCCCTCAATGTGCTTGTGGATGATCCATCAAATTTAAGAAATAATAATCTATACCTCCTTCTTATGTTGCTCATTGCTCGGATATCCTTTCTTATTTGAGTTGCAAAAATTGTTGGAGAGATAGATTCTCCTCTTTGAGTGCTCTAGGCTACTCGCGTACTCGTGTACATATATTTAATTAGGGTCTCATACCCCAAGTCACCCTTCATATTCACTACCTTATATACCTTCCTTCTCAAAGGCGGTGGATCTAGTAGAATGATTTGGAGTTCTGTGCTTCTCCTGAAGTTGTTTAGCTATTGCTAATAGGAAGTGTTTGGACCTTCCTATTTTTTGAACTCTTCTTGGATCCTCCTTTTTTCCTTTCTCTTTTTCATTTGTTTGACATCCCCTTGGGAGAGATCTTGCATATGATCTAAAGAGAAGAGTGGAAAAACTTAAACCCTTCCGTTATTGTAGATTCCCTACATATACTATTATATGATGTAATATGCAAAGTGCCCACAAGGTGAGCGCAGATCCTGCGTTTCGATACCTCGTGTAATATCCCAAAGGGAGAATGAAGTAATACAGGAAAAACACAATATAAAAAACTCTAGCAATGTAAACATATAATCTAAATATTAACCATTAAAAATACATAGAATAGTTGATCCACTGTTATTAATATGGAAGTAGTAATACAAGTACAACGAGTGCTCAAAAATATGAGACACTGTGAAGCCAAAGAAGCTGTGCACGTAGAATAACCACACAGTGCTCCCCGGAGAAAGAGGGACTACGTAAATGTTGGATTGCGGGAAGGAATACTACGATGGCCCTACTACAAATGTTGGGACTATAATCATCGGGTGTAAAATATATGTTTATATTTGGAAATTCTGGAGCTTAGATGATGCCGAAATTTTCAAATCCGGGCTCTATGATGAATACCCAAGATAACCCGGAAAAGGATCTCCAAATACGAAAATCTTGGAAAATCACCCTCTTAGGCCTACGCAACTATATGACTCGCTAGGTATGCAGATCTACGCATGAGCTTAATATATGATGGCTGCAATAAGGCACAGCCGAAGCTCAATTCATAGAGGGTTAATCCCTCCTTCAGATCTAATAGCTATAAGCTCAAGGAATTTGTCTCCTCCACACCCACTCCTCCGATAGTATGTGGTTGTTGAATACACAATAGGCCGAGTAAAAATGCTTTTGTCGAGAGGGGGAGGGAGGCTCTATATAATGATGCTAGATGCTACAATGAAGCTCTCTGAATGATGGATATGATGCTCCCCAAAGCGAGGAGATGATCTCTTTCTCACGGTGATTTCTCGGTACCGAAATGCTGGAAAATTACTTCCTCCTTCATGTTGCAAGAGTAGACCGTGCAATCCGCTTGAGGGTGTTCTTGCATGGAAGGTGTGAAACTGATGGCCTCAATTCCAGTATATGAATAACTGCTTCCCATGAAAATTTGATATTGAAGCACAAGGGTGAAAGGATGAATCCTCCATCGGTTTCCTAGTCGAGATGCTAGAAACAACCTCCACCTCTCAAATCCTTGAAGTAAGAATGCGTAATTCCTAGACTGAATGTGCAGTATAAGGAGAGTTCTCTGAATATGGCACCAATGTGCCTAATTATGTATGGAAGCTCAGACTAAAATTTCCCGCAGTAAGCACTCAGAATTCCCCCATGGGTGAGGGTAGGGATTTCACGGAAACACTGTGGTGCTAAACAACCTACTTTGCAAACTTAGCTAAACAAAATTCTGAAGCATGCGCATAGAAATGGCCAAAGAAAAATCCGGATCTAAATAGATCAGAAAATAATAATATAAAGCATGCCTTCTATTGCCACCTTCATCTCCCTTATATGCTTTTGTGAGCCTTCCATAGCCTTGGAACACCCTCATACTCTGCGCTACACATGTGGCCACTAGACTCCATGAAAGACTGCGTTGTCTCTTCATGTTCTCCACCAACTCTTGCATTTTAATTCCCACCTTCTCCATCATGTGTGCATTAGATGCAAAATTCCCTCCACTATCTCATCATTAGTGATATATGATCTTACTTTTAATGCACCATGATCTCATTTGATTTCCTCCATGATCTTATCATTAATGTGGCATGATCTCCACTCTTCCTTTATTTAAGAAGTTGCTCACACTACTCCATAATGCGTATTTACCTCTAAATTATCCACATACACACACATCAAAAGTGGATTTATTCCTCTATGGGGTTTATGTGGTCCCTCCATCTTTCTTCTTCCTTATTTACTTAATTAATCAAGAAAAATTAAGAACTTTAATATTCCCGATTAGCGGTGGAAAATTGGTAATATTACAATTTTTTTCTTTTTCTAAGGAGAAAACTTTCCAAAATTTCCTCTTCTCTAGCACAGCGAAACAACGCATTTGTTTCCAAATTTTTCATTTGATCCAACATCGCTTTTTACCTTCAAAGTCTGGTTTCTTAAATCTTACATAATTATCAAATTTCATTGAATGGATTGGATTCCTTCTTTCCATAGATACTTGACACAAAAATTTCCCCATTCATTAGTTAGTGCATTGAGCATATCTATGGTCATTTCTTTATCAAACATTATTTTCTACCAAATGTTTTAATTTGTATATTATTTGTGACAATATCATAAGGTATGAGACTATCCCCTTCTTTTCTTTGATACCTTCATCTTGTATGTATCTTGGTTCTCAAAGATATAACTTCTCTTGCGAGCTGCTTACATAAAATAGTTCTACCAAATTTTCAAAGATTTCTTTCTATGTTTCTGCATTTTTTTCTACATATGGTGTTATGTATGATTTACGATTGCGGACAAAAGTATCTCCCCATACGTTCGATGGCCAACCTAGAACAATAGAGAAACAAGGAACCAAATGATTTCCTCAAATTGAAGAATAGATAGCCATGCATGAATCCTACCTAGAATATGTCGCATGCTTCGCTCCTTCAGCTTGAATGCTCCAATTCCAGCTGCGATTGCCAAAAAAATTAGAACCTACACGGGTTAGATAATTCAATCCAAGAAAATATGTAGATCTATGTAGTATCATGCTAAGTAATTTTAATCATTAGATCAACATGGTATTGAAAATATAAGTGAAAATAATGATATCACATATAGGGAAAATGGATAATTATTTGAATTAATATAAATCGAAGGAGATCACAACCATAAATAGGTGTTGATATTGTAGAAGATATCCTCCAAGTTGTATTGACCTTTCATTGTCACAATATACACCTCCAATCACCCTAAAATGCATGGAATCATACCCTTTCCCACTCTCATCAGACATAAGGGTAAAATCACTCTCCAAAAATCCAACCTCTTGCATATGGAAGGTTGTAAATATATAGAGGAGTGGGGTAGAAGTTGGGAGTTCTTATCCAATTACCAATCTAATGTTTTAGATCCACCTTTTATGGGAGGATGGGACTCAAAGGATAACATATAGGAAACCTCGTAAAGAAGGATAGAATAGGATGCGGATGTTTTATCTAAGGTAAATGGTTGTAAAAAATTATTGAAGGTTCTAGAAGAGGGAAGCTTGTGGAAATTCTCTCCTTTTCCATAATTTCTAGAACCAAGGTTGGGGCAAAGGAGCAACCCATAGGTGATCAATTTTGTCCATGAGTGGAGCAACCCCTATAGGTCAACATTTTCGAGAGGAAGGCTAGGGAGCATTGGTCCTAAAATCTGGCTCGGATGAGATGGTTTCGAGGAAGAAATTTTGGGAAATGAGGGAGGTATGCTTAGGGATTTGATAGCAATAATTTTTGACAAGGGGGGATATCATGTTTATTGATCCCATTAGGATACGTAATGACTATATGTGACAAAATTGCATATAAAAATATTTCCCCCTAAAGCACAAAGTAAAAAATGATGACTAATGGTGAAGTGCGTACACCTTGCTAGACAAGTTGGGATGAAGAACAACCCTCGAGATCCATATATTACATTACATTTAGCATCATGAAATATTTTTGCCGAGGAGAGGCATACCCACATACTCAACACATAAGCTAACATAATATGTATAATGATCAAAATAGTGCGTCCACAGATGCAACTAGTGGACCTATGACTAAATTACTATCGATATGATCATGGCCATCATAAATTGTGATCTCTCGCTATAACTCGTGAAATCACACCTTGAATGGATGAAACTATATCCACAGGTCTTCTATCTCAGTTCACATGACCAACAAATGTGGCGTAGATGCTCATCCATGTGAATCAATGATGTACAGGTCGAACATGGTAGACTACCATTTTGATTACCGGTTGATGATGTAAGCCATTAAAAGACGCAAGAGAAACCACCGATGATGGCTCTCAAAGGACTACATTACAATCCATATGGTGTGAATAGATGATTTGATGTCAAACACCATAGAGAGTCTTTCGGTCGAAGGTAAATGATGTAAACCTGTTTCCAAGAGCGATGAAAGTTTCCATTGATGTATGCAAGCACCAAGGTACCAAAGGGTTGTTTCTAAATCAAATTCCTTGATGATGTGCTGATGGCGACAGGAAGAGAACCATTGCAGGAGGGCCTTGATGTACCCCTTATCAATGAAACAAAATGAGTATCATGATTTTGAGATATAATGATGATGATACAGAATTGGATCAGGAAAATGCAAACATGGAATGAAGGCTCTAAAATGAATTCTCTTGAACACATAATGACACTGAATGGAGTTGGTAGCATTGAACCAAAACTAAAATGGAGGCTCTAAAAAGGTATGATGAAGTGAAAGGCAAGAATATTACTCACCCCAACATCCATGGAGATGACCTGGAAGAGTGTCATGTTCAAGAGAAACTCCCTACCATTAGCAAATGGAATACCCTATTCTCTGAATTTCCTAAACCATACTGGTGACTACCTATTTATTTTTGAACAATCTTGAGGAGGATAACATACGCTTGATCTATAAGTTCACCCTTCAGATGAATCACTCTGAGTATATTAATGAACCCTGAGAAGGAGTGGTCCGACCTTGTCATGTTTGACATCATTGTTTGATGTTTTAACGAGTCCAACGAAGGTAAAGCTCGACATTTTTTTCATGTTTATAGAGCTTTAAAAGAGGTGAAAAATAAAACTCCAGATGTTCCTTTTCACAAATAGTCTCTCGAGTTCGAAAAGGAAGAAAACAATACTTAAGAGAACTTCTTAGCCATGTCCGACTAAGGTATTCCTTTATCGTAAATATTCTATCTCACTCTAGAAAGGGGTTAAACTTATACTGAGTAGACGCATTTTCATTTACTTTAATGATTTTGAAAAGAAAAGTGCTCGACAATATTTTCATATTTTGGGAGTCTGAAAAGAGCTGAAAGTAGACTCCAAGGGGTTCTTTTTTCATAGGTTTCTAGAGTTTAAAAAATATATAAAATTATACTCCTTGGTCAAAATAAGAGGTTTAAAACATGATAAAACACCATTGACAACTATTGACTTGCTCAAAACATCACAAAAAGGATTAAACATACATGTTTCATAGTGAAAATGAAGCATATCTAGGTCAAAAAATTAAATATGAATAAAATAATGCAAGAAATGACCATAAATACTAAAAATGACTATTCATTTTTACCGTTTCACATTTACCTTCAACAGTGAAATTTTTGGAGCACTTTTTCCCTCGATCTTCTGCAACTGATTGTAGCCAATCTAGTGGATCATTTCAAGTACCATTGCTTCCAGGTAGGAGATAAAACCATTTTCTTTCTTTTCACGGTCCATTTTTGTGATTCCATGCCAATTTTTTGAGGTTTTGATGGCCACGGGGTTCCAAAAACATGCCCTAGGACCAACACCCCCCTATGTTAAAATTTGTGTTTCACCTAGGAATATTATCATTGTTGGGAGAGGTGCAACACTTTTTCATGCACTACTGGGGTGTGTTGGGCTCAAAATGCTAAGTTTTTTATCAGCTTTCCCTCAAATTTTGTCATTTTTTTGCATGAAAAGAAGCCTAATGTATCCTTTGTTGATGTTTCAAGTGTTCATTAGCACAAAATTCCATTAATTTGGAAAAAGAGAACATGAAGAACATGATTTAACTGCATCAAAGGATCCTGCTACCCTCTAGGAACTGAAAAATTGTGGATTGTTAAAATTCTTTTGGCTTCCTGGTATGAGGCAAAAAATGGACATTAGGGGAATTTTGAGGTCTAAAATGGGCCTTGTTATGAAGGCAATCCCCTTTGAGGATAGAGGCGATCTCTCTAGCCCTAGAGTGGGTCTAGAAACTTACGATACTATGCAATGAACACCTTCTTAATTAACATTCAAAATAGGATGAGAGAAGGAAAATATCCTAACTCTTCCTAATGCTCTGCTCAACTCTTTGGTGAAGGCCTCGAATCATGATCCTTCAGGCTCGATCCTCACTACTAGTGATATTTTAATACTCGTAGGTGATCAAGAGACAACAACAAACGTGAAACAATACAAAGCATACATTGAATATTAATTACCTAACAGATCAAGGAGTATAAGGTTATTCGTATGAATATTCAAACAAATATAGAAAGATAAACACCCGATGTATTTATTAATAATGTAAATGAGGAAGCTTAAAAACATGGCCTTGATGTTGTAGGCCTCCCTTTGGTATAATACGAGTCCAAACCAAGGCTCTTAAGTGATCCTTCTCTCAAATGGAAAATTATTCATTGACACAACCTAAGGATGCAAAGGATGAATGATCAAACCAACCCAAAAATGACCAACTAGTAGTGGAGGGATGGGGATCAATTTATAGGAAGGGAGAGGGAGTTAGGAGCCCATGAAAGAAGGAGGAAGGCCCACTTCTTAAGGGATAATCCCCTATTGATAAGATCAAGAGCTCCAACTGAGAGAGCTCGACCCTATCTCGACTGAATAACACCCATCTTGTCGTCCTGGAAACTTCTAGAGGTCGAAGCTTCTCCTCCATTTGAGGAAAGAGTACCAGAAAGGGTTCAACGTGGTTTTATCAGTAAAAAGGGTTCTGACAGTTCTAGGCTAGAATAGGTAACTTGCCTTCATCACGGGCAGGTAACTAGAGAAAAGCGCTGACCCAGAAATTTAGGGTTTAAGCTAAGTTTCTTCAGGAATTCTTCAAGGCAGATTTCTTTGAGTCTTTAGAGGATGTCTTTATGTATTTTTCCAAGGTGGATAACCTGCACAAGATTCGTCACAAGGAACTTCAGGATTTGGGGCAAGAAGTGAGCAGGTTGAAAAATTACTGTGTAACAGATGCCTCCTAAAGCATGAAGGCAAAATAGGGAGTGATGGGTGAAATTATTTATGAACCAAGGCAAGGACTCATAAAACTACCAGGAAACCTGCCAGATCAAACACAATACAATATATGACATCTCTGGTATGAATATTCATAATAAAATACTACGACCATGTTAATTCATTTACTTTAACAAGTTTGAAACTACAAGTACTCGACAATATTTTCATTTTTCGAGAGTCAGAAAAGAGTTGGAAGATGAATTCGGGGGTGTTCCTTTTTCGTTTATTTTTAACAAGTACTAAAAAGTGATAAAATAAAACTCATTGCATCAGAAATGATTACTATCATCATAAAGGATCCTGTTGCTACACAAAAATTAAAAACAACACTTATATCGAGGAAAAATAATAAAATATTGGCCAAAATATCTTCAAAAATATATAAATAGACAAAAATTAAATCATTTTAACCATTATATTTAGAGTAAATTTTAAAAGTAATTTTTACCCCATTTTCTCTCGAGCATCGAATCAATGGTGCAACCGATCCAGGACATCGTTCGACAATCCGCCAGCTGTAGGTAAGAGCCCAATCCTTTCTCTTTAATTTGATTCCATTCTAAGGTTGTTTAGTTTATAAATTTTGTTGTTGGGAGAAGAATTTCAACTCTTAATTTCATAGGTGATCAGCGTGGGTTCAACCTATCAGACCCATGCTGATCGCCCCTAGCCCGAAAGGGGACCACGCCGACAAGGCCCTTTCAATTTTTATAGATGCGCTGACTGCGGGGAATATTTTAAAACATGAAATTATTCCTCTTTCAATGATTTATTCCCAATTTTTCTCCAATGAAAGCTCCTAAATTTTCTTTTGAACATGTTTTGCAGGTGTTTTCAGTGAATATGGTGATCAAATGGAAAGAGAGGGGCTACAAGGTGGAAGACCACCAAGCTCTCCAAGACCTAAATTGCATAAACACACTAAGGAATTGTAGATTGCTTAATTTATTCTAGAATTCAGGGCTAAGAGCTCAGCTAGAGCTGCTCGAGTATCTAATCGGGATATGGGACGTAGATCGCCAATTTTTCATGATTGGGGATCAAGAACTTGAGTTATAGGTCATGGACATATACTTCATCACAAGGTTTTCTAGGAGAGCGAAGAGGATCCAACCCTCCAGATCTTGTACTAGAGGAGAAAGCACTAGCATACTCATCCAGAGACATTGCCTAGGTGCCCAAAAGACTAGTAGTGGGAAGGTAGACATCAAAACCATCACCATTATACCTTTGAGGAAATTTTTTCATTGCATGTCTCAAGTAGCTGGGGACAAGGTGTTGCATGAGGAAAATAAGTCCTAGTTCTAGTATGCAGTGGATTTCCTTGCTCCCACAATGTTTATCTAGTGCAAGGGGTTGTTGGCAAATATGAAGAGAAAAGTAACCAAGTGTTAGACAAGACATCTGAAATAGTTTAGATAGGGATCTATCCTAGTCATGTTATTCTTGGAGAGAGTGCCTCTGTTTCATTATCAGTAGTTAGAGATATATGATCTAGAGCTGAGGGATATGAGGCTATTGAGGTGGTGTGATATCATGCCCCGTCAAGGAGGGGGTCAACAAATGTTTTTTCAACACCATTTTTCAGTTGGATACAATGTCAGTTGTTCATGGTGAAGGATTACACATATGCCGACACTGATTTAGGAGGAGACCTAGATCTACCTCTGCCACCAGGTGCACAATGGTCAGATGCAGGTAAAAAATTATTCTTAGAATTTTTTACTTTTTAATGTTTTTGTTATGTATATCGAGATTTAAACTTATGTTATGATGTTTTTCAAATGCTGGACCAGAAATTCCACCCGGTATGTTTCCACTTTCAAAGAGAGTGACACGCCAAATTGAGGATGCCCCCTATGGGGGGGGGGGGGGGCAGACCCACTAGAAAAGGTGGAGCGTAACCTAGCAGGCCTAACTAGAGGCATACCAGAATACACAAATTTTGACGATATCTCATTACGCTACCAGAGGCATACCATGGGGTCCTATTAGTCATCAGTATTTTTCACTTTATTAGTGATGACTAGTTATAACAGCCAAGTTTTCTAGCAACTGATCTAAAAATTTGTCAAATTTTCCAGCTGGAAAACACCCATAGACATTTTTTTCCCCCCTACCTTTTCAATCCGCCCATGACGAGATGAAACCTCATTCTCAAGCCTTATATAGCCTCAGCCATACTAGCTTTCCCGTCAGCTCCAAAGAAACAATTTAAATCTGTCCAAAGAAGTTTCCCCTAAGTTAGGTAGTGGCACTTTAGGCATTTCTCCCTTGGAAAAATACCCTAAAGCCAAAGAACCTTTATTTGATACAGCCCAGTCATAACTGATCTTCCCATTCTGCAAATAAAGTTGATTATACTCTTAAGTCGCGCCACTAACAAACCCTGAAGTCTCAACAATGCACATGCCCTAGGTCAAAACTGATATTAGGTGGTTTTACAGTGTTTCAAGGGATCTTTCAAAAGAGTAGAAGTGCACAGCATCCCAGAAGACAGTATTTGGCTCCACATGAGAAGACAAATGCTTCTCATGTGATTTTGAGCCTGGAATGCAGCTACAGGGTAGAGAGGTTTTTCATTAGGCTCCTGCGATCATAGTCAAAGCATGAAAATACAGTGAAAGGAAAAATAACACTGTTAAAAGATGATGAAATGGGATGACTGAAAAGCTTCCTTCATCTATAAGTAGAGGGTTGAAGACTGAGAGCGCCTCCTTCATCTATAAGCAGAGGGCCAAGGATAAAGTTTGATTTTAAGAATTGCACTGCCTGTAAGACAATTTTTGAGGTACAGTGAGACAACAAATGAGGGTCTTTGCATAAAAATGATGTTAAAGACAGAGGCGAAGCAGTAGTGCTTTTAAAAAAATTGTTTACAGGAGTTTCTATGTTATTGAGTTACAATGTGAAGCCAATGGGTTCATCATCAATGAAGAAATATTATTAAGCTGGTGGCCAAAGGAGTCAAAAGGTATTGGTCTCGAATTGACCTCTGCCATCAAGTATAAAGGAAACCACTATTAGTATGTTCATCAAACATTCTTCATTTGGTTGAGACAGAGGTTGAAAGGAAACAAGGCATTTTCCAAAGTAGCACCTCCTTCATCTATAAGTACAGGGCCAAAGCAGTGATTGGTTTTAGGGTTTTCACTAACTGAGAGACAAATTGTAAGAACAGTAGGAGACAGTTGAAGGCTCATGAACAGAGCAATGATTTCAAAAAAAAAAACAAAGGGAAAGCATGAGTACTATAACTATCACAAAAGTTGACTTATCTCCTATCATAGATTCCTTTCAAAGACAGTCTGGAGCCAAGAAATGTACAAACCTTGCTGAGGGGTGTAATTCCCTTAAAAAGTTACAAAGACACATATCCTTGATAAACATGCTTGACATTTAGTCTCTGTTCCTTTAAACAAAACAGAGTTGAAAAGAAGTTGAAATCAACTAGGTTGGACACAGGCCAAAGAATGATAATTGTTTTTCAAAAGGTCCTGCTCTTCCTGTTCATGAAAAATTTCCTTTCAAATACACATGATAGTGGAAAGAAGGAAATTTGAGCTCAGTTTTCCCAAAGAGGCATTGCAACTAAACACATATGTTCATAAATATGAAAGAAGTATTATGGCATGTGTTCCAGGTTCTGGAACAACATTTAAAACCATTAAAGCATGCCACTGCTACAAATGAAGGCTTGCTCCTTATAAAAAGAGGTCAAAGATACCTTGCTGTTACATTTTGAGTAAAGGAAATATTTTTGAAAGAAGTTCCCTTTTGATGGAAAGATGATGATAAAGCCTAGCTGAATACAACTGGGCCTCACCCACAGTCATAGAGAAGCATCATTTGGAGAATACATCTACAGTCCCTATATGGATTTGAGCCAGGTTCCCTCTAACAAGCATATATAATTATAAGGAACATAAACTGTCATCATGTTTTAAAGAGATAAGTCACCTCCTTGCAAAATGACAAAAGATGCTTCACAAGTCATTGGTTTTCCTTTTCAATAAGAAAAACACCGAGTGATGATTAGCCTTCAAAGTGGTTTTCTCACGGTGAAAAAAGATCACAAGCATAAAGACCTCCAAAAACAGTCACCCATATTTTTTCAAAAAGGCCTGGTCAGGTTTGGGTTTGTTTTATTTTGAAAAAACACAAATGATAAGATTAGGGGTTCATTTGTTGTTTCAAACCAACACCTTTTTCAAACAGGGACTTACAAAAACCCTCACCAAAGTAACTCAAGGGTGATCGATTTAAAGGAGCAAAAAATACCATTGCCCATATCTTTTCGCATTTCAAAAAACACACACAACTCTTCTCTGTTGTTCACTGGACCAAAGAAGAAGTTTTTGAACGAAGAGTTGTAGAGTTTAAGGCTTGGAGATTGCACGTCGTGCCTGGAAAAGCGCGCGACGCATTCAGGCTAAGTTTTACACGGAGGCTGCGTTGTTGCGCAGCACGCCTGTAGGTGTGGTCACAGCAGCACGAAGGCCGACCCGACATCGTTTCTATTGCGCGGCGCCTTCCCATATCAACATGTTGCGCATATGTTAATGGTCCAAACGCCTTCCAAAATCCCTAAACGCTGCTCAAACTTGTAAAACAAGGGTTTCCATCCATCCTCGAGGTATTTTGTTTCCTCCTTGCTAAATTCAAAACTGATAAGTGGTGGCGAAAAATGAAACTCATGGTGTAAATCAAAGTGATGTGTTGAATATTTTTGAAGAAATTTTTTTCAGTAGGAGACTGGTGGAGGGCTCATTCTAGTTTCAAAGAGCCTAGACCGCTTTAAAAACAGTGCTAAAGCATCACACTCCCTTCAAGATACAATAAAAACTGTTTTAGTGGTGTTGTCAAGCATTAAGGTTATCCTAACTACTTTAGCACAAACCATAAACTATGTTAGTTGTTTGTAGTGGAAGAAACAGTGGTAAGGAGGGTTGATATTTTTGTTTAAAGATCCGGGCTTGTTGTGGCTATATTTTCCCAACACTGACATAGTGAAAGTAGTGGATTTTTATTGCTGTCAAAATACCTAATAAACTGCCCTCAAAACAGTGTTAAAAGGTGGAGGCAATGTTTAAAGGGAGAAACACCGGGTTTGAAAAGTGAAACAATGGGCCTAATTTCAACAACAATGATCATTGTATAAGTGTTTTTTCATTTCAAAAGTCCCCTTTGTGTGGTGAAAAAGCAAAAACCATTGTTTTCTATTTTGTTCCATGAAGCAGAATTTAGTGAGTGAAGTTATTAAATCAGTTTGGAGGTTTTCTATCTAACTGTGGGTGAGGAATAGTGAACACAAGAAAGGTGTTTTTTCTTAAGAGGAGTATTTTGCCTCTGTCTAAAATACTAGGCTGCCTTGCTTACACCAAAACATCAAGGGCTCTGTGACCTTACCCAAACACAGAAAATCATTTGACTGTGTGTACCTTTTATTTGACTATGTGAATATTATTATAACTTATTTGTTGAGTGGCATACAAAGGGGAAAAAGCAGTGATTTTGAAGGAGCAGAGATCTGATATCAAAGAAACATTTCACACAGCATTTGAGGCAAATTTTCCTTAATCAAACAAGTGATTGATAAAGAAGACAGAGTTGTGTTTGAGGAGACATTTCAAAAAAACCATTTGAGGTAGTTTGGTTTTGCAGAGAGCATCCAGAACAAGATGCCCCCTAGGCAGGACAGTAGGAGTGGTTTTCATAAGAGATTTGAGCCTACTTCCACTGAAGAAGTGAATGCCCACCCATAATTCTTGTTCAATTTCCATGAAGTTGGGTGTTTAGATTTTTGTCAAAGAGTGCAAGAGGTGAAGAGTTTTTCTCCTTTGACACATCTCTGTGCTTTAAGGTTTCAAGACAAGCATTTCCAGTTGGCAGGGCCTTGACTTCAAATTCTCTCCAAGGTCCATCTCCAAGGCCACTAAAATCCCCTATATTGGTGAGAAATGGTTTAAACAAATCCATTTGGACTCAGAAGATTACAAGCCCTTTCTAAAGCCTGAACACAGAGATTCATGTCCTTCTATTTTCCCTTTCTCATATCTTTTAGCCAGCTACGCTCCCCTCATGAAGATCATCATGAAATACTTCACTTGTGAGGGAAGATTCTCCCGAATCTATGCCTATCACATTCGACTGCTCATGCATTTCACAAGGACCAAGCTGCTAAATCTTCCTTTCTTCTTACACAAGAGCATTGAGAAAATGGCTTCCACTGTTCAGAAGAAGCCTCCTTCACAGAAATTCGCCTGCCTCTTCCATCACTCTCTCATCAAAGTCATTATCCTTCATAAGCTTGAGAAAAGGGAGTTCTCTTGGGATACTTTCATCACCCATCCGGATTTCTCCACTATCCCTCCAGTTCATACATCCCCTAAACCTCCTACTCACCATCCTTCGCCTTCTTCTAGTAGACCTATTCCCAAAAATTTCAAGTTTACTACAGAACAAAACAAGGAGCCCGAAGAAGGAGAAGAGAGTGACTATGAGGAGGAAGAAGGACATGAGCAGAAAGAGGAAAGTGATGATGAGCAGCAACAAGGGGAAGAAGAAGAAAGTGCTGAACAACAGCATCACAGTGATGATGAGCAGCAGCAAGGGGATGAAGAAAAGCAACATAGTGAGGGTGAGTAGAATTTATATGATACACAGCAGACTTATGATGATGGTGAGACAGAGTAGCAAGGGCATGAAGGTGATGAACAGGGGCAGCATGATAGTGTTGAACAGGAGCAGAATTTTCGTGATGAATAGGGGCAGTCAAAAGATGATACATATCAACCTCCTCAAGAACAACAGCCTCCTCAAGAGGAACAACAAACTCAAAAAGAAGAAGGGCAAAGTGACAAGGGTAAAGGGGCCATGCCCTCTTCTCCAAAAGTCGCCAAGCCCCGGATAGCAAAGAAAAGGGTGCCTAGAATTGTAACTCTGAATGTGACTAGGGCCCTTTGAAGCAAAGGAAAATCTCCCAAGAAGCCCAAAATTGACTTGCCCAGGAGGAAGAGCACTAGAATAGCCACCCAAAGCAAAGAGAAGGGCAAGGAAGAAAGAATTCATGAACAGGAAAGGGAATTTGACATCATCCAAATCCAAAGCGATGATAGTGATAATGAAGCCCGGATCCTAGAAAATCTCTTGATCCATAGAGAAAGCCAAATTGATGCCTTAAGGGCTGATCTTCATAGAGCTAGGAATTTCAATCAATTTTTGCAAATTCAAAATAAGCAAATGAGTGTCCATATGGCTGTTTATGAGACAAGGGCAATCAAATACAAGAAGGAGGCCTCCAAAGCACAAGTAAGGTTGGAAGAACTCATGGGTGAGTTCGATGAAAGTGAAGGCGAAGATCAGCCTAGGAGAAAGAGGCCAAGAACCATAGGGCTTAAAAAGGCCCTTGAGAAGCAAAAAGAAGAGTAAAATGCCCTTCTCCAATCTACGCCTCTCACTGCATTGTTCGAACAAGAGATAGAGAACAATCGGGAGGCATGGCTTGAGAGAGTAAATGATCACTTAGAGAAGAAATTGGAGAGGGAAAATAGGGACTTGGACCTCCAACGGAGGATGACCGAGCATTATCAAAAGCTAAATCGGTTTTCCTGGCGCAAGTTGAAGGCTGCTCAAGAAAAACTCAAGGAGGCTAAAGGGAAGTGCCCGACACAAAAATTGAGGAAAGACACCTCAGGACTTTAGATTTTGGCCTTTGCTTCACAACATGCTTCTGAAAACCATTGAGGGTCATGCTCACCAATTTTGGGTGATTTTCGACATATTTTGGTTTTTTGTCATTTTTGAGTTTTTGGCCAAAACTCATGGGCATCGCCATTTCAGTTTGGGGCATCATCAAAGGATGAGAATGGTATCATTGGATGCCATAATTTTAGGAGAACATAATCAATGATTTTCAGGACATTTAAAGATCATTTTCTCCCCTGAAATGGCGAAAAATGCTCGCTTTTTCTACACTCTGCCCGGTCTATAAGCAAGGCTTTTTTTTTGGGATTTTACACAAAAACCTATTTTTGGAGGACTTCCAGTAGTCAGTTGGGAGAAAAATGAACATTTTCAGAAATTAGACACTCAGAGCTTTCCAACGAGCTATCATGAGCTTTATTTTGACATCGGGAAGGCTTCCAAAAGTTTCCGGCAAGTCAGGGGACCTTTTCTGATGTATTTTTTGAATATTTTTGTAAAAATTGAACCTTTCAAAACTGCTTTTTCCTCATGTGCGTTTAGCTATTTTTGCACATGAAAAGTTATGAAAAGTCAATTTATTTCCCTCTTTTAGCATTTTTTAGATATTTTATGAGATATTTTGTGCCTTGGACTTTGCTAAGCCTCAAGGACAAATCTAGATATTTTGGATAGGCCAATGAGATTGCAAGTTGAACCAAGAGGTTTTCCTCACTTTAGCCTATTTATTCCAAAGGATTTCATTGTAAACAAGGCTGAAATTGATGAATATAAGCAATATATGGTCATATAAGCTTTGGAAGAAATACTTTTCTCATGCTTTTGGATAGTCTCTTGGATGTTCTTGGATGATGAAAGAGGATTGTTGTTAGATTCCATGACTTGGTAGAATGGTATAGAGTCTCTTTATTTGTTTTGTTTCCTAGTTTTCATTCACAAATCCATGTTATTGCTTGCTATAGGATAGTAGAGAAAAAATTTGAGACATGCTCTTGGAGGCACCTCAAATTTCCTGTTTCTTCATAGCTTCTATGTTTTCTTCATTCTTAGTCACATTAAAGAATTCTTGATTTCTCTTTAATAACTTAAGGATATTGTTGCTTATTTCATTCATGGTTTTATGAATGCTAAGTATGATTTACGATATGCCCTACTTACTCATGGCTAGCCATAGTTCCATCCATGAAATCTCTCTTTGACTGATTAGATTGTCATTTGTTGAACCAAGGAGGTCTTGTTCTGATCTTGCCCTTTGCCTAAGACTATGCAATCTTGTTTTCAAAGTGCCCAATAACTTGAAGTACTGTGTTTAGGTGTTCCGACATAGTGATTTGAGTTGTTTGTCTATCTTAAGTGTATTTCCCCAAAGTCTGATAGCCATTTCCCAATGTTAGAGCGTTATATATCTCTATGCATGGCTTGAATGTTTATTTATATGTATTGATTAGCTTATAGTTACATTTCTCATGATTAATGGTTTTCCCTACCATGTTTATGTCAGCTATTAAACTAGTTATGCTTGAAATCCTTTGTTGTTCCCAAACTTGATGTCCATTTTATTCCATTTTTCCCAAAGATCCTTTCTACCTCGAATCAAATCAGCCCTTCAACAGCCTTGTATCACCATCTGATAGCTTTCTTGACCTTTTTGACCCCATAGCCCAGTTGATCCGACATCTTTTTACCTATCTTATATCTTTGATCGGTTTCATCCCTCAGAACCTAAAAACGAAAACCAAAAAACCTACTTCATAACTAGCCTAAAATCAGAACATAATAAGCAAACACACAGATATCCCTTACACAAATAGAGAGAGCCCTCTCTGAGTTTAGGAAGGCTAGGTCCTTGGGCTCCAAATATTGGTTTGATGTTACACTATCATTTGGCTTGCCAATCAGCCAAATCACGGGACCCTAACAACATGGAGTGAAATGAATGGTAGGCGAGAGGGGTGATAACGTGGCAAAGAAGTGGCACCAATCACATATTGTGCATCATAAGCTTTATTATGAAATGTGGGAGTTAAATATTGAAAATGGCGAAGTGTGATGTGCGATGAGAGCAGAGGTGACGTGGTAGAGAAGTGGGACTGATCGTCGATCATGCATCGAGAGTTTTATAAACATACATACTTGTTCCATCAACAGTGATCAGTTTAAACAAAACTGCAATTTCCCCAAACAACATGCATATAGGTGGAATTGTGATTCTTGGGCCCCACAACTAGTTGACCAATAGGAAGTAATCACAGATCGGTCGCCCACAAGTTTAACTCTACACTGATAATGGATAAACCTTAAATTTTGTGATTTTTGAAATCGTGCTAGTGCGCTATGTCGAAAAGTGTCCCTCGCCTCATCGCATCGCAAATCGCTTAACATACCATGCGATTTGACTTAACGATACAACTTAAAAATTGTGATGTGCAAAGTCGCTCCATGGGCACTTTAATCTCAGCCGTCGGTTTTCTCCCCTTTGAACCTACGATTAGATCATGACCGTCTGTTCTTTTTGCACACGGTTCTTCCCCATTGCTTCATTCCTTAGTCTATTTTACGGCCGACTTCCTTTAAATATTATCTGCTGCTCTTCTATGAATCTCCCACTTTGTTGGTTAAGCTGTTTTATTTCGGCTGCGCTTTGATTTTAAAGAACTCTGGTTGCCACGAAGCCTTAATTTGCCTACTTCGAAAACTGATTACCTGTTTACCCGTAGCCTCTTTTCTGAGATAATCAAAATCTTAGTGAAATAGATGTGCTTTTCACTGCGTGGAATATATGACTTCCATTTCTGAGAAATAGTTGTCTTTTACTGTATTATTGTTTTGACAATGAATTTGCAACAAAGGTAGCTATTATTCCAGACTAGATGACTGCAATTTTATTACCCAAACATCGACTAACTTTCAACACTAAAATAAGCCAAAACAGAGATTTTAACTTATTTTAGGACTCTAAAACACTATGACACCTATTCACTTAAAAATACCTTGATGTTGGGACTCTTTTTTAACTTTTATTGGAAATGACTCAAACTTTGGACATGGACTAATACATAATAAAAATTTGAGAACAGTGACACAATGGTGATTACACCATTAACATTTTCAGTGCTAATTGTGGCTCCTATTGGGGATGAAGTCCTCCCTGTGAGGCTTCAAGAACTGTAGAATCAGTGCCTCAAAAACTCTTGAAACTTAGAAGACTTCATAAAAATAGAGACTAGGATTGACCATCGACATACTGGACTCAAGACTGACCATATATATAGACATAAGTACCATTGGGCATGGAGTTTATTGATCATCATCTAGATGTTGAGCAGAAAAGTATTTTTCTCCAGAACTTCAGCAATTCTAAATGGCCCAAACCACAGATTGTCGAACTTACCATGCTTTCCATGGTCTTCTCTCCTAGCATCCGAATTCAGCACCAAATCATTCTTCTGAAGCAACTGCTGATTTGCTCTTTTATCAAAAACATATTTGACTTTAGCCTGATACTTCTGAACTTTTTCCCGCAATGATTCTCTGATTTGGTGTGCCTCTGTCAACTGTAGCATTCTCCTTTGGACTGGGTTTTCATGATCAACTTCATCTTGTAGGAACTTCATCATAGGAAGAGCTAATTGCACAGGCATTACAACATCTGTACCATATACAAGCTGAAACGGAGACATTCCAATTGATTTTTTACCACTTACTCTATCTGCCCACAGAACATGTATTAGCTGAGTGTCCAAATTCCTCTTATTTTTCAGGCAACATTTTCTTTATAATCCTTACCAAACTTTTATTGGATGACTCAGCCAATCAATTACCTTGAGGGTAATAAGGCGTGGAATGAGTCAATTCAATCCCATATTGCTGACAAAAGTTGTACATCTTAGCAGACTTAAAGGCCATTGTATTATTAGTTACTAATTTCTGTGGACAACCAAATCTTGACATAATATTTTCCAACAGAAATTTGATAATTACCATATCAGTAGCATTCCTGGTTGGTACAACTTCAATCCATTTAGTGAAATAGTCTGTAGCTGTGAGAATCCATTTATGCCTCCCTGATGAAGGTGGATGAATTTCACCGATGAAATCTAGCCCCCACTACTGGAAAAGAACATCTACTGAAATAGGAATGAGAGGTAATGGTGGAAATTTATGTTTACCAGCGAATTTCTGACATTCAACACAACGCCTGACTTTGGCATAAACATCAGAGAAAAGAGTTGGCCAATAATAACTAGCTCTTAAGATTTTGTTTGCGGTGGCTCTCCAATATAAATGCCCTCCACACACTCCTGCATGTATCTCTATCATAATCTCCTGGGATTTTTCTTCATCTACACATCTTAACAAGACTCCAACAGGATTCTTCCAGTGAAGATGGTCTTCCAAAATGCAATACTTCACAGCTCTCAATTTAAAAGCTCTTCTTTTAGATTTCTCCATTTCAGGTGGATAGTTGAAATTTAACAAGAAGTAGAATATATTCTTGTACCAATCTGAATTGAATATTTCAGGATAATTAGCATTATCTTCTCCATATTCTCTTTCAGGTGCCTCTACATTCAGATTTAAAGCTTTGTAGTTAGATTCAGCCATCAAGCGAGCCAAGCCCTGACCCTTTATCAATTTAGTTGGTTTGATTTCAACATCAAATTCCAGAATCTTGGTCAGCCATCGTCCTCTCCTTCCATCTGTATCTAGCTGGAGCAACACATTTTTAACAGTGATATCGGGCACAAAAGCAATTATTTTTTAATGCAGCACATAAACTCGAAAATACTTCAAAGCCTTAACTAGTGCATATGCTTGTTTTTCAGTCAAGCTGTACTTTAATTCAGCATCCCTTAAAGCACCACTGAAAAATGAAATTGGCTGCTCCAAACCCTCCTTGTTCTTCTGTAGTAAGACAACTACAATTGTTTCTTCTGAAGCATATGAAAAAAATCAGAAAATCCTTTTCAAAATCAGGACTAATCAAAACTGGTGCTTCAGTCAAAGCGGATTTAATTGCTGAAAAAGAATCTTTAGCTTCATCTCACCACTTAAATTCTGCATCCTTTTTCAGCAAAACATTTATGTGTTTGATCAACTCTGCAAAGTTAGGAACAAAACGCCTCAGAAAATTGATTTTCCCTAAAAATGACTGCAATTCCTTCTTATTTCTTGGCAAACCAATCTTCTGAATAGCTTATACTCTTCCCAGATCAATACAGATGCCACTGTCTGTTACAATATGTCCCAATAACTTACCTTCTTGGACAACAAAAGACAACTTTTAGGGGTTTAAGGACAAACCAAACTTTCTGCATTTGTCAAAAACTTGCTTCAGATGTTTCAAGTGGTCTTTATCAGATTTTGAATATACTGTGATGTCATCCAAATAGATGACCACAAATCTATCATTTTCTCCCGCAAAGGCTATATCCATTGCCCTTTGAAAGGTTGCACCTGCGTTCATCAAACCAGATGGCATTTTGTTGTACATGAATGTGCCCCAGGGTGTGGTAAATGTTGTCTTTTCTCTGTCTTTCTTGTCAACTGAAATCTGATTATACCCTGAAAAGCCATCAATCATTGGCAGTCTTTTGGATACTACAACCTTCTGCAAGATATAATCCATCTTGGGCAGTGGATAGTTATCTTTCAAGGAGCACCGGTTCAGGTTGCAAAAATCAACACAAATCCTTATTTCTCCATTCTTTTTCTAGACTGGGACTATATTAGCTACCTAGTTAGAAAATCTCCAAGGCAGAATAATCTTTTCTTCCCATAATTTTTTTATTTCTTTCTCAATGATTGGAAGCAGGATGGGATTGATGTGTCTGATTTTTTGTGCTACAGGATTTGCATCTGTTTTCAAAGGGATCTTGTGCTCCATTATGCTCTTATCATAAGTTTTCAACTCACTATAAGACCATGCAAAAATATCATCAAATTCCTTCAACAGTTTGATATATTTTGTTCTGGTTTCCAGAGGAAGGAATTTAAATTTTGGACACTTTGACTAATCTTGGCTGATCTTTTGTACCAATGTTACACTCTATTGTACTCTCTCCATCAACCTTGCTTTCAGGCTTGAGAAAAACATCATTATTATCAAACAGTGTTTCTAAAGTAACCAAACCCTAAGGAATAAAATTAGTTTTCAGATCTATAATGTTTTTCCCAGCCATAGTTTTCTTAAAAGGGCTGCTATTTTGGTTTTCAACAATTTCTTGCTCATCATCAATTTGTATGTCTGCAAACTCTTCTACAGACTCTAAATTTTTTTTAATCTCCCTGTCATCTTCAAATGCTTGCCAGTGCTTGATGTTATCAGGAATTGAAGGTCTGTTTTTTATTTGAACATCATAGACTGCCTTGACATCTAGAGGAACTTTGAAATTACTAACAGCAATAGCTAGTGAATCAACAATTTGATTTTCTTCTCTAGTGACAAAATTTATATTAAATGTTGAAAAGTAATGTTCAATCAAATCCCAGACTTCATTCCTATAATTCTTCACATTGGAAAATTTCACTTGTTAATTATTTCTCACCTGCTTAATCACCAAAGGCAATTAGCTGTTCTGCTCCCAAATCTTTTGCTGCCTGCATACCCATCAAAAGTGCTTCATACTCAACAATGTTGTTTGTGGTAGCAAATTGTAGTTTGTATGATATGGTCACCTTCTTCTGAGTAGGAGAAGTGACGACTACACCAACTCCTAATCCTTATCTTGAAGAGGCTCCATCAAAGTACAATTTCCAGATCTTTCCTCCTTCTGAATGCTGCACATTTGCACTTTGAAAGTGTTTTTTTTTCACTTAATTGAGGTTGGAAATCATTGTTATCAGCAGGAAGGTGCAGAATTGATGACCCAATTCCTTTTCTTCAACATATATGGGATGGTTTGATGGATTTTTTTAATCACTAATGAAGTAGGCCATTTGAGTTTCCCTATACAACCTTCTGAATTCCCCTCCAAATACTAGGATGGTAGCATATGACATGTCCATCTGAGGGGTACCTCCCAATTTCTTAGATCAAGATCTGGAAATTAACATCCAAAATCTAGAAGGAATGTCAACAACCACAATGTCCATCATTAAGCTTTTCATAGGCAGCTGGGTAAGGGAAACAACCAAATCCGTAATCACTCCTAGAGACTTGAATTTTTTGGAGTCAAAGCTGTAAAGGTCATGATATTGCTTGGTGATCTCTAATACCAATTCATCCATAACTTTCTTTCGCATGAGATTGTGGGAAGCTCCAAAATCTAACAGACAATTATGCAACAATTTGTCATGTATATTGAGTGACAGGTAGAAAGGAGTTGAGTTATCATCATTTTGGTCTTGGAAATGACAACCTAGATAAATGGTGGGATGCTCATCCTCAAGGTTGATTGAATCAGGGGCAAGAGGAGGCTGCAACAAACTCTTAAAAGACTCTTTATATGCTGGATTTTTCAATAATTCCAGGAGTGGAAGTGAAATTTTGATTTTATTCAATTCAGATTTGAAACTAAAATAAATTGGAACTAATTCCTTATTTTATGTTGTAATTTTGATAATTGGAGTAGAATTTTGAGGTGGAGGAAACTCATTTACGTTGGCCTTCTGTTTAGAAACTTATTTATCTGAATCTGATTTTTGTTGAGACTGCTGAACAAGACCTTTTGACCTCAAAGGGTAATTTTTGTTTAGAACTTCTTGCCGTTTTGATCATTCTGTGCATAAATTTGAGCATTCATATCATCAGAAAACAAACAAATTCTTGATCTATATTCATATTCCTATAATGTCAAACATGTTGACTATGAATTTATGCCCACATGATCTATTTCTTCATTTTCTTCATCATTTCCTTGTTGTTCTTCTTTAGAAAAATTATTGAAAGGAGGTTGAACATTTTGATCATCAACATTCTTCCTTGGGCGTTGTAAGATTTATTGAGGCTAAAAAGGCCTCCTGAAGGGAGCCTGATTTCTATTAGCTTCATTTTGATTGGCTCTAGCAGCTGGTTTATTTTCTACCTCTAATTTTGACATCTTAGAGGCGAGTTCCTTGATCAAATTTGACATTTGATCGATCTTTTCTTCTGCTGAAAGAGACTTGGAAGAAGACGGCTTTTCTTCTTTCATCTTCTTTTTATCTTTTACTACCTTTTATTCCTCCATTTTTAATTTATTAGAAGCCACGAGATTAGATTGCACTCCAATTGTATCCTCTTGCATAGTTTTCAGTGTATGTGCTTTTTCAGCCCTCAACCATAACGCAAAATCAGAATCTAAAGCATCTGAAAAATTTATCATAGCTGTGGTTTCAGTGGGTTTAATTTCTTCAGGAATTTTTTGATAATTCTTATTAAACCTCTTAGTAAAATCAGCTAAAGAATCATCTGCTTTCTTCTTCAGAGTTCCAAATTTAGTAAGATAATAAAGATAGTCTTTCCCATCACCCCAATGCTTCACAAATATCTTTTCTAATTCATCAATTCCCATAATTGAATTTGGAGCCAAACTTCTAAACCATTTTCGAGCTTCACCATCCAGGCTCTGAACAAAGAGTCTTGACCAGACATCTTCATGTTAAATATTCTGATTGTCAGCATAAATATAGAAATCCACTAAATTTTCTTCAGTAGAAACTCCTTCTCCCTCCCTAGTGTATTTTGGAAGATATTTCAAGTAATCTCCTTGGGGAAGTGCATGCATGTGTTGAGGGAGAACAAGTGGTGCATATCTTGCGGCCACTATCTATTGCATCCTTGTAAAGGTAGGCTGAGCCATATTTTGTTGATTTACAATTGATATAGCTATTTGGGAAATAGGAATTACAATTGGTGAATTCTGATTCTGATTTTGGATAGCAGAAAATTGGGGTTCTTGAGCTGATTTTTTAAGCTTTGGAAATGACAACAGTGGGTTTTCAAAAATATGAACAGAGGATGTCTTGACTTCTCCTTCATTAGAGGAATTAGAATCTAAATTTTTCTCTTGAGGGGATGGAGTTAATTCAGCCTTATTTTTCTAAGCAAGGAAATCAGATAAGTTAAAGGTAAGACCTTCGGGTACAGTATTTTCAAGTGGATGAGAAGAAGATGACCCAACAACAGGGTTTGGAGAGAAAGGAAAATATTCTTTCTGAGGGGTGACAAGAGACTAGTATTCAAGATGATCCTGAAGGAAATTTAAAATAGTCTTGAAGTCTTCTTTAGTCAAAATATCCCTATCAAGAAAAGGTGCAATAGCCAATACTTGTTATAAATCCCCTTTAGTCAACAAAAACTCTTCTAACTTCTTTTCAACACTTAGAAAGTTTCTCCTTATTTAACTAGAACATTACTTATTTTAGATTGAATAGGTGATGAGTAAGAAAAACCTTCAGCTGAGCCTAGGTTAACAATATCCACTTTATTTTCTAGAGTAGCTTCAACTTGAATTTTTTCAGCATAATTTTTTGAAACTAAAACCTCTTTAAATTATAAAGTAGATAGAGGTACATTTTTCTTTGAAACATACTTTTTGTGTACCTTATTCACTGACTGATATGTGGCTTCAACTGATCTTTGTTTTCCTTTAGCATATTTGATGATTTTCTGTGGGTCAGAAACTGGAGTAACAGTTGGAGATCTCTGATTCCTCCTTGTAGAAGGAGGTCTTGAAACCCCTCTTCCTCTTCGTGGAGTTGCCAGGTGAACAAATTTGCAGTCTTATTCAGGCCACCAATTCTTGTTCACAATCAATAATTGATTATCAACAATTCATAAAAATAGACTCAGGATAATACTTCATTACAAGGCCTTCGTCTCTCGGCAGACGCACCAAAAGATGTTGGCGGTGGAATCAGCACTTGGACTGTAGGAAGCGCCTAACTAGACACATCTTAAACTGTAAGGAAATTTTAATAATTTATTTTATGGGATTGGAAGATGGTATAAAGTCTAACTCACTGAAGAGAGATTTCAGTCAAATCCATAGTTCTACTAAAGAGGGTATTGTAACTTGATGTGGTAGCAAGGTGCAAGTTTGTAGTTTATGATGAGAGGAAATTGAAAGATGAGAGGAGAATCAATAGGTCTGTAAAACATAAATCTACTGATTTAGTAGAAATTGACAAAAGTAGCAGTTTGACAATATTCCATTAAGAGAAAGTTATTTCTAGTATGACAAGATTTTCGTTGAAATATCATGGAGATTAACTATCATGAATGATGCTCTTCCAATGTTATAACATATATTTTATCAGGAATTCTCACTGTGTGAGACTAACAAAAACCGATAAAACACATAACAAGCTTAATAGACTAATAGAAACACATAACAGTATGATGATTTGCAAACTGGAACTAGAAGAAAGGAGATATGGAAACACAAGTAAAGTAGACAATACACACAACAAATTGGTAATAAGTCCTCAGTAGTATCATTCCATTTTATTCACACAAAAAAATTACAGCATATAAATCAAAATTCAATAACCACCAACCAACCCTGACTTCATATCAGTTTGGCATATATATAATAAATATGATACTATCCTCTTCCACAGAAAAAGGTAAATTTGTTTCAACAGTCATTACAACCTCGTGCAAGAGGTGAGGCTTATCCCTTAGTCTTAATTACAAAGTGCTATATTAAAAACAAGATAAACACCACAAAGGCATCATGAAGTTTGTCCCTCCGAAATGGTTATGTAAGGTGGTAGTCTATTCAAATACCACTCTTCTGTTTTAGTGAAACCAATCTTCAGCTAAAAGTGTAAAAATAGTGGGAATGACATGTGGTTGTCTCCTTGAATGTTGCTTGGTGCCTCGTAAAAAAAACATGCTAATATTGAGAGTAGTAGTAGCAGAAAACTGTTTGAGATAAAATATGCCACTGTTCCACTATTCCTTTCCATTTTTTGGTTGAAAACCCTTTATAATGGTGAAAAACCTGAAACTTTTGGATATAACGGAAGAGGTTCATTTTATGAGAAATTACAAAGAAACCCTTTGACAAAGATTTAATTGATAGGGGATACATGGAGCAGAATGAATGGTAGGCGAGGGGGGTGATGACATGGTGAAGAAGTGGGATTGATTGAAAATCATGCATCGAAAGTTTTACTATGAAATTTGGGAGTAAATGTTGAAAATGGCGAAGTGCGATGTGCAATGAGAGCGGAGGTGACATTGTAGAGAAGTGGGACCGATCGCAGATCATGCATCGGGATTTTTATAAACATACATACTTGTGCAATCAACAATGACCAGTTAAAAAAAAAATGCAATTTCCCCCAAACAACATGCATATATACGGAACTGTTGTTCTTGGGCCCCACAACCAGTTGACTAATAAGAAGCAATCACAGATCAGCCGCATGCAATTTTAACTCTACACTGATAACGGCTAAACCTTAAATTTTGCGATTTGCGAAATCACGCTAGTGCATTATGCCGACACGTGTCCCTCGCCTCATCGCATCGTAAATCACTTAACATACCATGTGATTTGACTTAAAGATAAAACTTAAAAACTGTGTTGTGCAAAGTCGCTCCATGTGCGCTTTAATCTCAGTGGTCAATCTGCTCCCCTTTGAAACTGTGATTAGATCATGACCATTCATTATTTTTGCACGCGGTTCTTCCCTGTTGCTTCATTCCTTAGTCTATTTCCTGGCCAACTCCCTTTAAATATTATCTATTTCTCTTCTCTGGATCTCCCACTTTGCTCGTTAAGTTGATTTCTTCCAACTGCGCTTTGATTTTAAAGAACTCTGGTTGCCATGAAGCATTAATTTTCCTTCTTCGAAAACTGTTTACCTGTTTACTCGTAGCCTCTTTTCTGAGATAACCAAAATCTCAGTGAAATAGCTGCGCTTTTCACTGTGTGGAATATATGACTTCCATTTATGAGAAATATTTTTCCTTTACTATTTTCACTGTTTTGACAATGAATTTGCGACAAAGGAAGCTCTTATTCCAGACTGGATCATGGATGACTGCAATTTTATTACCCAAACATCAACTAAATTTCAACACTAAAATAAGCCAAAACACACATTTTAACTTATTTTAGGACTCTAGAACACTATGACACCTATTCACCTAAAAATACCTTGATTTTGGGACTATTTTTTAACTTTTATTGGAAATGACCTCAAATTTGGACATGAGCTAAGACATAATAAAAATTTGAGAATAGTGATACAATGGTGATTACACCATTAACATTTTTAGTGCTAACAAATGAAAAAAGGAACTTTTTATGGATTTCCTTTTTCAGTTCAATGTGGCATCTGTAGCAGGTGGTGTCTCACTTGAAAACAAACACCTACTGATTTTAGATGGCCATGGAAGCCACATGGTTGTGCATACAATTTAAGAGGCCAAACATTTTGGCATTGACCTGTTAACATTGCTAGCTCATACAACTCATAGATTGAAACCCCTTGATGTTAGCATGTTTGGGCCTTTCAATAACTATTTCAAGGTCGAGCAAGCTTCGTAGATGGAAAATAATCGAGGGGTGGAAGTAAAGAGGTTTAAGCTAGCTGAGCTTGCAAGTAAAGAATCTAAAAGGGCTCTCATACCTTCTAAGATCAAGGTTTGATTTAGGAAGACTGGTATATGGCCACTTAATGTTGATACTCTTATGCATGTTACTGGTTGTAACCAAGAATTTGATGTGGAAGGTCAAGAAGCAGAAAACTTCTAATACCATGTTGGTGCCCAAGAAGATGTTGTTGTTGCTGAAGGCATAATGTTCATTTCTGAAGGGAACTTCTATGGTGATGTTGATGAACATGTTAGTGAGACACAATTCAGTCATGAACCAACATACAATATCATTTAGGATGTCACGCCCACTGAACCACATGCCAATTATGCATGTTATATTCCATATGAGGCAGTTAATCAAGGGAATGAAAATGCAACAACATTGAACAGTGATAAATTGAGCATTCTAACCCAGGTAAGCACACCATCATGGTTGGCAGAGGCCATGATGAATATCACTAGAAATAATGTGTCTACCACTATTGAGGAAATCATGGACATGCCTTCACAACCATCCTGGTTGAACACTGAACTTGTTCATTATTTTGTGGACAATGGATCATTGGAAGAGGAGCATATTCATCATGAAGTACCCCGAAGAAAAAAAAATGGGGGACAATCGGTTGTCCCGGAGGTTGAAATCAAGTGTTAGATACTAAGGAGCATGGGACAACAAAGCGAGAGAATACTTGGTTCATTCCTAAAGCTACCGGTAGAGATAGTGAAGGCCTCATCAAGGAACTCAACATCGGATTATCTTCGTTTGGGGAGGATTTCACAATTGCTCACATATCCAAATATTATATGAATTTAATTATTGAGTTTGAACATAAAAAGAATGAAATTCAAGAATATAAAAAGAGAAAGGAGTGCTTCGAGAAAAGAGAGTTACACCCAAGGATTACGGCAGTAAAAGCTCGAGCAAAGGAAAGGTTGGAAAGAAAAAAGCAATTGAAGATAAAGGAACATCCAAAATAAATTGGCAAGGCAAGAGAGAGATACGAAAGGTTCAAAAGTGTTAGAAAAAGGAGGATGACAATCACGAAGACCATGGTCAGTAATTTTGAACACAGATTTTACACCCCAACATAGGTAGATCAACTGAAATAAAAAATTTGAACTATGTTGGGATAAATATATTCTTAGGGCCTTGCCCCAATCTTTCTAAAATGATAAAATAATCAAGTTTTATAAATAACTCCAGCTCAGAATTTGATACATTTAGAATTCAAGGATTTATCCCCCAATTTCAAACATAGCATTTTCAAAAATGAAATATAACTAGAATAATATACACACTGTAAACTCATTAAAAATACACAAGAAGTATTAATCGTTCCAAAGATGGTGCATAACTTGATTATAAGAAGCATAAAGAACAACTATATAACTACATGTGAATAACTAAATATCTCATGCAACTAACAACAAGAATAGAGATGCAATTGACAACAAACATAGAGAAACATGGACAGATTAGCTAGAGAATAATAATAGCCAACAAAACTCATGCAGAAAGCCAAGAGTATACCAACAATCACGACAATCTATAAGTTTCTCATATTTTGAAGAAAAATTTTCAACATAGGTAGATCAACAAAAATAAAAATTTTGAACTCCGTTGGGATAAATATGTTCTCAAGACCTTGCCCCGGTCTGTCTAAAATATTAAAACAATTAATTTTTATAAATAATTCCATCTCACAGGTTGATACATTTCGAGGTCAAGGATTTATCCCCAAATTTCAAACATAGCATTTTCAACAATGAAAGATAGCAAGAATAAGATACACACATTCATCTCATTAAAAATACACAAGAATTCCTAATCGTTCTTAGATGGTGCATAGCCTAATTAGAAGAAGCTTAAAGAACAACCATCCAACTACATGTGAATAACTAAATATAGCATGAAACTAACAACAAGAATAAATATGCAATTGACAACAAACATAGAGAAACGTGGAAAAATTAGCTAAAGAATAATAATAGCCAAAAAAACTCATGCACAAAGCCAAGAGCATACCAACAATCTACAAGTGTCTCATATTTTGAACACAATTTTTCAACATAGGTAGATCAACTGAAATAAAAAATTTGAACTATGTTGGGATAAATATATTCTCAGGGCCTTGCCCTGGTCTGTCTGAAATGTTGAAATAATTAATTTTTACGAAGAAAATATTAAAATAATTAAGTTTTATAAAGAACTCCAACTCACAAGCTAATACATTTAGAATTCAAGGATTGTCCCCCAATTTCAGAGATAGTATGGTTAGAGAATAATGGTAAGCATCACACATTATGGTCAAGCATTGAGTCCTTTATTTGTTCGGTCCAAGACGTACTCTATTGTACACTAGTCAAGGGTAGAAGCATAAGCACATATAAATGTCCAAAAAATGATGCATATCATCATCAAATATAAAGCAACAACAACAGCTAGTCATCAGAAATCCATCACCACTTGCTTAATTAATTGCTTAGTGGGTACTTCTAGAGACTTATCTTATCAGGAACAGATCCACCAAACCCTTTACCTTGATTAATGCATTTCTACACACACCAGAACACCACTGGATACATTGCTTAACCCTTTTATGTTGGGATAAATATATTATAAGGGCCTTGCCCCGGTCTGTCTGAAATGATTAAAAATATATATATATATATAAATCCAGCTCACACGCTAACACATTGAGAAGTAGAGGATGTATCCCCCAATTTCAAGCATAGGGGAGAGATGCCAGTAGGGGAATGCTCCATCTCACACCCAACAAAAGTCATGTTATTGTAAAAATGTTTAAACCATATGAGATTTATCCCAACAGAGTTCAAATTTATCCCAAAAAAAGTTCAAATTTATCCCAACAGAGTGCACTCACGTGAAGATATGCTCCAAAATTCAATAATTGCAATGCTTTAAAATACTCATACAAGGCAATGATAACACACCTATCAAATGCACATTTCACAATCCATAGGTATCAGTCATAGTGATAACACCTAATCAAATTCATGTTATTGTAAAAACGTTTAAACAAAATGAGATTTATCCCAACAAAAGTTCAAATTTATCCTGATAGAGTGAACTCACGTGAAGATATGTTCCAAAATTCAATAATTTCAACACCTTCAAATACTCACACAAATTTATCCCAACAAAAGTTCAAAATTTATCCCAATAGAGTGCACCCATGCAAAGATATGTTCCAATATTAAGTAATTTCATCACTTTCAAATACTCATATAATGCGATGATAACATGCTTATCAAATGCACATTTGACAAAGCACAGGTATCAGTCATAGTGATAATACATTTTATCTAAAATGGGCTAACTTCCATGGACTGTTGCAAACATTCCTAGTTGGTAAAGAGCTTTAGATAATTGAGAAATGAGAACAGAATACAGTCAGTACACATACTTGGTCAACGCACCATATAGAAAACCTAATGTAGCTTCACAAACGAACCTACAACTCATATCTCAGGCTTATTTACAACTACAACTGAATACCAATGTTACAGGACTCACCAAATAATCAAAATTCCTACTTGAAAAAAATACTATAGGTAAAGCAAATCAGCAAACTTTGGAAAAATGATCAAAATCACTAGAATTGAATTGCAAATGAAGACAAATATAAAACTGGTAGAACCCCAACAACCGAAACCAAAACCCCTCGAGAATCTGTGAAAATTATGGAATTTGAGGCAGTGAAAAATACCCAAAACCCATGGCACCCACAAAATCCAAAACCCACAGAAACCCACAAAACTCAAAACCCACGAAGTTGAACCAAGTAGGTAGATAAGTTGAACCAAGGCACAATAATTCATTCGTCTAAATGTGTTATAAAACACAAGTAGATAGGCTGGTAGGGCGGTGTCCTAAGTCCCAGTCATCATTTCGTCAAAGGAACCTCCATGCTAGCACGCCAAAAAATCGTAGCTCTTTCAAATCGCTCAGTGACCTGAAAATTGCTTAGTGACCTGCAAGACAAACACAACACACTACTGTGGGGTTAGAAATCCATTCCACTACATAAAATAAGCGAAATTCATCCATTAAACTCATGAAAACCTCCAATTTACCTTAAAAAAACCTCGGGGGCACGAAACGACCATAACTAGCACCGGGTCGAGATAAATCTGCCACATTGACCATCTAAATCCACCACAAGGATGAACATAGAGCAATGAGTAGTGCGATATTGGTGACGGGGAAGCAGCACTAGTGCAATATACCAAATAAAATGAACAACAATAATAGAAAACCCTCTCAAACAAGAAAAGTAATTGTCCCATAAACCACTATCTGTGTTAAGCAGGTAAATCCTCTCTGTGGACAAAGACGATCCCTTTAGCCCTAGAGTGGGTCTAGAAACAAAGATACATGCTAGAGTGTAGGTTCCTAATTACTGAATGAAAAGAGGACATGGTAGATTGGCCTACCTGGAATCCAACGCTGTCATTGCGGCTGTAGTGGTGGTGGCCTCTCACTCCTGCCGCGTCAAGTCACAATCCTTCTACAGTCATGCTTGGATACCTACACATATAACAGTAAACAAGAACAACATACAACATAATAACTTCATTCATAATTACTAGCCAGTCAAAGATGGCTAAGCATATTGCATTAAACAAACGACATAACAGAAAATGGGAACCCAAACAATAGTCACGTATATATTGTTAGAAGGAAGAGGTACAACCAAATCTTTGAGGTCGCAGTCTCCTCCAGCGAGGTTCAGCCAAAACGCATCTCAGATACTCGTTAGGGGATTCGGACGGGATGAGGGCATGGAATTAAGCTCTCTCAACAAAGTTCCTTCTTATTCTATCTCTTCAACAATTCAACTATAGCATACTCAATTCTCCATGTTCAGCTAGTTTATGCAAGGAGAGATAGATTTTTTTTATAGAGGAAAAGGAGGAGGTTAGGATCCCTACAAAGGTGGGAGGGAGGCCTATCCTTTAGGAGGTTCCCATAAGATGTGGAAACCATAAACTAAAGGAGGGAGTCCATGTTTATTCAGTCCAACCACTCCCAATGACTCATCCTCGAAGTTGTTGCAGTGGAATCTCCGCCTCTATTTTTAAAAAACATTCCATAAACAGCTCGGTGTAGGTGGTTAACTAAGACAAAGCACCAACTGGCATGGGGCCCAGTGTTAATCTTCCTCATTGGTGCGAGGGTAGAATGGACTACTCGCACCAAGGTAAAAACAAGGGTTTTTGAATCTCTGCTCAGGGAATTGTCAATAGAAGGAATATTGCACTCATGAAAAGGGATGCAATGATGGTCTTTCCGAGGCATGACACTGCTTATTGATCACAGAAATGACCCTCCAATGGGTGAAATGGGGATTGCAGGGACAGTGACAAAATGTTGTGTAACAGATGCCCCCTAAAGCATGAGGTCCGAGGGAGAGGGAGGATCGAAATGCTTTATGAGAACGTGTTCAAACCTAACACTGCTTTCATAAAACCTGCAGTTACAAATACAACTGATATTTCTTATACATGAACATGTGGTATGGGCACAGCCATCCATAATAAAATACATAAAGACTGAGATCTGAGGTATGGACGTAGCCATCCAGTAGTGAGGATCAACAAATAGACTCAGGTATGGTCGCAGCCATCCAATCAAAAGAGTCATGCAATAAGTCATAATAATCCACAAAAATCCACAGCCTAGATTTTATCAGACAAACCCAGGGTCTTGTGTTGCATCTCAACCCGAACAAGTACAATTTCAAGCATGCGATTATATGAGCTGAAGTCGAACATTCAAGAAAATCGTCTGATTACCAGCCAATGATGAAAGTTGTTAACAGACACGAGAGAAACCACCAATAATGACAATGGCCCTCAAGGTACGATAGGTACAATCCATAGAATGTGAATAGTGAGATGACATTGAACACCCGCAGAATCACTCGAAGGCCAATAATGTGGACCTTGTGTCGAATGGGAAGAACCTGCCATTGTGGCATGCAGGCTCCAAGGTACCGGAAGGGAGTCTCTAGATCAGATTCCTAGATAATGAGCTGAAGTCGATAGGAAGTGACCTGGTCGAAGGAGGGTCATAATGCATCCCACATCATCAACACGAGACAGAGGAACATAATGATAGTGAATCAGGACCAACAGAGAATTAGAGGGAGGTTGAAAACCTCAAAGGAAAACTTCTCTTGAACATATCAACAACACGACTCTGGATTTGGCAGTATTTGACATCAAGGGATCTTAGGTCATGGTAACGTGGAAAAGAGAAGATGAGAGGTCAAAAGAGATTACCCAAACCCATGGAGGCAAAAATGATGAAATGAAATGTCCCCATCCCGACACGAATGTAGACAAGTGCCATGTTCAAGAGCGACATACTGCCAACATAACTAAAGACTGGTTTAATTTCCCCCCACCATTTATGGCGAGTGCCCCAATTATTTTTGAAAACAAGCTTGAAGGGGATAACATATTCTTGTGTTGTAAGTTTTTCCTTCGGATAAATCCAACCTAGTACATTTTATGAGCCCTAGGAAGGAGGAAGGAGGTGAACATCATGGTGACGATGTCCAATGTCATCAAGTTTTAACGAGTCTGAAAAAGGAAAAAATCGGTGTCTTTTCATGTTTAGAGAATTTGAAAAGAAGCAGAAAATAAAACTTCAGCAGTCCCTTTTCGTAGGTAGTCTCACGGATATGAAAAGGTAGAAAACAATATCTGGGAGAACCTCTTAGTCGTGATAGGTTAAGGTATTCCTTTTTCATAAATAATCTATCCCAGCCCAAAAAAGGGGTAAGCGTATACTGGGTAGATATTGTTTCGCAGAGATTTAACGAGTTCAAAACGACAAGAGTCTCGGTAATATTTTCAATTTTCGAGAGTCAAAAAAGAGATGAAAGATGACTCCTCCTGGAGGAACGAGTGGTATAAAGGGTAGCAACTGGTTCCGGTAATGGTGGAACTTCTCAAAACATGATAAAAGTCAAGAGGTTGGCTAACAAGACCACTCATCGCAGCGGTTCCTCAGGAATGGGTAAAACAACCAAGTGAAGGCATATGATCGGCCAAGCAGATAGTGACGATGGAATGATAAAACCAAGGCTCATCTGGCAAAAATAGGCTGATAAGATGGAAATCACGAGAGGTAAAATGGGAAAGTTTCATTTTTACACAAGCTTGAAATCAGGAAACTCTGCTTGAGGTTGGTTTCATTTTTACACAAGCTTGAAAATTATGGAAAACTATGTTTGAGAAAAGTGGTTGTATACCCCCAACATGGTGACTCAATTCAAGGTAACATGCCCCCCAAGCTTTAGTCCATCTGAGAGGAAAATGGAGTGAAGGTTCAATTACAAGATCAAGAGAAATACTCAACTGGGATTTTACGAGATCTGGCGAAGACTCAAATTGAAGGGGAACATGTTTCATTGTTTTAATGAGGTTGAAACATTAAAAGAACTATCCTCACGAGAGATTGTTTCATTTTTTAAGGAGCTTGACACAAGAAAAAGAACCCTTCTCTGAATACCTTGTTTCATTTTTTAAGGAGCTTGACATAAGAAAACGAACCCTGCTCTGAAGACCTTGTTTCATTTTTTAAGGAGCTTGACACAAGAAAACAAACCCTGCTCTAAAGACCTTGTTTTATTTTTTAAGGAGCTTGACACAAGAAAACAAACCATGCTCCAAAGATCTTGTCATGTTGAATAAGAAGTCATGGAGTCCAAGAGTTTCTCATCTGATGGGAGAAAAAAATCTCAGAAATCAGGACCCAATGCCCCCAGCACACGATGCACAATGGAATTACCACTGAATGTGGGCACGAGACAGATAGCCACATAATTAACCTGCAACGGGGAAGGTACAATCGGTGGATAAAGATCCAGAAGAGATGATGGTGGGCCAAATGCCATATCAAGACCAAAGAATGAAAGTTAATCAATGGTCACAATCTGACCTTCATGTGGAGAACATATCACATGAAAGAGGGAGGAGAGAAGTGCACCCATGGTATAAGCATAGTCACGCCCCAAGAGTAAATTGAAATCCAAGGGGTCGAGAACAACCATCACATCTATACAGACGGTTTTCCCTCCCAAAGTAACAGGCAACTTCGGAAGGATCCCTAACGGTTGATTGGTTCTTTTGTTAGATGCCAACATATTCTGCGTAACAAGCGCAAGCGGTGGAGAACCAAAAGCTTTCCAAGTAGTGGAAGACAGAACACTAACAAACACAACTTCATCTATAATTGTTCTAGGTACGACCATATCGAAGGCCTGTACCGTGATATCAAAAGGCACATAAGAAGGAAGATGGTATCCTGCAAATTGACTCAAATCGAAGGAAGCAATCAAACTAATTGGAGGGGGTACCATTGAATTGAGATGGTCAACCCCTGGTGTTACCGGAGTAAGAGGAGCATACTCCTAGACCTCCATCATGGGAGCAGGAAGAGAAAATTCTTGAGTCACAGGAACGGGAGAATCTTTCTACAAGTCTGAGGAATATAAAGAAATAAGAAGAATGTGAGGGGGATGAGATCCACTCTCGATGGAAAAGACCTGATGAACCATAGGCGGGATCAGATCAACCGATTCCTCGACCAATGGTTGGTCAGGAATGGATTCAAGAATTTGAATTTCCGAGGGAGCAGGATCGACCACAGATGAATCTTGATCAATCGTAGAATCAACCAGTGGAGGACTCGAAGAAAGCTTCTGGTAGCCAATCGTAAGGTAAGGTGCAGAAACATTAGGGTTGTCCAACACTCTCTTGGCTTCATCCATATATAGACAAAGGTGAATGGGATTATGCCCTTCACACAACTTACAGGGATTGGTAATCTTACCCTGTTTTTTGCGATTCTTATCAGTACTAGTCGAAGATGTGTCAGCAATATGACTTCCAGAAGCCAAAGGTAATAGTGGATGATCGTCAGACCATGCTTCAAGTACCTTGGGAATGCCAGGGTAGTCTCAAAGAAAGTGGTCACCTTTGCACAACATGCAAGGGAATTTGACTTTCTATGGAAGGTTGGATGGTTTATCAAGGGAATTTTTCTTAGGCGCAATAGCCACAGAGTTGGCCTCTCTCTTATCTGACTTCTTCTTCTTCGACATCTTGTTCTTCTTCTTAGCCACCTGGTTACTAGAATCTAAACTTTCACTAGGTGAAGTAGAAGAGGAGGACGAAGGAATAGGCGAAGAAGGGGAGAGGTCCACCTTAGAATCAACATGATGTTGTTCAGGTGGAGGAGATGGTCGAATAGAGGTCACACCACTCGGGACCAGCGAGGTCGAAAATAACCACACGGGTAAACCAACAGTTAACCCAGGAAGAGACAAAGTTGCCATATAAGGAGCACCAACATTCCCAAAAGCAGGAAAAGTACTAGGATTCCCTTCGGAGGGGATTCCTTGGTTGGTAAACTCCGGAAAAGTTGCCATTGGAAACAACCGTAAAACAAAATGCTAAGGAAGATAACTTTAACCAGGAATATTTCATGGGCAAGTAATATTTTAAGACATTGAAACAAAACTCTACCATTTCATATTTGAAGAGTCGAGAAACAGGCAAAAGGTGACTCTATCACTTTTAGGTTGAAACGAGCGTGAAAGGACAAGCGCTTAATGATCTATTATTTTTTAGAGAGTCACGAAAAGACCAAAATGACTACTCAGGTAATCTAAGAAAAAGGGTGTACCAAGTTTCTGTGAACTTCCATATACACCTTGGTGCTCAAATGAAAGAGAAATGACCAATGACTTGACATACATGCAGGTAGTCTCCCCAAATGTTGTATTCAGTGTATCATGGTTACAGGGCGGCAGACTCGGCTTCCTATGGATAAAGGATTTGAACCTAATGGGGTCTCCCTTTATATACTCTATGTTACAGTGAGAACAAGTCTGTACTAGCGTTGTCTAAAGCCAAAAGGTGAACGATAGCTACTAGGTTTTAAGATGCCAGAACACGTCTCTAGCCTAGACCTCTAAGTGTGATTGTTAAGTTTCAATGTTTCCTTAGGTTAATTGAATAAATTTTACAGTTTATCTTGTGTTATGTCTCAGTTTCAAGGCCCTCTTGAATGTCATATGAGAATCTCCTCTATGCATCTATATGAGAAAATAAATCTTTCAATTCTATGAATGTTATCTAGTTAAGGGAAGAGTTTCAAACAATGATGCAAAAAACAACAATACTGCAAACGAAATTTTTTCCAAACTAGATGACTTTCACTATCCCAAAAGTAATCTAAAACATTCAACAATGTGAAATATGCAATGTAATCTATGCAAAATTCTCTTTTTTGAAAATTATGCAATCGTAATCTATGCACAATTTCCTTTTTCTTTTGAAAGAATAAGAATGCACTCAAAGCATTTTTCGATGAAATGAGAATCTACTTAATGCATTATTTTAATGAAAGAGAATGCACTCAATGTGATTTTAAGCTTTCAATCATTAAAAAATGTAATCTAAGTTCAATGATGGATCTCAACAATGACTTTTCAATGTAATGTGATCTAATGCACTTTAACAAAAAGAAAACTTTGAGACGAAAACTAAATGAACACAAATTTTCTTAATGAAGGATGAATGCAAAATAGATGCAAACAAACACTAAGAATGCAATCGTTGTTTTAAACACTTTGTAACGAAATTCCTCAAAAGGCTACAAGACACAAGTTCAAGCAAAAGAGAACTTCCAAAGCGTGGGCTCAAAACAAGGCATTCATTCCCTTTTACATCAAGCAATCATAGAAAGAATACTTTTCAGCTGAACAACGAGCAATGTAATCTATGCTCACAAGTGAAAAAGTAGAGGGGAGAACGTGTAAATCATAAATAGAAAAGGACTAGAAGGGCGAGACACACTAGTGAAGGAATTAGGGAAAAAACCTTATTTTTTAACACACCCTGAAATTGGCATGACTTTTGTGGGTGAAACTAGCGCCAACTAGCGCGACTTGCTAACTGAAAACTAGCGCCAATGGCCAATTGGCGCGGTTTTCTAACTGACAACTAGCACCAATCGGCGCGACTGTCAGAAAAATAAAAGCACCATTGCCTGAACAAGAAAAAACAAAGAATTTATCCCAACCAATACCAGACTCACCACTTCAAGAAAAAACTAAAAGATCGTAATTGATGAAAAACATAGGAAAAAATAGGGAAATGGTCATTTGACTAAATTCGTCGAGTGACAAAGGCCTCAAAGAGTGAAAAACTCAAAGGAAATTCCCTAGTGGAGTCGCCAATTTGTTAAGCAGGTAAATCCTCTCTGCGAACAGAGACGATCCCTCTAGCCCTAGAGTGGATCTAGAAACAAAGAGACATGCTAGAGTGTAGGTTCCTAATTACTGAATGAAAAGAGGACATGGTAGATCTACCTACCTGGAATCCAACGCTATTGTTGCAGATGTAGTGGTGGTGGACTCTCGCTCACATCTTGGCAAGTCACTACCATTTTGTAGTCATGCTTTGATGCACATAGAACAATAAACAATAACGACGCATATTGTTGGGTACCAAATCAGGGCATCTTTCTGTCCATTTCTATTTCCCTTTTTGACCTTTTTGTACTCATTCACCTAAGCTGTTATGTTAAACCTACAAGGTAAATATCTCTGACTTGTCCAATTGGAATATTTTAATTAATGAAGTAAATTCACGGAGTCTTATCTATTCGCGGTACTAAAACATATGTTTGACCGCAACTTGGAGAACAGGAACCCCCGCTTCAACATTTCGCAATAGATCTGGTAACGGCCAACCATAAGGAGGCCACGCAACTGGAGCCACGATTCCCTGGAACTATTCTTGGACCTTTTTTTTATCTTGCATATCTAGTGATGGTGTCGTTCCAATTGATGTACATTTTGAATATGCGATTACCATGTTTCAGGGAGATCTGTTAATCTCCCTCGCTATGTATAAAATGCAGATTGTTCCTGTGAATGGGGGTTCTCCCATCGCTATTGTAATCACCTGTTACAGATTAATAAAATACCATATGTTTTGCTGCTGCAATCTTCTCTGTGACTAACGCAGCCCTGATCAGAGAGCTGGGCTCGCTCTTTTGATCAGGTGTTACGTCTTTGTGTGTGTGTCAATTAATAGTTTATTCTTATTATTGCAGCTCTTTCATATTTATGATTATCGCTGAGTTCTGTAGTTAGTTTAAATCTTCCAGCCATGTTTTGAATCTTAAACGACGAACCCTTGGTCGGAACGGATTATGCATTTGCCCCTGCATATACCTTGTGCGTTGCCTTGAAAGGATACGAACCCGGATTGATAAAATAATGTCGGAATAGGGTGAATAAATCATTCATACCTGGACACCAACATTTTGGCACCGTTGCTGGGGAGGCTACAAGGTGCAAACAACGATCTGGACCAACCAGAGGGTCAATCTCTCATCCTGGGGAGAGAACGAGTTTTCTCACTCTGCTTCAGGTCCTGAGGGTAAGTACTCTTTCTGTTTGTTTATTTTTGCTTTTCTGTTTGATTTCGGGCCATTCTCTTGTCCTGGGGAGGGAGGAGTCTTTTGACACCCTGCTTCAGGTCCTGAGTAAGATTTATTTCCTTTTAACGTTTGTGTGTTTCATTTTTGGGGAAAACCCTAGCTTTTACCTTGGGGAGGGAGGAGTCTTTTGACGCCCTGCTTCAGATCTGGAAGTATTAGGGCTTCCTGTGGCGTGTGTCTGTTTTTGGGTCTTATCCCAGGGAGGGAGGAGTCCTTTGATGCCCTACTCCGGGCCTGAAACCCTAGATTTTTGTTTTGTTAGCTGCCTTTCTTTTTGCGAGTTCTTTCATCTTGGGGAAGGGATGGTACTTTGACACCTTACTCCAAGATTGAAGCATTATAGGTTCATACCAAGACCCTCCATCATACCAACTTTTGTATGAAGAAAGAATCAAATAAGAGGGGTAGAGGGAGAGCCCCAAAGAGGGGAGGACCAGATCTGGGAAGAAAAACCTATATCCAATAGATCATAGCAAAGGCTAAATCAGAAGCATCCTCTCGTGCAGCTGCGAGACCAGGGGCAAGGAGAGTGAAGTCTGAGGGACAATCAGTGGAGCAACCAGTGTGGGCTATGAAATTCTCTGGTGATTCGACACAATAGGTTCCTCTAGCAGTGGAAGAAATATCTAGCAGTAGACCTGATCCGGAGGACCTTGCGCTGGTGATAGCAGAGGAATAAATTGCAAGTAGAACATCGACAGGGTCAAACTAATACAGTAAGGGAAAGGAAGTTGCAACCGAGGGGTCAAGCCATTAGGCCACAAGAGAAGGAAACGAGGAAAAAATTGCATCACCAAGAGACAGGGGAAGTGCTACTAAATAAACTCGAGTTCCAGTAGTAAAGAATCCCCAGCCACCCTCCATAGAGCTTGTTGAAATCCCCAGCGAGTATTGGAAGATCTTCATGGCTCCCACAACCTCCACCATCGATTTTCCAATCAGAGATCTGGGGGCTGGCGTGCCTACAAAGCCTATTCCATTGGCAGCCTTACCAAACTTTTATGGGCTCGTTTCATAAGACCCCGACACATTTCTATTTGAGTTTTACATAGTGTGTCAGGGGTATGACTACACAACAGATGCCCAAAAGCTAAAAATTTTCCCCTCTACACTAAAAGGAATGGCTCTGCAATGGTTCATGGGCCTTGGGGGAAAATCCATTTCCACATGGGATGATATGCGAACAGCTTTTCTGGAGAAATATTAGGATCACTGTAAATCCCGGAACATCAAGGAGGAACTCTTCAAGTTCACACAGAAAGAAGATGAAAGCCTGGAGGATTGTGTGGAAAGGTTCAAGTACATCTTACAGAGGTCAGGTCATTCTACCTTGGATAAGGAAATTTTAAAGATTATCCTCCTTCGATCCTTTCAAGAGGACTCGATAGAATGATTGAACATTGTGGGAAAGGGAGACATCTCTAAGGAGACATTTGAAGATATTTTCAATTTATGTATTCAGTGCTCTAGGGGGCTTGCAAGGAATAAGCTTGGGATCCGATCAACAAAGGGATCTAGCAGGGGTGTTACAAAGGCGGAAATCAGAAACCTGCTAGACAACTTGAGGACAGATATCCTCAGCACCCTGTCAGAACAAATGGACACTCTGCAAGTAAAACAGAAGCAACTGGAATTGGACAGGACCATGGCGATATTTTGTCTGAAATGTAGGAAGAAGCACCCAGAAAGAGAATGCCCGCTAAATTCCATTGAGAAATGTGCGATCTGTGAGCTCAATCATGCGACAAGTTCATGCCCTTCCTTGCCAGGCCTGAAATCAGTATTTCAAGGAATAGGGGAGGACACGGAGCAACTGTACCTCATGTGATCCAGGAAGCCATGGCAGCCTCGACCTCCGATGGGAAATCAAGGTATGTACCCAAATCCATCTCAGTATTTCAATAATTGCAATATGAATCCTTAGACCATGCCTTATCCCCCCATGTGGCCGCAATACCAGTATCCACCTTGGCAGTAGTGGAACCCTCAAGCCAGTACGAGCTCTTCATGGGCTCCAACTTGGCTAGGGTCCCCTTCTGGTCAGTTTCCTCAACAGATGCCTCAGCAGATACCTCAGCAGTAGCTCCAATTACCTTCTAATGTGCCTCCTGGTAACCAGCCTGCCCATCCTCAGCTTCCAATGCAACCTAACCCTAATCCTAATAATAAGGGAGCCCATCAAGCTGATGTTCTTAACTTGCCTTCATATAGTATCTCCACTGCAGAATTGTATGAAATGAATCTGCGATCAGGTCGGACAGTTAATGCCCAACCTCCTCCAGTTATCATTGAACAACTTGATAGTGAAGGTAAGGAGGCAGAACTGATTAGTAAAGAGCCAAAACAAATTGATAGAAACCAGGCGCCTCCTGTTAAACAACAGCAATCTGAACCACCTTACCCAGGGAGACTACTTATGAGTAAACCAAGCCCTCAACCTGAATTTGATTTATTAGGAGAATTGCAGAACTTATTTGTTAAAATTCCCTTGTTACAAGCTATGAAGGACATGCCAATCTATGCAAAGAATCTTAAGGAATATTGTTCAAAGAAACCTGCCAAGAAAACTAAAGATCCCCTCACTATACATGTTATGGGAAAATTATCGGACTTTATGATGGGAAAATCAATGCCGGTGAAATATGGAGATCCGGGGAGCCCGATTTTGACAGTATAAATTAATGGGGTAGAGATTTCAAATGTGCTGGTAGACCTGGGTGCTGTCATCAATGTCATCACCACTGAAACTATGCATGCATTAGGTCTTCGCAATTTGAAGCATACACCTACAATATTGGAACTAGCAGATCGATCTACAGTCAAACCTGTAGGGAAGTTGGAAGATGTGACAATTTCAGTGGATTCATGGCATTACCCCATAGATTTCCTGGTATTACATACACAATCTTCAGTGGGTGATCATCCCTTGATTTTGGGTAGACCATGGCTGGCCACTGCAGATGCTTACATTGGGTTTCGCTCAGGAAATATGGTTATTTATAATGGACATAACACTAAGAATTTAGTGCTATATCCACCGGCAGAACCAAATCCACCCAAACCAGCAGGCGGCAAGAAAGTTGTATCTGCAGTAGAGGCTGAAACAGAAGATGAAGAAGTGAGAACAGTCCTTACTATTGGACAGGCCCTTCAGTTGAAAATGGAATCGGAAGACGATGTAATCACTTCCTTCATGGATGATCCTTGTTCCATTTCAGAACCAAACCAACAGATCCTAGAATCTATCCTAAGTTGCGAGACTCAGGAAACTCTGGAAACAACAGAAGGATTAGAGGAGCCACTTGTTGATACACCCCATGAAAGTGTTCAAGTGGAATTGGAACCCGATAAAACTTTAAATATTAATCTAAACCTGTCAGAATCCCAGAAGAAGCAACTTGTAGACGTTCTGCAGAAACATAAAGAGGCCTTCGCCTGGGATTATGCATATATGAAGGGGATCCCTGCCAACTTATGCACCCATCACATATATATCAAGGAAGATTGTCATCCTATAAGACAACCTCAAAGGAAAATGAACCCTGCATTGAAAAATATTGTGAAAGAAGAGCTTCAGAAATTACTGGATGTAGGTTTTATCTATCTTATCTCAGATAGCCAATGGGTCTCACTGTTAGTAATGGTCCCCAAGAAGAATGGCAAATGGCGGATTTGCGTAGATTATCGAGAGTTAAATAAGGCGATGCAGAAAGACCATTTTCCCTTGCCATTTATTGATCAAGTTTTAGACACATTGGCTAGCAATAAATTTTTCTCTTTTTTGGATGGGTTTAGTGGATATAACCAGATCTAGATTGCTCCTGAGGACCAGGACAAGACCACTTTCACATGCCCCTGGGGAACATTTGCATACCGGGTCCTTCCTTTTGGCCTATGTAATGCTCCTACAACATTCCAGAGAGCAATTCTGGGAATCTTCTCTGACTTGATAGATGACAGTGTTGAAATATATATGGATGATTTTACTCCATATGTAGACTCGTTTTTGGAGGGGTGGAAAAATTTGGAAAAAGTTCTCGCAAGGTGTATACAAGCACGTGTCTCTCTCAGTATAGTAAAATGCAACATGATGATGGAAGAGGGAATCGTTCTGGGACATTTGCTCTCAGTTGAAGGGATTAGGATGGATCCAGCAAAGATAAAGGTAATTTTGCACTTCCCAACACCTAAGACACCCACACAAGTACGCATTTTCATTGGTTGTGCTGGTTATTATGGACGTTTTGTAGAAAATTTTGCAAAAGTAGCACACTCGCTGTTTCAATTACTGACAAAAGATTCAGAATTTGTGTGGTCAGATGACTATGATGCATCCTTTACAAAAATTAAAGAATTAGTTTGCAGTGCTCCGATCCTTAGAGGACCAGATTGGGAATTACCTTTCCACATTCATACGGATGCCTCTCAAACAACAATTAGTGCAGTATTGGGACAACAAGAGGATAAGGTACCTTACACAGTCTACTATGTTAGTAAAAATTTGGCCCCTGCTGAATTAAACTACAGGGTGACTGAGAAAGAGTTCCTTGCTGTCATTTATGCCATCAATAAGTTCCGGCACTACATTACCGGGTATCCTACTTTCGTGCAACCTCATCATGCAGCCATCAGGTATCTAATGAAAGAACTTGTTACCCCTGGTCGTATTACAAGATGGTTGTTGCTACTACAGGAATTTGATATTACCATAGTAGATAAACCAGGGAAGGACAATGTGGTTGCAGATTTTTTATCTAGGATAGAACATGATGGTAAGGATATACCAATTGAAGATAACTTTCCATATGAGCATCCTTTTGCAGTTTCTGCTAACACTCCGTGGTATGCAGATATTGCTAATTATCTTGCTACAGGTAAAGTGCCTCATCATCTGTCCTATAAGGATCAAAGGAAGTCATTCATCAGAGTACCCGATATTCATGGATGGGAGGATATCTCTTCCATACAAGGGTTGACCAACAAATTCGTCGTTGTGTGGCAGAAGATGATATTTTTGAAATATTAAAAGCTACACATGATGGACCCTGTGCAGGACATTTTGCAGATAAAAGAATGGGTCATAAGGTGCTGCAAATGGGATATTACTGGCCCTCCATTTTCGTGGGGCTCGAGAGAATGTTCGAAGGTGTGATCGCTGTCAACAGATGGGACAACATGGGAAAGCAAATGAAATGCCTCTTCAGCCCCAGATAGTCCTGGAACCGTTTGAGAAATGGGCCATTGACTTTGTTGGGCCCTTCAACCCACCTTCTCATCAGAAAGCTTACATCCTGGTCTGCATTGAATATGTAACTAAATGGGTGGAAGCTAGAGTAGTCACGAGAGCAACAGAGAAAGTAGTGGTGGATTTTCTTTTTGAAGAAATCTTTGCCTGGTACGAGACTCCAAATTGTATCAGACGGTGGATCACAGTTCACATCTCATATGATAGAAAAGTTGATGTAGAAATATGGGGTCAAACATAGAGTGAAAACCCCCTATCATCCCCAGGCTAATGGACAAGTAGAAAGCACGAACAAAGTATTGGAAAATATCTTGGCGAATATGGTAGCAAGCCATCACCGGGACAGGGCACAGAAACTTCCAGAAGCTTTATGGGCACACAGAACAACATGGCGGAATACAACAGGGTTTTCTCTGTTTGAGTTAGTCTATGGGAAATTCCCCTTGTTTCTGGTGGAATTTGAGATTAGTACACTCAGAACAGCTCTAGAAGTAGGCCTAGATATATCAGAAGCACAAAAACACCGACTGGAATAGCTGAACGAGTTGGACGAGATTCGAGCAGTAGCTGTCCAAAAAACTACTGTTGTTCAATAGCAGAGAATGAAATGGCATGATAAATTTATCAAAACTAAGGTGTTTCATGTGGGGGATTGGGCGTTACTGTATGACTCCCGATTTCAGGATTTCAAAGGCAAGCTCTGCACTCGCTGGATGGGTCCATATCAAGTGGACGTAGTGTTCGATAATGGAACAGTTAGACTGAGTACAATAGATGAGAACCATACCTCGTTCTTAGTAAATGGACACTGCCTAAAATTATACCACCGTCCAGCCTCTAAAGAAGCCTTTGTTAAAAATCTTTCTGTTGTATCTGATTTAATGGTCATTGGAAAAGAGGATACTCTCACTCTGTTCTATATATATATAGATACACACACACATATTGCTGCTACTTACTTGTTTGTCCTTTGCAGGAATAACAAAGAAATATGGCGAGGAGAAAAGTAACACTCGATGCTGTTATTTCACCAGTGCTGTCATGAAGATATTGCTATAGTTCACTAGTGTGTGTCACTAAGTGTTGTTACTCCATGACTGCTATTACTCTGCAACTGTTGTTACTCCACTGTTGCCGCTACTCTGCAACTGTTGTTACTCCGCCGGTGTCGTTACTTTGCAACTGTTGTTACTCCACCGGTGCCACTACTCTGCAACTATTGTTACTCCACCGATGTCATTACTCTGCAACTGTTGTTACTCCACCGGTGCCGTTACTCCGCAACTGTTGTTACTCTGCCGGTGCCATTACTCCGCAACTAGTGTTACTCCATCGGTGTCGTTACTCCGCAACTGTTGTTACTCTGCTGGTGTCGTTACTCCGTAACTGTTGTTACTCCACTAACTGTTGTTACTATGCTGGTGCCGTTACTCTGCAACTACTGTCACTTTGCCGGTGTCGTTACTCCACAACTGTTGTTACTCCGCCGTTGCCGTTACTCACTGTGCTGCTATTCACTATCGTTGTTACTCCTTGTGTTGTTACTCACTGTTGCTATTATAAACTGTTGTTGTTACTCCTTGTAATGTCACTAGTTGTTGCTGCTACTCCATCAGACATTTTGCTGCTACTCCACCATAAGGTAGGTCCATAGGTACGTCTCCGTCGATTTTATGGATTTAATTAAATATTCCAAAAAGGACATTAAAACGTGCCATGGACGGTCGTCATTAAGTTGGGGGGGAACCGTCATAATGAATGACGTCGTACCTCGAAAAATCATTTATGACACATGATCTTTACCTAATTGAATCTAATGATTTTGGTACTCCGTAATCATACTTTTGATGTGTTGGGATGCGTATTCGTACGCGTTGAGTCGTATTAGTCACCCTCCCAACACGTTGCAATAAATTCCTCAAATATCCCACGGTACCACCTTAATATGTCATCATTTCCAAACGTACCAGTATTGTTTATCCGTTGTTTCCAAATCGACCATGACGTTATTTCAGTTTCCAACGGTTTGGAGACCTGTCACTCTCCCTTGCCATCCAACTGCAGTCGTTGTGCTGATTTCGCCTCTGCAACAATGGGTGGTCGATCTGTTCGACATGAACCTGAGAATACATGAGGAATTCGGAATAATCAGGAGGTGTAGCAGGTTTTCGAGAATATAGGCTGGGATGTTTATTTCGACAGGTTGAGGGGGTCGAATGAAGAAATGACGGCGGAATTTGCATTGAACATGGGAGAACAAGGCTCTCGGGTCCGCGAAATTGAGATCCCTGTAACAGAGGAAATCATCGCGGAAGTCAGTGGGCTTCCTCAAGTCGGGCAGCGATGGTTTTCGAGAAGGATCCCCCTCCCATAATTTCCTAGAGGCCTTTCTACAAGCGGGCGAGAGTATTGCACAGAAGGGTCGGGGGTATGACGAAAACTCGCTACCATGTCCATGGAGAGGAGTAGCAGAGTTCGTCATAAAATATATGACGTGCGAAGGAAGATACTCCACCATCTTCAAATACCATCTCCGTATACTAGCTCACCTGCGATTTCCATAGGCAGAAGATTTTTCAATGAATGTGCCCTATTTTATACTAAGGAGTCTTCACTTAATGGCACAGTTGGCTCAGGGGTCGCGACAGACATTCGCGGTCACCACTCACCACGGGTTGGTTCAGCTGTTGATAATGAACGCCATTAGACAAATTCTGATTCCATGGGAGCTATTTCGGGATTCCACAAAGGATCAAATAGCAGTTGTTGTGGCCGCCAGGACAGAAGAACCCGAAGCTATGGAGGAGGATGCAGGAGATGATGATTATGTTGACCAGGAGGAGCCAGAAGAGATGGAAATGGAAGAACTTGGAGATGAGGCAGGTCCCCAAGAGCAAGCCGAAACTGTGGAGTCAATGGCAAATGTGGGGATTGATATAGAAAGGCCCACTAGTACCTCGGCCGAGGCTATTCCACAGGAACCAACCTCGCCCGTGGAACTAGCAGAGCAAGTGGATAATATGGCAACCACAGAAGTAGACCCAGGACAGGCCAGCATGGACGAAGCGGTCGATAGGGTGACCAACGTTACTCCACAAGGATCTCCTGCCACCATGGAGCTGATGGAGGAGGTCGTGACCACTCCGACCATAGAATCCATGGAAGAGGGGGAACAGAGACAAGGGCCTAGGGCGGGAAGCCGGGGGACCGTGGAGAAACACGGAAGGCGGTGAATTCAAGGCCAAATGTTCGAGGATTCACTTTATTTTTTCCTTCTTTTTCCCGAGGGGAGCAAGGATAACTCGTTCCCCATGGTAGAAAGAAGAAGAAGATTTCATTGTTCCTATAGCTCCGGAATGTCCTTACCCCAACCATGTGGGGTGAATGGGGTGAAGGCTACATAGGTGGCAAGGGCACCTCAAAGTCGGAAAGGAGAAGGCGGCGAGGGAGAGATCAGGGAATTTGAAGAACCGAAGGATCCCAACGAAGCCTTGATAGCGGGGAGAGCATCTCGCTAAGGCATCCGCCGGTCGCGGCGAGGTACTTGAGAAATAATTGTTGGCAAGGAGGGACCAAGCGAAGCGGTCCCGATGAATGAGCCAACGACACAACCTAGTGAGAAGGTTGTGAAGTAGGAAATAATTGAAGAAAGGCAGGCAGGGGAGGAAAACCTAACAGTGGGCACAGTAGAAGAGGTTTCATGGGATTTACCTCCATCTCCCGAAACGAAGGAAGTACTGATTAAGTAGGAATGGATAGAGATGTGTGAGCAGCGAAGACCTCCAGTTAAGCAAAATTATCAGCTGCAGTTTAGGGAGACAATGCGGCTCAAAATGGAGGTAAGTAACTTGAGAAAGAAGGTACAAAGAATGCAGAAACAGATAAATAAGTACAAGTGTCAAGCTAAAAAGTCCAAGACCATCGAGGTTGAAGCAGAAACCCAAGTGGACCTGATGAACGATTGTTTGAAGCTTGGAATATGCCTTAACAACAAAAATACAGTCTTGGAAATCTACTGTGGCTCAATACAAAAATGAGATCAGGAGGACCGAGGAAACAACCTCCACAACCATCTTTGGATATGTGGAGCGCATAGATGTTATGAGATTAAGGCACGCAAAGCAGTAGCTCAAGATGGAGTAGCTGGAAAAGTAAGTGGCAGAACTAAAGGCCGATAAGGAGCAGATGTTCAGTCTGGTGCAAGAGGTTATGGCATGTCGTCCCCCTGCTTCTTGTTATTCTTTATTTTTGCATGAACGTTTCCTTTTATTTTTCATGGAAAGCATCAAAAACGAGGTCAGCTATGAGATAGAATATGGTGTACAATTCCTCTGAATCTTGAGGAATCATGACGTGCCAACTCAACATCTGATGTGTGAATTTTACCTGCACGGGTATCTACTACATCTGGACAAAGATTTTAACCTGGTTCCGTATGTAGGGGACATTCATTTAAGGGCTCTCACCTCTTATGCTTTCAATCAGATTCACTGGAAAAAGGCTTGTAACACCTTTGAATCCAATCAAGTTACAAAGCCATTTATAGTAAGAGGAGAACATGAGAGGTCAGTCGTAATGTTCAATAAGCATAACACCTTTTTGGGAATTGGGGGGAATAGAGATAGAATGGTGAGGACACAAAGGTGGTGTCTTGATCTTTGTGTCAAGAAACTCACCTCATTTCAAGAAGAGGCCCTTGATTGCTATCAGATAAGGTGGATGATGTCACATACAGCTGTCCAGAATAGGGAACCTTTTGGGGCACCAAATTTTGCACGAGCACTCACCAGAGTACCCAGATATGTGGCATGTGTCCAGACATGTGGGGCCTGGTGGATGGGGCTCCAGTTTCAGTTTCTTGTCCCTTGGTTGCCTGCCAAAACTTACACTCTAGCTTATGATCTTCTAAAGGATTGGTGAAAGGAAGTCTCCTTTCATATGGGTTTAAAGTTCTAGGAACATAGATGGCCTCAGAATATGATCTCACTCGGCTTCATGAAACCTACAGTCTGCAAAATTTAGACTTGTAGAGGTGGCGGACTGCATGAGGACATGCAGAAGGCTAGTTGGGGGGGGATGTTGGGTACCAAATCGGGCCATCTTTCTGTCCATTTCTATTACCCTTTTTGTACTCATTTACCTATGTTGTTATGTTAAATCTATAAGGTAAATACCCATGACTTGTCCAATTTGAATATTTTAATTAATGAAGTAAATTCACGGAGTCTTATCTATTTTCGATACTAAAACATATGTTTTACCGCATCTTGGAGAATAGGAACCCTCACTTTAGCATTTTTCAACAGATCTGGTAATGGCCAGCCATAAGGAGGCCGCACAGCTGGAGCCATGATTCCCTAGAACTATTCTTGGACCTTTTTGCTATCTCAGATATCTGGTAATGGTGTCGTTCCAACTAACGTTCTGAATATGCGATTACCATGTTTCAAGGATATCTGTTAATCTCCCTCGCGGTGTATAAAATGCAGATTGTTCCTGTGAATGGAGGTTCTCCCATCGCTATTGTAATAACCTGTTATAGATTAATAAAATATCATCTGTTTTTCTACTCCAATATTCTCCGTGACTAACGCAACACTGATCAAAGAGCTGGGCCCGCTCTTCTGATCAAGTGCTGCGTCTTTGTGTGTGTATCATTTAATAGTTTATGATTTTTGTTGCAGTTATTTCATGTTTATGATTATTTTTGAGTTCTTTAGTTATTTTAATCTCATAGCCATGTTTTGAATCTTAAACGATGAACCCTTGGTTGGAACAGATTATGCATTTTCCCCTGCATATACCTTTTGCGTTGCGTTGAAAGCATACGCACTCGGATTGATAAATTAATGTCGGAATAGGGCCTAGACACCAACACATACGACAAAATAACAGCATACAACATAATAACTTGATTCATAACTACTAGCCAATCAAAGAGGGCTAAGCATATTTCATTAAACATCTAACATAACACAAAATGGGAACCAAACAATAGTCACATATATGTATTGATGGAAGTAAGAGTTACAACCAAGGCTTTGACATCACAGTCTCCTCCAGCGAGGTTCAGCAAAAGCGCGTCTCAGATGCTCATCAGGGGATTCGAACGAGATGAGGGCATGGGCTCAAGCTCTCTCAACGAAGTTCCTTCTTGTTCTATCTCTTCAATAGTTCAGCTATAGTATACTCAATTCTCCATGTTCAGCTAGCTTATGCAAACAGAGATAGCTTCTTTTTATAGAGGAAAATGAGGAGGTTAGGATCCCTATAAAGGTGGGAGGGAGGCCTATCCTTTAGGAGGTTCCCATAAGAGGTGGAAACCATAAACTAAAGGATGGAGTCTGTGGTTATTCAGTTCAACCACTCCCAATGACTCATCCTCGAAGTTGTTGGAGTGGAATCTCCACCTCTATTTTTTTTTTTAACATTTGATAAATAGCTCAGCGCGGGTGGCTAACTGAGATAGAGTGCCAACTAGCATGGGGCCCAGTGTTAATCTTCCTCATTGGCGCGAGGGCAGAACTGACTACTCTCGCCAAGGCAAAAACAAGGGTTTTTGAATCTCTGCTCAGGGAATTGTCAATAGAAGGAATATTGCTCTTATGTAAAGGGATGCAATGATGGTCTTTGTAAGGCATGGCACTGCTTATTGATCACGAAATGACCCTCCAATGGGTGACATGGGGATTGCGGGGACAACGAAAATTTTTTGTGTAACGATCCACGACACCGAGGAGACGAGTCATGGTTAGAACCAACATTGTAGCAACACCTTAGCACAACCACAAGGGAGGAAAACACACAAGAACCGAGACCGAACATAAATGCACAACAAATCGGGAGGAAGCCTAGTTGAACCAAAGAGGTCTAGTGTCGATCTTGCCCTTTTCCTATGCTCTGCAATCTTAGTTCAAAGCCCCCGATAGCTCAAAATATGATGTCTAGGAGTTCCCTCTTTGTAGATTGAGTTATTTGTTTTTCTTGTTTGTTTTCCCCAAAGTCTAATGGCGATTTTCCTAAAGTTAGAGGGTCTTATACCTCTATTTATCGCCTGAATGTTTATTTTATGCATCTATCAGTTTGAAGTTTCATTTATCGTGATTAATGGTCAGCCCTACCACATGGATGTCTACTGTAAAACTATTTATGTTTAAAACTCTTTGTCCTTCACAAAACCTAGTGTCCATCCCATTTCACTCCACCTAAAGAATCCATTTTACCTAGACCAAATCGGCCCTTCAATATACCCTGTCCAGCATTTGAGGCTTTCTCGACCTTTTCGACCCCATAGCCCAGTTGATCTAAAAATATTTTTATCTATTTATCTTTGATCAGTTCCTCCCTCAAAAACCTAAAAACAAACTAAAAACCTACTTAACAACTAGCCTAAAATCAAATACATAAGAAGCAAACAAATCTACCTCCCTTGCACAAATAGAGAGAGCCCTCTCTAAGTCCAGGAAGGCTAGGTCCTTGGGCTCCAAAGTTGGTTTGATGTTACCCTGTCACTTGGCTTTTCAATCTGCCAAATCACGCGACTCTAACATAATGGCGATCACGTTGGGACCTTCTGAGTTAGTGAAAAACTAAGTATACCTTAGGTCTTCAAAATCCCTCAACCTAGAAGTATTATCAAAGAGTAGAATCTAGTTGTCTCACCATCCTAGAAAAATGATGACCCCAACGACCCGACTATAGGTCACCTCCAAAAACCTTAGGGCTACATGAAAACTCGAGAAAACCCCAAACATCCTGGTGTGCGGTAAATCCCCTCTGTAGATAGAGCGTCCCTACTAGCCTAGACCGGGTCTAGCAAAAATCGTTCACACTATAGTGCGAGGTTCCTAATTGCAAATAAACCAACTAGCGATGAAGGCTTACCTAGAATCCAGCGTTCTTTGCTTGTAGAAGAGGTAGCACTCCCGTTCCTTAGCTCTGGCAGATCACGATCCTCACGATCTCCGTGATAGGACACCTGCACACGCGAGAAACGAAATAAATGCAAGCGTAAAATCCAGTAGATGAAACTATATTTTAGTCAGAAAGGACATAACTCATCATCATAAACACCAACAAGAGTGGAACCATAACCGATAGTCATTTATTATTAATCAATCAAAGGAAGAATACAACCATAGTTCTGATGTTGAATTCTCCTTCGGCGGGTCGCCAGCATAACATGTCTCGAAAGCCTATCAAGGATGGGACAAACCTCTCTATTCGGATCTTGACAATAGTCTCCTTGCTTAGATTCGGCCTTAAGGGAATTATGGAGGCTCTTGCAGCATAAGGCTCTTGGGAATTTGGGAACTTGAAGACTAGCTTTCCATGGAGATGGGCAAGCTTTTATAGATGGAGGAAGGGGAGTTGGGATCCCTATAATCATGGGATTGGCCCTATCATCAAGGAAGCTTCCATGAGAGGTGGCAAACCACTTCCTCTCTATGGAAATCCGTAGCCAAATCTCCCAACTCAAGATAGATATCAGCCTTAGATCAAATTTAGACGAAACTTCCGCCATTTTATTTAAAAAACACTCCTTAAATTGGTCATACAAGTGTGACTGGACAAAGTGCCAATCGCATGACCTCTTTGAATAATTTTCCCAACCGGTGCGGGTACCGAATCGTCTACTCGCGCCAATGCAAAAAGGGATGTTTTTATGGTTTTCCACAAGGAGCTGTCTTTAGCAATGAAAGCTCTTTGGTTTCCGTAGGATGTCATGTAGTGATTTCAAGCTATGTTATCGTCATGTGTCATTTAAATGAGCCCTCCAATGTGCGGGACAGGGATTGTAGGGACGATAACAAATTACTGTGTAATAGATGCCCCCTAAAGCATGAGGCCCGAGAGAGAGAGAGGGGCGAAATGCTTTACGAGAACGTGTCCAACTGAAAACACCACCACTGGAAAACCTGCGTAGAGAAGTACAAATGATATCTCAAATACATGATATATATGCGATATGGGCGTAGCCATCCATAACAGAGTATACAATAATCCAGATCCAAGGCATGGGCACAGCCATCCAGTGAGGATCGATAAATAGACTCAAGTATGGTTGCAGCCATCCAGTAAGTGAGTCATGTAATCAATCATAATAATCCACAAAATCGTAGCCTGGATTACAACAAACACAATCTAGGGTCTTGTGCTCCATCTCGATCGGAACACAGTACAAGTCCAAGCATGTGAATAAATGGGCTGAAGTTGAACATGTGAGAACATCGTCTAATTACCAGCCAATGATGAAAGCTGTTAACATACGCGAGAGGTACCACCATTAATGCCAATGGTCCTCAAGGTACTACAGGTAAAATCTACGGCATGTGAATCAATGAGTTGGTGTCGAACACCCGTAGAATCACTCGATCGGGGGCCAATGATGAAAACCTCGCGTCGAATGCGAAGAACCTGCCATTGAGGCATGCAGGCTCCAAGGTAACAGAAGGGAGTCTCTAGATTAGCTTCCTGGATAATGATCTGAAGTCGATAGGAAGTGACCTTGATCGAAGGTGGGCCATAATTTTTCCCACATCATCGACATGAGACAGAGAAACATAATGTTTTTGTGAATTAGGATCAGATGAGAATCAGAGGGAGGTTGATACTTGCAGAGGTCAACTTCTCTTGAACATGTAAACGGCACGACAATGAGTTTGGCAGCATTTGACATCAACGGATAAAAGGTCATGGTGACGAGGAAAAGAGCAGATGAGAGGTCAAAAGGATCACCCAAACCCATGGAGGCAAGTGAAAAAAATATGAGATGTCCCCAACCCAACACGAATGCAGACAAGTGCCATGTTCAAGAGCGACATACTGTCGGCACGACAATGATGTTGGTTCCATTTTTTCCCCGCCATTTCTGGCGATTACCCCAATTATTTTTTATAACAAGCTTGAAGGGGATAGCATATGTTTGTTGTATAAGACCATCCTAGTACATTTACTGCCCTGTGAAGGAGAGACGAGCAACGTCATTATGATCGAATTCGATGTCATCAAGGTTTAACGAGTCTGACAAAGGAAGAACTCGGTGTCTTTTCATGTTTAGAGAGTTTGAAAAGACAGTTGAAAAGTAAAATCCAATGGTCCCTTTTCATAAATAGTTTCTCAGATCCGAAAATGTAGAAAACTATGTCTGAGAAAACCTCCTAGTCGCGATAGGCTAGGGTATTCCTTTTTCGTAAATAATCTATCCCAGCCTGAAAAAGGGGTAAACGTATGTTGGGTAGATGTTGGCTTCATGTGCCTACTTTAACGAGATCGAAACGACAAGGGTCTCGGCAATCTTTTCATGTTTAGAGAGTCAGAAAAGAGTTGAAAGATGACTCCAAAATGATTTTTTCGTGTTTTTACCGAGTCCGAAAAAGTATAAAATACAACTCGTTTCACCGTTTAAGTTGCATAAAAAACCTGTTGCTGCACACAAAGGCAAGTGTAAAATCCATTTTCGACAAAATACATTAAAATATTAATAAAAAATGACTTTTAAAACCTAATGAGATTTCAAAAAGTTATAAATAAGTCTCAAATGGTAAAAACAAAATTACTTTTACCATTTACCTTATAGGAGAGCAATAGTGGTATGTTTGTGTGCGAACTTCTGACGGTGATTGCGACTGATCCGGGCTACCATTCAGATTCCCGTTCGTTCCAGGTAAGAGGCGCTTTCCTGTACTCCATTTTAATCCATTTTTATAGTGTTCCATTGCTCATTAGATTTTTGTGGAAGATTTTTTGTAATTTTAGGGCTTTGCCCATTGGCGTGGGTATCAGGCACGGACCCGCGCCAACGGTATTTTGCATACAAAGGGCCCGCGCCAACTGGCGCGACTGTTAGGAAAACAGTTGCGCCAATGGTGCAATTTAGTTTTACGCTTTAAATTTCTGATTTGTGAGTGATTCAAATGGATTTTCAAGCATGACAGAGATCTAATCAAGGGTTTTTGACCATGTTGATGCAGGCAACCGAGTAAAATGGCTATCGAATGGAAAGAGAGGGAGCATGGGGAAGAGGATGAACAGGCTATGGAGAATGAAACTTGTATGAATGCCCTCAAGAACTGTGGGCTTAAAAAGTTCTTCCTGACACCTTGCTTACGAGCTCAACCAGAGCTCCTGCAATACCTGATCAGCATATGGGACGAAAATGAACAAGTGTCCAAGCTGCAGGACCAAGTATTAGAACTTGAGGTTTATGACGTATACTTCATAACCAGATTGTCGCACAGAGGTTCGGTACCCATTTTGACAGGAAACAAACCATCTGGAGAGAAGATGGAGCAGGTGATGGCAAGAGTGCGCCGAAGGGCATGACTGGGATTGGGAAGCGGTAAGGTAGATATCCATACCATCCCCAATCTAGCACTCAGAGTGGTGCTACATACCATCACACGGGCTGCGGGGTCGCAGGCACCGCACGAGGCGACCAAGGCCCAACTCCTCCTAGCTGCTGAGTGTATGAATCCAACACTATTTGATTGGGCTACTGCAGTGACAACAAATAGGAAAAGACAACTCACAAAGTGTAAGCAGGCCAAACTAAAACAGTTTCGCTACGGTTCCATCTTGGTATCGTTCATCTTGGAATGACTACCTATCTTTCAGGGCCAAGGGGCCATAGTAGCTGAGCCAGTACCACGAGAGCCGAGGATGGCTCACTGGGCAGCACTGATGCCCAGATCAGGAGGAGGCCAACAAATGTCCCGGAGGCCGGAGTTTTTTGGATGGTTAAGACATCAATTGATTGTGGTCGAGGATTGGCCATATGCAGGGACCGATTTCAGTGGAGACCCAGACCTTCCACTCCCGGAGGGAGATGACTAGGACGAGGAGTTGGGTATGATCTCTCTTTTTGATTTTTATGTTTTATGATGATTTTTTTTTTTTGGTAATACATGCCCGTCCTAACAACAGTTTTATGTGTATGCAGATGTCGGCCCAAAAAGACCTGCCGGTATGTCTCCTATTTCATGGAGAACTTAGCCCGCAGCTGACCCTTAGGCGGAGAGTGCCGAGGGGGGAGAGTTGGTCCAGAACCTCGAGGGGATCGCCCGAGGTATTCCAGACTCCGCCCGGCTGGCAGATGTTCCACTAGCATACCAAAGACATACGATGGGAGTGCCTAGTCGCCTCCACCGTCTTCTGAAACGCTTAGTGCGTGCAGTGGCTTCTTATCATGAGCACCACGCAGATTAGACACCTAGGGCTTATTTCATGCATATTTTTTGAGAGACATGTCGTCTCCGGATGTATTAAGATGAACATGTATATTTTTTGATTTTATGCGACGCACACTATGTAAACATTTCGATACATACATACATATATATATATATATATATATATATATATATATATATATATATATATATATATATATATATACATACATACATATATATATATATTTCTCGATGGATCTTTCTTTTACAGGTGATGTTGTTTTACAAATTGCGCAAATGTCTATCTAGCACCAAATTAGCCACTGCATCTGTCAATGTATTCATATGTCTGGGTATGTGTTGGTATGTAATATAGTCAAAATTTCTTTCTAGCAGACGAATACGCAGATACAGATGTAAAATGGATGGGTTTCTGACCGAATAATGACCATTAAGTTGCGATACTACAAGTTGTGAGTCTAGATACACAAGTAATTCACGGATACCAAGGTTTACAACCTCCGTTAATAATTCTATAACAGCACTATATTCTGCGATGTTATTTGTAGCACGTCCCAGACACACACCTTGCAGGTTAACCAACTCACCAGCAGGATCGTAGATTACCCAGGCTGTCGAAGACAGATTCCTGGTACTGCGGGAGGCACCATCCGCGAAACCAACAAACGGATTGATGGACATCTGCACAATCAGAAAGATCCGATCAACAGAAATATGTTTACATCGCACACCACACCACACATGCACACAAATGAAAATACACACCTATGTACACACACCACACCAAAAATCACTTCAAGCGTAGTATTTTTTGAGGTACAACCCATTTCTGGGCTACGCCAGCGGAACTCCTTCATAATCAATGAGCTCATAAGCCCCATTTTTCAAAATGAATTTTACTATGTAGGGCCCATGCCACATAGGTTGGACCTTACCGGCCCCAAGCTTGTCATGTGCTTGATCGTATAAGAGGATGAGGTCCCCTTCGACAAAGGAACGTGGAGAAACTAATTGATCAAAGTGAGCCTTGACCCGCTTCTTTTGTGCTTCAATGACTAAAGCAGCCAAATGGCGGGTTTCATCTAACCATTCTAGATACAAAAGACGCTCTTCCTCAGGGGAAGTGTCGGGAAAAATTTCCACAGCTAACTTCAAAGAAGGAATTTCGCATTCAACCGACAGAGTTGCTTCCAGACCGTACACAAATTGGAAGGGTGTGAATCTAGTTGCATTCTTTGCTGACGTCCGGTAGGCCCAAAGAGCTGAGAAAATTTGGAGATGCCAATTGGATTTATGGATACCAACTGTTCGTTGAAGCATTGTGACCAAAACCTTGTTCACAGCCTCAACCTGGCCATTTGCTTGGGGGTAATATGGCATTGAGCTATCGTGGCGTAAGCCCAATCTTGATGTCAGCTCGGCCATCATATAATCTCGAAAGTGAGTACCATGCTCGGTCACAATGGCCTGAGGGACCCCGAAACATGCAACAATATGGTTGAATATAAATTGGGCAGCTGTCTTACCGTCAGCAGCTAGTGTAGGCATCGCTTCGGCCCACTTCGTAAAGTAGTCTACAACGACAATTATATATGCATGCCCCCCGGCCGAATGAGGGTCACATGTCATAAAATCTACGCCCCATTTCGCAAAAGGGCCGATGGTAATAACAAGATGCAAAGGGAGATGCGGCGCGCGCATCTTGTGCTGGAAGACCTGGCATGGGCGACATTTACGGACTGTGACGATACAGTCTTTGAATATTGACGGCCAGAAGTAACCTGATCGTAGAATTTTCTGGGCAGTGGCATATCCAGACATATGACCGCCACATGCACCACTGTGGCAGTCATTTAGGACCCTTTCAGCCTCTTCCAAGGTGAGGCACTAGCGGAGCACCGAATCTACTCCAACACAGTATAAAGTATCTCCTACTATACGGTAGGGTTTAGACTGATGCCGAATCCAATGTCGGGCATCTTTAGTCAACTCAGATTGAAACATAGAGGTCTGAAGATACACAATAATATCATCGTACCATGGGTCACGAGTGCTGATGAGGAAGAGAGTTTCATCCGGGATATGATCCTCGGAAGGAGATGGGGTGGAGTTCGTCGGGAGTGAGCAAATAAGATCTGCAAAAACCAGTGATTTGGTTGACTTAGCAGTGGTGAAATCTAAGTTGAACTCCTGAAGGATAACGATCCATTTGGAGTATTTTCCCCCCAGTAATTGTCGAGAAAGAATATATGTCATGGGGTTGCAATCCGAAACCATGGTTGTTGTGCGCAACAGGATGTAATGGCGAAAGCGCTACATAGTGTGTACTGTAGCTAATTCCAGCTTCTCGACTTGAGCATAACATGTTTCTGTGTCGAGAAGGTTCCGTGACAGATAATAAATGACATGTTCATTTCCATCATCGTCATCCTGCACCAAAACCATAGCTATGGTGCTAAACGCGGCGGCGATATACAAAGTGAAATCACGGTGATAATTAGGAGGATGAAGCAAAGGAGCATTAACCAGTAACGTCTTAAGCTTCTCAAAGGATTCTTGAGCAATTTCGTCCCAATGGAAGGGAACGTTCTGCTTTAAGAGATGCGTTAATCCTTTGGCCACCTCCGCGTAGTTCGGGATAAAGCATCGAAGGAAGTTAGCTTTTCCCTGCAGACTCTGCAACTGATATAACGAGGAGAGTGGTGGGAGATTGATGATAGCCTCGACCTTTAAAGGGTCAAGGTGAATTCCGTCTTTGGAGACTATGAACCCCAAAAGACGGCCAGAATCCATGCAAAAGACGCATTTATGAGGATTAAGCCTAATATTGTAGCGCCTACAGCGAAGGAAAATCTGGCAGAGGTGTTTAGGGTGGTCCTCTCGCCTAGCTGAGTGAGCTGGAAAGTCATCCAGATAAGGCTAAATGATATGGAGTATGTTGTGGAAAGCGTAAGACATCGCACGCTGGAAAGTGGCTCCAGTGTTCTTCAAGCCGAACGGGAGCTTCTTATAAGCGAAAGTACCCCACGGACAGATGAATGCAGTCTTGTGTTGATCTGTAGGTAGAATTTTTATCTGATTGTACCCAGAGAAGTCGTCCATCAAGGAATAGATGTTTTCTTTCCATGAGTGTATCTTCCATCCCACGGGTACAAATTTCTTTTAACACCTCTCTGCACCACTGCTACAATGGCACCAAGAGAGTCAAAAGAAACTACACAAAAGAAGTACTATAAGAAATTGATAGTAATGGTTCCAAATAACTTGCGCTTATGTGGAACACCTCGCTTTTTATAGAAAAGGGATAAAATATTAAATGGAAGTAGATTGAAGATGATCTCACAAAAGAATTTAAATTAGAGGACCGACATGTATCTCAACATCAAGTAGTCGGGAAATATACAAGGTTTAATGTGTATACGGCCTTACACATGTGTATGTATCACACCGATGAGAGAACTATGACATTAAGTAGCACCAATGGAAAAATCTTGCTACTTTTCTCGAAGCAAACTAGCGATGTATCATCTTCCTAAGCTAGTGAAGGTCACACTCATTTTTTATGCCATCCTAAACCGTGAGAACACAAGAAACATCATCAAGTTGGGTGAAGGACTATCAAATTTTAGACATACACCCATCCACATGTACAAGACAAGGTCACTCACGAAGGCCTACTAGCTTTCAATCATCCTAGCTTGCATAATATATGGCCAACCGAAAGATAGAGACTCTTTCCAAAGGGTGGATATCTTATTGAACCAGGTGGTGAATGAGGGGAAGTTGTTCAAATGGTCATACATTTGGGCTCATCAGCGAAGAGCCCATGTAGCGAAGTCTGGATCTCGGCTTCAAGGGTGAGCAGAAAGATTCTATATGTCTCCGCATACCGGATGCGATTTATGCACATAATCGCTTTCCCGGCATGAACTAGATGTATATCAGAGAAAAATTTCATGCATATCTACTACAAGATGCTTTCGGATTGTTGCCACAAATGAGTTATGTAGAAACTATCTCATCACTTCATTATCCCTCTTATAATCTTATCATTTAGGACCCACCTTGCAAGTCACCAAGAGAAATGAGGCGATATTAGAGATTTCAAATTGGTTCAGCTTACCAAATGGCACATTGATCAAAGTACTTAAGACATAAGCCACATATTTTCCAAGATATTCCATCGAAAAATTGTCAGTGTAAGAGGTATCTTATCATATCACCATATGGTTGTCACTATCACTACACAGATGAAGAAGGCACTATGGATAACTCTTCCTTTGCAGAATGACATAATGATCAAGAACCTCAAGGTTGTAGATTCTAAATCAAAAGTCATAGTGAAATTTGAATCTGCACAAGATTTCAATGTATAATCCAAGGGGAATTTCTCAGACCACTCGCATGAAGCCATTACAACTAGTCAATGGGGTATACAAATGGCCTTAGGAGATCTAGGAACAATTTCATAAACTTCACGCTGCACTACATGCCAGAGACGATAAACACAGATGGGACCTCTCAAGTTTTCCCCTCGCATAAGAAGTTATAGAAGAGACAACAACCATATACATGGCAAGGGAAATAGGAAAGCTACTACTGAAGGGGAGAACAAAGATGGAAGATGGAAGAATATCCTATCATTCATCATACACAAATTTGGAAATAGAAGCAAAGAGGAGGCATAAGAAGAAAATAGCAAGTAGTTGAGAAAGAGAGAGAAGTAATCTTGGAGGAAGCAGAAATAAGAGCACAGTAAAGTGGAAAAGAGCTAAGGGAAAAATGAGAGTTAACAAGAAGAGAACAAGAGGAGAAGTGGGAAGGAAGAATAAGGAAGGAAAGGTTCTACAATAGAAGATATGACACCCATACAAGTTGAAGAGAAAATACAAGATCAACCAAAAATGTATAGAGTGACAACGAACAAATGTTGGATAGGGAGCTTTCTCAAGAGATTGGAGTAGTTGATTAAAGTTGCTAACATGGATTTGGGATCGATGCCAAAAGATGAATATGTGGAACTAATTCCTAATGCACCTCAGTCACCATTTAGACTCCACCACCTCTAGTCAGAGAGTCACCCTCAGCTAGAAGGAGATAGTTCTCCTGATGATGAGATCCATCATGATGTGTACAATATGTCATTTGATACCTGCGAATAATATTGTATAAGAATGAAGAAATACCAAGTTGCCGCATAACATGAACTTTGACAAGAGAATGAAACTTAACGCACCTTCCACAAAGTCTACCGTGAGGAGATAAGATTAGTAATACTTCATTTAAGTGTCCACACTTGGAGACACTATGTGAGACCTTTATGAGGAGTTTGTGACCGCACATAAGGCGTTTATCCCACTACATGACTTGCAACAATAGAGAAGAGAGTTTTTCAAGATATTTAAGAATGTGGCTGCTTTCTACCATCACCTTCACGCATGAGTGACAATGTGATACAAGGTTGAACCACTCACATTAAGTAGAAGAAGATGAAGCAGCAGCGAGCTAGAGAAAGAAAGAGTTCAAATGTTGATCCAGAAAATAAGAAGCTTTCCTCATTCATCGGAACATCCATGCCTCATATGTATGGATATACATCACTTTTGATTTCATGTGTGAGAAACTCCACTGCATCCCATTAGTCACTGGAACACTCAATGTAGACTAAACGAACGACAAGTTTGGCAGAGATTGAGCAACACCGGATCATTTGGAGAAGATGGCCACCTGAGGATTTGGTGTGAATAGACATAACTTGTAGACCCACATCGATGGCTCGATTTAGATTAGAACAATGTTGCTCCTTATTGAGAAACAGAAGACCAAGGGGCCTAAGACATTGTACCTGGGATGTTATGGAGAAAAGATTTCGCTTCTAGCCCGAGAGTATCTCACATTTTGGGATACCATCGCACAATACCAAGATTTGCATGAGTATGTGACTGAGAGAAACCCTCATCCAATATTCCCTGATTGAGTTCACCCCACCCAAGATCATAGGATTTGTCTTATTAGGTCGCTAAGCACTTACCCTATTTTTGTCTTATATGGGTACAAATCGGAAATTGTAATATTATTTGTAGTTATTGTAAAAGTGACATTCCAAGCATCCTTCTTTTTCGAATGTGAAGAGTCATATGTAATAAGTTGAAGAGTCATGAAGGATTCCTAAGAGTCAGCAAGAACATGCTAAGATCTACCCCCATTTTGTTATAAACATATCTTCATAACTCTTGCATATGCTTTAGGAGCCAAGATTTTAGCTAGGCTTAGGCTTAGGAAGAGCTTGAGAGTTTTGTGAGCCTGATTCTCCACATAAAGACAGAGGAGCAGCATTTTTGATATAGGTGCTCTAGACTTCACATCCTTATCATTAAATAGTGGCTTGTAAAATGTTGTTCATATGATTCAACTATCACTTTTAATAAAACTTATCTAACACTTTCATGCATATATTGTGAATATAGTAGACTACTCTTGTTGTATTTGTGATGTATGTTATTTAACTTCGCATATGCTTATGAAATATTTCCATTTGAATTTGTATGTATCTTATTGATGTGTGTTTATGTGTTAATATGTCACCTTTAACTCGTGGACTATTCCGCTTGTTCATTTGTAGTGATGTATTTTCGATCGAGTGTTCATTTCAATATGCATACTATTACATGCTTCAAGGGTGCAATTTCCTTTCCATTTGTGTGTTGTAACCATCATACATTGCATTTGACTCTCCACATGGTCACACAATTTCTCCCACCTGATATGCCATGCACCACTCAGAAAAGTGCTATGCAATCCAAGGAATATAACTCTACACCCTTAACGCTGGGAACTTTAACCAAATGGAGTGAGGTCTAGTTGGGAATTCATATCAAGGAGTGTTACATAGTGATTTGTCACCGTCCCTTACAATTCCCATCTCGCCCATTGAGGGTCGTTTCATGGACCAATAATCGGGTCATGCCTTGCAAATACCATCATTGCACCTTGCCATGAGGACAACATTCCTTCGTTGATCATTTCTAGCAAACCACTAAAAACACATGTTTTTTCCTTAGCGTTGGTATCTCGTTATGTACTCGCCAATGAGGAAAAATTAACACTCGAGCCCAAGCCAGTTGGCTCTCTCGTCTCAGTTATGCACCGTTTCAATCTACTTATGGAAATTTTTTAAAAGGAGGCTATGTTTCCTGACATAAATAACTTCGTGGATGAGTCATCGAGTGGTTTCGATCGAATAACCATGGCCTCCTCCTTTTGGCCTCTTGTTTCCACCCTTATGGGGAACTCCCAAGGATAAGGCCTCCTTCCACTATTGTAGGATCCCAACCTCCTCCTCTCTATAAATATAGCCTTTCATCCTATCAAGGAAGGAGAATAGTCAAGGGATGAATGGCTGAATCTCCAAGAGCTCAGGCCTAAAGAATGCCGCAAGAGCTTTGATAGTCTCCTATAGTGCCAACCATAGCAAGGAGATTGACGATCAAGAGTAGGGCTTCAATCCCCATTCCTAAGCTTTGTTTCAGAAGACATATCTCACTGACGACCCACCGAAGGAAGGTTCGGGTCGTAGCCCGGTTGTATTTTCCTTTGTATGAATTAATGATGTTGTCATTGGTTATGGTTCCACTCCATTGTTCATTATGACGGAGTTGTGTCCTCTCTAACCGACGCATAATTGTATATATTGGTTTACATTGTGTTTGTCGTGTTTCTCAGGTGTGCAGTGTTCGATCACTTTGTGAAGCGAGAGGACGATCTGGAGCAAGGGAATGGAGTGCCATCTTCTCTACGGAAAAACAACGTTGGACTTGAGGCCTTCTTCGCAAGTTGGTCTATTGCAGTTCAGGGAACTTGCCCCTTAGCGTGGTACGATTGTTGCTAGACCCGATCTGGGCTAGTAGGATCGCCTTTCCGCAAAGGGATTTACCCTGCCACTGTGAGATCCCATGAATATGAGGGTCCAGCACCATCAACATTTTTGGTGCTAGAAAGAGGTCAAGATGACAAGATGAGCCCTTGAATTCTATTTTTAATTTCCACACTCATTTTATGATTTCTTCACAAATATTATGCCCGGCGTTTTTCCGGAAAACTCACCTCAAGTGCCGAGCGTATATCATCAATGACTTGTTTCATCTTAAATTTAATGGAGAGGGGTGAAATGCTCATCCTGATCATATCGAATATTTTCTTCAATTTTGCGAACAACGTGACATCCTCTTGAGGATGATATTGGTTTTTCACTTGCATGTTTGAAAGTGGAAAGTGAGGCAATGGTGTCACACATTGACCAATCACCTACTCATTCAAACATCTTGTCACATAATTGTTTCACGCCACCAATTTGATCATAAAATTCTATGAAAGAAAATATTCAACCGCTAAAATCACTTGATGAATCATTACATCATTTTATTAATCATTTTTTCATCTCTATTTTGAATTTCGAAAGATGAATTTGACTGGATTTTCGAATTCAATTGTTTTTTACATCTTTGTTATCATTTCACTTAACTGGGCATGAGTTACATCTTCAATCACACCCGACAAACTCCTTGAAAAGATTCCAAATATGTGAGATGGACAAGGTGTTGTTTCAATTAACCCTCCTAACGCTTTTTCATAACAAATTTACTTGCATAGGTTGAGCTGGGAAATATTCTCATTTCACCGTCTCATGAACCACCATCTCCTCCCATCCCACATACTCAAAATTCCCTGCGGAAATTTTGGACTCCGCAAACCCAATGATTGTGATGAAGTGTTTTCTCCTATCCTCCTATCCTTGGTCCCACTGATCCTACAGATCGAGTTTTTGTGTTTGTCTCTGCTTCAAATATTTCTCTTGATGTTCATGAGGATCATAGTTGATGAAGTTGGTGTTGAGAAACCAACTTGTTAGTATTCCATTTATGATGAGGCATGTGGTAGAGCTTGTTTGAAAATACCCCGGTTGAGTGATGAAATCCTTACTTTCACAACTATTCCACATCATTCGATATTTTCCATGATTCTATCATTCCGCTTGGAACTCAGGTGAATCTACTTTCTCGATCATGTTAATACTTGATCATTCTAGAATTTGTGGATGCCTTTTTAATCTAGATGTAGAGAGTGATAAAACTTCTTATTCGGCCTTCCTAATATTTCATCTTACATTTTTGAAAACGTTGTGCGAAATTTCTCATTTTTCATCTCCCTCTATACGATCTATCAAATCATGAGGATACCTCCATTCGTGATCATGAAATTTCTGATCGTACTATCATGAATTTCTCATTGATTCATTGGTCACGATTTTGATGTCTGCTTTTTTATTTTTCAAAGCTACCAATTTTCGATGATTTATCTTTCATGAGTTGAACCTCTCGTTGTCGAGGCACTTCAACTTGATATGATGGTTATTTTCTAAGATTCTTCTTAACCTTGAGGTCAAGCTCCACCTTGATCAAGAGTGTTGAATCTTTTCGTAGATCCTCAATACCTAATAAACATACATGATATTTAAGATAAAACAATTAAAATTTTCACATCCTCGTATGTGTTACATGATCCTATCGCCAATCATTGGAGGACTCATACTTAGTGAGCACAGGTAAATGGAAAATTTTCTTTCTTTCTTTATGTTTTCCTCACTTTCATGGTTCAAAAGTTTGTGTTTGAAATTTCTGATCGTAATATTCCTAATTAGCCCAAGCTAATAGGAATATTTCATTTTGTGCTAATTTTCTTAATCGATGAATAAAAATGTAAAGGAGGACATGTTAACTCCTAAAAACCTCAAAAAAATCAATGCTCAATGTGAAATGCAGGCAAATCAGGGTCGTCTCAATAAAATACCTTGTAATGTGAAAAGGGATCATCAGTGATTGGATTTACACTCTATGAGTGTGAACAAGGGCAAATGGATGAGGACATAGTCAAGTTTGACTAAGTCATGCATGCATGTGAAGTAAGAAGAGATTGAATGTGATAAAACCCGGTTCACCGTGGAACAAGATCAACATAGGTGCATATTTGTGAGTCGGATTGATCGCACTGGGTGTGAAAATGGATGAGAAAATTGACTAGCTCAATAGGACCAAATCACAAGACTGGCCCGTATGATTTGAACCTCCTTAAGTCGAGTAAGCGAATGAAGGAGGCCCTCATGTGAAAGGAGATAATTCATCAAGGTGGTTTAGGTTTTCCAAATCTCTCATCTTATAAAAGGAAGGGGAAGGCTCAAGAGAAGGTTGTTGATGATATTTTTAGTGTATATTGTCATGACATATCTCATTCTCTTCGTCAAGTAGCGCAGAATCGTGAGGATTTGCTTAGGATTCTCCATCCTTCCATTGAGTAGCTCTTGGAGGGAATTCTCGCTATTTCCCACTATCATATGAAAAGATCCATATCCTTTAGACAACGTAAATCCTTGGGTTTACATTGTTTTAGTGAGCTACAAAGAAGTGGAGACTAGATCTCATTGTGATTCAGATTGTACTAGTGCTCTTCTCAAAGGAGAGTGTGTCTTTTAACCCTCTCGGGAAGAGTGTATTAGTTGTTGAGCTTCAGATTTCGTATCTTGGCATGTGGCCAACTCAATCTTCACCATCTAAAACACAGCTAGCTTTAGGAACTACATCATTTTATAGTGTTGTAAAGAGTAGGGTTTGACCTTTCGTTTAGAGCTTTTTCCTTGAGGAAGGGCCAACCCTCTCCCGAAAAGCTTTGTATCTTATTCTTCTTTTTCATTTGTATATTTCAGCTAAATTTATTCAGTCGTAGTAATCTACATTTTTCGTATCTAGACTGCAGACCGCAATTCTATGATCAGATGCCCTGCGGAAACCTCATTTGTTGTTCTCTTTGAAGTGTAAAGGAGCTTCGATCTTCTTCTTCCATATTATGATATAATAAACCCATATCTGATTTTATACCATATTGTGTCCAAAAATTTAGAAAATCATGCAGTAATATAAGCTTCATTTAATTTCGGGGCTGAGTCAAATCATGTGATCGGGCCTTTCCCAGTTACAACGGAGTGGGAGACATGTTTATCATAGTTGTAATGTTTTTTTTTGAAGAAATTTGATATTTGATTCCCCTATAACATATTATAAGGGATCCAACCGTCATTTTCCTTTATTTGTATGCAGATTCTAAATTTCCTAACCTTTTTAAGGCTTAATTACCGCTTTTCCCACTTTTTGGATCTTACACAAGGAAAAGTTGTCGTTATAACATAAAATTAAGGATAATGTGTTTTTGACACATGCCCAGATTTTTGGCACTTGCATCCTCTACATATTATTATAATTATGTGATATACAAACACGTGTAGGTATTATTATAATAATTTATTTTTTTCATAATAATAATTAGTACACCCTATATTCTTGTATGTAAATTTATATAAAGAAAAATTTTGATATAGATAATATGTACGTAAAATATAAGTGACTTTAATTTTATAATATATTGGAAAAGTTTTGAATGATTATTTAATAATATATATTGTAGTTTTATCATGCAATATATTATCCAAAGGAATGTAACTCCTGATTTATTGCACACATCTCTCTCTATTTATGAAAGAGAATGTTTATTGGAAAAATTGAGAAAGATATATTATAAATTCATAGTGAATTCTTAAATTATAGATAATTAAGGTTATGCAAGTAAATGATGAGTTGTTTAGAAAAGCTATTTGGTCAACCTTGTTTCAAGGTTGTTCCCTCTAAGAGGAGAAGAATGGTAAGGAAAATGTCTTAACTCAAAACAAAGTGTTACTTTAACATAATGTTTATTTTTATGTTAAAATAGTGTGAACAAGTTGTTGTTCTAAAGATATTTATTGCATTATGGATCTTTATTTTTAGTGGCATGATGATTAACATACATGAATGAATATATAGAGACTCGACTATGAACATTAAGAAGAGACCATCGGATATGACGTAACATACTAGATTAATAATATGCTAAATTGGCTAAGGTAAGATGTTCAAACAAGGAGTGGAAAATCATAATTGAGCAATGGAGAGAAGTGTAGCCATTTCCCTAAAAGTATACATCAAATGTAGTTAAAGTTAGAAGCCATACACTTTAAGATGGTATGCAAACACCCTAAAAGGGAGATAAACCTATTATTAGAATGCACTGTTGGAAAATAATTATAAAGATATAGTTATTGTAAGAAAGGAAGGAATGTTTATAAATTTGATTTCCAATATTAATGATATATGTTTGATAAAAATACCTTATGAAGGAAGAGCAAAGGATGAACTTGCATGATTTGATGATAATGAATGTTAGTCCTAATAACCATAACCAAATTGGTAGGATGTCGATGTTATTCAATGTGACTTTCCTTATCTTTTTTATTCATTTGTGGTAAACCAGCTAAGGATTGGATAGCATAGCTAAGATAGATACTTTTGTGAAACGTCTAAATCATATCTTATTGTTTAAATTTTATTAGATACTTTTGTGAAACGTCTAAATCATGTCTTATTGTTTAAATTTTATTAATACATCTAAATCGTACACTATGATTTCAGTTATGGTTTCAGTTTATTGTTATGTCAACATAGAAATGTTGAAGTATAATGTTGTGATGATGTTTCATGATGTGATGGTATGTGGTAATTGGACATAGTTCTGATGAGAGGAAAGTGATGCATATGTGGTGTTTATTTATTGATTTTGTTATGATAATGATGTTGTATGCTCATGACAAATATGATATGCATAATGTGGCATATGGATTATGACGTTATGATATGACGTTATATTTACATATGGATCCATTTATTATGTGGTGTCATGTTATATCTTAATATATATGTTGATGTTATAAGTAATGCATTGGCCGCATGTTGGGATTTAGTGATTGACAGGAAATCCACAAATGGGTTGTTAAATTTAGATAACAATGGTGTTTGTGGATTGTTAAATTTAGATAACAATGGTGTTCTATGCGTGATGCACTTTTACTTCAATCTTTCTTAGGCCCAATACAAATAGAAATCACATAAACATGAAAGTAAAATGTTGATAGAACACAATAATAGGTCAATAGAAGACAAGCCAAATATAGATCAGATTTACAATTTCTTTTGTCTAGCAAAGATATGAGATATTGTTGCGTTACGGTGGTGAGCAAGATGCTTCAACTAGCAAAATCTCCCTTGCTCAGCCAGTACTTCATGTGTCACGCCCACAACCCTCATAGACAGCTCATCACAAGACAACGCAAGTCATACCAGGGACTACACAGAAAAGTCAACGCAAGCAGCTTCTGAAAAGTCAACGCAACAAACTAGGGCTTCAGTCAAATAGCTCAAAATTCCTCGATTTTAGTGCCCAAATGTAGCCCTAAACAGATCAACGCAAAAAATAGCAACTTCACTCCACGCGTGAGAAGAAAAAGGCCTCCAAAGGCTATCAAACCAATCAAATCACAAAGAGAGAATGTGTGATGAGATGATGAGAAAATGACCTCCAAGCCTCTCCAATTTATATCCATCAATAAGCGTGTGTGACACATCTCTTAGGCATGTGGGATAAATCTGGCCGACCTTGCACATGTGGAAAATAAATTCAAAATCAATGTTTTGCTCATCCGATCAAGATGATCTTTAGATCAATCTTACACCTCTCCGAAAGAGGAATCCAACAAAAATATGACCATCATCATATGAACAGTGCAACATGTAGTTTGGACCTAGTTGCCCAAAAATAACACTCCCTCTCAACTAGGGAGAACTCCATCTGTCCACAAGTGCCATCCATCATGTAACAAACCAAACATCGTGCGTCATCCCGCTGTAATTTGTTTTGCTGGCTCTTTATTTCAGAACATAAGGTGAGTCACAAAGACATCACACACAACTGACCTGAAGTCAGCTTAGAGGTAAAAACCTCTCTTGGACTCAAAAGAGTCTCATACTAACCCGAAGTTAGTTTACTGACCCGAACTCAGTTTAGAGGATAAAACCTCATCATACTTGATCCCGAATCAAAGTGTTGGACACGTGTCATCCTAGACATAGAGAGTACGACAATCTCCGATGCGTCCATCGGTCTTGCTATGGTCTCTATCCACATTTCCCATCTCATTGGCCAAATGACAGGAACTTCCCATGAGTCTGAAACTCCATGGGTAGGATGTGTGCGGGTCACAAATCAGAGAGAGGCAAACCAACTCGATATCATAACGGTGGGGCAGAAGCACAACAAGGTTCGGCAAGCCTAGCCCCGTATGTGCTTATAGCTCCAAGAAGTTATCCCCAAGCCCCCTGGAGCTCCCAGAGCTCATAGTCCAACTCAAGCAGGACCCTCAAAATAGGGTCTTTCCACAATTCCAAGCTTCTCACGAAAGGTTAGGAACTTGACCTTTCCCAGGGGCTTTGTGAGAATATCCGCGACCTAATCATCAGTTCCTATATGATAGAGCCTTACGGCGCCTCGTTGTACCATATCCCGGATAAAGTGGTACCTAATATCAATATGCTTGGATCGATCGTGGAACACGAGATTCTCAGAAAGACGAATACCATTCTAGTTATCACAGAGGATAACGATGGTATCTCACATGCCTGAACAGCTCACTGAAGATCTTTCGCAACCAAACAACATCACAACAGGCCATACTTGCTGCAATGTATTTGGCCTCAACGGTTCTCAAAGCCACCGACTTCTGCTTCCTACTCATCCAAGATATCGAAGCAGAACCCAAGGTGAAGCAACATCCAGATGTGCTCTTGCGATCCACCACACTGCCAGCCCAATCGGCATCAATATATCCATGGAGTCTCAAACTCACAACAATGTATCTCAGCCCATGGTTGATTGTGCCTCGAAGATATCTTAACAGATTCTTGGAACCAATCTAGTGAATGTGATGAGGTTCAACCATATGTTGACTCAAAAGTGTTCATTGCAAAACATACGTTCGAACGTGAGTTCACTAATCAGGGCCCCTACGAGTTGTCGATACTCAGTAGGATTTGCTAGCATGGGCCCAGCAGCATTTGCACTCAACTTCTTAAAGTTGAGTTCCATTGGTGTCAACACAGACTTACAGTCCACCATCCCAAATCTCTCCAACAACTTCACGACATGTTCTCCTTGAGAAAGGAAAATCTCGCCTGGCCTCTGCCAGACCTCCAAGCCTAAGAAGTAGTGCATCAATCCTAGGTCTTTCATCTCGAACTCGGAAGCTAACTCCCTCTTACATTGATGAGTGAGAGGGTCAGCACCTGTCAGGAAGAGATCGTCCACATAGAGAACCAAAATGAGAGGTCTTTCTCTATCAACCTTAAAATAAAGGTTCGGATCAGCATTACTTCGAGTGAAGCCTGGCTTCATCAAGTAGCTATCTATCCTCTCGTACCAAACCCTAGGGGCTTGCTTCAACCCATAGAGGGCTTTCTTCAACCTACATACATGGGTATCTCTATCTCGGACTTCAAACCCCAGAGGTTGCTCCACATACACCTCTTCGTTTATAGATCCATGCACAAAAGTGGCCTTTACATCCATCTAATGTAGACTCCATCCTTGCGTAGCAGCAAGAGCAATAATAGATCGGATGGTGGTATAACAAGCCACAGGTGCAAAAATATCAACATAATCTATGCCTTCTTTTTGAGAGAAGCCTTGGGCAACGAATCTTGCCTTGAAATTTTCAACACTTCTATCAGATCCAAGCTTGATCTTATAGAGCCATTTCGAGGTGACAACAGATTTGTCCTCCAGTCTCGGGACCACTTCCCAAACATCATTCTTCATAATGGACTCATATTCTTCGTGCATAGCATCCTTCCAAGCTTAATGCTTTACAACTTCTTCAAATGTTCCAGGCTCGGATTGTACTATCGTACTCATGGCTGCTAGATACCCTTGGTATCTCTTCCGCTTCTTGCTTTCACAGAATGTCCCCTTAGGGCAATATGTCTCTCTGCATTTTCGAGAGTATCCCTAAGCCATGAGGGTCTTCTCTTACTTGAAGGAGGTGGATCAATGAGATCCATAGGTCCTTCAACATCATGCATCAAGACATCCTTCGGCTCTTCCAGCTTCCCTGCTTCTTCATCTTCTTTGTCTTCCTTGGAGCTAGGAAGATTTCACACTTTCTTGAGGGCAGCATCTTCATCGAAGGTAACATCATGGCATATCTCGACTTCTCTTTGACTAGGCACATAGTTTGAAGTTTCATTACAGTCCACAAACATTCATTTTTTTTCCAGAAGCATCCAGCTTGCTTCTCTTTTCTTTCGGCACATGAAAGTAAACAAGAAAACCAAAAACTCTAAAATGAGAAACATCAAGTTTCTTACCAGAGAAGACTTCTTCGAGAGTTTTGGAGTCAAGAGCAGAATGCGAGCATCTATTTTGAACATACACAATAGTGTTCGCAGCTTCTCCCCATAAAAACTTCAGAAGACCTTGGTCACATAGCATGGCACAGGCAACTTCCACAATGGTCCTGTTCTTTCTTTCAGCGACACCATTTTGCTCAGGAGTGCACACAGTTGTGGTCTCCCTCTTAATGCCAACTTCTCTACAAAAGTCATTAAACTCATTTGACTAATACTCGGTCCCATTGTCGGCCCTCAACACTTTGATTTTCGTCTCAATTTGATTTGCCACCAAGGCCTTTAAGGTACGGAACCATTTGAATGCTTCGTCCTTCTTCTTCAAAAAATATATCCAAATCTTGAGGGAGAAGTCATCTGTAAAAGTCATGCAATAGGAACATCCTCCCAAGGATGTCACGGGCAGCATACCAGATAAGTCAGAATGTATCAACTGCAAAATATCAGTTGTCTTTGTGACACTTGAGGGGAATGGGCCCCTTGTATGCTTCCCTTCGGCACAACCCTGACAAACTTCATGATCATTTCTAAATTCGGGCATCCCTGTCACCACCTTCCTTGCTTCGAGAAGGACTTTGTAATGAAGGTGTGCAAACCTCCGATGCCATAACTCTGTTTGAAGAGTTGTATCACATGTCATAGTCCCCAATGGACTTCCTCCAACCTGATAGAGTGTATCAACTGTAAAACCAATAGAAAGAGCTTCCTTGAAGTTCTTCTTCCAGATAAGTACCTTTCCATCAACGAATGCCACTTTGAACCCTTTGTCTTCCATTGCCGAAATGGACACAAGGTTATTCTTCAAATCAGGTACATACAACACATCTTGTAATTGGATGACTTGACCTTGAGATAAATGGAGGGTCACAGTTCCTGTACCTTTCACTGGATAGCTGGCATTATCTCCAAGGATAATTTCCAGATTAGTATCCTTCTCAATCAAATCAGAAAGGGCTTCTTTATAACTAGTGAGGTGCCTTGAAGCACCACTATCAATCAACCAGACATCCAGGGTGTCGGGTGGAGATGCACCAGAAAGGGCAGATACAAGAATAAAATCATTTCTCTTATTATCAACAACATTAGACTCATCGTACATGGAATTTCTTGACCTCTTGAAAGGTTGCCCATTTCCATTACGATCAGAGGGAGCCTTCCTTTTTCCTTGGAACCTGTTGTTCCTGCCATTTCTTCTCGAGTTGATGTTGTCATCATCCCTGGGAGATTTCGTTCTATTAGGGCACTCTCTTGCATAGTGACCAGTCTTGTTACAAGTGTGACATCTTCCCTTCCTTCCTTTGGGCCCCGCTCTACCATGGTTTTTATTCCTCGGGCCACCATGGTTTTTCTTCTTTGCATGAGCGGCGAAGGCAATAGGGTCACTAACATTACCTTTAGAGGCATACTCCATCATTCTTGTTTCCTCGACTGCATCTCGTCAATATTTCATCAAAATCAAGAATCACATTATTATTGAGAATAATGGTATTGAATACATGCCAATCATGGGGAAGACCTCCAAGTGCAATAAGAACCATCTCTCGATAACATATTGCTTCCCCAATAACTAGGAGGTTATTCCTGATTTCAGTGAGCCTCGTAAAATAAGATTGAATAGATTCATCCTTACCCTTCTTGATATTCTTCAATTGATTCTTGAAGAAGAGGATTTGACTAGCATTGATAGCCCCGAACATGCTCACCAGCTTATCATACATCTCCTTAGATGTCTTCACCTCAGAAATGTAAGCACCCAAGTGCTTATGAATAGAATCCCAGATAATCATCTTTGCTTTGATTTCCCCTTTTCTATACTTCGTCTTCGTGGCAGCAACTGCATTTGATGGAGACTCTTGAATATTCCCCTGTACATAGTCCATGACATCTTGATCTTCTAGCGCCAAATCCAAGGACATCTTCCATGCATGATAATCAAACTTATCAGTCAATTTATCATCAGCCTTGAAACCCTTGTGGGTTGAGGAGGCCATTTGTCCTTGATGGGATGTCTTCCTTTAGAGATAGCTTCTAACACCAGCTTGGACTCTTGGACTTTGTCTTCACCTCAGCTCTGATTTCAAGTTAATTTTAGATAACAATGGTGTTCTATGCTTGATTCACTTTTACTTCAATCTTTCTTTAGGCCCAATACAAATAGCAATCACATAAACATGAAAGTAAAATGATGATAGAACACAATAATAGATCAATAGAAGACAAGCCAAATATAGATCAGAGTTACAATTTATTTTGTCCAGCAAAGATATGAGATATTATTGCGTTACCGTTGTCAACAGGATGCTTCAACTAGCAAAGTTTTCCTTGGTCAGTCATTGCTTCATGTGTCACACCCACAACCCTCAAAGACAGCTCATCAAAAGTCAACGCAAGTCAAACCAGGGACAGTGCAAAAAATTCAACATAGGCAACTTCAGAAAAGCCAACGCAACAATCTAGGTCTTTGGTCAAACAGCCCGAAATTCCTCGATTTTAGTGCCCAGTTGTACGGCCTCCTAAAATCAGAATTTCTGCAAAAGACTGAGGTCAAACGACCAAGGGTTGACAAACTTCAATGTTGGTCAACGCTGCAGCAGAAAAGCCCTAAACATATCAGCACAAAAAAACAAAAAACCCTAAACAAATCAGCTACATATGTCAGTGGTTCCTTTGTCTTGTATAGCTCTTGATGGATACCACTTGAAGGGCTAAGGGACCATCTTGAAGAGGTCGAGTGCATGATATTAGATTGGGATGTCGAAGTCATGATATTAGATTGGGATGTCGAAGTCCAGAAGGGGCATGAGGACTTCCATGTCTGAGGTTGTGCAACTTGGTGAGTGTGGAGGGAGTTGGGTCAGCCTTGCAAGATGCCCAGAGTCATTGAGTATTAGGGTTAAATGTCTTCAGGCAAATGAGGTCTAAGCCTTGGGGCTATGGTATAGATCGAGGAGGCTTTATGCTTGGTTCCACAATTGGGAAAAAAGGACTGAGATTCCTTGGGATTTCCCTGATGTTGTGTAACTTTCGATGCTTGTCAGTGTACTAATTCAGCAAAGGGTGTAGGGAAAATGTGAAGTAATAAATAACTAAATAAAATAAAATAGAAAGTCAAATGATTCAACTTAACTTCAGAATGAAGTTCCTTAATGAAGGGGAGTATGTAATGTCTCGTAATAATAATAATCATCATCAATGATATAATGTTAATATATAAATAAATAATAAAGAAAACAAAAAAATAGCAAATAAAGAATACATGATAATAATAGTAAATAATAAATTGAAGTTCCAAATAAATATATACAAACATACATTATTAAAATAGTAAGAATAAGTAAGTTAACAGAAGTAAAAAGGAATAAAGTAGCCAAAAGTTAAATTAAGAAAAAAATGTTAAGTAAAACTTGAAACAAATAAATAAAACTTGGCATGTTGACACATGGGTTGTGTGCATGCGGATCCCTTTCCAATCCCTTTCCATTTTTGAAATTGTTTGTTCTATTTAATGGACGAAAAGGGAGATGAGAAGCAGTATTCATTCCTTTGGAAGGAGAGTGTTGTGAGACAAAGGATTCCCTAGCAGTATTAGCTGGTTAAGGGCTTTGGGGTGGCCAATTGTAGAAAGATGATGTGCAGTTGAACCTACAGTTGGGTCGAGAGTCGTACACTTTGTTGCGATCAACAGGATTTGAGTAGCATTACAACTACGGAATCACAAGTAAGGTATGTCGCCGCGACAAGCAAGTCTTCTTTGCTCGTGGTTTTCAAAAATTCTATGCCATTTAGTTGAACAGTTTGTGTGTTGATTATTAAATACATAAATTGATGTAATTAGTTGTGTTTTAATTTCAAGGTTGTTACAAGTACAACTAACTTCTACATTCCCTCCTAGCAAGAAAGGGATTCTCCACCACCCCCAGCTTATCTCAGTACTTCACAAACATCCTTTTCACTAGAGGTTTGGTGAGAATATTTGTCACTTGCTCCTCTGTAGAGATGTACTACAATCTCACAGCACCTCTGTAGACCAATGTTTTAAAACTCCAACTCGGGTTCCGAAACGACCAATGTTGAAGTCCAACAAGAAATTGCAACACCTACGCTAGTGTGGGACCATGAGGTCCAAGCAACACCTACACTAGTGTGGGACCATGAGGTCCAAGCAACACCTACACTAGTGTGGAACCACAGGTCTTAGCAGCACCTACACTAGTGTGGACTAAATTTGGTGCATGTCTATTTTAGTTATCCCTTAATTAAGATGGACAATAAAATGTAATCTAATCTCAAAATAACTTGTAATAGTTAACTGAGTGTGATAAACTCAGTTAGCTCATGAATTTCGAGTTGAGGGTAGTTGGTGAGGCATGCAGAGTAATTCTAGAGTTCGAAGTACAATTGTGCATTAGTTAAAGCATGTTGTAATCAGTTTAACTCAGTTAAGTGAGTTAAAGTCAGTTGTGCTAGTTGTAACTATTTGATACACTAGTGAGAGATCAAGTGAATTAAATACTATTTAATTCACAATCAGTGATCTCACATGCAACTGAGGATTTACTATTAATAGCTGCATGCATGTCAGTTCTAGTGGAGACCTAGTTGAGACAAAGGTGAAAGGGATGTTAACTATCGCTTGTGATATTAGCAAGCTGCCTAGATGCAGTGAAAACACAACAGGATGCCCATGATACTTAGCGCAGTTGAGGAAGGTTGAAATTCCTAAAGAATAGGGATTGCATTCATCAGGAATTGCGTGAGCAAAGCAGGCTGAAGACAGGCTGAGAATTGGCTAAGTGTTGGCCCGATTTTGTCTGGACCAGTGTGAGACGATAGGCAGAGTGCAGGAGACTCTTTTGAGAAGTGTGCATTGTAATTGTTTCGTGATTTCCTTGTGGAATATAAAATATATGATAGAGGGGTTTTGAGAAGCAAGCTTTCACCGAGAAATTATCTGTGTTGTGGTTTGATTGATTCTTCTTTGTTTCATGTGATTGGCGATTATGTTTAATTTCCGAAATTGATTGTAGAAGTGATTTAGTATCTAGCTTTAGTACATTGTTAGATCGGATTGAATCCATGATATACATATTGTTTGTATAATTTATACATCATATCAGAGCACAGGAATCACAATAGTGGAGGAGAAGTTGAGTTTGTGACTGAATAGAATTCGAATTTGCAGATGACTTTCTTGGTGCTACGTGTGATTCAAGATCGAAATGGCTTTCAATGCCTTGAGATTAGAGTATGCACTCGAGGGCATCTCTAACTATATTGCTTGGAAAGACAGGACAGAGGCAGTACTAGCAGACAATGGTTTAAAGGAATTCATTGACAATGATGTTCCCAAACCCACTGTGAGAGATGCTACAAATCTTGATGCATGGCAAAAGAAAGTTGCAAGGGCGAGGAGGATCTTACTGGAGGGAGTACGAGACCACCACATTGTCTCAAGTCTCCATGGCAAAGTGACTCCATATGCAATGTGGAAGGCTTTAACAGATCTATTTCAAAGGAGCAGTGATTATAGGAAATTGGCACTGAAAGATAAACTCAGGAAGATCAAAATGGACAAAAACGACAATATTTTGGTATACTTAACAAAGCTTGTCCAATGTCAGGATGAGCTTCGAAGTGTAGGAATTACTGTCACTGATGATGATTTGGTGAGCCTAGCTCTTCTAGGACTTCCCAAGAGTTGGCATAGTTATCAAGACTTTGTCAATGGGAGGGAGAAGCTGCCGGATTGGGAATGACCTTAGTCGGATTTGGTGCAAGAAGAATTCAAGCAGAATACTTGAGATGGATCTTCATCTAAGAATGATGATGAAGAAGATTGTGCTTTGGTTGCCAAGGCAAAAAGGGGAAAGGAAAGAAATTCCATTCCAAATCCGAGTCCAAAGATGGCAAGAAACGCGACATGTCCAGAGTGAAGTGTTTTCATTGTCACAAGCATGGGCATTTTGCTACTAACTGTCCACAAAAGAAGAAGAACAAGAAGGCTTCAAGATCTGCAGCTGGTGAGGCTTTGGCCTCGCAATTTGAGCTTGACTTCTCACTCATTACATGCGTGGTGTCAAGTGCAATGGGATCGGTGTGGTATTTGGATAGTGGTGCATCCTTTCACATGACGGGAGACAAAGAACTTTTCAGTAGCTTGGAGGAGAAGAACCTCCATATGCATATCGAAATGGGTGATGACAGGCGGTACAACGCTGCTATCGGGATTGGTACCATTACCTTGCAGAGACAACCAGGTAAACCCTTTCAATTAAAATATGTAATGCATGTACCAGGCTTGAAGAAATATTTGGTCTCAGTTGTAATGTTGGAGGATAGAGGCTATGATGATGTTTTCAATGAAGGAAAAGCTTTCCTGCGACACAAAACAATAAGACAAGCCAAGAAGATTGGCATTTGAGTTAAGAATCTCTATAAACTGGATGGAGATGGCTGCACAGCATTGATGGGTAAGGCAAATAAAGTGGTGAGCCAGGATGAGGATGAGTTATGGCACAGGAGATTGAGCCATCTTCACCACGAAGCCATAAAAGTCATGCAGCAAATTTCTACGGGTCTTCCCAAGGGTACACTTGTGCAGTCAAACACGTGCAAGGGATTGCACAAACAAGGCAGGCTGTCTGGAGGCAGTAAATTGGCTAAGTATTGGTCAGTTTTATCTGAGACAGCGTGAGACAATTAGTTGAGTACAGGAGGGCTATTGAGAGAAGAGTTGTATGTAATTTTTTCATGATTCCATGTTGAATCTACAATAGAAGATAGTGGGGTTTTGAGTAGCAAGCTTTCCCTGGGAAATTATCTGTGTTGTGGCTTGATTGATTCTTCTTTGCTTCATGTGATTGGCAATTGTGTTTTTAATTCCGCAATTGATTTGTAAAAGTGATTCAATATCTAGCTTTAGTACATTGTTAAATCAGATTGAATCCATGATATACATATTGTTTGTATAATTTCTACAGTCGACTTCGACTTCGACTTCGACTCCGACTTCTGACTCAGTATCGACTCCACCGATTCGGTTTCAATGACACAGTCTTTGTAAAAAATACATTAAATATTAATTTTTTATAAAAAAAACATAATTTTAAAGATTTTCATTCATGATTCCAGTCCCAAAGCATTACAATATAGACAAAAGACAACATATGATCAAAGTAGGCTCATGAATATATCCATTATATCAAAATTGCACCCAGTGCATTGTCCAATACATGATGATGATATAGAGATCAGAACAAAAAACATAAACAAGGAGGCTCTAAATGGCCTCTACAACAAAACATGAAGAGTCACTACTGCTAGACATCTAACAAGGCAATATCGTTTGGCTCAAACTCTGAACCAGGGGGGGAAACCACTCGCTCCTCCTCATCATCAACATCCTCAAGTAGAACTATAGCACGTTGAGCTTGAGATAGACGAGTTATGTTCATTTCCTTCACAAAAAACTATGCTTTCCCTTTACATATTTGCCCAAAAAAAATACAAACAAAGGCAGATTTTAGTAGATTTTAGAAGGGAAAAAAAATACCTCTAGGCTCTAGCCTCCTCAATGCTGCTCCAACAAACCAACTCCTCAATGCTACTCCAAAGCTTGCCCAATAAGCTCCTCACTGTTGCTCCAAAGCTTGCCCAAAAGACTCCTCAAAGCTTCTCCAAAAATCAACTCCACAACTCTTCACAAATTCCTCACAAATGCTCACTCAAATGCAATGAGATAGATGTGAGGAAATGAGAGGGGTTGGGTAGCTTTAATAGGATAGGGAGGGGTTAGAAGGTTGCACAAAACCCTAACAACAAATCAAAATTCATTTTTGAGTCCGATTTTGAGGCTGAGTCGGATCCACGACTAGCTTAGGCTAGCTCTACCGATTTAACTCGAGCTCGGCCAAGCTAACCAGTTTGTGACCGAACCGACCGAGTAGGTGACTAGCTCGATCGGTTTAGTCACAAACTAGCATCCATACTGGTTTTTCTACCGAGTCGATCCAGTTGGGGGTTTGGTTCGATTGGATGGGTTGATTCGGAGCCAGTCCGACCGATTTTTAAAACTATGCTCTAGACCCTGTCTTTGATGAAGTGATATATGATCTTGATATGCTTGGATCGATCATGAAACACAAGATTCTTAGAGAGCTTAATGCAACTCTAATTATCGCAGTGAATCATCATTGGCCCCATTTGTAGGTCAAATAATCCTGCCAACATCTTGCAAAGCCACACTGCCTCACAAGTCGCCATACTCGTTGCGATGTACTCTGCTTCTGTTGAACTAAATGCCACTCACTATTGCTTCCTGCTAAACCACGAGATCATGGTTGATCCTAGGCAAAAACAATATCTAGATGTGGACTTTCTGTCCACTACACTTCTTGCCCAATCAAAATTTGTGTAACCCTACAACTCCACTCCTACAGCTCTGACATATCTCAGTCCAAAGTCTATCGTACCTCAGCTCCACTCCTTTTCGCTATCACCCAATGAACCTATCTTGTCTCCCCCACAAACTGGCTAAGTGTGTTCACAACAAATCATATATTTGGCCTAGTGTTGACCATATACATCAAAGAACCTATCAACTGTTTGTATAGTGTGGGATCCACTAATTCACCCTCAGAAGCACTTAGCTTCTTCAGTTTAGTGATCATAGGTGTAGACATAAGCCTGCAACCCTCCATCGTGAACCTCCTCAAGATCTCTACTGCATACTTGCCTTGTCCAAGGAAAATCTCTCCTAGCTTATGCCACACCTCTAATCCCAAAAAGAAGTGCATCAAGTCGATGCCCTACAGGTCAGAACTCTAAAGCAAGAACCTCCTTCCACATCCCTATGAGCTTCTCTAATCTTGTTAAGAAGAGATCGTTCACATAAAGTACCAAGATGAGGAGCTCACCCTCAACAATTACATAGTACAAGTTGGGATTCGCCTTACTCTTGGTGAATCCCAAACTGAGAAAATATCCATCAATCCTGGTATACCATGGGCGTGAAGCCCGTGTCAACCCATAAAGGGACTTCTTCAAGTTGCATACATGGGAATCTCTCCCATACACTTCAAAGCCCTGAGGCTACTCAATATACACCTCCTCCTCAACCACCCCATGGAGAAAAGTGTTGAAGAATGTAACTAGTGATGGTCTTCATAACTATATTTGAGTCATGATGTAATGCACTTATCAAAAGAAAGAAAAATAAACCTTTATTATGAAAGAAAAAATATTTATTAGCATGGGTTTCATGCTTTATTATTTTATTTCCAAGTCAATGCCTCCATTGTAGGCTTCTAGGGTTTATGTCATGTGTCGTAGTCCTTGTCATTATTTAATAGACCCTTCTTGGGCTTTGTAAAACAAGAAAGAAATTTATTTTTGTGTCAAAAGTGCCATTTGTGTCTCCTCCACAACTGTCAACCTCAAAAAGGAGCCAGAAACCACTATAAATAAGCAGCTACTCGACTCATTTAGAAGACACATTGAATCAATTTCGATTTGCAGTTGTAGGAGAAGAGAAGAAGTGTGAAATACCTACAAGAGGAAACAAATACCCTAGCGAAGAAGTTTAAAGACCATTTTCTCTCACTTTTGACTCACACGTCCGAAATCTTGAAGTTGCACAAGGGCCAAAGTTGCACGTCTATAGTAAGGCAAAAAATTTGACGCTGGAGGGCCAAAATTCCAACTTAAAGTTGGGTTGAAGCAATTTGACTAAGGTTGATTATTGAAGTTTGATTATTCATCTTGAGAGGTTGACTTGTTGGATAAAAGTAGGATCTTTGTCTAGGTCTAAGGTCTTGGATTGTCTCAATTTGATTTTGAATCTACTAGTGGAAGAGTTTGACTAGGTTTTCCCCTTCATAGGGGTTCTACCCGGGCAGAGTGTCCATATCTGGCATTATTGATCTTCATACTTTTGATTTGATAATTGCTTGATGATAAGAAGATAAAAGAATAAAATAACGAAAGCTAATAAGAATACAAGAATATCACCAGTAATTGTCAACATAAGAGAATAGTTTTGCCTTTGTGATTTTCTAACAAAAAGCAGTCTTCACATTCATCTGGTGTATCCTCCACCCCATTTTCGAAGCAATGCACAACTGCTCTAATGGATGCATATGTGGCAACATGTGTAAATCTCTCCTCATAATCCACTCCCTCCTAAGAGAACCCTCTCGCCACGAACCTCACTTTATACTTCTCAATACTGCCATCAGCTGCATGTTTGATCTTATAGATCCATCAAGAACTAACCACAGACTTTCCCTCTAATATCAACAGTATATCCCATACATCATTGCGCATGATGGAGCTATACTCCTTTTGTCATGGCATCCCCTCTGACTTGCTCATGTATAGCCTCCTCAAAAGTGTTAGGCTCAAACTCATAACATTGCTCGATAGTGCCAAATAACTAGAAAATATGGTAGGTGGTCTACTCTACCTGAAAGTGCTACTATGAGCCTCCACAAGCTCCTCAGCAGATCTCGAGGTCTGCTCGACCCATCTTGGCCTCCTCGTAGTAGAACTTGAAGGAATATCCAACTCGTCCTCCAGATTTGCTATGTGCATGTTGTTGTTGTTGTTGGTCCCTGGTCAGCCTTAGGAGCTTCTTGCTCCCACTCATCTACCATTGTTGGCTCCTTCTCATGAGATCTTCTAAGGGTCCTGCCCTCATCAAATTTGAAATCCGACTCAATATCATGTTCCTCTATCTTGGAATGTAGACTCGGTAAGCCTTTGAGTTCCCATTATAGCCCACAAATATGCCTCCTTTTGACAAGGGGGCCAACTTAGTCCTCTTCTCTATGGGAATGTGGACATAAATTAGACCTTGAATATGCACAAATGGCTCACATCTGGTTTCACTCCTATAAACAACTCAAGAGTCGTGTCCTCCAATATCATGTGAGAACTACTATTTTACATGTACGCAATTGTATTGCAGGCCTACACACACAAAAACATAGCCAATTCCTAATCATAGATCATTGCACTTGTTGCCTCCATTATGGTCTTGTTCTTCCTCTCGACAACCCCATTCTGCTGAGGGTTGTAAGGTACTATGAGCTTCTTCTTAATTCCTGCTTCCCTGCAAATATCCTAAAACTCGTTGGAGGTGTACTCGCCCCCATCATCCATCTCAGCACCCATCTTCTTCCCAGTATGGTTCTCCACAAGAGCTTTGAACTCCTGAAACTAATCGAAGACCTCATCCTTGACCTGCAGAAGTAGATCCAAGTTTTCCTGGAAAAAATCATCTATAAATGTCGCTAAGTATAAAGATCTTGCAATCGATGTCACAGAGATAGGACCACAAATATATGAGTGCAACAAGTCTGGCACTCCCTTAGACTTGGTCTCACTTTGAGGATATGCAACTTTCTCCTACTTTCCAAGTGGCACACCCTTTACACATTGCTTCCTACTCCACCCTATTCTCTAGAAAACCAGTAATCATCCTCTGCAACATAGGGAGAGCTCTATAGTGTAGGTGTGTCATCCTCCTATTCCATATCTCGCTTTAGTTGTCACTCTCATATATAAGAGCATTCACCTACTATTGTCTCAACAGATAAGCATCCTCTCCCTTCTTCCAATCACAAGCTTCTTGTTGAGACCAGTCCCTTTCGACCCAAAAACCACTTCAACTCTCATAAAGTTGGCCTCTAATCCTTTGTATTTTATTCTCCAAACCCAAACCTCATTCACCTTCATGATGCCACAAGTCCATCTGAAACTCAATACTCGCAGTGCCTTCTATTATATGATTGGCCTTATCCCCAAGCTCCACATGTACATTTCTAGGCCCCCTGATCATGTTGCTGAAGACATCTCGACATCTTGTCATGTGAGGAGATGCTCCATTGTCCACAAACCAAACACCTCTCGTGACAATTCCAAAAAGGTAGTGCCTTCTACTATATGCTTGGCCTTATCACCAAGCTCCACATGTACATTTCTAGGCCCCCTGATCATGTTGCTGAAGACATCTCGACATCTTGTCATGTGAGGAGATGCTCCATTGTCCACAAACCAGACACCTCTCGTGACAATTCCAAAAAGGCAAGACACTAAGGCGAAAATTTTCTCAAACTTCTTTGCCATCTCCATTTGCGGTGTAGTTGTTGTAGCAGTCTTTCCCTTGCCCTTTTCTTGTTTGGACACTAACTGGAAAAATGATTGATCTTGTGACAAGCAAAGCACTTGAATTTGTTCGTGTCCTTTTCCTTCTTGTTCTGCGAAGATCCTCCTCCACTTTGGTTCTACGTGTGCCTTCGTTTTGTCCTTTTTTTCTTGTGCAACAAGACCAAGCTCATCTTCCTTCTCAACACCCTTTTGTTGTCCTCTAGTCAATGAGTTCTCCCAAATCTCCCTTTAGATGAAGTCATCCCACAACCGACTCCAATCAAGAAGTTGTTGCCTAGCAAGGATCACATCCACAAAGGCGGTCCAGTGTCTAATGCAACCCTTCAGGGAAACTTTCATCGACTCCAAATCATTCACAATTTCCCCAATAGTTGCAAGCTCATCACGAGCCTGTTGGATCCTCGTGAGGTCAAATGTCACAATCTCGGATCTATTCATTTTGATGTTGTTTAATTTCTCCTACAACACCATTTTTATGTTTTCATTTGAATTCTAATAAAGACCAATTAGAGCTACCCACATTTGTCATCTGCTATCCTTCCCTAATATGTGAGGAATTGTGTGATCCCTCATACCATCCAAAATTATAACTTGCTTTCATATCATTGAGTTTATGTTGCGCTGCAAGATTTGGATCTAAAGAACCCTGAATGTCTCGGCTCACAATATCCCAGAGACCATTCCTCTTCAAAATCATGGTAAATTGCTCTTGCAAGGACTAAAATTTGAAGCCCCATCCAACCTGTCTTCATATCACAGACTACACAATGATGCCATCTCCACAAATCAACCACGCCCCCAAAACCCAGCTACAAAATTTTAAGAAAATAATTATCTTGTCGTAAAAAGGAAACTCGCTACTACAAACCCTCGTGATCTCATATCTCTCTTCTCAAAGTCTTCTAGATAGCTTTGATACCATGTTAAATTTTCAATACCAGACCGATTTATTTTCTCACAACAATTTATTTATCCCCAACAAATTATTTCCTTACTCAAATAAACACTAAATTACCGAAAAAATAATATCACTAGTATTTTTAACTTCTAGAAATAAATATATGGACTGCAAATTAACTTAGAGAGATCAATCACACATTGCAAAATAATTGGCCCACAACAATTCTTCGTCGTCTATTAGTCTATAAAATTTAGGTTTTGGACCCACAAAGATAGAAGGAGAAATAGAATATTCAGAACCTGTAACTTGGCTCCGATAGGATGATTCAACCAAAGTTATTTGTCCTCAAGGAAATCAACCTCCGAAAGAAATCGACCCAATTACTCAGCCAGCAAAATCAACCTACGCCCTCTTTGTGTGCCACTACTGTGCACTAGGGAAAACTCGCCCTCTAGAAACTCGGCCTCCTCCAGATCAAATCGATCTCCCTCCAGCAACTCGGCCTCCTCCAGATCAAATCAATCTCCCCCCAGCAACTTGACCTTGCAATCTCTTCCACCCAACCTCTTCGATTCGCCCTCAATCCACTCGCACTTCTCCTTCTTTGTGCTCTTGGTCCACTAAGCCACTCTGTTAATTTTAGAACATGTTCTATGCCATTTCAGATTAGGGCACAAAATACTGAAGCAGGTAGAACATACCAATATATCGATGGAAGACAAGCCAAAACATAAATAATGAATGGTGGCGTTACGGCGATCAGCAGGATGCTTCTACCAGCATAGTCTCCAATAGGTCATTCAGCCAAGTGTGTCACACACAACCCCAAGACAAAGAATACTCCACAAATACGCAGCACCAAGAACGCAGCTCCATCGCCATCAAGAGAGAAGAAAAACCTCCACACATTGTGTGACAAATGAACTTCAAGTCTCTCTAATATATAGGCATCTTTGGGGGTGTGTGACACGTCCTTTAAGACATTTAAGTCTATATTATATTCTAGGCCGACCTAGCACATAAGTGGAATAAATTCAAAGCACGTGTTTTGCTCATCCGATCGAGCTGATCTTTCGATCAATCTTACACCTCTCCAAAAGAGGAATCCAATAAAAATATTGGGATCGTCATCTGAGCAGCACAACCCGGAGTTTGGACCTAGTTGTCCAATTTTAACACTCCCTCTCCCTCTCAACTAGGGAGAAATCCGACCACTAGTACAATCCAAACACCGTGCGTCACCCCGCCGTAACTTGCTTTGCTGGCCTCTTTATTTCAGAACAGATGAGGGTCAGTCACAAAGAGATCATACTCGACTGATAGATTCATCCCAGAGGTTTGAAACCTCTATAGGACTCACAAAGAGTCTCATACCAACCCGAAGTTGGTTTACCTTACCCGAAGTCAGTTGGAGGTCCGAAACCTCACTAGGACTCAAGAGAGTCATATACTAACCCGAAGTTAGTTTCACTGACCCGAAGTCAGTTGGAGGTCCAAAACCTCGCTAAACTTGATCCCAGATCAAGTTGTTGGACACGTTCCATCCTAGACATAGAGAGTACGGCAATCTCCGATGCGTCCATTAGTCTTGCTATGGTATCTATTCACATTTCCCACCTCATTGGACAAATGAGAGGTACTTCCCATGAGTCTGAAACTCCATGGGTAGGATACATACGGGGCACAGATCAAGGAGATGTAAACCATCTCAATATCATCATGGTGGGGTGGAAGCACACCAACTAGGTTCGGCAAGCCTAGCCCTGTGGTTGCTTATAGCACCAAAGCTATCCCCAAAACCCCTTTGGAGCTTCCAGAGCTCATCGTCCAACAAGACCCTCCAAATAGGGTCGTTCCATGATTCCAAGATTCTCACGAAAGGTTAGGAACATGACCTTCCCCAAGGGCATTGTGAGAATATTCACGACCTGGTCGTCAATTCCTATATGATCGAGCCTTAGGGCGCCTCGTTGTACCATATCCTGGATAAAGTGGTACCAGCCATCAACATGCTTATAGATCAATCGTGGAACCCAGGATTCTATGACAAATGAATCCCCCTCTGGTTATCACAAAGGATAATGCTGGCATCTAGCACATGCTCAAACAGCTCATTGAAGAGCTTTCGCAACCAAGTGACTTCACAACGAGCCATACATGCTGCAATGTATTCAACCTCCGCGGTGCTCAAGGCTGCCGACTTTCGTTTCCTGCCCAAAGCAGATCTTCTTGTGAAGTAGCATCCAGATGTGCTCTTACGATCCACCACACTACCAGCCCAATCGGCATCAGTATATCAAGGAGTGTCATGCTCCCAAAAGTGTATCTCAGCCCATGGTTTATCGTGCCACAGAGATATCTCAAGAGTTTCATGGCACCAACCCAGTGAATGGTATGATCAACCATGTGTTGACTCAGAGTGTTCACTGCACAACATACATCCGAACGGGTATTCACTAAGAACATCAGAGCCCCTATGAGTTGACGATACTCAGTAGGATTTGCTAACACGAGCCCAGCAGCGCTGCCACTCAACTTCTTAAAGTTGAGCTCCATCGGTGTCGATACGGACTTACAGTCCATCATACCAAAGCTTCATAATGTATTTTCCTTGAGAAAGGAAAATCTCGCCAGGTCTCTGCCAGACCTCCAGGCCTAGGAAGTAATGCATCAGTCCTAGGTCCTTCATCTCAAACTCAGCAGCAAGCTCCCTCTTATATTGATGAATGAAAGGGTCAGCACCTGTCAGGAAGAGGTCATCCACGTACAGGACCAGAATGAGAGGCCTTTCTCTATCAACCTTGAAGTAAAGGTTCGGATCAGCATTACTACGTGTGAAGCCCAGCTTCATCGGGTAGCTATCTATCCTCTCGTACCAAGCTCTGTGTGCTTGCTTCAACCCATAGAGGGCTTTCTTCAACCTGCAGACATGGGTGTCCCGATCCTAGACTTCGAACCCCAAAGGTTGCTCTACATACACCTCTTCCTTTCTCGCACCATGCAGAAGTGCGGTCTTCTCACCCGTCTGATGATGATTCCATCCTTGCGTAGCAGCAAGGGTAATAACAGATTATAGGTGCAATAATAATCAGTGCCTTCCTAGAGAAGTCTCTTCCAACACATTTTCCCATCAGATCTATGCTTGATCTTATATCGAGGTGACAACAACTTTGTTTTGTGGTCTAGGACCATATCCCAGACATCACCCTTGCATCCTTGCAAACTTGATGCTTTACAGCTTCTTCAAATGATCCAAGCTCAATTGTACTCGTGGTAGCTAGATACCCCTGGTATTTATATGGCTTCTTGTTTTTCTACTGGGATTTCCCCCCTGAAGCCATATACCCTTGAGCCATGAGGGTCTTCTTTCTTTCAACAATGATATTAGCCCAGGAGGATATACAGTTGTATTTTGCCTCTTAATGCCAGCTTCTCTTGTGAGAGAAGACATCTATTTCAAATGAGGGCATCCCAGACACCAACTTGGAAAGGAGTCTTATTCTTCCATAGTCAAAGCCATTCAAGACTCGTAGCCATATACTGTCATGTTGCTCTCATGCATCTTGACATGTATCATATGCTTGTCAAATAATGGATTTCAGTGTTGCTGTGATATTATCATATACATCATTTGTTCAAAACTTCACAATTTTTGCTGACCATGGTTCAAGACTCCAATAACGTGACTGAAGGCTGTAAAAACTTCTCAAATCACACTTCCAAGTTTAGCATTAAGCTTCAATGTAAGACTGATACTGTCACAGGCTTACTGCTATTATGAATTTCGTAAACATGGTTGACTGTCTATGTCACTGTCATGATGACAGTGACATAGAATAACAGATTTAGCTCCTCAAATAGGTGGCTACAGAACCGTCATTACTGTCATATCGCCATATAGTTTTGAAGGTCATACATATTCTGCCATATGTCACTGTCAAACAAGGAGAATGTATCATGATTCCTACTCTCATGATCCTGCACTTGAGGTCTTCATCTACTACATCTGGCATTTCATCCTGCACTGCTTCTTATTTTCAGATCTACCAAACTACAGTTAATAGTTGATTGATCTAGGGCTTCAAGTCTTCAGATCTCAGTTTTGCAATTTGTCTCCTAAATTGCATAGATCTAGGAACTAATCATACAGATGTTCCAAACCCAAAATTTACCCTTCTTCATGTCAGTCCATACCTTATGTGATACCTTTCCGTTATTCAGATCTAGCACAGTCATAAGTGAACATCAATCATTATTGTTCATCACCGATGAACATACCTCATCTTGATTTCTCCTTTTAACAATGGCCCGTACACATCTGCCCTCTTGGCCCTTCTAATCACAGTGCACACATAAACTGCGACTGGAGCCTTCACATCCAGAGTTTTGAATGAAAATCTTATAGACGACTAAATCTTATAGATGACTTCCTTAGAGATGAATTTTGCTAATGATGATCAATAATTTGCAAACCATGATGGATACAAGTAGCCAAGAAATCAATGCAGAAGTGACAATTTTATCAAACAGATCAGAAGACTGAATATGATAATTATTTTGCAGGGACTGTCAAAAAGAGATGCTTAGTAATTCAAAGGCTTTACTGAATTTTTGTATATTGCTGTAATTTTCTATTAGCGCATTTTGCAAGTTGCACCATCCACTAACCAATCATTGGACAGCCTTATGAAACTGTGGCCTAGGCAAGGCAAGGTGCCTTATGAATGGGCTGATATTTTGGGTATGAGACAGTCTTTAAAGAACTTTACGCTGGTTTGTTCATGGGCAAAGATTTGGTCACAAGTTAGGGCTCCACACCGACCCAACCTTCTTGCCCAAAACACACCTCAAATGATGCAACCTCATTTCCTTGGATGACCTTGTAATGTGAGGAGGCACCTATGTTTTCATGATAGGGTTGATTTGACCCTCAAAACGCCACCTACAGGCCTGTGGCCTAGACATGATGGTTTTCTTGCCCAGAACAGTCCTCTAGATTTCCTCTTTCTCCACACTGTCTAGCCCTCCAATACAACATTGTATTGAACCTGCAATCAGTGAGTTATGCGGCCTCCTAGTGATGACAACGGCTGAGATGGAGGAGCTTTTCTCCAAACAGTCTTCCACAAGCTATCATAGCTTCAGCTACCCCTGTGTCCCAAGCAGAACATAAAATATGCACTAAAACAACATAAGCAGATCCAAACTTACCTCTGGGACAGACGTCAAACTGTTGTTTTATTTGTAATTGGTTAGGGCACACATCACAATCCCTAACAGCCCTCAAATCTGGCCCATACTTGCTCCTCTTAACTGCAGCTACCCTTCAATGGTAGGTTGCCCCTCCACGTTACTCCTTTAGGGAAGATACAAGCCCTTTTACACCGAGATGCCCTCCTAAATAATAGCGGCACCCTACAGGTATTCAAACAAACATGTAACAGCCTCTTATGAGGGCTATTCACCAATCAAACAATCCTTAAATTGTTGCGGTCTAGGCAAGGAGAGATTCTCCCATTGCAGGTTGTTATTATGGGCATCTTACAGCCCCACAAACTCCCATGTTGCCATGTTTTAAGGTGGTTAAATAATAGCGGCACCCTACAGGTATTCAAACAAACATGTAACAGCCTCTTATGAGGGCTATTCACCAATCAAACAATCCTTAAATTGTTGCGATCTAGGCAAGGAGACATTCTCCCATTGCAGGTTGTTATTATGGGCATCTTACAGCCCCACAAACTCCCACGTTGCCATGTTTTAAGGTGGTTAAGCCTGCGACCTACCACATATCTAATTGTAACCTAACAATCCCATCAAAAAAGGCTTCTCCACACCTCGTTGTAGCCCAAACAGTAAGCTTGTGACCTAGGCAAGGAAGGCTCTTCTTCATGCAAGATGTTGTTTTGGGCACGTTACAGCCCAAGAACCCTTCATGCTGCCCTGTTTTGGGAGGCTAGGCTTGCGGCCTACCTCAGCTGGCTTCCTCACTTCGGTTTTAGCCTTCAAACTACCCACACATAACAATGTTTTGCATGTCTGCTCCTCGGCCAACTAGCCCAGCAAACCCCAGCAAACTGACACTTAAGACAACCCTTCTCGGATCTATTTTGCTCCTCAAACAGTCCTTCATCCTAGTCTGCATACCATACAGCAATTCAGCCTCCATTCAGACCTCTCCATGTTGTCTTGAAGTGGACTCTCTTCCACGTTGTCTTGAACCTTCCCTTGTTGTTACCCGAACTTGAAACAAGCCTAACCAGACCTGTCTTAGCCCACAAACATGCCTCAACAATACGCTGTCACCTATAGCTCTTTCCATGTTGTCTAGGGCAGACTCCCTCACGTTGTTCCAAGCCTCCTTGTTCAGCCGAATGAGTTGCACTTGTTGGATCAATAGATCGGAGATTGCTTTTCAACACAAATTGGGCATTGTCTTCCCCATAAAGCTTTGATCCCATGTTAATTTTAGAACATGTTCTATGCCATTTCAAATTAGGGCACAAAATACTGAAGCAGATAGAACATACCAATAGATCAATGAAAGACAAGCCAAAACAGAAATAATGAATGGTGGCGTTACGACGATATACCAATAGATCGATGGAAGACAAGTCAAAACAGAAATAATGAATGGTGGTGTTACGGCGATCAGCATGATGCTTCTACCAGCAAAGTCTCCAATAGGTCATTCAGCCAAGTGTGTCACACAACCCCAAGACAAAGAATACTCCAGCACCAAGAACGCAGCTCCATCGCCATCAAGAGAGAAGAAAATCCTCCACACATTGTGTGACAAATGAACTCCGAGTCTCTCCAATATATAGGCATCTTTGGGGGTGTGTGACACATCCTTTAAGACATTTAAGTCTATATTATATTCCAAGCCGACCTAGCATATGTGGAATAAATTCAAAGTACATGTTATGTTCATCCGATCAAGATGATCTTTAGATCAATCTTACACCTCCCTGAAAGAGGAATCCAATAAAAATATTGGGATCGTCATCTACGCAACACAACCCAGAGTTTGGACCTAGTTGTCCAATTTTAACACACTCGCACTTAGAGAAAATTGCTCTCTCTTCATGATGACTCACTCACTTGAGTTATATGTGTCTTCACCTCTTCGTTAGGCCTCCTTTATGATCTTCATTAAGCCCAAACCCCTAACCCTAATCTCCCTTCTAGAATCATCTTGGAGATCAACTACTAAGATTATTTCTAAGTCACTTAAATAATTAAATTATTTATCCTAAGAAAATGACATAATAGTCCACAATAATTAATTGATTTTAATTGGTGTACTTTTCCTAAGTTAGTACTTAGGAAAGAAGACATAAATCACTTACCCACCAAGCAAGCACCTAAAGAAGCAAATAATGTCTTTCAAATGGCTAAGACACCACGCTTGTGTAGAAGACCTTCCAAAGCTACCACTAGCTTCAACACCCCTGTCCTGCTAGGTGTCCAAAATGTGCCAAAAGAGGCTTGTTTTGGCACCTAATCTGTCAAAGCACGTGGCCATTTTCGAATAGCTTGTTCAATGAAATAAAATAAAAAAAGGCAAATATCACGGGTAGATATGGACCCACATTTTCTGAAACTTCTAGATTACAGCATTGCCATGGGGAGAACATGAATTATGCAAGAACCAATGATTTCAGCAGTCTTCAGTGGTTTAAGGAACAGACATCTACTCTAACATTGTTTGTATGCATGAGCAGCTCTATCCAAGCTGGCAAATACTCGTGTCAAATAAGTGCCAAAAGAGGCCACTTTTGGCACCTAGTTGGCCAAAGTGGGGGCCCATTTTGGGTAATCTTTTCCAATGAATATTTCTTATTAAAGGAAAATTTCATGGGTAGAGAAGGACCTACATCCCCTGAAAATTCTGGATTACAGTTTTCCCATGGGGGGAGCATAAATTCTACAGGAACCAATGACTTCAGTATTCCTAAGTGGTTTAAGGAACAGGCATCTATTCTAACACTGGAGAAGGATTATAGCTCGGACCAGAGGATACACTTAGGGTTTTATACATTTGAGCGGCCCTATGACAGGTTGGGGAAGGTTTTTGGTATTGTCAAGTAAAATGTTTGGCTGGATATGTGAGGTATGCTAGAGATGAACAATACAAGCATGTAATCCCACTGTCTTTCCTGCATTATAGATATTTTGAGGGTAAATTCTTGAAGAAAGTATTTGCAAACAACAACTCATTTTGATGTAAATGCTTGAAAGCAGTATTTTCAAACAATAATTGAAACGACTAGTTTTGAGAATCTGCTTTTGGTGCTTAAGCTTAATATGAAAGGCATCAGCAATTTGTTCTGTAATGCTTTAATGTGGTACTTTCAAACAATAATTCAAAGGACTTGTTTTGGAAATCAGCTTTTGGTGCTTATGTTTGATATGAAAGACAACAGCAGCTTGCTCTGTATTGCATGTAATGTATCTAGAAGTTCTCATGTAGTGCGCATAGACTTAACAGGGACCCAACAAGATGTGTAATTAATATATTTCAATAAACAAGGTCAGCTATGTTAAATTTTACAGAGAATAACGCATCAGCAGTTTACTCTGTATTGCATATAATGTATCTGAAAGTTCACATGTGGGGCACATAGCCTCACTGGGGACCCAACAAGATATGTAATCAACATATTACAATAACCAAGGATTACAATAAACAAGGTCCGCTGTTGCCAACTATGTTAAACTCTGAAAATTTTGACCAACTATAATCGATATATTGCAATAAACAAGGTCAGCTATGCTAAATTTTACAGAGAACTAAGACATCAGCAGTTTATTCTGTATTGCATATAATGTATCTGAAAGTTCCCATGTGCGGCACAGAGGCTCACTGGGGACCCAACAAGATATGTCATTAACATATTACAATAAACAAGGTCCACTGTTGCCAACTGTGTTAAACTCTGAGAATTTAGACCAATCGTAATCAATATATTTTAATAAACAAGGTTAGCTATGTAGATTTTCAGAGAATATGGTCCCAGATAATCAAAATATTTCCTGAACAAAGTTGCCTGCTTTAGGGTTTCAGAGAATTGGGGGGCACTTTTTGATGCTGTAATTTTTTTGGAATTCTTTGAGAACTCCCTTAAGTCTCTCTCAGAAACAAAGAAACAACTGCCCATCCCTTCCGGAAATCAAACAAGTGTCCAAATTATCAATCATCAAGCAGAAGTTTAGCAATTAGTGAACTGTCTTCGACATAAGTTTGCAGTTTAAGAATTATGAAACGTCTTGGAGACAAAGCCCTCTTCTAACATACTTTTATGTATAGTATAAATAAACATGCTTGCAGGCAGTGAAAGAACATACAGCTTTTCGAAGCTTCTTGATCAAAGCCAAAGGTTGTCTCTTCAACCCTCGATGGAACCTTCAGAGCAAGAAAAAAACCAAGTCATGGAAACCCAATGCTTCTCCAATAAATTTATAACACATACTTAATCAGCAATCTTTGCAACTAACATAACAAAACGTCAGCCAATTCATTAATAATTTCAATGAGCAATATTTGCTATCAACACAATAACACTCTGGCCGTATCATTTTAAGAACAACCATGTCGCAAACCCATATTGTTTGAAAATAACACAATAAAACTACATCCAATTGGTTAATCATTGCCATGAGCAATCTTTGCAAATAACTCTAAAAATTCCAGCTATTTTATTTGAAACCAACCATGTCCCAAACCTACATTGTTGAATATTCCAATTCTTTGTTATTCAACTGGCGATCCTAACCCCAATTTAGCCTCTTGCAAAACTTGAACACCCTGAACTTTGATGCAAGCAATCAAAGCGCTCAAAATTATTAGTTGATCTAAAAACCGCTTTTCCCCTGTTTCCCCTTCCACCCATTAGAAGCATTACAACTGGTCCCAAGTAGCCGGTCATCACAAACAGCCCGATTGCACAAGCAAAAAGGCTCTCAGAGAGCGTACCATTAACATAAGCACTTCCTTTTAAGGGAAGTCGTGAGATAACATTCCGTCAAAATTACCTGGGGAATGTATCTAATCCTAGTTGATTCTTCGTGTTTTGGAGGATTTGAACCTTTGTGGAAGGCCTGGCCTGACCTCCCACAACCGTGGCAGAACCACGACCCGTTGACAAAGCCATTTTGATTCAAAAAGAAGGTTTCCCCATATCACAAAACAATGTTCAAATTAGTACCTTCGACGAGCACGGGCTGGGAAAAGTTTGCAAATATCATCTGAGGTCATGTCCAGAAGAGCATCGAGGTCGACCCCGCGGTACGAAAACTTCTTAAACGTCCTCTTTTTGGGCTGGACAGCGGCCACATCTACATCCAAGTCCGCCTGCACATTACCCAACCACATTTAGATATATACAATTTCCATTGCATACTAAATCAAAAAAAAATGCAAAGATCTAAAGCGCATCATAACAAGAGTCTACAGGATTCGATCGCATATAAAACCCAGCAGAAACATTTAATCTATTGCAAATAATCTTATGAACTTATCCTTCGTGTAGCAGGAGATTCAAGACCACACACAAAACAAAACAAAAACAAAAAATGAAATTAACGTGATTCCAGGCTTACCATGGTTGAAATGGTATTGAAAGACCTTCTCACTGTCAACGAATAAGCGCCCGGCCGGTTCTTTGGAGTTCCTCGATTCAATGAATAGGTTTCAGGATTATTCAGAATGTACTGATTTCAACCTAGGGTTTCGGAGGGAATTAGGGTTTAAGAGGGATTTTAGGTTTTCAAACGTTGAATTTCTACTCTTCTACATATTTCTGTTTAGCGACCAATTTTTGTTATAATATGTTAGTTATAAATAAAAATAAAATATTGGGAGTGTAAGAAGTGTTTTTTTTAATAGAATCATAAATTAATTTGATGGGAAGGTGAAGTCGAATCTGAACAGTGTGTGTTCGAAAAAAAAATTAAAAATATATAAAAAATAAAACTAATATTAAATTTTTAATTAAAATTAAAATATAAAAATAAAATTGTAAAAGTTAAATAGTTTCTAAAAATAAAAATATTAGAAAAAAAAACAATATAAAAAATAAAAAATTAACATTAAATTTTTAATTAAAATTTAAATAGTTTCTTATAAAATAAGAATAATGCAAAATATTAAATTAAAATTAATGATATTAAACCTTAGTACCTTTTACACCTTAGGAACGACAAATTTGAAGAGTGTCCAGAACATAAACCCCACAATAGAACGCTTTTTCAAGAGTTTATTAGTGATTAAATTGGTATATAAGATTTTTTTTAATTGTGAGATTAGGGTCACTTTTGTTTGACTTTACTTACTTACAAAGGGTGGGATTGCTAATTCTCATAGTATTCCATTACTAAAATATATATTATATTTTTTAATTGAAAATTTTTAATTAAAAAATATCAAATTAAAGTGTATGTTAAAAGTATTGTTTTAAAAGTGTTTTTGTTTGGGTAAGAGCTAGTTTAAGTGGCATGATTTTTTTTTTTTAATAAGAGTGATCATCGACCTGCATTAGTTGATAGAGTGAATTATGATTGTTCTTAATGTTGATTTGACAACTAAGTTATGATAGGTTTTCCCACTATTTAAAGAAATGTTAGTTTACATATAATATTATTTTTTTATAAAATTGAAAATTAAATCCAATTCTTATTGATGTAAAAATAAGGTATATACTACATGAAATAAATACTAGCAATTGCACCAGATGTTGCAAAAGAAGCGTCTTAAGGGGATACCTTGTGGAAGAAGAGCATAACAAAATTAAATAAAGCTAAATAGAGAAATATGTTACAATTTTTGCATGTTTAAAAGGATAAACAATAATCTTTGCAAGCTCTTTGAAAACAAGGGCACTCTGTCAAATAAAGAAATATTTGAGGTTTTGTACACCTAAATTTTCAATTTTTAACAAAAGTCAAACAAGATAAGTAATTACAATAAAATATCTTTGGAGCAAAATAAAATAACTTGAAACCTCCTAAATAAATAAATATGTTACAACTTTGTAGCTAGATCTCATCATAATAGTTTTGAATTTTGCATGATTATGTTGGTTCCTTTTGTTACAAAATGTAGCTTCAGTGAAAGATTTGGAACATAGTATCCATATTACTCTCCTAATAATATTTCATTCTAGAGTGAGTTTTTTTGTTGGTAGTAGCTATCTTTGTAGGGTAATAAGGACATTCTAGAAATCCAATCACTAGGTTATTGGTCATCTTGTGGAGTTGATTCCATCGTGATTACTCTTCAAGTGTCTCTTAAAAATATGCAAGTCCTTGATTTTGATCGAGGATATGCAAATAGGAGCATACCAAGCTATCTCACTGAATTAGATAACCTCCCTTCATGGGAAGTTGAAACTCTAAAATGCTTTCCATTGCCTTGAACAAACCCATTGTTGCCTATGCTTTCAAAGACAATTGTCATGGGATTTGGTTTCATTTCATCAAAAGAGACCATATTAATTTAAAGTATCCAAGAAAACAAATGCAACACCAACAATTTTTCTACATCAGTCATCAACAAATTTACTCATTTTACGATTGCATAATATCATTTTGTCTCGAAACACACAAACCAACTTTACTGAAAATACAATAAAGATTACCGATGTATACTTCAACTTGCACAAAACTCTACTCATAGAAGGATCTCCTTTATGTGGAAATTGCAAGTTTGATTCCATCCAAGAGTTAAAATTGTGCTAATTAAGTATGTATTTGGATTATAGAAACAAAAATTAGGTAGGGTCGGTCAATGGGAGCATCTTGGTACGAACCCAATGTTTACATTTCTCCTTGTTGACATTTATGTTATAAAGCAAGGAATCGTTGAGAAATAACCACATATATATGGGAACACTGGGCTTCTATAAATTTATTGACAATATGTATAAGAGTGTGGTTGAAGAATAAATGGAGGCAATTAGGCCCTTACTTGAGTTTCTTGAGAAAATAGGCCATGCCCACAATAGATACTTTAAAATGTATCTTTTTCATACAAGATGGATATGGGCATGATTATAGGGTTTTGCACAAGAAGGACATGCGTATGGGGGCCTTAACCAAAATTAAGGAAGACAAGGGCCTTATACCATAAATGGATCTTTAAGTCTCATTGGCAATGACCATAATATCAAACCATATTAAGACCCTTTAGAGGTGGTGTTGGCGTCAAAGTGAAATATGAGTACTATTATGAAGTCATGTGTGTTAGAATGGTTGTCTTAAGGCATTGGTGAAGGTCAAGGGAGGAAAATAGATATGTTGGGTCCTTGATGAATTCTTAAAGGATCAAGGGCCTTGAGCCATTAACTATGGGTAGGGGAGAAATTTAGGGAGTTTGACATTAATGGGCTATGATAAAGGTCTTGAACTACAACACAAGCTCTCTGAAAGGGATCTTTTGCACATGGGTGGGAATGGGATGCTATCAAAAGTTTTGTATTTATAAGGGATTGGTGTTAAGGCCTTGTCCATGATTAGGGAGAGGTGAAATAAGGTCCTTCATCTCAAAAGTAATTTTATGGGACATGAATTTTTTTTAAAACCACCACAAATGTCTTTGGGAAGTATCTTTTTCCTTTATTGGGACATGAAAACTAGTATGATGTTTTCCACATGATAGATGGATCTCGGGTGTTTGACCAGAAATGAAGTTTTTGAGGCCTTAGTCCTTCAATTAGTCCTTAAACTACCATATAAACCAAACTATAGACCTCCTTTTGGGATATGTGCATCATTAGAATATTTTATATACCTGGAATGGGTGTGAGGACCTTAAATATGGTTAATGAAGGAAATTAACGGATATATAATCAAAATTAATCTTTTAGGGCTTATAATCATTGGACTATGAATAAGATATGAGCACCACTAAAACATTTGACACAAAATGGCTTACGCTCATATAGATTAAGCCTAACATTTAAGGACATTTTGGAAGGACCATACTCTCATGATAACAAGTGAATAATTTTAGTCCTAATTTTGTGAACTTGGGATTCCACACTGCTAAAGTCCTTATGAAAATCCAATTGACCTTTAACAAGTATTCAACCAATGAATTCTAGTATGAGGCACATCTCTTCACCACAATGGTTGAGTAAATATTCGCAAGGCACACAACCTTGCCTCTTATTTAAGGAGGAGCACACCACTTAGTTAAATGGTTTGGTACCTTGATCAATTACACATGCTCTGGAGCTGGGTGAGATAAGAGTGGCTACCCACCTTGAATTTATTCATGCAAGGTTTGAAAATTTATTATGCCAGACCATATAGGATTCAAGGTTGATCTTGAGGTAACACTAATAAACTTCTTGTAGACCTTTACCTTCCAAAAACCTTTACTTCTTGTAAAATCAATGCACAAATTATTCTCATCATGATGTTCTTGAGTGGAAATATACCCTTAAATACACTCCAATATGCAACTTTCATGGGTAACGCTCTATGCCGTATAGGACCATTTACACTCCTAGATGCAATTTTAATGGGTAACATTCTATGATAACTTCCATTTCCTCTCCATCCCTACCACTAAGCAATTGGTAGGAGTTACATGATAAAATGTTTTTCTTCTCTAGCACTTGCAAAATCCATTGGTCCATGGTATTTGTTTTTGGTATTTTTTGTTTTTCTTTTGAATCCACATTCTGTTTCCGATGAAGGCTCAAATGTAGTCTTTAGGCCCTTCAATTACTACAACCAAAAAACATAACACCCAAGAAAATCAATGTGCATTTTGCACATATTTAAAATGTCTATCTTGAAAGTTGCTAGCTCTGCATTAGTTGAATCCTTAGCATAGACGTTGGGGAGCCATGACATTTTTTCCTTTCTTAACAACTTGAGTCCATTCTCCATATTCACCAAAGGCTAAAGTCTTCTAGGTCCATAAAGTTGGGGTTAGAGGGTTGGGGCGGGAGGGGTACAAAGGGCAAGGAGAGAGTGGGCGTGGGAAGGGGGTGTGCGGCAAGGAGTATATCAAAGTAGTCAACATTAGTAAATGGAGTGAAATGCATAATATCATGGCAAGGAATTTTACAATGAAAGCAAGTATTCAACAAGTCGATATAGTAAACATATTGGTGTTAAGCCTAGATTCAACTTGACAAAAACTATTCCTCCCACATTATGTCAATCAAGCCAAGGCCCTCAATGCGAATCAAGTGGAAAATGTTGTTAGATCCAATAATAAGTATGAAACAATTGCTAGTTATTGTGGTGATGACACTCAATCATAAGTATGAAACAATGGCTAGTTATTGTGGTGATGACACTCAATCATAAGTATGAAACAATGGCTAGTTATTGTGGCGATGACACTCAATCCTTCATAGTCAACTCCTATCAACCTCAACCTTCATTATTGTCACTCCCTCCATCACCAGAGCTACCTATAATAGAAGGTGGTGATTCCTTGAAAGGGAGACATTATTTATAGTGGTAAAGGGAGGGATACAACATGGGTGATGCCTTATTGTAGCTTACTTTCATACAAAAATGATGACTTTGAATAAGTGATTTATGATAGATGTAATAAAACTTATTTAAGATTGTTTCCATATAAGAGCAGGCTTAGGTTAGCCCATTTAGAATTGCTTAGAAACATGAAGAAGATCATGTGAATAAAAGGAGGGCAATGTTAACAAGAAAAACAAGAAAGTGTACCATGACAAACTTGCTATTATAGCCATTTAAACAAAAGCACAAAATAACTCATAAATTAAAAAATAAATGAAATGAAAAGAAAATCTATCTAAAAAAAATGAAAAGACCCAAGGAAAAAAGGAATATTTAAAAATAGATAAAGAAAAAATATAATAACAAATGAAATCAACCCCAAAATTCTAAAATAAAAATGTCAAGCCTCTTCTCACCCTAAACCAAAAATACTCTTAAAAAAAAACATCTAAAGTAAACATCATAAATTTTCTCTTATAACCATAATTCTAAGAATATCTCATAAACTTAACAAACCAAATAATAAAAATAAATAAAAGTCATGTAAAAAAACAAACATGAGATAATTAATTTTTTTAAACCCTCTTAAATAATAATAATAATAATAATAATAATAATAATAATAATAATAATAATAATACATTTCATATAAAAATAAAAATTATTATTTCATATAAAAATAACAAATATTTTAAGAAATTAATATATATATATATATATATATATATATATATATATATAACAAAATTACAACATTATTTTAACACAATTAATAACCATATTAAAAAATAAAATGTAATAAAACATTAAAATATAATACAAAGGACATTAAAATCTCATTCAAGAAAAGGGATCCACCCCTATCAAAATCTAGCTTACAAAGAAAATATATTAAATATGAGAGTAATTAAATAAATTAAAATTCTACAATAATATGTGAAATAAGAAAATAATAATAATAATATAGAAATATGTGAAATAAGAATAAATATATTAAATGTATATTTGAGTTTATGTTGAATGGAAATTTAAATATATAATATCTTAATATATAACATGGTTAAGTTTAGCATATAACATAATCAAGTTTAAGTTATAATATAGTAAACTTTAAATAGATAAATTGGGAATAGTTATTTTTTTTCTTTTTCTTTTTTATTTTATTTTTCTAAGTTGGTTTAATCTATTTATAACAACATAGTGTACAAAGCGAGCAATCACCTTCAGGGTGGCAAAACTGGCCTACTCTAGAGGGAAGCTGAATCAAAAGAAACATACTGTATCAGAATATAGGTCGCCCGTGACCGGAAACCGGCCCAAAAATTTGCTGCTCAAGCATGGGAAACTAGCTTACTGATACTATTCCAGAACTGAATGTGCATAAAAAGACTAGAACTATCTCTGCTATAGAGAGTACATTTGAAATTTCAAAAAATGCACCGATTTCAAGACCAATAACTCCAATAAAAAGATAAAAGAACCTTTCATGAGACTAGTTGTCATTGTGGGGTGGATTTTCTTCCACAATTGGGTAGCTGTAGCCTTCATCCGGGTCGCCCGCCTTTTCTTTGGAGTTATGGGCTGAAAGATCAGAGGAAGAAGGAGAGTTGGAGCTCTTCAAAGCTGTGTCCTTGCGCACGGAACCGTCACTGCTGGAGGTTTGAGAGCTCGAACCGTCACTGCCGGAAGTTTGAGAGCCGGTCTTGACTGGGAGGGCGATTTCTTTCCGAGCAACTTGGGGAGGCTTGTCCGAGATAGTGGACTTCCTTTGCCTCTTTCACGCTCCAAAGCCTTGACCGACATCACTAGAAGCCTCCTCCTGGAATGCAACTGTGATTGTTGTTGTTACCCGTGATCTGTTCATTTCGCTGCGGAAGATGAAGCTGGCAACGTTGCTGGCGGAAGGCTGGTTGGCTTCATCATCCCCAGCCAAGAGAGGCGGCCACGAGCCACTTCGTCCATCTTCTCCTCTGCTGCCTCCACCCCGCCGGCATCTCATACGTTGACGTCGCTGCATTTTCTTCTTGCGAACAGTCGAAAGGGAGTGGGAGCCCTGGGAGGTTGAGGATGGAGCTTGAGTAGGCTCGAAGGAAGGCGAAACCATGGGCGGTAAAGGAGGACAAGCAGGCAGAGAAGGATTGAGCTCAGAGGCGGAATGCAGTGGCGGAATGTTGGGGCTACTCAGAGCCGATTGCGCATTCTTATTGCAGGGAGAGTCTAAACGAAGGTGCAAGAAAAATGGAGGGCTAGAGCTGAGCAGTTTGGGCAAATTGAAAGCCAGAGCGAGGGAATGGGCATGCGACATTCTCATTGATAGCTCCAAGCACGGGAGATTAATGTTGAGCAAGTGGAGGAGTGGCGTCGAACGGGCCTCCTGCAGGTCTTTAATGGCGAAGGTACTGCATGCGGGCGACGACAAGTGGCTAAGACAGCTGTTGCAATCCACGCCTTCCACCGACAAGCTGCTATTCATCACCCGCATCCGGGATTCTTTTTCTTTTTTATTATCATATATTGATAATACATATTAATAATTGAGGTATTTTCATGATTGCTTATAAATTTATTAAGATGGTTTGGATTAATAATTGGATAAAAATGATTCCATGGCAACCCAAAAAATATATAAAACAATCCAAAAAAACAGGAAGAAACCATAACATATAATAATGAAATGTACAATTGACATTGATCATAATTAACATCGTGCAAATTAATTACTAAGTAAAAAGTAATTAAAAAAAAAAATCAATTTTAAACAATGAATAACTTAAATATGTAAAAATCAATTCCCCTTAAATCAAATACTTTTAAAATAATTTCAAGAAAATTCATTTTTAAATAATGGAAATAAAAAAATTAGTTAAATCCATTTACCATATACATGTATATATATAGTTTATTTGATTTATTTGTTTTTCAATATTTCTTTTAAATTTGTGCCATTTCTAATATTACATCTTTCTTGGTTATTATAATATAAAAATAATATATTCTCATTTTGAAACACCTTAAAAAGCAAAAGTTTTTTTTGAGAACTTGTTAGGCCGATAGGCCTCCTCTTTTGAAAGAGATACAGTTTTCCATCGTCAACATATTTAATGTGCGGCTGACACTTGTACCCTGGGAGTTTTAACCTCTGGCTGACACCTGTTGCATGACACCTGTTCTCCCAAATCCTTCCGACCGGTCATGGCAGTCCAGAAATGATGAATCTCCGAGTTCCACTACAACCGATTCAGAAATAATGCCGCCTTTTTCCGACTGCAGTCCAGAAACGCTGAAGATTCAAAAATACTGCCGCCTTTTTCCGACTTTCACAATGCCGCCTTCCAATTTCTTCACATTGATTCTGCATAATCTAATTAACTGTTCTCATCTTCAGAAAACCCAAAATTATCTTCACCCACAGAAGAAGAAATCGCTAACGCAGAGCACAGTCGCCAGCAACGCAGAAGAGCAGGTAATGCCCTTTCTTTCTTCATCATTTTACTTCTGACACTATTTCTGTTCTGGTCATCTTCCAGCTACTCTGCTTTCCGAGTTTCCTTTAGCTTGGAGTTTTAGAGGTTTCCAGAAGTTGATACTTATGGTCTAAATTCCACACTTAAGATCTTTAACATGAATTTATTTCATATTACATGCATTGTAATTTGAGATCTGAACTTATTAGTTCTGACCCAGTTCGCTTTCTTTGATTTGGAGCATTTGGAAGTTGTTGTTGGAGCTTTTTAAGGCATTTATTTCAATTGCAATATGTTGAATATTCCTAGCATCACTTAGAAGTGATTCATTGTTTTGTATTGATATAGCAGTGACTTTTGTTCCTGAGACCAAAGCTTTGGTTCCTTGTTGGTCTGTGCATTTTCAAGCATACATAGGTCAAATGTAACTCAATATCCAAATTTATCAATCTGCCATAAAAAGTCTCCTGCTGAGGATTTGGGTTTAATGCTTTCTGATTTCTCCCCTTCCAGCCGTGTCCACAATGACTCCAGCTTGTTTATGCCATTTCCTTCTCCTCCATATCTGCCAACTGTTTTCATGCGAGGCTATATATAGGGAGTCTTACTATAGATTGATGTGCCAAAATAATATTTGATGATTGGAGGCATTTCTTCATTATTGTTCCATTTCCTTCATTTCATTAACTCGACAGACTGCCTTGAGACTATGCTGACCACATTGGAGGGTTTTTCCAACTACTTCCATCAAAATTGGGCACACTATTCATAGTTCCACACAGGCATTTAAATTTCCAGGAGCTTTCACAACCTTAACGGGAAGCAATCAACCCCCAGGTTTTATGTAATAACTACAAATCTAACTACCATCCAGCTATTGCTTTAAGAGTTTCCTTTAGCTTGGAGTTTAGATTTTTCAGTGATACTTATGGTCTAAAATTCCACACTTTACATCTTTAACGAAGATTTATTTCATATTACATGCATTGTAATATGAGATTTGAACAGTAGTTCGGCCGGTTCTTTCTTTGATTTGGAGCATTTGGCAGTTGTTGTTGGAGCTTTTTAAGGCATTTATTTCAATTGCAATATGTTGAATATTCCCAACATCACTTAGAAGTGATTCATTGTTTTGTATTGATGTAGCAGTGACTTTTGTTCCTGAGACCAAAGCTTTGGTTCCTTGTTGGTCTGTACATTTTCAAGCATACATAGGTCAAATGTAACTCAATATCCAAATTTATCAATCTGCCATAAAAAGTCTCCTGTTGAGGATTTGGGTTTAATGCTTTCTGATTTCTCCCCTTTCAGCCGTGTCCACAATGACTTCAGCTTGTTTATGCCATTTCCTTCTCCTCCATATCTGCCACCTGTTTTACGCCCAACCCCATGTCATCGCCTAAGATGCCTCCTCTGGATTTGCAGTGACCATCCAACTCTATAATTATTGCAGTGACCGAACAATGAGAGCTCAAAGTAATATCATCATTAGAAGCTTTACACAATCTTCGTCTTCCAGCTACTCTGCTTTCTGAGTTTCCTTTAGCTTGGAGTTTTAGAGGTTTCAAGAAGTTGATACTTATGGTCTAAATTCCACACTTAAGATCTTTAACAGGAATTTATTTCATATTACATGCATTGTAATTTGAGATCTGAACTTATTAGTTCTGACCCAGTTCGCTTTCTTTGATTTGGAGCATTTGGCAGTTGTTGTTGGAGCTTTTTAAGGCATTTATTTCAATTGCAATATGTTGAATATTCCCAGCATCACTTAGAAGTGATTCATTGTTTTGTATTGATATAGCAGTGACTTTTGCTCCTGAGACCGAAGCTTTGGTTCCTTGTTGGTCTGTGCATTTTCAAGCATACATAGGTGAAATGTAACTCAATATCCAAATTTATCAATCTGCCATAAAATGTCTCCTGCTGAGGATTTGGGTTTAATGCTTTATGATTTCTCCCCTTCCAGCCGTGTCCACAATGACTCCAGCTTGTTTATGCCATTTCCTTCTCCTCCATATCTGCCAGTTGTTTTCATGCGAGGCTATATATAGGGATTCTTACTATAGATTGATGTGCCAAAATAATATTTGATGATTGGAGGCATTTCTTCATTATTGTTCCATTTCCTTCATTTCATTAACTCGGCAGAGTGCCTTGAGACTATGCTGACCACATTGGAGGGTTTTTCCAACTACTTCCATCAAAATTGGGCACACTATTCATAGTTCCACACAGGCATTTAAATTTCCAAGAGCTTTCACAACCTTAACGGGAAGCAATCAACCCCAGGTTTTATGTAATAACTACAAATCTAACTACCATCCAGCTACTCTGCTTTCTGAGTTTCCTTTAGCTTGGAGTTTTAGAGATTTCCAGAAGTTGATACTTATGGTCTAAATTCCACACTTAAGATCTTTAACAGGAATTTATTTCATATTACATGCATTGTAATATGAGATCAACTTATTAGTTCTGACCCAGTTCGCTTTCTTTGATTTGGAGCATTTGGCAGTTGTTGTTGGAGCTTTTTAAGGCATTTATTTCAATTGCAATATGTTGAATATTCCCAGCATCACTTAGAAGTGATTCATTGTTTTGTATTGATATAGCAGTGACTTTTGCTCCTGAGACCGAAGCTTTGGTTCCTTGTTGGTCTGTGCATTTTCAAGCATACATAGGTGAAATGTAACTCAATATCCAAATTTATCAATCTGCCATAAAATGTCTCCTGCTGAGGATTTGGGTTTAATGCTTTATGATTTCTCCCCTTCCAGCCGTGTCCACAATGACTCCAGCTTGTTTATGCCATTTCCTTCTCCTCCATATCTGCCAGTTGTTTTCATGCGAGGCTATATATAGGGATTCTTACTATAGATTGATGTGCCAAAATAATATTTGATGATTGGAGGCATTTCTTCATTATTGTTCCATTTCCTTCATTTCATTAACTCGGCAGAGTGCCTTGAGACTATGCTGACCACATTGGAGGGTTTTTCCAACTACTTCCATCAAAATTGGGCACACTATTCATAGTTCCACACAGGCATTTAAATTTCCAAGAGCTTTCACAACCTTAACGGGAAGCAATCAACCCCAGGTTTTATGTAATAACTACAAATCTAACTACCATCCAGCTACTCTGCTTTCTGAGTTTCCTTTAGCTTGGAGTTTTAGAGATTCCCAGAAGTTGATACTTATGGTCTAAATTCCACACTTAAGATCTTTAACAGGAATTTATTTCATATTACATGCATTGTAATATGAGATCTGAACTTATTAGTTCTGACCCAGTTCTTTCTTTGATTTGGAGCATTTGGCAGTTGTTGTTGGAGCTTTTTAAGGCATTTATTTCAATTGCAATATGTTGAATATTCCCAGCATCACTTAGAAGTGATTCATTTTTTTGTATTGATATAGCAGTGACTTTTGTTCCCGAGACCAAAGCTTTGGTTCCTTGTTGGTCTGTACATTTTCAAGCATACATAGGTCAAATGTAACTCAATATCCAAATTTATCAATCTGCCATAAAAAGTCTTCTGCTGAGGATTTGGGTTTAATGCTTTCTGATTTCTCCCCTTCCAGCTGTGTCCACAATGACTCCAGCTTATTTATGCCATCTCCTTCTCCTCCATATCTGCCAGTTGTTTTCATGCGAGGCTATATATAGGGAGTCTTACTATAGATTGACGTGCCAAAATAATATTTGATGATTGGAGGCATTTCTTCATTATTGTTCCATTTCCTTCATTTCATTAACTCGGCAGAGTGCCTTGAGACTATGCTGACCACATTGGAGGGTTTTTCCAACTACTTCCATCAAAATTGGGCACACTATTCATAGTTTCACACAAGCATTTAAATTTCCAGGAGCTTTCACAACCTTAACGGGAAGCAATCAACCCCAGGTTTTATGTAATAACTACAAATCTAACTACCATGTAAACTATTAAGAATATCTGAGTTACATAGATAGCCCCAATTTTTTCCCTCAGTTGACAGTTGTTCTGAGACCTAAGAACATTGATACATCCACAACGTTTTTCATTCAAGGTATTTCCTCAAGCCAGTGTAGAAAGGATTATCTCTTACGACTCACTGTTCGCCTTGAATTTACACAATATTCTAGCAAATCCCTTAAGAGCATACCACTGGTCTATTTCTTATCATACCTGCATCAGTGTGGCTTGTGTAACTATTGTCTCACCCTTTGAAGATTGTTGGTTGTCATATCTGCAAGATTTTTGCTGTTTGGTGTTTACCATGTCAGAGACCACAGGTTTCATGCATTGTTATTAGCCTTTCCATTATTGATTCTAGAAAGTTGTTTTGACAACCAATTCTTATTAGGACAAGTAGCTTGTTAATAATAGTAATAGAATAATAATAATCTGATTTTAAATTCTTGTAGTAAAAATTGGCACTTTTTTTTTTTTCAAAACGTCGTGATTTTTTCGAATCATGTTTAAATTGCGATTTTCGCAACACTGGTCTAAACATAACACCAATTTGGTATATGTGACCCCATATTTGTTTGTGGGACAAGGGACCTGTTTCCTCAGTCGTTTTACTGCTAGAGTGTAAGGAGGTGTGCAAACTATACTCCTCTCTGGATTTCAATCTGTGACCTCTAGGAGGAAACATAGATGGCAAACATTAACAGTAATATGACAGGAATCAGATATTCAGCTCAAGTGATCAATACTTTTGGAATGCCCAAGTAAATATGCACACCCTGAATGGAGGGTATTTTGTTATGGGAATAGATGGCAAATAAAATGTTTTGTATTTATTTTTAAAGAGAATATTTTCTATATATTTTTAAAAGTGGTTGGTCTTAACATTTTTAAGGGATATGGTGAGAGGATATATTTCCCATTAGATAAAGAAATATGGATGGTAAAGAACTAGAGGTGTACACACTATACTCCTCTCTAGATTTGAACCTGTAACCTCTAGGAGGAAACATAGATGGCAAACATTAACACTAATATCACAGGAATCAGATATTCACCTCAAGTGATCAATACTTTTGGAATAACCACCATCATTTTTTTCACCAATTGCCAATTCATCAGACACCGAACAATGAGAGCTCAAAGTAATATCATCATTAGAAGCTTTACAAAATCTTCGTCTTCCAGCTACTCTGACTTTACCTGTGTTCTTCCCTGTACATTCGAGACAAACTGAAGAATAATAAACAGACAACTACAATTGTTTCTTACTTTTTGGGGGAAATAAAAAGGAAAATTTTACTAATAATACAGAGTGTGCATAGTTACAGACTAATCATGCTGCCAAGGGAGTAAAGTTCGAGGTATGAAATGCTTGTTTTAACTCTTGATGTACAAAAGACATGATATTCTTCATTGATGCTGTTATATTATCACAATGCTTTAGATTGATATAAGAGGCATTGCCTATGCTAGAAACATATCAGAGCTTCAATAGACATCACCGCTGGCAATTTAGTATATATCAAATATCCAAGACAGTCCAGAGAGCTCTTCAACTAGCATATGGCTATACTTCAAGCTGATCAATCCAGATCGTGTAATTTGAGGTCAACAGAGTATTAAGCCATCTACTCCATTTTTCCAAAATTCAATATTTTCAACATCTACCCTTAATGGCATGTTTTAATAAGGGAATTTTCCAAGTCCTGGATGAAGAGATACCCCTGGGACATATAAATAAACTTAAGGAAATCCATCTTATGTGCCACCTCAGTCACATATGATGTTTCCCAAAACAACGTTCAACAAAATAAAATCTCACAACCAAATTGACCTTATCTGGTTTTGGGCCTCAGGTTCCATGGATTTGGGTTGGGATTGTGGTTGGGGTTGACTTTGCTTCTCGTGCTTACACAATGCCGTATGAGATATGAACTTATTAGTTCTGACCCAGTTCTTTCTTTGATTTGGAGCATTTGGCAGTTGTTGTTGGAGCTTTTTAAGGCATTTATTTCAATTGCAATATGTTGAATATTCCCAACATCACTTAGAAGTGATTCATTGTTTTGTATTGATATAGCAGTGACTTTTGTTCCTGAGACCAAAGCTTTGGTTCCTTGTTGGTCTGTACATTTTCAAGCATACATAGGTCAAATGTAACTCAATATCCAAATTTATCAATCTGCCATAAAAAGTCTCCTGCTGAGGATTTGGGTTTAATGCTTTCTGATTTCTCCCTTTCCAGCCGTGTCCACAATGACTCCATCTTGTTTATGCCATTTCCTTCTCCTTCATATCTGCCAGTTGTTTTCATGCGAGGCTATATATAGGGAGTCTTACTATAGATTGATGTGCCAAAATAATATTCGATGATTGGAGGCATTTCTTCATTATTGTTCCATTTCCTTCATTTCATTAACTCGGCAGAGTGCCTTGAGACCATGCTGACTACATTGGAGGGTTTTTCCAACTACTTCCATCAAAATTGGGCACACTATTCATAGTTCCACACAGGCATTTAAATTTCCAGGAGCTTTCACAACCTTAACGGGAAGCAATCAACCCTAGGTTTTATGTAATAACTACAAATCTAACTACCATGTAAACTATTAAGAATATCTGAGTTACATAGATAGCCCCAATTTTTTCCCTCAGTTGACAGTTGTTCTGAGACCTAAGAACATTGATACATCCACAAAATTTTTCATTCAAGGTATTTCCTCAAGCCAGTGTAGAAAGGATTATCTCTTATGACTCACTGTTCGCCTTGAATTTACACAATATTCTAGCAAATCCCTTAAGAGCATACCACTGGTCTATTTCTTATCATACCTGCATCAGTGTGGCTTGTGTAACTATTGTCTCGCCCTTTGAAGATTGTTGGTTGTCATATCTGCAAGATTTTTGCTGTTTGGTGTTTATACCATGTCAGAGACCACAGGTTTCATGCATTGTTATTAGCCTTTCCATTATTGATTCTAGAAAGTTGTTTTGACAACCAATTCTTATTAGGACAAGTAGCTTGTTAATAATAGTAATAGAATAATAATAATCTGATTTTAAATTCTTGTAGTAAAAATTGGCACTTTTTTTTTTTTTTTTTCAAAACGTCGTGATTTTTTCGAATCATGTTTAAATTGCGATTTTCGCAACACTGGTCTAAACATAACACCAATTTGGTATATGTGACCCCATCTTTGTTTGTGGGACAAGGGACTTGTTTCCTCAGTCGTTTTACTGCTAGAGTGTAAGGAGGTGTGCAGACTATACTCCTCTCTGGATTTCAATCTGTGACCTCTAGGAGGAAACATAGATGGCAAAAATTAACAGTAATATGACAGGAATCAGATATTCAGCTCAAGTGATCAATACTTTTGGAATGCCCAAGTAAATATGCACACCATGAATGGAGGGTATTTTGTTATGGGAATAGATGGCAAATAAAATGTTTTGTATTTATTTTTAAAGAGAATATTTTCTATATATTTTTAAAAGTGGTTGGTCTTAACATTTTCAAGGGATATGGTGAGAGGATATATTTCCCATCAGATAGAGAAATATGGATGGTAAAGAACTAGAGGTGTACACACTATACTCCTCTCTAGATTTGAACCTGTAACCTCTAGGAGGAAACATAGATGGCAAACATTAACACTAATATCATAGGAATCAGATATTCACCTCAAGTGATCAATACTTTTAGAATAACCACCATTATTTTTTTCACCAATTGCCAATTCATCAGACACCGAACAATGAGAGCTCAAAGTAATATCATCATTAGAAGCTTTACAAAATCTTCGCCTTCCAGCTACTCTGACTTTACCTGTGTTCTTCCCTGTACATTTGAGACAAACTGAAGCATAATAAACAGATAACTACAATTGTTTCTTACTTTTTGGGGGAAATAAAAAGGAAAATTTTACTAATAATACAGAGTGTGCATAGTTACAGACTAATCATGCTGCCAAGGGAGTAAAGTTCCAAGTATGAAATGCTTATTTTGACTCTTGATGTACAAAAGACATGATATTATTCATTGATGTTGTTATATTATCACAATGCTTTAGATTGATATAAGAGGCATTGCCTATGCTAGAAACATATCAGAGCTTCAATAGACATCACCGCTGGCAATTTAGTATATATCAAATATCCAAGACAGTCCAGAGAGCTCTTCAACTAGCATATGGCTATACTTCAAGCTGATCAGTCCAGATCGTGTAATTTGAGGTCAACAGAGTATTAAGCCATCTACTCCATTTTTCCAAAATTCAATATTTTCAACATCTTCCCTGAATGGCATGTTTTAATAAGGGAGTTTTCCAAGTCCTGGATGAAGAGATACCCCTGGGACATATAAATAAACTTAAGGAAATCCATCTCATGTGCCACCTCAGTCACATAGGATGTTTCCCAAAACAACGTTCAACAAAATAAAATCTCACAACCAAATTGATCTTATCTGGTTTTGGGCCTCAGGTTCCATGGATTTGGGTTGGGATTGTGGTTGGGGTTGACTTTGCTTCTCGTGCTTACACAGTGCCGTATATCAGCCTCTGCAATTCACTATATACAGCTACAACAATGCAACTATGAACTCTCGATACCAGCTAGGATAGTCTTCCCTAGAGTTGTACAATTTAGCTCAGGATAGTCTTCCCTGGAGTTGTAATATATGTCTATATGCTTGTCGTCAGACGAATTGACATAACAATTCAGTGATTTTTTTTTTTTTTAATTCTTTCATATCTGTATCAAACCTTTGCCATGTTTGTAGGCATGTCTTAGAGCCTAAATTAATTGCACATTCCTCTGTATTTTATTCCAATAAATATTTGTAACTCTGCTTGCTCGAACAAATCCTCCAGAAAATCACAAATTTAGTGATCATATCTAAGGGAGTCATCTGTTTTAGTACCACGGTTCCCGCGTGCAAAACATGGATTTCTAAGGAGACATGGATTTATTGTGGCCTCCTCTTTATTATTCCATTTAATTATAGATCTAAGTGTTCATTATGGATAAATCTATTAGATAACGATTACATAAATGCTAATTTATGCTTTGCTTACAATTTATTTAATGCATTAATATCTCTTCCAATGCATTAAAATAAATTGCAGGTACTACCATTGCAAATCAAAAATTTGGACTTTGTTACCGTGATGGAGCCAATTTTGACCGAGAATGCCATCCTGAAATTGCTAGATGGTTCGACTGAGATGCAACCTCTACTGCAAGTAGTGAACATCGAATCTGTCTATTCATAAAAAACCAGCGCTTCCCACTACCACATCACTCTCTTTGATGGCACATATCAACACATGACTTTGCTCCCATTTGCTTATGGTGCACAAGTCGCATCTGAAGACATTCAGATCGGTTCAATCATTTCACTTAGAAAATCAACTTGCACAGTGTCCCAAAACTCTACGTAAGATTAAGCTTTCTTTTGAACTTTTCCCTTTACTCTCTTTGCATTATTTCTGAATAAAATATCAATTTAACGTTCATTTTAATTTTAAGTAATTTCTTCATCCATTTCAGATCCATTCGCATTCTAGAACTTGAAGTTGTGTACCGTAGCAGACCTTTGGTTAAGGACTTGTCATCGCTATTGCATGCACAGGCAAGAGAATCTCATTCAAGTTCTTCATCATCACAAAATATTCTTCCAAATACTTCAACTCCAACAAGCACACCTACAACATCGCTTGTACCATTTACATCACTCAATCTGTACCGGAAATATTGGTCGATTCAAGGTAGAGTATTATCAAAAACACCATTGAAAAACTACAACACTGCACGTGGGTCAGGAAAATTTTTCGGCTTTGACCTCATTGGTCGTGACAAAGATGAAATCCATCTTTCTGCATTTGCTGATTTAGCTGAATCTGTGTACAATCTCATTGAAGTTGGGCAACTATATATTGTCTCCAACGAAACAATAAAGCAAACAAACCCAAACTACAACCATCTAAACAACAAATGGGAGATTTACTTGCTTGCTACATCAACTGTGACACCATGTTTAGAAGATGATCCAAGCTTTCCTTACCAAAGCTTTCATTTCAGGACTATTGTTGAAGTCAAATCCACAAACACAAATACGCTTGTCGATGTTCTTGGTGTCGTTACCTCCACCTCCCCTGCTTCTACAATAAGGAGAAGAGATGGAACTGAAATATTAAAAAAAACAATAGCATTGAAGGACAAGTCAGGTTTCAGCATTGATTTAACAATATGGGGAGATCAATGTCTCTCTATAGGAAAGGACCTTGCTGGAATCCACTCCTCTGACAACCCACCAATCCTTTGTGTCAAAGGAGGCCGGGTAACTGAATTTAATGGAATCACCATTGGGACAATTTCCACTACCGCTCTTCTTATAAATCCAGACATTGAAGAAACTCAACAACTCCAATCTTGGTTCCGTGATACAGGATACAACTCTTCATCTCCTTCATTGAGCAGAAATTATACTATGTCTTCCAAGCGAGCTTTACCACAAAAGACCATTCAGGAAATATGTAGCAAGGAAATCTTTGAGAAAGCAATATGGGTTTCGGTTCATGCCACAATAACTCGTCTACGCATGGACGATTTCTATTTTCTTGCTTGTCCATTGGATTACAATGGGAAACAATGCATGAAAAAAGTAAGCCACCATTCTAACAATCTCTGGCATTGTACAAAATGCAATGGTGACTTTTCAGAATGCGACTACCGTTACAAACTAAAGATCGAATTGCATGACCACACTGCCTAGCTTCAAAATGTCACTGTCTTCAATGATGCGGGAAATGAACTCATGGGGATCACAGCTAAAGACTTGTTCCTCCTTTCCATTGAACCAGCTGATCTTTAGAAAATATGTAGTCGTATATCAGGCCGTCACTTCTCTCTGTCACTTTCCATTAAAAAAGAAAACTACAATGGTGTTGAGCATTTCCAATCTATTCTGCTAAGTTCAGAAGAAATTCACTATGATGATGCATGCACGAAAATCCTAAAAGACATTGCCACACTTACCATTTCACAACGCTCTGTTGCTCGTCGCCTTTGACCTCAGTTCTTATATGTACACCTTTTTATTTCTCTAGATAGAAAAGAACATCCCTTTATAGTTCCTTTCTCCATACCATTGTAAAATACAACCATGTTGTTGTACTGAACAGTTACTTTTACAATAAATTTTCTGAATGACTACAACTATGTATATTTACCCTTTCACATTTCAATAATATAAATACTTATGTTTGGCACTACAAAAAAGGTTTATACCGACATCTATTTCAAAGTGATTTTAAACTCTTTCTAGCACTTATTTTTACTTATTTAGAAATTCCAGCTTTCAACACAATGTCATACATTTCATATGCATTCATACCTCAATTTGTAATTTTTAATTCTCACACCTCATCCCTAACATAGATTTATTTCTACTTTGTTAGATATGTCATCAAACAATGAAGATGCGGAAAAAAAAGCACGACGTCGCCTTCTTTATGCTCAAAACAAAGAAGCGATAAATGCGCGGCGACGATTATAAAAAATGAAAAGAGACTCCCTCTTCCCAAAACCTATATAACCCCCCCCTCAATGAAGAACACCGTCGCTTTAGGCAAAAAATAGATAGCCTTTCTCCATTGCATGTTTGCACACTATGCAAAGAATCATATCCAGGAATGAAGACAAAATGTTCAAATGGTACCCTTTCTTGTTCCCGATGTGCAACCTCAAAAAATTCAAACCGTTTCACTCATGCCAACAACATGGACCCTGGCGAACAACCATATGTCCTTCAGAATTTAACACAAATTGAAGAAATGTTGATTGCACGTGTAAATCCGATTCTACAAGTAACGCATGCTCGTGGTGGTCAATACAAATATAGCAGCCATACAATCAGCTTCCCTCAAGACATTACTGCTATTGCGAAATATCTACCTCGCCTTGTTTCTGAATTAGATGTCCTCATTGTTAGAAGACAAAACCCTTCTCAAACATCTTATGAATTCATTGTTTGTAAATCACGTGTTCTAGCAGCACTAGAATAAAAACTCACTCATGATCCCTACTACAAAGATGTTGAACTCAACCCATCTGCAATTTCCGCTCTACCAGATCAACCTACTGATATTTCTGATCTTGTTCATAATGTAACCACGTCTTCATTTATACCCCAGGAAAACATGGTCGATTCTACTCATGATCTTGATGCCATTCTACCTTCATTAGATATCCAACCTTCTTCATTTGTTCCAATTCTTCCAAACTCCTGTAATGAACTTGATCGCATTCATGCTTACTTGCACTCCACAAATTCGGAATCAACAAATTCAATTGATTGGCCTACAATATCTCTATCTCCTATCAATGAATACACCACTGAGGGCCTCTTCTCCATGGCATTTCCCACACTTTTCCCAACAGGCATTGCCATGATCGCACAACCAAGAATTACAAAAGTTGAGCTACACGAATATGCCTGTCACCTGTTACGCTACCATGATAATCGCTTCGGCCGGCATCCAAGATTCCGTTACTACATATATAACATGCTGATGCGCCACCGTAGCCAATCAAATGCCAATGTTTTTGTTAAAAAAAACATCGAAAACAATTTGCCAACAACTGTATCAGATTTGCAGCAATATCTTCACGACCTTCCAAATTCAAAAATTCCAGAAATGGTCATGCACTTTGCCTCATCCCTACGAGGTACACACTCTTTCTGGAACAAGCGTCGTAATGAGTTAACTGACATGATCACACAGCTTGGGAGCCCAACGTTTTTCTTCACTCTAAGTGCTGATGATACCAAATGGCCTGATCTGCACAATATTATGCCTGCCGAGGTGCCCTCCAATACAAATTCTCATTACAGGTGGAGAATTCAAAATATAATTAACAATCCACATTTAACATCCCAATACATGCATTGCAGATTTACAATTTTCCTCGAGGAAGTTTTACAAAAAGGCCTCCATGCAACCAACTATTGGTGCAAGTACTTTTGATTACCATTACTTTTTAAACAAAATATTAAACTTTAGTAGAATTAAACAATAATATTTTTCGAAATTTCATACAGATACGAATGGCAGCATCGAGGATCTGCACACATACATGGATTCCTGTGGTTGAAAGATGCACCAAATATGGACTCCCTCAATTGGAACAATGAGATAGAAGTTCTCAATGCTCAAAAATATTTTTACCATTATGTAACTGCTTGGAACCCACGACAACTCCAACATTGCACAGCTTTACTCCACCAATCAGCAGAGCAGGACCCATGTCTTCTCAACACACAATCAATATTTGCATCAACACAGACAGATGACTATGAAGAGCTTGTCAACTGTGTCCAACGCTATACAAAGTGCCATGCATCTTCTTGTCTTCGCAAAAAAAACAAAGTTCTTACATGTCGCTACGGAGTACCATGGGAGTTAACTCCCACATCTTCACTGCTAATGGACAATAAAGGTTAGAAAATCTACAAGCCTGCACGTAACGATGATAGATTGAACATTCATAATGCCGATCTACTTTCCATGTGGAGAGCAAATGTTGATTGTCAGCCAGTGCTTTCATGCCATGCCGTGTTAGCTTATATTTCTAAATATGCAGCCAAAGCAGAAACAAATTCAGAAAGCTATAGCCAAATGTTATTTCGCCTCTTGAACAACGTCGCTCCAGAAGCACCTACTGTCACTGTTGTGCGAAAACTCCTTACAGAAAGCATAGCAGAAAGAGATATTGGAGCACAAGAAATATGCCATATGTTGCAAAAATTACCTCTCACATTCTGTAGTCGTACATTTGTATCTCTAAATGTTAATAGAACTGTATTCAGACGTGTTCTAGATGGTTCTGAAAATCCACCCTCAACACCACCATTTATTATCGCATACATGAATAGGCCTTCTTCATTAGATCAATTGCCCCTCATAGAAGCTGCACGCTCTTGGTCATTTTCTCCTCGTCGTAGACAAAACCAGTGGAAACAAATTTCTCCTCCCATAGTTCTCCATATCTTGCCACGATACACCACAATCCCTTCCCCTACTGATCCAAGCTACACGAACTTCTGCTGGACTGAATTAATATTGTATTTCCCCTTCCGTACCCTCCCCAATGACATTGGATGCAGCAATGAGGAAATCATTGCACATTGGGAACAAAAGAAAGGAACATATACAGCATGGCATGTTGACCGTGAAAATGAAAACCCACAATCTCCACAATCAGAAGATGAATCTACTCCTGTATCTAGCCCTCCTAACATCCCCCTTGACCCTGTTCAAATGAATGAATGGGAAATCGTCTCTCACCTTCACCCAGGCGAGAACATCGTAATTTATGCCCTTGAAATCATTGGCAATCGTGAATTTGACCTCAACCATCATTGGTCTCATACTTCCCTACCTCTCCACTTGCAAGAAACTGCCATCAATTTCATTGAATATAATCGCTCATCTATTCAAAATCAACATCATCCCTCTTCAAACCTTTCCGTAAATCACAATTTATCTCCTAACCAACAAAAAGCTTTCACACATATTACTTCTGATTTCAAAAACCCTCTTCCACAACCCCCAACTAGAACCATTATACAAGGGATAGCCGGAACGGGCAAATCTGCTCTAATAAAATCTCTACAACATGCATTCATCGAACTCTCCTCACCAAATATAAGCCCATTGTTGGTACTTGCACCTACCGGTGTTGCAGCTTTCAACATAAATGCACTTACAATTCATTCTGCCCTTCACATCCCTATCCAAACAATGCATCCTCTTGAAGGACAACCACTCCTCCACCTCCAAGAACAACTCCGCCATATTCAGTACATACTCATTGATGAAATGAGTTTTATTGGGCCAAAAATGCTTTCCCGTATTGATGATCGCTTACGAGAGGCCTTTCCCCTCCATCGAAATGCACCATTTGGTAATCGATCCATTATCCTTGTTGGGGATTTAGGCCAGCTACCACCTGTAAAAGACATTCCTCTTTATGCTGGCACATCACGTGGTACTGCACTTTGACGCAGCTTTGATATAGTCATTACGCTCACAACTATTTTTCGCCAGCAAGGTGCTAACCCTTCCCAAATTGCCTTCCGCAACATTCTCACAAATCTCAGGGATGGGACATCTACAATCGAAGATTGTAAGCTACTAATGTCAAGAACAGATTCCTCTATTACACATGAAGATAAAAAAAAGATTTGAGGACTCCATGCATTTATATGCAACAAACAGTTCAGTTGCCTTGCATAACAAATCAATGTTGAATAAATTACACAAACCAGTGGCTGTGTGCTCAGCGGAGAAACATGTGGAACAAACATTCACTACATCTGAAGAAGAACAACTAGACAGAACACTCCTGTTATGCAATGGACAAAAATTTATGCTTACCTGCAATTTATGGGTACATGCAGGGCTTGTAAATGGCGCACTTGGCACAGTCATTTCAATATGCTATGCACCTGACTCAAAGCCTCCAGAATTGCCATCCTTCGTGGTCGTTGATTTCAAACAATACAGAGGAACAGCATGGGACATTGCACACCCCACATATGTGCCCATTTCTCCTATCACAAGGGGCACACGTCGACAGATACCACTTCGAATGGCATGGGCTTTAACAATACACAAGTCATAGGGAATGACATTAGATAAAGCAACAATTAACATTGGCCCGAAAGAACGCCAAGGTCTAACATTCACCGCCATTTCAAGAGTTAGATCTCTAACAGACCTTCGAATCCATCCACCATTTCCATTTTCACGCATTTCACGCATGAAAGAAAATCCACATCTACAACGCAGAAAGCAAGAAGAGTCGTTGCTCACATCGAAATCTATATAGACAAATACAATCTGTCCAACAATACACTCTTCATTGCATCTTCTCCAAGAGGTAACCAAACCCTCACCTTATCCAAACTGCATATACAATTACTTTTTTTTTACATTTGTTCTATTACTCATTATGCCCCTAATGTTTAAAATAATTTTATGATTACTTTAGTTATTTTTGAACTCTATAATTAGTTTACTTTTACCATTCGTTAACACTAACAATAACTATTTACCTTCTTTCATGCTAAATAGATATGGATTCAAGGGATTTAAACATCCTCTATGAATGCTGCCAGGAGATTCACCAGCATGAACAAACTTTACATGATATACAACTCAGATTCCTTTCACCCCATTCATTGCCTCTGTACCATTTGCGTGGAACTATTGCACTATTGCAAAAGATTCGAAGAATTCTAAGGAAAACAATCCACATAAATGAAAGAGATAGACAACGGAAAATGCGAGCTGAATGGCAAGAACTCCTTTCTGAACATGGAGTCACTATAGACACCAATTGGTGTTGCCGATGCCGTGCATCATCATGTATTTATGATTAGATATTTACTTTCAACAAACTTTTGTTGTACACATGTATATATCTCTTCACCTTCAAATTTGTATATCTATGTGAATATAAATTATAATCCATTCTGTTTCAAGGTTTTCACATTTAACTTTATATTTGTCAACATATTTAGATATTTACTTTCAACAAACTTTTGTTGTACACATGTATATATCTCTTCACCTTCAAATTTGTATATCTATGTGAATATAAATTATAATCCATTTCGTTTCAAGGTTTTCACATTTTCCTCATGCTATTATGTTCTATTCTATCTTGAAAACTTTATATTTGTCAACATATTTAATACTCACCTTCTACAGACAGTTGTAACTTGTAAGTTAACTTCAGTAGATCATTAAATATTTGGTATACTTGCCAACTATCCGTAAATGCTAAACTCCTCCCAGGTTGCTATTAATAGAGGGCTTCCCCTTCTATTTCTCAGGAGCAGATCTAATATATGCAGTAATTCTTTTCTTCCTTCTATTAATTTTCAGTCTATATTATTATCTTTCTATTCTGTTCTCCGTAACGATGTTATAATCTTGCTGTATCTGGTTTGATTCCACATTACTGAAAGTCACCACACTTTCAGGTTTTCATATTTCTCTCATTGTCTGACATTACTTTTTGCATACACGTTCTAAAACACACGCATGATGTATTTCCAAACATGTCCATTAAAAAATGGTATTTGTATGGGAAACTGTATATAGAATTTGTTCAAGCTTCATGACTATATTTGTGCCTTGTTCCCTTTTTGCTTTAAAATACAATTGACCCCGCCCTCAAACTTGTTAGGGAGAATGAGATTACTGGTACCATGCCAACCCCATCAATTTCAAGGCACTTTTAGTTACCTACTTTTGATAAAATAATGCAGCAGCAGTAACGTTAATGCAACCATACTTAATAGTAACAGCCATACAAAGGAATACATTTATGTTATCACATAGATTGAAGAATGTAAACTACAATTACTTAAAATTATTAATTAACAAGCAATACTCCTATCGGCCTCTCCTTGCACCTCCTGGGGCAACTACTAGTAATAATATATTCTCATTTTGAAGCACTTCAAAAAGCCAAAGTTTAGTTTGAGAACTTATAATTATGACCAAAATTCCAACCTCTTAAGAAATTATCCCGGTTTAAAAAACAACGTTTTTTAAATCTTGAAAAGTTATAGTTAAAAATAAATAAATAATAAAAAATAAAAATAACAATTATTTTTCATTCTTACAAATAAATTATAAAATCTAAAGCTCTACATCGAAGATATCTCAAATAGGTTAATTGTATATTTGAGTTTATGTTAATTGAAAATTTAAACATATAATATCCTAATATATAATATGGTTAAATTTAACATGGTCAAGTTTTGTTTGAGAATTTATAATTATGACCAAAATTCCAGTGTCTTAAAAAATTATCCCGGTTTAGAAAACAACGCTTTTTAAATCTTGAAAAGCTATAGTTAAAAATAAATAAAATATTTTTCATTCTCACAAATAAATTATAAAATTTAAAATTCTATATTAAAGATATCTCAAATAAAAACAAATAGATTAAATGTATATTTGAGTTTATGTTGATTGAAAATTTATACATATAATATCCTCATATATAATAGGATTAAATTTAACATGGCCAAGTTTAAGCTATAATATAGTAAATTTTAAATATATAAATTGAGAATAGTTATTTTTCTTTTATTGTATCTTTTTTAATGATATATTGATAATTCATGTTAATAATTAAAGTATTTTTACTAACTTGTTAAGATGGTGGTTTAGATTAATAATTGAATAAAAACCATCCCATAGCAACTCAAACAAACATATAAAACAAGATAATTTCAAGAAAATTCAATTTTAAATAATGAGTAACTTAAGTCGTGGAAATCAATTCCTTTTAAATCAAATACTTCTAACAGTAATTTCAAGAAAATTCAATTTTAAACCACAAGTAACTTAATTAGTGAAAATCAAATACTTAGTTAAAACCATTTCCTCTTTATATATATATATATATATATAAACATGCCATTTCTAAGTATTTTTTTTCTAATGTTTTGTGTTTCTTGGTTATTAAAATACAAAAGTAGTATATTCTCATTTTGAAGCCCTAAAAAAATCCAAAGTTTTGTGTATGAATTTAAAATTATGATCAAAATCCTTGTTTCTTTAATAGAACACTTTTTTAAACCTTGAAAAAGTATAATTAAACAAACAAACAAACATATATATATATATTCCTCATTCTCACAAACAAATTATAAAAATAGCAGAAATCAAATGCTAAGATAATTTGCAATAGTCATTCTATGGGATTTCTGCTATAATTTACAATATTCCTCCATGGCTCTCATGCATCAAAGACAAATCACTCTCCAACAATCTGTTCCCAATTTAATTTTCAAGTAAAAATTGTAATAAATTTTAAATTAATTCAAGTGCACATTCTAGAGAGGTTTAGATTTAATTAGGCTATTGGAAAGTATTGTCTCTGAAGACTTGGAAGAACAAGAACATCAGCAATTCCTTTGTAAAAAGTTGGGAGATCTCTTCAACCATCCCATGATTTACAAACTCCTTCAAAATCATCAACATAAGTTTCTACCCCTATTGGCTAGTGATGTTAAAATTGATTCATTATCGTAAAATTGCACAACAATATTAATCTCCAATGATGTTTTTGTTTATTGTTTTCCATATTGGATTGTTAGCAAATTGTCTCTTTCTTCTTTTTTCTCGCGAATTGGTGTATTATTTTCTCGTGTGTAACCTTTAAACTCTATCAATATCAAGAAACATAGATTGGATTAATTTCGGTAAAGATATTATCAAATATTTTTTAACATATAATATAAAAAAGTATAAGCTTTGGAAGTTGTCTACCTTGGCAGGAGCAACCAAAATTAGTTCTCCATAGTTGAAGTTGCTTGGTACAAAAGTACCAAGAGATTGTTGCCCATAATATGAATGAAGTTATGCTTGTGTGGCATACCCCATGTAAAATTATTGGCAGAGAAATCACTAGTAGAAAAGGCAGAGACCACTGGAAAGAGTCAAATATGTCAACGGAATGTTCAAGGAGATTATTCAGATAGCTTCCAAAAATGAGAAAACAGAGCCAAAATATATACTCCAATGAAGTGTCCATTATGAATCCTCTTGTTGTTGTTGTCATCCTGGACTAGTGTTCTACCTTTTACCATGAACTTACATCACTTCAAACGAAACAAATTGTTTTTTAGATTTGGCACTCAAGTAAATGGGAGGAGGTGGAGATGAATTATAGCATTTAAAATATGAATTACAGTGAAAAGACACATGGTCGTAGTAGGCTTCGTATTTCAAATTTCTCAAGACACAAGCAGGGAAGAAGGTGATTGTTGCAACAACAGAGACCAAGGTTTAATGAATGTTGGAAAGAAACATAGAGCGTCGTAGGGTTGGCTCTACTAGATACATAACAAAAGCAACCTCCATCGTTATTTGCAGGTCACTTACAAAGTCCTCCTCTCTCATCGCCATTGCCATCGTTCATTTCCATTGCCTATCTACTCAAACTATCATCTTTTAGTTCTTGCACGCTTTCTTTACTGTTACAGCTGCTTGGGAGTCAGTAATCGCCTTATATGAGGCTTGATAAAGGTATCAATTTGACGGTAGAAGATATTTCTATCGTCTAACATGGAGAATGGACGACTGACAACTACACACAGTGGCAGTTCAGGGAGTTGTTTTCAAAGAGGAATGCCTTACAACATAATTATTCATTTTTTAATATTTAATTATAAAATATCCATTGTTTTGTTTTTCTTAATATAAATATTATTCATTTTTTAATATTTAATTATAAAATATGCATTGTTTTGTTTATCTTAATATAGTCTAGTGAGTTAAAGGTAACCAAGTGGATTGTTACCCAAGGCTCCACTCTAGTATGGAAGAGATCTTGTAATATCCTATTATGTTATTGTTATGTTATGTTATCTAAACATTCTGACTCAATCAAATTACATAAAAATTAAAATTAAAATTGTAATTAAAAAGTAAATCAGTAAAAATTAAAAAGTTGATCATTATAATTATTAATTAGAACATTTTGATTTAGTCAATTACATAAGAATTAGTCCACCAGGTTTTGGATAGATGGTGATCAGGTGCTCTGTTAAGGCACTCCTTGATGTGAATTCATCGGTGTTGAAGATTGCAACAAGAAACAGTGAAGGAGGCATCCTGAAATATCATTCCTGATCCTAGTTGGAAAGTGATCACCTAAACTAGGTGGGACCCACACAGGTGATTTTTGTCGAAAAGTCTATTTTTAGACATATGGATCATATTCTATGAGTTGCAGGATGCTATTTGTGGATGGTTGGTCAAGTTGGAAAAATAGATGGACTTCTATTTTTAGACATATTGGGTGGAATCTATTTTTAGATTGCCAATCTAAAAATAGATATGTCGAATATTATTAGCTCTTAATAATGTTTGGACTATAAACATTATCTTATTCTCTTGGAGCACTTCAGTTAAGTGCACAGATGTGGCACAGGAGCTGACAGAAGGAATTACGCTATTCCTGAGGGTTAAGTGGAGCTATTGCATGGAGACTTCAGTTAGAACTCATGTGACTGAGTTTGGTGGAGTTATTGAGGTAGTTGGTGGAGTTGTGTTCAGTTTAACTTAGTTAAACATAGTTGAGCTAGTTGTATCTAGTCTAACTGATTGATACACTAGTGAGAGTGGTGTGAATTAATTATTAATTAATTCACCAATTATTAACTCATTAATCAACTAAAGAATACATCAGTTAACTACAGTGCATGGACAGTTTCAGTGGAGACCAGTGAAGAGGTAGGTGAAAGAGCAGTGTGACTATCAGTTGTGACTATACTATTGCATGATTTGCAACACACAGTGGTTGGAGATGCCAATGAGGATTGTGTGAGCAAGGCTGGACCAATTCGAGTTCATTCAGAGCCATTCTTCAGCAGTGATTGTGCAGTAGAGGCAGGCTAGCAGGTGGCAGAGATTGGAGCATGAGATTTGCTAGATCGGACCTGATTAGTGTGTAGCAATTGGAGATTGTACTGAGAGCTTGTGAGGAGCTTTGTATGATGATTGTTACATGATCTCTATGACATATAATATATAGATAGTTGGGGGTTTTCAGCTTTAAGCTTTCCCATAAATTACTGTGTTCATATGTGTGAATTTTTATGGTTTTAATGTGTGCATGCAATTGATTTTATTTCCGCAAGTAATGATCAATAGTAGAAGAGATTCTGTATTGTGCATGAAGTCAAATAATGTGTGATCAGGAGAATCTCAGATGTATAACATATCAGTTATATAATTTCTACAATCGGTTCAACTCCCCACCCCGATCAGGGTGATATATTGGACATGATGAAGGTGTAGTCCTACCAAGCTTACAAAAAAAAATGACATAAGAATAAAAATAAAATAAAATTTTAAAAAATAAAATAACAAAAAATAAATAAATAAAAAATAAATAAATAATAAAAAATAAAAATAAGAAAATATTAATTATTAAACCAGCTTATAATGATGTTCCTTCAGTAGGGTCTGTGTGGGTGAAGTTGCCACACCTCCCTCTACACTATTGTGATGACGAAGCTCTTCAAAATATTGGGAAAACTCTTGGAAAATAGATTGACAAAGCTAAGGTAAGATAATCTATGTGTGATTGTGCTGGAATATGTGTGGAAGTAGATCTAGAAAAAGGTTTTCCTGAAGTTGTATAACATTCTTTAGATGGTTGGTCCTTCATTCATCCTGTAGACTATAACCAAATCCCTTATAAATGTCATTATTCTCATGAACGTGGTCATTTTACCTCTCTAGACTCTGAAAATGTGGAAATGGAAGAAGAAGATACACAGCTTCCACAAGGAAATCCAAAAAATGTCGTTACCTAGGAGAAAGGTGAAAACACAAGCTCGACAAGAATGTCAGAATTGGAAGAAGTCCCTCCAATCCAAGTAGTGTCATAGACACGAGATTTGGAGTCTGAAGAGGAGTAGGAATCCCAAAAGGAAATAATAAGCATACACGGAAATCACATATCCATAGAGGAGAAATCAAAATAAGACCCTGATCGAGTAAAACTACATCTACAAGGAAACTAGGGAGAAAATCTAATAAGGAAGTCAGGCATGAATAGGCTGAAAGAGAGAAAGCGACACTCAGGGGGTGATAAGTAGTTCAACCTTAAAAATATTTAAAAATCAAAAGAAAAGTGTTCGAGCAAGTTCCTCATTAGAGAGAGGAGCCAAAGTAAACAATAAATATTGAATACGAGGTCTTGGAATTGTAAAGGGATGGGTGGTGAGTGAAGGGAACAAGAGATCAGAAACCTGATAAGATCACAAAATCCCCAAATTTTGCTTCTCCAAGAGTCTAAGTTAGGAGAGGATGAAGCTCCTCTGAAATGTCAAAGGATATGGATAAAATCCAGTGCTTTGGTAGAGGGCCCTTGTGGGGCATATGGGGGGGATTATGCACCATGTGTTCTTCTTCTCTGCTTTTCCTCATCTCTGAAAAGAAATCTCCTCACTGGATAAACTCTAAATTTATTCATATCCCAACAAGGAAAAATATGCAACATTTTCAATTTATTGGAAGGTGAGGATGATGTCAATTCATCATGCACCTTATGCCCTGGGCAACACACATGCTACAATGATCGGGACAAATGGTCGCGACACCACGAGGGCAAGCTAACCTCAAAAATCGCCTATACTCAACGCAACAACCATTGTGTCGCGGGGGTTTATCTGCGGAGCTTTCCTATAGTATTCTCAGTCCCATGCCCTAAGGTCTTATTCTTAAGAGTGAAAGCCATAAGGTCCCCTGAATTACCAGTCCTGAATCCACACCAATGGTAGGATACAAGCTAAGTTCTAATTAAAACTCACTTTTATATATATATATATATATATATATATATATATACCTAATAATTACGAAAATAAGGTGTTGGGGTTCCCTTCCTAAAAAGTCGGAGCATATTCAAAACTTAAATCTTATTCTGGAGGAGAATTCAATGGATTGATACATCACTAGGAGAAGAAAAGGGGGAGTCGAGTCAGAGGCCAATTTCAAGAAAAAATGAAGGAGCTAATTATAGAGCTTGATCCAGTAGAAATAAAACCAAATTTGTCAAAGTACACTTGGAGCAACAAAATAATAGGCCCATGGCATGTAGCTACTAGGTTGAATATATTTTTGGTTGGAGTGACCTTCTCGATTATTCATTCACCATCTCCTCCTCCCATCCTGTAGAAATTATATAACTTATGTGTTATATGTCCAATATTCTCCTGATCTCACACTATTTTAACTTCATGCAAAATACAAAATCTATTCCACCATTGATCATCATATGCGGAAATTAAATTAAGATTGCAATGCACACATGAAACAATAAAAATTCACACACATTAACACAACTTGTTGAAGCCTGAAGCTAAAAACCTATTATTTGTATATAATATATGTCATAGAGATCATGTAACAATCCTCATACAAAGCTTATCACAAGCTCTCAGTACAATACAATCGCTACACACTAATCAAGCCCGATCTTGCAAATCCATGCACCGATCTTTGCCACCTGCTAGCCTGCCTCTACTGTGCAATCCCTACTGAAGAATGGCTCTGAATGAGTTCGAATTCCTCCAACCTTTCTCACGCAATCCTTAAAGGCGTCTCCACTAAATTTGTGGTGCAAACAATGCAACACTATAGTCACACTTGCTCTTTCACCTACCTCTCCACTGGTCTCCATTGAACTGTCCATGCACTGTAGTTAACTAATGTATTCTTCAGTTGATTAATGAGTTATTATTTAGTGAATTAATTATTAATTAATTCACACCACTCTCACTAGTGTATTAATCAGTTAGACTAGATACAACTAGCTCAATTGTGTCTAACTAAGTTAAACTGAACACAACTCCACCAACTACTTCTACAATTCCACCAAACTTTGTCACATGAGTTCTAACTGAAGTCCTCCATGCAATAGCTCCAATAAACCCTCAGGAATAGCGTAATTCCTTCTGTCAGCTCCTATTCCACATCTGTGCACTTGAAGTGCTTCAAGAGAATAAGATAATGTTTAGAGTCCAAATATTATTAAGAGCTAATAATATTCGACATATCTATTTTTACACTGGCAATCTAAAAACAGATTCCGCCCAATATATCTAAAAATAGAAGTCCATATATTTTTCAAATTGACCAACCATCCACAAATAGCATCTTGCAACTCATAGAATTAGATCGACATGTCTAAAAATAAACATAGTCTAAAAATAGACTTTGCGCCAAAAATCACCTGTGTGGGCCCCACCTAGTTTAGGTGATTATTTTCCAACTAGGATCAGGAAAGATGTTTCAGGAGGCCTCCTTCACTGTTTCTTGTTGCCATTTTCAACACTCCCTCTCAACAAGAAAGGACTGTCTTTGCATACGACATGCAACTCCATGCATTCGCCACCTTCTGTGTCTGCAACTCCATGCATACGCATCTTAATAACTCTTAGAAAATGAAGGCTCCAAACAACTCATCCGATCTAATGCATCTATCATCAAATTCTTGACTTATGTTGGTACAGTTGCACATGTCTTCATAAACCAACTGCATTGTTGAGCTACGCACCCATGGTTTATGCACCACTATCAACCTCTGACACGCTCCAGTATCCAGGCTCTTTGTCACTTTGATACGCATCAATCCAGCGATCATGCTACTCTGCTCACATGGGGACCTCGTAGCCATGTTTAATTCATGATATCCATATCTCCATGAATCCACCTTGAAATCTCCTCTTGGGATTAATCATGCATGTCGCCCCACCTCTCACCTGGTGGTATAGCTGCACGCACTCCCTCTGCCCATCTGGCACAAAAATTCTCTGCATGAGTGGTTTCTTCCACTCCATGATCCTCATCTTGTGGCTGCTCCACATCTCGAGGTTCACTTTTACCTGCATGCAAAACTTGCTCCCTCTCAAGCATCAATTGCATGTATTTCTTGCACTTCCCAACAGTAGGAAGCTCCGTAGAAATCCCATCTACTTCAAGTCTGTAGAGATTCTTAGCTCGAATCCCAACCTTCTTGACTTGTCCTGTTGCTTTGTACCGAAGGAAAACTTTTCCTTCACTAAAGACAACATCATACCCTTTATCCTCTAACATTGCGACTGAGATTAAATTCTTCTTTAAACATGGAACATGCACTACATATTGTAAAATAATGAGTTTACCTAACTCCCTCAAGTAATGAGTACAGTGCGTGCATTGTATCGTCCATTGTCGCCAACTCAACATGCGGGCGAGATTTTCTGCGAGTCCGAAAGGTTCACATCTCCCGTCGTGTGAAAGGAAGCACCACTATCAAAGTACCACCCCGATCCCAATGCACTAGACACCATGCATGCGATCAATGAGAAGTCCAGCTCAAATTGCGAGGCAAGAGCCTCACTAGCTGCAGCTCTAGTAGCCTGCTTGTTCTTCTTCTTCTGTGGACAATTTGTGGCGAAATGCCCATGTTCGTGACAGTGAAAACACTTCACTTTGGACATGCCACGCTCTTTTCCATCCGCACCGGATTGAGAAGTATTTTTCTTCTCCTTCCCTTTCCTTGCTTTGGAAGCCAAAGCGCAATCATCTTCATCATCATTCTTTGATGAAGAGCCATCCCTGGTACTCCACCTTATCTCCTCCTGCACAAGATCCGACCAAAGTCGCTCCCATCCTGGCAATTTCTCTCATCCATTGACAGAGTCTTCGTAGCTATGCCAACTCTTCGGAAGCCCAAGGAGAGCCAAGATCACCAAGTATTATTCATCCACACTGACTCCTACACTCCCAAGCTCATCCCTGCAGTGGACAAACTTTGTCAAGTATACCGGAATAGTGTCATTCTTCTCCATTTTTATTTTCCTGAGCTTGTCTTTAAGTGCCAACTTCCTTTGGCCACTTCTGCTTCGGAACAAGTCTGTCAAAGCCTTCTACATTAAGAATGGAGTGACTTTACCGTGAAGGCTGGACACAATGTGGTCTTTCATACCTTCAAACAGAATTCTTTGACACTTTTCTACCTTCTTTTGCCATGCGTCAAGTGCGGCTGCATCGCTAGAACCCGGTTTAGGAATATCAGCATCTATGAACTCCTTCAACCCATTATCATCTAGCACCGCCTCCATCTTGTCCTTCCATGCAACATAATTTGAGCTGCCCTCAAGGGAATACTCCAATCGTAATCCGTTGAAAGACATTTCAATGAATGCTCAACTTCGACACCAATAAAACACTGCAGCAAATTCGAATTCCACGAGCACAAAACTCAACCGCTTCAATAATTGCAATCTCCTCTAATGATCAACCGCTCTGATGCCATGTAGAAATTATATAACTTATGTGTTATATGTCCAAGATTCTCCTGATCTCACACTATTTTAACTTCATGCAAAATACATAATCTATTCCACCATTGATCATCATATGCGGAAATTAAATCAAGATTGCAATGCACACATGAGAAGCATTAAATTCACACACATTAACACGGTTGTTTAACGAAGCTGGAAAGTGAAAACCCCAAATGTCTGTATATAATATATGCAATAGAATCATGTAACAATCCTCACACAAACATCACAAGCTCTTAGTACAATACAATCGCTACACACTAATCAAGCCCAGTCTTACTGATCCATGCCAGATCTTTGCCACCTTTAGCCTACCTCTCTTTGCACAATCCTGAAGAATGGGCTGTGAATGATTCAAATTCCTCTAGCCTTCCCCAATCCTTAAAGGCATCTCCACTAAATTTGTGGTGCAAACAATGCAACACTATAGTTGCACCAGTAGTCACACTTGCTCTTTCACCTACCTCTTGCTGGTCTCCTTGAAATCATGCAACGTAGTTAAGCGATGTACTCTTCGGTTGATTAATGATTTATTATTTAGTGAATTAATTATTAATTAATTCACACCATTCTCAGTGTCCAAATGGGTTAGACTAGATACAACTAAACTGTTGTCTAAGCGAGTTAAACTAAACAGCTGCTGTACTTCTACAACTCCACCAAACTACGTCACATGAGTTCTAACAAGTCCTCCATGCAATAGCTCAGTGAAGCCCTCAAGGAGAATAGCGTAATTCATGCATCGCTCCTGTGTGCCACATGTGCACTTAACTGAAGTGCTTCAAGAGAATAAGATAATGTTTAGAGTCCAAATATTATTAAGAGCTAATAATATTCGACATATCTATTTTTACACTGGCAATCTAAAAATAGATTCCGCCCAATATGTCTAAAAATAGAGGTCCATATATTTTTCAACTTGACCAACCGTCCACAAATAGCATCCTGCACCTCATAGAATATGATCGACATGTCTAAAAATAAACATAGTCTAAAAATAGACTTTGCGCCAAAAATCACCTGTGTAGGCCCCACCTAGTTTAGGTGATTATTTTCCAACTATGATCAAGGATGATGTTTCAGGATGCCTCCTTCACTGTTTCTTGTTGCAATCTTCAACACATCTTGCTTGGGGAGGATTTGATCATCAAAATGTCAAGATGGGTATAGAATGGTTGCCAAAGCATGGTTTTATCCCCTATACGTTCAACCCTCTCTAGGATCCTAAGCCATATTTCATCGTCCTAATAAATAAGGCTTGGTCTAGATGGATAAGGGGATCACCAATATACATATGGGAACAAAAAATATAAGGCATAGAGGAAGAAATAAAGAAATGGGTTCGAGCTAGATCCAACCCAAAATATATCATAGTCCAACTTCGACAAAAATAGCTTGAAGAAACTTTGCAGCAAATTGAGGACCTCCCAGTTTCCAAGGAGCTCCTCATCAAAGAAAAGGAAACATATGAAAACTTACGTAAAAAAATGGGAGAGGAAGAAGAGTTATCGATACTAAAATCTAGAAGCTTATGGTTAAAATATGGGGACACAAATACCAAATTCTTTCATAAGTAGATAAAAATGAGGGAATTCATAAACAACGTCAATCAAGGAAATCTCATTTCAGAAACTAACAAAATAAAGGGAGAAGCATTTCGGTTCTATCAGAACATTTATAGAGAAGATGGAGAGATGGAGCGAAATAGGATTTTGGCCTTCCTAGAGCACATCCCACAAATGTTCACCCTTGATATCAATGCCAAGCTAGTGTCAGTCATAACGACTAAGGAAATTCAGGAAGTAATTTAGTCTTTTGATCGAGATAAATCTCTAGGCCTGGATGGATTCACTAGATCGTTTTACCAATAATTTTGGGAAGTGATCAAGTTTGATTTATTTGGGATGGTTTCTTTTATCCAAAAATCTGGGAAGATGGTAGGAGATCTTCACTTTGCCTTCTTGGCCTTGGTTCCTAAAGAGGTAAATCCTTCCTCTTTTGAAAGATTTTATCCCATTTCCTTATGCAATTTCTCTTATAAAATAATTGCAAACAAAATTATCAAAAAGATCGCAGCATATTCTTCCCATCCTAATTTCTGAAAATCAAAGTGGCTGCATAAAACAAAGGTAAATTTCAGATAATATTATTCTAAGTTAGCAAGTTAAACACTCTAGTAAATCTCGATGGGAAAAAGGAATGACAAATAAAATGTATTTAGTTAATGCCTTTGAGAGAGTAGGACACTCATTATTCCATGTTCTCATGAAAATGGGCTTTGGTGAAGACTTGTTAACTTGGATAAAGGCTTTTATGTCCTCTTCTTGGATTACACCTCTAATCAATGGTAGCTATGCTAGATTCTTTTGAACCTCTTGTGGACTCAAACAGGGGTGTTCTCTCTCCCCCATTTTATTCATTATGATGGAAGAATCCTTGAGCAAGCATTTAGAGCAAGATCAAATCACCTCTCAACTTCCAAGAATCAGATATATGGAGGGATTCATAAATATAAATCATTCCCAATTTGTTGACAATGCAATTATTTTAGATGGAGTTTCACCTATAATGGTAAATGTTTCAAGTCTATCATATATGAATTTATAGAGATTTCTAGGGGTAAAATCAATGAAGGGAAAATCCATTTATATAGTTGGAACATTAGCAAAGGTATCCAAAGGAAGTTCCTCCAAATCCTTAAGATATCCAGCAAAGACTCATAGTCTAACTTCAAATATTCTTAAACCTCATACTCTCCTAGTCTAGTCTTGACTCTTAAACCTTCACCCAATCCCTCGTGGAAAACCTGATAGAGAAATTTAAATCCAATTTTGAGAAATGGGGAGCTCAATGGTTGAATCCAGTAGGAAGAATAACTCTAGTAAAATAAGTCCTATCAGTGTTTCCCATATATCAATTCTTGGTCCTCCTTGCTCCCATGTATATGAAACATAAAATGGCACAGGAAATCAATAACTTTTTAAGGAAAGGGGGCAATTCTGAGAAATACCGTTTAATCAACTAGAAAATGGTTCATCTTAGTTCAAATATGAGGGCATTAGGAATAAGAGATCCAATCATCTTGAATATTGCCATTGGAGCCAAATTGTTCTGGCATCTAATAACAAAAAATTAGGACTGGTGGAAATTGATTTTGCATCCAAAATACTTCCCAAGGGAAAGACATTCATGCACACTCCATCCTTTTCCAAACAGGGGAAATTCTCAAAATTGGAGAATCTTTGAAGCTTCTATATTGTTTATTTTGTCCAAACTTACTTGTATTTATAGGAATGGAAAACATTTTAGCTTAAGCAATGACAACATTATGGAAGGAAAACCCTTGGGATTATCTTCTTCCCTCCATCCTCTATTGGAGTGGCATCTTGGAATCTTGGTATCAGGGAAACATTTTGAAAAGGATGAGAAGAACAAACAAAGAAATGGAATCCCTCTTAACTGGTTGTGCCCCAACTTTATTATTGAAGGAGGACTCTTAAGGTTGGGATCCTCTTCTTTTTTGGTCAAAAAAGGGTATGATTCTCTCCTCTACCGTGGTCAAATACCTTTGCCTAGTCGGACTAGGAACAAAATTTGGGATCTTGACTACCTCCCTAAGATTGTTGCAATTTGTTGGACCTTGCCTCACAAAAGAAAAATAATAGCAAATAATCTTACAAAGCAAGGAATATAAGGTACCTCATGGTGTGTTATATACAAAAACAACTAGGAGACCATTGAGTATCTGATCATTGAGTGTCCTTTCTCCAAGGAAACTCAATACATAGTCTTCGAACCTCTCAAAAATAGAATCAAGGAGCCCAACGATATTTCAAATATGATAGGAAAATGGTTTGGTTGCTACATGGTATCCTTCAATGGCATGAATAAAATGAAAAATATTTGGGAAACAACCATAAAAGTGGTTAGTTGGAAATCATGGTTGACAAGAGACAAAATCATATTCCAAAAGGAGGAAACAAACAATATCAAAGTTGCAGCCAAGAACATATCTCTCACAAGGGAAATTCTCAGAGCTATAGGGATAAAGGACGAGGAATCTAATTCGGACCCTCAAGAATTTGAATGGGTCGACATATTTAATAGCTCGCCTTCTCCTACGCTTCTCTAAGTCCCCAAAGGGTCATGGAAAATCAAAACTACGGGAGAATACTTCAAGGCATGGGTATCCGAACATAAAAACATCGTCTTATTTTTTGACGGGGTAGTGAAAGGAAATCCAGGGGCAGTAGGAACAAGGGGGGTGATTATTCATCCTAAGAAACAAAAAGAATATACATACACCTAGGGATTGGGACAAGCAACCAATAATGTTGTCGAATCCTATTTTCTTCTTCAAGGGATAAAACAAGATGTGAAAATGAATATATAAGAAATCACTATGATCGGGGATTCCCTCGTTGTCATACAAATAATCATAAGTAAAACTCTCCCCTAGGATGTAAAGCTCGCTCAAATCATTAGAATAATCCTCAAGCCTCTGAATCACATTCCTCAATCTTAATTCTATCATGTCTTGAGAGCAAACAATTCCAAATTTGATGAAAAGGCTAACAACGAGGACTTTGAATGTATGGTCAACTCACTTATGAGCACCCCCCCCCCCCCCTTATCTCATAACATGAAATTCTCAAGAAGGTGGCCTCAGGAGTCATCATCCATGTGTACATTTGATAATTATGGTGCATACAGGTGCCTTCAATCAGAGATGACGCTTAAAAGCTTCAAATCATTTTACAATTGTTACCTCAAAATCATTCACATGAATGCTCTGCAATCTATCATCCTCCAACATTACATAAGGGTGAGCATTCATGTTGATTCAATGTTGATCATGGGGACTTCAGCCTTCTAGTACCTCCAGGGGAAGGCAATGGAATCGCATGGGAGGATTAGTGTTAATTTAATTATTTCATTGGTTGAGGAGAGTATAGGGGGACATTATGCTGTTGAGTGGTGGGAGATGGTGGGGAGATCCTACCAGTAGAGTGGATTTACTATTAAAGGGACAACCCCAACTCTCAGAGATCGATTATTTTGGTCCTTCAGCCAGGGGGTATGCTTCAGAGGTAACCTCCGAGCTCTTATGTTTTGCATTGGTAAATCAAGTTCTTGTGTTATGTTATTCAACTAGACCCCCCCCCCCCCCCCGTAGTAGATTGTTGGAATTTGTTGGTCCATCATCCCGATTGCTTTCATTGACCTCCTGTTTCCACTAAGTTATGTCTCGACTGTGGCTTCTTCTTGTGTCTCTAGCACAAGTGGTGATTTCATGGCCCTCTTTAATTATTTGGTTTTGTTGTTTCCTTATGGAAGGTGATGAATCACTAATGGAATTCTCAATTACTTCCAAATCAACAATAGGATTGGAAGCTTTTATGGAGTAAAACATTGTGGAATTTAAGTTGTGTACCCTCTTTTTCCACCATTCAGGGCTTAGTTGTCTTGCTATTAAACATGACTCATAGAGACTTATCATCTAAAGTTCGTATATATGCTATTCCAAGCATCACAAGAAGCCTATATTATACACAAAATTTTAGATCATCAACATCCATGCCATCTAAAAAGTTCCTGAAAATGTCGAGGCCCCTCTGTCAAACAAGACGAACAAGCTTTTGAATCAACCTTTGTGGGACATCCCTGAAGAAGACAACACCTCCTAAGGTTTTCATAATATCTTTAACTTCAAGAATGCATCTCTCTTTGTTTCTTAATATATTATTTTTAGCAATGTTATAGAAGTTGTCGTGGTTTAATTAGAACATAGTATGTAAAAATGAAGTTTTTAGCTCATAGGAAAGGAAGACTCACATAAACAAGAATCATGGAGTCTCTTTTGATATCCATGACATGTAATTTTGAGTTTTATACTTGGCCCTTTTAATATAAAATTCACGGTTATTGAAAAAAAAAACAGCCTAGATCAATCTTAACTCTAGATCTACCAAGCACCAAGAGGGATCAAATCTCTTGAGGTGCAAACCACTTTTAGAATGAAAAGAGATTTGATGCCGCTTGGTGCTTGGTAGATCCGGAGTTAAGATGGATTTAGGCTGGTCAAATACAACTCCTCCCTAACATGTTGCCAACACAGTTATAACATGATCACAGTAATAATTGTTTATTATTATCCTTGTTTTATTTTATTTTTTCCAGGAAATATCCAGGAAAATCTACCAGAAAGGATCACATCACGTTGACTTATTAGCAAAGGCAAACCATAAAGGAATTGGGGAGAATTAACCCCCTAACCTCCCATTAGCGAGGTGCTTTCAACAATGGGAATTCGACCAACTAAACTAACCCTCGGGCCTATTCTCCTTGTTTTATTATTTACTCCTCTTTAGTATAAAATCTTCATTCACATTTGAGAGTATTTATAAGTCATGGGAAGCGATTAAACCTTTAATGCATTAAAAGGGGAGTGTTTTGGAGGTGGAATTTCAATTAAAGGCGATGCTCTTTGGCAATTATTAGTGATGCTTGATTTCGTTAAGAGGCACTCTAGAGCGTAATATTGGGAATATGTTTTCATGTTATGTAACAATATAGTAAAAAATAATAAAAGATACAAGTCATCTCATTTACACTTTGAACAATTACACACATATAAATTGAGCAATCAATTTATAAAGTATGTTAGGATGTATCTTTATAACATTGAATCAAAATTGAAAATAAACCCATTATGAATGTGTAACAAACCTAGTCAATATATATCGTTCAAGGGATGGGGGCTTGATTTAATTCCGTAGTTTAAGAATTATTGGGGACGCATAGGAGTTAACTATTACATATGTTAATTTTTATGCAATTCAACTACAAGTATTGTTCCAATTATTGCTTCTTTAGCGATACAAAATTGTGTATCACACTAATTCCACTTATAGATCGGTGATAAAGGATATGTACCTCGTGGGTCTAAGACTAACCAACAATATAGAACAATTCTTAGCATGCAATGTATGAGGTTTACTCTGCAATGAAGATAAGATTGTGCATGTAGGTTGTTCAAGACACTACACATGGTTTTTAAGCTAAGGATTGCCTCGTATCAATGAAATGGTCCTTTACTTGGGTAGCCATAGCATTCTCATCTTCCAACGATAAGGGTTTTGTGATGCTTCAAGAAGTCATTTTTCTACAAGATGTCTATTTGTATAAAGAAAGAGATCACCTCTTCGGATGCTAAAAAATACGTCTTTATGGTGAGGCAACAATGCAAACACACACACAAATCATGTAGGGTGTGTCTCTTCTAGCAAGACAAGGGGAACATGGGCTCATCATGCCAAATGGAATTTTGTAGTGATATATTGTTGGCAAGATGTGGTTTAACTATGATATAGAGCAAAGCTTGTTACACAAATTATGATTTTTCTTAGTGATACATAATTTATCATCTAGGGGTTGCATATAAATTGACGTGTGTCCTAACTCATTTAGAAACCAAACAAAGGTGATCCAGGCGAATCCCGAATGGCCCAAAAATTGAAGTCTTTGAATCTCAACGAAACCAACGTCAAATCGAAGAGCTCATCGCCAAGATTCCAACTGTGCAAATGACATCTCAATATGAGTATATATGACTGACTTATCGTAGTTTGAAGTTGACAAGACAAGCAGGAAAAGAGAGGCCTACAACATGCCACATGGGACCCGCGACTTACATGGAAACCAACTATTTGCTTACTAGTCATTGACATTTGTCACCAATTCATTTGTTCCTTAAGCCCTACAAAAGACAAAAATATATATTAAAATAACCAGATAAAACAAACCATTTAAAAAAAATATAAAATATGGTTATTAAATAACCCTATAAAAAGAAAATTACATATAATAAATTGTGGTTATAACCACAACACCATAAATTAAAACCAACGAATATTTAAAAGAACAAGGTGAGTTGTGAAGCAACAAGTCCCTGCCATATATTTTTGCTCTTGACTGGCAGGCATGGCAGAGAGGTAGGTAAAGAACCTTAGCTGAGCTCAAAGACTGAATTTTCTTCCCGAACTCTGCTTACACAATGTTGATTTGCATCCAAATTAGCGATGCTAATGTCCCTTTTAAAGGTTCAACAATGTTCGTCGATTTCAGGGAATGTACACAAGGAAAGAGTTAGAAAATGTCATTATTAATACTACTATTATACAACTGCATTTCCTGTAGCAGATTCAAGAGCTGGCGAAGGTAATGTGGAGTGCAAGAGAGGTGGTGTGGTGTACGTTGTGTAAAATGGAAATCTATTTGTGGAATGATCTCCCCATGTTATGTATTTTTCAGCAATTGGAATTTCCTTTTTGTTGTTCACCTACATGCAGATTTAGTAAGTCAAAGAGTAAAACTCCCTCCACAGGAACCCGTAGTGGCCGAGACAGATTCAAGTGTTAAATAATCATGTTGGTATGTTGCCTTATAATTATAATGGTGATTCGTGAGGGCTATGTGTTCCAAATTAATTTGATGTAAATTTATTAATGTAAAACTAAAATTTAATTTGAAATTCTACTGAGATATTCATATCCAAGGAATGGAAGTTGTAACTTTTCATACAAAATCTACAGTAGCATTTGCCCAAACCCCCAATAAGTAGAAAACACTCACATCAATATAATAGTGACTCCTGGGGGCTATGTGTTGCAAATTAATTTGATGTAAATTTATCAGTGCAAAACTGAGATTTAATTTGAAATTCTACCGAGAAATTCAGATGCAAGGAATGGAAATTGTAACTTTTCATATGAAATCTACAATAGCATTTGTACAAACCCCTAATAAGAAGAAAACACTCACATCTATTTTCTCCTATATTTTTTAAATGCACAAATAGTTTATTTGTTCAGGCATAAACACTGGCACTGCCAATCAACGGACTATAAGAATGAAACCCAAAAGGTTATAAGAAGAAATTCAATTTCTTTACAAGCACCAAGCTCAATTGTTGGTGGTTTTTAATTTTCAAAACATACACATACTATATTTACTATTTACGAATTTCAACCGACTGTGCTACTAGTTGTGTCTGATCATTTCCAACGTCTAGTGCTAAGGTTTATTGTTACCCATTGTAATACATACACAATATAATGCTATTATCAGTTGTCAAGATATCTCACATCAAACTCCGTGTGGAATATTGCATGGCAAGCAACGTGTACATGGCATGGGCAAACCGTAGTTGCTGAAGGCTATTGGGACCCACTCTTCAGTTCTAAAATTTTCAAATTTTCCAGGTTTTCTTATGTGTCATTTTAAGATGTTGACCAGGATATATAAACAAATGCCATATTAAAATATGCATGTATTACACATGTCTTGACCCTGAAGCAAAGGATATAGAGAAAATTAAAGCCTACGGTCATGCTAGATTTCTTCTGGCTTTATGGCTTTATCCTGCATGGTGAACAGGTACCTCTAGGAACCCGAGTAGAGGCAATGGAACGACAGAGAAAACATCAACTTCTTTCCTGGGCAAAACCAGAGGCTCCCGCCGGGCCAGAGCCAATTCCATTTTTTTACTAAGTAAGTAAGATTTAAATGTTCCCGCAGCGATTAATAAATGAAAGAAGGTAGCAATTGATAAATGAAAGAAGATAGGCTCGAAGGGAAATAGATTCTCAAAGGGAAATATATTCACGCTTACATAAGGTCCTCCGTAAAAAACATTCGCTTACTAACTGCCCTTTGTTGAAGAGCAGGCAACCTTACCATGTGACTGAAGCTTCAATCTTGTGGGTTTACTAAAATCGAAGCCTGCTGGCGAGGCAAAGGAGATCAAATTCTCAACCTATATAGAATTATTCAATGCGGTGGCAGTGACAGAATTTGTAGAAGACTGCGAGACAATGAAGGAAGAGGCCATGGCAGAGGAATCAAAGAACAACCCATTTCAGATGCACGACAACTTAAGCTACCCAAATGCCCAAAATTCAAGCTTCGCGTCTGCGATCCACCAAATGAATTCCTACCGAATTAAAGGCACTGGTGGACGAATTTGAATTCCTCGGTACGTTATGCAGTCTAGTGATAGGTGAAGTTAAACTATTTTATGTTAGTTAAGCACTCTTTTGCTATCTGCAAATTTTGTTTTATTGTTGTCTATTATATTTATGTGTGCTAGTTTATATCCCCGTTTTGGATTTGCAATAATTGTGTGAGCCATTTACCAGAAGCCAAGCCCACCAAGCCCCTTTTCGCCAAGAACCTTTGTAAGTCTTTGGAAACAATCAGTGTTAGGGTATGAAGAGATATAAAAGCAGAGGAAGAAATTTATAAAAAAATTCAGTGCATATGTAAATGATGCAATCATATTTAATATATATATGAATTTATCACATTTAAAATATATATGAAATTTATCATAGTAAGAAATAGAATTACTGTTTTTTTCTTTTTGAACAAGTTTGATACCTTCTGGCAACCTTCCCTTGCTGCATAATACTTTTCAAATTTCATGATACCAATGTCACTATGATGGTTGCAGACACTAACATGGAGATAAAGTCGACTCTTGCATTTCGAGCAGCTATTGCTAGGGAATTGTTCTCTTTGCCAAATTTGCAATTGCGATGAAAGTTGCAGAATTGCAGCTGTGGGGAATAGTTGCAGAAGCAGCAAAATTAGGAGCTGTCGTCTTTGCTAAATTTGTCGTCGGGTAGCTATTGTTGGGGAATTGTTGTCTTGGCCAAATTTGTTGTTGTGTGATGAAAGTTGTAGAATGAGCGAAATTGGGAGTAGCGGCTACACCAATGTCGGCATAAGGCATAGCAAGCTCATATGCTTCAATGCATTCATTCATCACAACTGTTGACTACTCGAATTTGCAAAATTCATTCAACACAATTGTCAAACTTGCAAAATTCATTCAAAACAGATGTCGAACTTGCAAAATTCATTCAACACAACTGTCTATCCGGCACAACACACAACATTCAAACAATAGATGTGTGTAATGAGGGAGCAACTGCGTGTAACCAGGAGCCAAGAGCACCAACATTTAATTTTAAGTAAATAATGCTAATAATTCTACAACAATCCTATAATTACTCAATCATGCCATACAACTTCATTAAATATGCATTTTAACTCTCAGTCCTGAACCTCTTGGTCTAAAAAACAGGCCAAATAAGACCTCCAAATGTTTCAATGGCTAACAGGAAATCGTTGCAACATTTAATAGGCTCAACTAAAAGTGAATTATAACATATACAGAAAGACTTTGGTTAAACTATTTTTAATGGTTGCCAACGACTCATATTTCAAAGTATATTGATTACAATTGTCCTTGTCAACCCTTTAGGCAAGGACGAAAAAGGGGGTGGGGGGAGGAGGGGTTGTTATATGGTTACAAACAATATATATATATATATATATATATATATATATATATATATATATATATATATATATATATATATATATATATATATATATATATATATATATATATATATATATATATATATATATATATATATATATATATATATATATATATATAGTCATTAAACCATATGATATATTTAATAGTGGATGGTGCAAACTTATATAACAACGATTACATATATTATCCATATGGTGATATGTTTTAAAACGATTTCATGTTACACGACGGATTAGTTTTGATGGTCATTGGCGGGGGTTATATATATTCGGCGAGCATTAGCACCCCACGATGGTTACATATATATGATTTTATTTTATATCACAAAATGGGGTCAACAGGGTTTGAACTTGCAACCCCGCTAAAGGTGCCAATAAATTTACAACAATGCACTAGCCAACTTGACACTGAGGACGACTTTGTAATGTATGCCTTGGTATTTGTATTTAAGCCTTTCACAATTTCCATTCCAATGGCAGAGTCATTAAGGTCGAGCATGTGGAACCATGACAAGCGCAGAACCGTAGAAGTCGGAACAACGAGGCATGGAACTAGAACAACGTTGAAACCAGGCCACATAACCCTGAGGCAAGACCCTGCAGGCGCAATTCCCAAGGGTATATTCCTAAGGAATATTCCCTATAATATTCTTAGAATATATATTTTTGATGTTATTAGGAATTTTAAAGATTCCCTTAAGGGGGGGGGGGGGGTGCAAGGATGAAAGTGGCAGAATATATAGTCAAGTTTATACTCATTTTGATCAGAATTTCACAAGGACCACAATGGTGCAGTCTGTGTTTGCATTTGAGTAACGGATCTCACGGGTCATGGAAAAAAATTGCCTTTCTCACTAATTGCTAGGCACAAAGTTAGAAAATGTTATTATTAATACTACTATTATACAACCACATTTTCGGTAGCAGATTCAAGAGCTGGCGAAGGTAATGTGGAGTGCAAGAGAGGCAGTGTAGTGTACACTGTGTAAAATGGAAACCCATTTTTGGAATGATTTCCCCGTGTTATGTATTTTTCAACAATTGTAATTTCCTTTTTGTTGTTCATCTAGGAAAGAGTTAGAAAATGTCATTATTAATACTACTATTATACAATCACATTTCCTATAATAGATTCAAGAGCTGGTGAAGGTAATGTGGGGTGAAAGAGAGGCAATGTGGTGTACGCTGTGTAAAATGGAAATCCATTTGTGGAATGGTTTCCTCGTGTTATGTATTTTTCAGCAATTGGAATTTCCTTTTTATTGTTCATCTACATGCACATGTAGTAAGCCAAAGAGTAAAACTCCCTCCACAGGAGTCCGTAGTGGCCGAGACAGATTCAAGTGTTAAATAATCATGTTGGTATGTTGCCTTACAATTATAATGGTGATTCGTGAGGGCTATGTGTTCCAAGTTAATTTGATGTAAATTTGTTAGTGCAAAATTGAAATTATACCGAGATATTCATATCCAAGGAATGGGAATTATAACTTTTCATACGAAATCTACAGTAGCATTTGCACAAACCCCCAATAAGTAGAAAACACTCACATCTATATAATGGTGATTTGTGGGGGCTATGTGTTGCAAATTAATTTGATGTAAATTTGTTAGTGCAAAATTGATATTTAATTTGAAATTCTACCGAGAAATTTAGATGCAAGGAATGGAAATTTGTAACTTTTTGTATGAAATATAAAGTAGCATTTGTAAAAACCCCCAATAAGTAGAAAACACTCACATCTATTTTCTCCTCTATTTTTCAAATGCACAAATAGTATATTTGTGCAGGCATAAACACTGGGATTGCCAATCAACGGACTGTAAGAATGAAACCCAAAAGTTTACAAGAAGAAATCCAATTGCTTTACAAGCACCAAGTTCAATTGTTGGTGGCTTTTATTTTGCAAAATATACACATACTATATTTACTATTTACGAATTTCAACCGACTGTGCTACTGGTTGTGTATGATCATTTCCAATGTCAAGTGCTAAGATTTATTGCTACCCATTGTAATACATACACAATAATGCTATTATCAGTTGGCAAGATATTCCGCATCAAACTCCGCGTGGAATATTGCATAGCAAGCAACATGTACATGGCATGGGAAAACCGTAGTTGCTGAAGGCTATCGGGACCCACTCTTCAGTTCGAAACTCGTCAAATTTTCCAGGTTTTCTTATGTGTCATTTTAAGATGCTGACTTGGATATATAAACAAATGCCATATTAAAATCTGCATGTATTACACATGCCTTCACCCTGAAGCAAAGGAGATGGAGAAAATTAAAGCCTATGGTCATGCTAGATTTCTTCTGGCTTTATGGCTTTATCGTGCGTGGTGAATAGGTATCGCTAGGAACTCGACCAGAGGCAATGGAATGGCAAAGAAAACATCAACTTCTTTCCTGGGAAAAACCAGAGGCTCCCACCGGGCCAGAGCCAATTCCATTTTTATACTACGTAAGCAAGATTTAAATGTGCCTGCAACGATTGATAAATGAAAGCAGGTAGTAATTGATAAATGAAAGCAGGTAGGCTCGAAGGGAAATAGATTCTCAAAGGGAAATAGATTCACACTTACATAAGTTCCTCAATAAAAAACATTCGCCAAGTGACTACCCTTTGTCGAAGAGCATGCAACCTTACCATGTGACCGAAGCTTCAATCTTGTGAATTTACTAAAATCGAAGTTCGCTGGCGAGACAAAGGAGCTCAAATTCTCAAATTGTATAACATTATTCAATGTGATGGCAATGATAGAGCATGCAAAAGGCTGCGAGACAATGAAGGAAGAGGCCATGGCAGAGGAATCCAAGAACAACCCAGTTCAGATGCATGACAACTTAAGCTACCCAAATGCCCAAAATTGAAGCTTTGCGTTTGCGATTTTCCAGATGAATTCCTACTGACTTCAAGGCACTGGTGGATGAATTCGAATTCCTCAGTACGTTATGCGGTCCAGTGATAGGTGAAGTTAAACTATTTTCTGTTAGTTAAGCACTCTTTTGTTATCTGCAAATTTTGTTTATTGTTGTCTATTATATTTATGTGTGCTAGTTTATATACCTGTTTTGGATTTGCAATAATTGTGTGAGCCATTTACTAGAAGCCAAGCCCACCAAGCCCCTTTTTTCCAAGAACCTTTGTAAGTCTTTGGAAACAATCAGTGTTAGGGTATGAAGAGCCATAAAAACAGAGGAAGAAATGTATAAAAAACTTCAGTGCATCTGTAGATGATGCAATCATATTTAATATATATATGAATTTATCAAATTTAAAATATATATGAATTTATCACAGTAAGAAATAGGCTTACTGCTTTCTACTTTTTTAACAAGTTTGATACCTTCTGACAACCTTCCCTTGCTGCATAGTACTTTTCAAATTTCATGATACCAATTTCATTATGATGGTTGCAGACTCTAAAATGGAGATAAAGTCGACTCTTGCATTTCGAGCAGTTATTGCTAGGGAATTGTTGTCTTTGCCAAATTTGCAGTTGTGATGAAAGTTGCAGAATTGCAGCTCTGATGAATAGTTGCAGAAGCAACAAATTGGGAGCTGTCGTCTTTGCCAAATTTGTCGTTGGGTAGTTATTGCTGGGGAATTGTTGTCTTTGCCAACTTTGTTGTTGTGTGATGAAAGTTGCAGAATGAGAAAAATTGGGAGTATCAACTACACCAATGTCGGCATAAGGCATAGCAAGCTCATATGCTTCAAGGCATTCATTCAGCACAATTGTCAACTACTAGAATTTGCAAAATTCATTCAACACAACTATCAAACTTGCAAAATTCATTCAACATAGATGTCGAACTTGCAAGATTCATTCAACACAGTTGTCTATCCAGCACAACACATAACATTCAAAAAATAGATGTGTGTAATGAGGGAGAAATTGCATGTAATGAGTAGCCGAGAGCGCCAACATTTAATTTTAAGTAAATAATGCTAATAATGCTACAACAATCCTAAAATTACTCAATCATGCCATACAACTTCATTAAATATGCATTTTAAATCTCAATCATGAACCTCTTGGTCTCGAAAAGAGGCCAAAAAAGACCTCCAAATGTTTCAATGGTTAACATGAAATCGTTTCAACATTTAATAGGCTCAACTAAAAGTGAATTATAACATATACAAAAAGACTTTGGTTAAACTATTTTTAATGGTTGCCAATGGCTCATATTTCAAAGCATATCGATTACAATTGTCCATGTCGGCCCTTTGGGCACAAACTAAAAAGCGGGTGGGGGGAGGGGGGTGTTATATGGTTACAAACAATATATATAAATATATAAAGTTATGGCAGGTCGAAGTTTTTAAATAGTAAATGGTTTTTAAACCATATGATATATTTAACAGTGGATGGTGCAAACTTATGTAACAACGGTTACATATATTAACCATATCGTGATATGTTTTAAAACGGTTTCATGTTACACGACGGATTAGTTTTAATGGTCATTGGCGAGGGTTATATATGTTCGGCGAGCATTAGCACCCCATGATGGTTACATATATATGATTTTATTTTATGTCACAAAATGGGGTCAACAGGGTTTGAACTTGCAACCCCGCTAACGGTGCCAATAACTTTACAACTATGCACTAGCCAACTTGACACTGAGGACGAATTTGTAATGTATGCCTTGGTATTTGTATTTAAGCCTTTCACAATTGTCATTCCAATGGCAGAGTCATTAAGGTCGAGTGTGTGGAACCATTACAAGTGAGAAACCATAGAGGTCGGAACAACGAAGCATGGAACTAGAACAAGGTTGAAACCAGGCCGCATAACCCTGAGGCAAGACCCTGCAGGCGCAATTACCAAGGGTATATTCCTAAGGAATATTCCATATTTTTTATGTTGTTAGGAATATTAAAGATTCCCTTGGGGGGGGTGTGAAGCATGATGCTGCGTAATATAGTCAATTTTATACTCATTTTGATCAGAATTTCACAAGGACCACAATGGTGTAGTATGCATTTGCATTTGAGTAACGAATCTCACGGGTCATGGCAAAAAATTGCCTTTCTCATTAATTGCTAGGCACAAAGTTAGAAAATGTTATTATTAATACTACTATTATACAACCGCATTTCCCATCGTAGATTTAAGAGCTGGCGAAGGTAATGTGGAGTGAAAGAGAGGTAGTGTGGTGTATGCTGTGTAAAATGGAAATCTATTGTTGGAATGATTTCCTTGTGTTATGTATTTTTCAACAATTGGAATTTCCTTTTTGTTTTTCATCTCAGAAAGAGAAAATGTCATTATTAATACTACTATTATACAACCGCATTTCATGTACCAGATTCAAAAGTTGGCGAAGGTAATGTGGAGTGCAAGAGAGACAGTGTGGTGTACGCTGTGTAAAATGGAAATCCATTTGTGGAATGATTTCCCTGTGTTATGTATTTTTCAGCAATTGGAATTTCCTTTTTGTTGTTCATCTACATGCACATGTTGTAAGCGAAAGAGTAAAACTCCCTCCAGAGGAGACCGTAGTGGTCGAGACAGATTCAAGTGTTAAATAATCATGTTGGTATGTTGCCTTACAATTATAATGTTGATTCGTGAGGGCTATGTGTTCCAAATTAATTTGATGTAAATTTGTTAGTGAAAAACTGAAAAATTAATTTTAAATTCTACCGAGATATTCATATCCAAGGAATGGAAATTGTAACTTTTCGTACCAAATCTACAGTAGCATTTGCCCAAACCCCCAATAAGCAGAAAACACTCACATCTATATAATGGTGATTCATGGGGGCTATGTGCTACAAATTAATTTGATGCAAATTTATTAGTGCAAAACTGAAATTTAATTTGAAATTATACCGAGAAATTGATATGCAAGGAATGGAAATTGTAACTTTTCATATGAAATCTACAGTAGCATTTGTACAAACCCCCAATAAGCAGAAAACACTCACGTCTATTTTATCCTTTATTTTTTAAATGCACAAATAGTATATTTGTGCAGGCATAAACACTGGGATTGCCAATCAACAGACTGTAAGATTGAAACCCAAAAGGTTATAATAAGAAATCCAATTGCTTTACAACCACCAAGTTCAATTGCTGGTGACTTTTATTTTTGAAAACATACACATACTATATTTACTATTTACAAATTTCAACCGACTTTGCTACTGGTTGTGTATGATCATTTCCAACGTCTAGTGCTAAGGTTTATTGCTACCCATTGTAATACATACACAATATAATGCTATTATCAGTTGACAAGATATCTCGCATCAAGCTCCGCGTGGAATATTGCATTGCAAGCAACATGTACATGGCATGGGAAAACTGTAGTTGCTGAAGGCTATCGGGACCCACTCTTCAGTTCTAAACTTTTCAAAATTTCCAAGTTTTCTTATGTGTCATTTTAAGATGTCGACCTGGATATATAAACAAATTCCATATTAAAATTTGCATGTATTACAGGTGCCTTCACCCTAAAGAAAAGGAGATGGAGAAAATTAAAGCCTACGGTCATGCTAGATTTCTTCTGGCTTTATGGATTTATCCTGCGTGGTGAATAAGTATCGCTTGGAACCCAAGCAAAGGCAATGGAATGGCAGAGAAATCATAAACTTCTTTCCGGGGAAAAACCAAAGGCTCCCGTCGGGCCAAAGCTAATTCCATTTTTATACTAAGTAATTAAGATTTAAATGTGCCCGCAACAATTGATAAATGAAAGTAGGTAGAAATTGATAAATGAAAGCAGGTAGGCTCGAAGGGAAATAGATTCTCAAAGGGAAATAGATTCACGCTTACATAAGGTCCTTAGTAAAAAAACATTCACCTACTGACTGCCCCTTGTCAAAGAGCAAGCAACCTTACCATGTGACCGAAGCTTCAATCTTGCGAATTCACTAAAATCGAAGCCTACTGGCGAGGCAAAGGAGCTCAAATTCTCAAACTGTATAGCATTATTCAATGCGGTGGTAGTGACAGAGCCTGCAGAACGCTGCGAGATAGTGAAGGAAGAGGCAATGGCGGAGGAATCCAAGAACAACCCAGTTCAGATGCACGACAACTTAAGCTACCCAAATGCCCAAAATTCAAGCTTTGTGTCTGCGATCTGCAAGACAAATTCCTACCGACTTCAAGGTACTGGTGGACGAATTCGAATTCCTCGGTACATTATGCGGTCCAGAGATAGGTGAAGTTAAACTATTTTCTGTTAGTTAAGCGCTCTTTTGTTATCTGCAATTTTTATTTTATTTTATTTATTTTTATTTTTTTATTATATTTATGTGTGCTAGTTTATATCTCCGTTTTGGATTTGCAATAATTGTGTGAGCCATTTACCAGAAGCCAAGCCCACCAAGCCCCTTTTTGCCAAGAACCTTTGTAATTCTTTGGAAACAATCAGTGTTAGGGTATGCAGAGCTATAAAAACAGAGGAAGAAATGTATAAAAAACTTCAGTGAATCTGTAAATGATGCAATCATATATATATATATATATATATATATATATATATATATATATATATATATATATATATATATATATATATATATATATATATATATATATATATATATATATATATATATATATATATATATATATATATATATATATATATATATATATATATATACATATATATATATATGAATTTATCACATTGAAAATATATATGAATTTATCACAGTAAGAAATTGACTTACTGCTTTCTACTTTTTGAACAAGTTTGATACCTTCTGACAACCTTCCCTTGCTGCATAATGCTTTTCAAATTTCGTGATACTAATGTCACTATGATGGTTGCAGACTCTAAAATGGAGATAAAGCCAACTCTTGCATTTCGACTAGCTATTGCTAGGGAATTGTTGTCTTTGCCAAATTTGCAGTTAAGCGCTCTTTTGTTATCTGCAATTTTTTATTTTATTTTATTTATTTATTTATTTAAAAAAAAATTATTTTTTATTTTTTATTTTTTTTATTTTTATGTGTGCTAGTTTATATCCCCGTTTTGGATTTGCAATAATTGTGTGAGCCATTTACCAGAAGCCAAGCCCACCAAGCCCCTTTTTGCAAAGAACCTTTGTAAGTCTTTGGAAACAATCAATGTTAGGGTATGCAGAGCTATAAAAACAGAGGAAGAAATGTATAAAAAACTTCAGTGAATCTGTAAATGATGTAATCATATATATGTATATATATGTGTGTGTGTGAATTTATCACAGTAAGAAATTGACTTACTGCTTTCTACTTTTTGAACAAGTTTGATACCTTCTGACAACCTTCCCTTGCTGCATAATACTTTTCAAATTTCGTGATACCAATGTCACTATGATGGTTGCAGACTCTAAAATGGAGATAAAGCCAACTCTTGCATTTCGAGTGGTTATTTCTAGGGAATTGTTGTCTTTGCAAAATTTGCAGTTGTGATGAAAGTTGAAGAATTTCAGCTGTAATGAATAGCTACAGAAGCAACAAAATTGGGAGCTGTCGTCTTTGCCAAATTTGTTGTTGGGTAGCTATTGCTGGGGAATTTTTGTCTTTGCCAAATTTTTTATTGTGTGATGAAAGTTCTGTTGTGATGAAAGTTGCAAAATGAGAAAAATTGGGAGTAGCGGCTACACCAATGTCGACATAAGGCATAGCAAGCTCATATACTTCAAGGCATTCGTTCAGCACAACTGTCGTCTACTCGAATTTGCAAAATTCATTCAACACAAATGTCAAACTTGCATAATTCATTCAACACAGCTGTCTATTCGTCACAACACATAACATTCAAAAAATAGATGTGTGTAATGAGGGAGCAATTGCGTGTAACTAGGATCCAAGAGCACCAACATTTAATTTTAAGTAAATAATAATAATATGCTACAACAATCATAGAATTACTCAATCATGCCGTACAACTTCATTAAATATGCCTTTTAACTCTCAGTCCTGAACCTCTTGGTCTCGAAAAGAGGCCAAATAAGACCTTCAAATGTTTCAATGGCTAACATGAAATCATTTCAACATTTAATAGGCTTAGCTAAAAGAGAATTATAACACATACAGAAAGAATTTGGTTAAGCTATTTTTAATGGTTGCCAACAACTCATATTTCAAAGCATATCGATTACAATTGTCCCTGTCGGGCCTTTGGGCATGGACTAAAAGGGGTGGGGGGGAGGGGGTTGTTATATGGTTATAAACAATATATATATATATATATATATATATATATATATATATATATATATATATATATATATATATATATATATATATATATATATATATATATATATATATATATATATATATAGTCATTAAACCATATGATATTTTTAACAGTGGATGGTGCAAACTTATATAACAACGGTTACATATATCAACCATGTGGTGATATGTTTTAAAACGGTTTCATGTTGCATGACGGATTAGTTTTGATGGTCATTGGCGGGGGTTATATATATTTGGCGAGCATTAGCACCCCACGATGGTTACATATATATGATTTTATTTTATATCACAAAATGGGGTCAACAGGGTTTGAACTTGCAACCCCGCTAACGGTGCCAATAACTTAACAACTATGCACTAGCCAAATTGACACTGAGGACGACTTTGTAATGTATCCCTTGGTATTTGTTTTTAATCCTTTCACAATTTCATTCCAATGGCAGAGTCATTAAGTTCGAGCGTATGGAACTATGACAAGCGTAGAACCATAGAGGTCGAAACAACGAGGCATGGAACCAGAACAAGGTTGAAACTAGGCCACATAACCCTGAGGCAAGACCTTGCAGGCACAATTCCCAAGGGTATATTCCTAAGGATTATTCCCTAGAATATTCTTAGAATATATATTTTTGATGTTGTTAGGAATCTTAAAGATTCGTTGGGGGGGGGGGGGGCAAGGATGACAGTGGCAGCATATATTTAAGTTTATACTCATTTTGATCAGAATTTTACATGACCACAATGGTGCAGTCTGCGTTTGCATTTGAGTAATGAATCTCACAGGTCATGGAAAAACATTGCATTTCTCTTTAATTGCTAGGCACAAAGTTTGAGACAACAATGCACCTTTTAAAAGTGGGTCATGTTTACAATCAAAACTCTCAAGGGAATGAGACGAATATGTTGGTGCTGTGATTGTTGTCATTTGAGTAGTCAAATTTCAAGTCACTCCTAGAAATGGAGGTATAATGACGTATTTTTCCACGTACTTTACTTTCTTTTTAATGAGATGAATTAAGCGACCCCCCACTATTGAGGCAGGGCCCAGAGGTATGGACAGTGACCAGACACAAGAAGGCTACATTATTCACCTGGCGACTCCATGATTTAAAGAACACGGATTTTGAGCATTCATGGTGACTCCACAACATGCTTACCAAAGTTCCTGCTGAACAAGATGACAAAGTTTGTGGTAGACCTTCTATCTAGTGAATTTTTAAATGCATTTAGGAATCAATTATCAGAATTTCAGCTTGATGAAGATTTCATAAAGGCTGTCTTTCTCATTTTGAAATCAAGGAAATTTAGTCCTAAAGCTAGAACACATTTTCTGGAGATAGTTGTTGAACAATATGAACTAGTATTGAACTTTTAAATTCTCAAATTGAGTCATACAATTTCTGAGATCCTAAAGAATTCTTGAAAAATCTTCCTTCCCCTAAGCAAGAGGAAATTGTACTACCTCTTGACTTACATATTGAGGATGCTTGTGCTTTCAAGTACCAAAATAAAGATGAGGTTTCAAGGTTTAATACTAAGGATATAAATGATCAGTTAGTCATTGAAGGTCTAGAAGTAAGTATTATACATTAGGCTTTAATTGATCCTATAACAAATTATATGGAAGTTCTTTTTAGCTCATTTTTTCAAACATGTATTCTCTATAAGGATCAAATACACCAGTAGTTTCCATTTCATATTATAACTTTGATTATATGGACACATAATGTTGAAAATGCAGCAAGATGATGGAGCTTAGTGAAATGAAGTCGGCTTCACTAAGTGGGCCCGCAGGCAAATTTTGGCGCAAAGTCTATTTTTAGACTATGTCTATTTTTAGACATATGGAGCATGGTCCGGGGATTGCATTATGTTATTATTGGAGTATTGGTCATGTTGGTAAAAATAGATGGACCTCTATTTTTAGGCATTTAGGTCGAAGTCTATTTTTAGACTGCCTATCCTAAAAATAGGGAAGTCAAATATTATTTACCCTTAATAATATTTGGACTCTAAACTTCGCCTTAATTTCTCGAGCACTTCGCCGAGTTCTTGGGAAGTGGGTCACATCTGACAGAAGGAATTACGCTATTCCTAGGGGCTTGGTGAGCTCATGCATGGTTGAATTTAGTTAGAACTCAAGTGGCGGAGTTTGGTGGAGTTGATGAGATAGTTGGTGGAGTTGTGTTCTGTTTAAATTAGTTGAACTAGTTGTATTTAGTTTAACTGGCTAATACACTAGAGATGAGTGGAGTGAATTAAATATTATTTAATTCACTAATTATTAACTCATTAGTCAACTCAGGAACACTTCCGTTCACTATAGTGCATGATCAGTTCAGTGGAGACCAGTGGAAGAGGTAGATGAAAGGCTGAGTAAAGCTATCAGTTGGAGGATCAGTTTTGCATGGGATTTGCATTACACTTGGAGGAATTGTCCATGACAATTGCGCAGTCAAGCCAAGGGGATTCGAACCTTGGATCTCTTCATATACAGGCCATGATTGCGTAATAGAGGCAAGGCAATTGGCGGGGAGTTTTGAACACGTGACTTGTTCAAAACCAAGCTAGTTTGTGTGTAACTTTATGAGATAGTACTGAGTACTTGTGAGGAGTATTGTGCTATGTACTGTGACATGTTTTCTCCATTATAATATACACAATAGCTGAGGGGTTTTCAGCTATAAGCTTTCCCCATACATACTGTGTAATGTGTGTGATGTTTTGATGATCTTTTGATCACATACCGCTTGTTTTATTTCCGCATGTGTGATGATCTGAGTGGAAGAGATTATGTGTTGCATATGAATTCGAATTGATATGTGATCAGGATAATCTCGGTGGATAAATCTTCTTTATTTAGCAAATTTCTACATGGTATCGGAGCTATTGAAGCAGAGATTGATCATCACAGTGATTACAAACTTATTTCGGTAGACAGAGTCTGCATGCGGGCCAGGTAGCCTCTCGATCCATCCTTTCCTTTGAAAGGTGATATATCCAGTAAATTCCCCTGCAGTCGATCTCTGTGCTAGAAATAATTTGTTCTCATTTTTATCAAAGAGCTGGGTTGAGTTTGAGCTGGAATTCCCGGTTGCAAGTAGCTTGTTTTCTTGGTGCCGTAGTTGAAAATGTCTTTCAACGGTTTGCGACTCGAATATGCTCTTGAAGGCAGTTCGAATTATGTTGCATGGAAGGATCACATGGAGGCAGTATTAGAAGATAATGGTCTGAAGGAGTTTGTAGATACGGATGTCCAAAAGCCCACTGATCCTGCTGAAGTCGAAGCATGGCAAAAGAAGATGGCGAAATGTCGAAGGATCCTATTGGAGGGCGTCAAGGATCATATTGTATCCAGCCTGCATGGAAAGGCTTCTCCATATTTAATGTGGAAAGCTTTGATGGATCTATTCCAGAGTAAGAGCGACCAAAGGAAACTGGTGCTCAAAGATAAGCTCAGGAACATCAAGATGGAGAAAGGCGACAATATTGCCAAATACCTCACGAAGTTCACTCAATGCAGAGATGAGCTGGGAAGTGTGGGGGTGACTGTCGAAGATGAGGACATGGTCGACCTGGCTCTCCTTGGTCTTCCGAAGGCTTGGCACTCATATCAAGATAGTGTCAATGGTCGGGAGAAGCTGCCGGGATGGGAGCGCCTTTGGGCGGATCTCATGCAGGAGGAGATAAGGAGGATTACTCGGGATGGATCTTCATCAAAGGGAGCTGATGAAGAAAATTGCGCTTTGGTTGCCAAAGCAAAGAAGGGGAAGGGTAAGAAAACCTCTCATTCTGGTGCAAAGGGCAAGAAGCAGGATATGGCGAAAGTGGAGTGTTTTCACTGCCATGATCACGGACATTATGCTACCAATTGTCCAAAGAAGAAGAAAAACAAGCAAGCGAGAAGATCTGCAGATGGAGAAGCTTTGGCTTCACAGTTCAAGCTTGAATTTTCACTGATCGCATGCTTGCTCTCGGCTGGGTGATGGGACTGGGCAGGTCTGGACAACAAAGGCCATTTCATATGACGAGAGATCTGGATTTGCTCCCGCATCTCGAGGACAAAGATCTCGGGTGTGTACATCGAGATGGGCGGATGATGGTAGATACAACAAATCGTACCTGCATTCATTTCTCGGAGTGAGTCCGTAAACTTTCATATCGAAGGAAGTTTGATGTGTTCCAGATTAGATAAGAATCATCCGTGGCGATGAAGACAAGGGTATGATGTGGTCAGCCAAGGAAAAATCCTTTCCCCGGGCAAGCAAAGAAGACTCATCGCAGACCCGAAACAGGGCCCGAGTCTAGAATTCCTTATCACGGTAATTACTTGGTCGCGGCAGCTAATGGCATGCAAGGCGGGAGAAGGGTGAGTCGGGATGATGAGGGCGAACCGTGGCACTAGTGGAGATTGGGCCACCTTCACCACAAAGCTTAGTATACCGCAAAGAGATTTTCTACTGGGCTTCCTAAGGGCACTCTTGCGCAGTCAGATTAGTGCAAGGGGTGTACCTTGGGAAAATTTGTGAAAGCCACCTTTCACAAGAAGGATAGTCGCGCCACGACGATCCTCGAGAGAATTCACACAGACGTGTGTGGACCTTTCTTAGTAGCTTCGACAGCAAAGCACAGGTACTATGTGATCTTTGTTGATGATTATTCTCGGAAGTGCTGGATCTTCTTCATGAAGAAGAAGAGCGAGACATACTCAAAGTTCTGTGAGTTAAAGGCGCTGGTTGAGAAGGAATCGGGAAGAAGGTGAAGGCCTGTGAGTGATACGGTGGTGAATTCATCTCACTTCAATTCAAAGACGGCGCAAAGAGTGATATGCGAGAGCTCCTCAGACTTACAACATTGAAAGCAGTACCGAGGTGGTCGTAGCGGAAGAAATTTAACGATCGTGGGTGCTACACTTCAAGCACAGCTATGGCTGATCGTGTGGCCTACCCCTTCACTTGTGGGCTGAGGCATGCAATACAGCAGTGTATGTGCAGAACCGTTGTCCCCACAAGGTTCTTGGCATGAGTACACCAGAGGAGGCTTATTCTGGCAAGAGGCCTGATATTTCCCATTTGCGGATTTTCGGATCTCCTGTCTACATGCATGTGACGAAGGATGCAAGAAGGAAGCTGGATCCAACTGCTGAAGTTGGAATATTTGTGGGGTACACTGATACACCTCACAACTATCGGGTGTATGTGCCAGACAGTCGCAAGACCGTTGTGCGACGGGATATAAAATTCCAGGAGGAGAAAGCCATGCAGTGTTCGCTTGAGAGGGAGCTACACTTGCATGCAGATGAGGAGCTGTTAGTTCCTAAGGAGGAGCTTCCGGATGTGGATCAGCCACAAGAGGAGGTTCAGGAGGTGGAAGAAACCACCTAGGCAGCGCCAACCATCAGAGGGCGCATGCGCACTACAGAAGCTGAGCGACTGGCTCGGGATGCAGAGAAGGTTGTAGGACCACCTAAAGCACAGCGCAGACAGAGACAGTCACCGGATCGGTACACTGGATACATGGCTCTTATGAGTCAATGTGTTGTGACAGAGCCATCCTCTTTTGAGGAAGCCGTGGAGGAACCCGCATGGGTTGATGCCATGATCGAAGAATATGATTCGATCATCAGGAACAGTGCATGGCAGATTGTCCCAAGACCGGTTGGGAAATCAGTTGTAGGTTCGCGATGGATCTACAAGGTGAAGCAGGCGGCTGACGGGAGTGTGGAGAAGTACAAGGCGAGATTTGTCGCCCGTGGCTTCTCACAGATCGAGGGGATTGACTATGAGGAGACTTTTGTACCTGTCGCAAGGTACTCTTCCATACGGACGATCCTTGCTCTCTCAGCGCAGATGGGGTGGCACATTCATCAGATGGATGTGAAGACTGCGTTCCTCAATGGAGTTATTGAGGAGGAGGTGTACATAAAGCAGCCTGAAGGTTTCAAGATCTTCAACAGTGAGTCGCATGTGTGCCGACTCAAGAGAGCACTGTACGGGCTGAAGCAAGCACCTCGTGCTTGGTACACTCGGATAGACAGCTACTTCACCGGGCTTGGATTCTCCAAGAGTGAGGCCGATCCAAACCTGTACCAGATTGTGGTGGAGGGGAAGCTGTTGATCATCGTACTGTATGTAGATGATCTGATTTTGACTGGCGATGAGCAGTTGATACTTTCATGCAAGGAGGATCTTGCACGAGAGTTCGAGATGAAGGACTTGGGCATCCTTCATTATTTCCTGGGATTAGAGATTTGGCAGCGCAGCGGAGGACTGTTTATTTCTCAGGGCAAGTATGCCCGGGAGATTTTGGAGAGGTTCAACATGCAAGGCTGCAAGCCTGTTGACACTCCTCTTCCTGGTGGTTGGAGGAAGGAGGATGCTACTTCAGCGGAGGTAGTGGATGCCACTGTCTATCGACAGTTGGTGGGGTCGCTTATGTATCTGGTCAATACACGACCCGATATATGCTTTGCAGTTAACCAGCTTTCGCAAGCTATGGTTAAGCCTACCAAGCTCTTTTGGAAGGCAGGCAAGCATGTATTGCGCTATATCAGAGGCACATCGGGATATGGTTCATGGTATAGACAGGAGGATGGAGCGAAGCTTTCTGGCTTCACTGATGCAGATTGGGCAGGGATTCCAACAGACCGGAAGAGCACATATGGAGGAGTTTTCAGCATTGGGTCGACAGCAGTTTCCTGGTACAGCAGGAAGCAGAGATCCGTGGCACCTTAGCTTAAAGGTGAGGTCGAGTACACAAATGTAAGCTTACCGGCAGGCAGGCTACTGGATGAGGAAGATCCTGGTCGGGTTGTTCGGGTCACACTTGGATCCTACTGTGATTTATTGTGATAACCAGAGTTGCATTAAACTCTCGGCTAATCCAGTATTTCATTATAGATCCAAACACATCGACATCAGTACCATCATATCAGAGATTGTGTTCAGCGGAGGATCATGATGCTTTCATATGTTCCCACGGAGGATCAGGATGCCGACATCCTGACGAAGGCGCTCACCAGGAGTAAGTTCGAATTCCACAGAGGCAGGATAGGGGTTGCAGATAATCCATATCTTGCTGAGAGGGAGTGTTGAAAATGCAGCAAGATGATGGAGCTTAGTGAAATGAAGTCGCCTTCACTAAGTGGGCCCGCAGGCAAATTCTGGCGCAAAGTCTATTTTTAGACTATGTCTATTTTTAGATATATGGAGCATGGTCCGGGGATTGCAGTATGTTATTCTTGGAGTATTGGTCATGTTGGTAAAAATAGATGGACCTCTATTTTTTGGACCTATAGGTCGAAGTCTATTTTTAGACTGCCTATCCTAAAAATAGGAAAGTCAAATATTATTTACCCTTAATAATATTTGGACTCTAAACTTCAGTTTACTCTCTTGGAGCACTTCAGTTCGAGCTACAGAAGTGGCTCATGCATCTGACAGAGGAATTATGCTATTCCTAGGGGTTTGTTGAGCTCATGCATGGTTGACTTCAGTTAGGACTTCAGTGGCAGAAGTTTGGTGGAGTTGATGAGACAGTTGGTGGAGTTGTGTTCGGTTTAACTTAGTTGAACTAGTTGAGATTAATTTAACTAGCTAATCAACTAGTAATGAGTGGAGTGAATTAAATATTATTTAATTCACTAATTAGTAACTCATTATTCAACTCAAGAACACATCAGTTCACTACAGTGCATGGACAGTTCAGTGGAGACCAGTGAAAGAGGTAGATGAAAGGGTTGAGATAGCTATCAGTTGTGACATCAGTTGTGCATGAGATTTGCACCACACTTGGAGGGAATTGCCAATGATGATTGCGCTGTCAAGCCAAGGAGATTCGAACCTTGGATCTCTCATTAGACCAGCCTTGATTGCGCAATAGAGGCAGGCAATTAGTGGATGTGTTTTGAACCTGTGACTTGTTCAAAACCAAGCTAGTTTGTGTGTAACTATTGGAGACAGTACTGAGTACTTGTGAGGAGTATTGTACTAAGATTGTTACATGTTTCTCTTCCATTTATAATATACTATAGCTGGGGGTTTTCAGCTATAAGCTTTCCCCATACATACTGTGTAATGTGTGTGATGTTTTGATGATCTTTTGATCGCATACCGCTTGTTTATTTCCGCATGTGTGATGATCTGAGTAGAAGAGATTATGTGTTGCATATGAATTCGAATTGATATGTGATCAGGATAATCTCGGTGGATAAATCTTCATTATTCAGCAAATTTCTACACATAATCAAGTTATATTGCTAATTTTCCCGGGAGCAAGCGCCAATATGTCCATCCGTTTCGCCGTTACTGACTAGCCGCACCGGCATTATTGTATAATTTCAGTAGGGTAGGGTGGGTAGTAGGTGTGTAAATAAGCCTAGTGATTCTCGAGCATTTTTTCCAAACGTGTTCCAAAATGTTGTTTTGTTTTCGCTCCAAGTATGTTCCACTTCAATTTTGCAGAGCAAGATTTCACTATATCGTCACCACAGAGGTTGCATATACCAGATTAAGCCGTAGGTTTGGGATCAACCCAATGGATCAGGCCACTAGGCTACAATGTTCTTGACACTTCCTAAAGGATTTTCCATCCCCAATTCGAGCCACTGTTAGACTCCTATATTTCACAATATCACAAGGTGACTGATCACTGATTAGATTGTTCCTATACTTGAAATAATATTCTATGGCTATCATTTATTTTCAGAAAAAAAGAAAGGGAGATCGTAACTGTCAAGAGCTTCAAAGGAATCTATATGCCTTTTAGTTCAAGGAAGGAGGAAAGTGTTGTTGATTAAGTGTAATGGTGAGCAAAATCTATATTTCCCTCATTCATTCCATCTACCCTCTTCTTACCTTTCATTTTCCCAAATTTTGACACTCCCATGCTCTGAATCCCATTCGAACCCCTAAGACCTACATACGTAACCTTTCGGACTTATCACTTTATACACCGACATATATCAAAGTCCTATAAGTCCTAAGTCTTAATGCTATAGCTCGCCTCAATCTACTAAACAACATGGCATATAACATTACACCATAAACCTTACCCCCTCCTTACCTTCTAGCATTCGTGCTCTTTACCATTTCACAGCCAAGTTTGCCACCTTTCAACTCTGCTGATGCGATATAGTGGGACCCTTCCAACCACGTCACCCTTTTCCCTACATCGCATCGCCAATAATATAACTTACCACATTTTCACCTGTAGTTAAATCCTGCGATCGCCAATGTACGATAAAATTTAAATATTGTGGTATGCGATAAACACCAAAATATGAGGTATGTGATAAACTTTAAACTTTTCCATGTGCAATATGGGTGGGACCCAATCGCATATCGCACTTCACAAGTTTAAAAAAAGCAAGACTAAGGAATATGGTAATGTCTCGCGATTTAAGGGGCGAGTCCACCTCTTTTTCCACCACGGCCTTCCATTTTCACCGCACGCTCGTACTTCACGAGGTTTAGCACTTGCCTCCACCGCCCTCAACAAATCCTTTTCGACTTGTTGCAATTGCGATGCGGTTCGGGTCCCACCTTCCCCTCATGTCACCTCCTCTCCCCACACTTCGCACTTCACAATTTTAGATAGCTGATGCCTCCGTCGTTTTTTAAGCTAAAGCTTCCGACTTCGCGATTTGCGATGCGGTTCGTGTCCTAATTCGAAGGTGCCAAGCTTCGACTAGATCCCTCTAATCGTCCACCTGAACATCCTTTCAGAAATTTGAATAACTGATATATTATTCACCGAGATTCTCCTGATCACACACTATTTTAACTTTATGCACAATACATAATCTCTTCTACCATTGATCATTAATTGCGGAAATAAAAACAATCGCATGCGCACATTAAAACCATAAACAATCACACATATGAACACAGTATTTCATGGGAAAGATTAAAGCTGAAAACCCCCAACTATCTGTATATTATATTTCATAGAGATCATGTAACAATCATCATACAAAGCTCCTCACAAGCTCTCAGTACAATCTCCAATTGCTACACACTAATCAAGCTAGATCTAGCAAAACACATGCTCCAATCTCTGCCACCTGATAGCTTGCTTCTATTGCGTAATCAATGTTGAAGAATGGCTCATAAATAACTTCGAACCACCTGGATTGTACTACGCAATCCTCATTGGCATCTCCAATCACTAGTTGTTGCAAATCATGCAACAGTATAGTCACAACTGATAGTCACACTGCTCTTTCACCTATCTCTTCACTGGTCTCCACTGAAACTATCCATGCACTGAAGTTAACTGATGTATTCTTTAGTTGATTAATGATTTTATAATTAGTGAATTAATTAATAATTAATTCACACCACTCTCACTAGTGTATCAATCAGCTAGACTAGATACAACTAGCTCAACTATGTTTAGATTAGTTAAACTGAACACAACTCCATTAACTTCCTCAATCAACTCCACCAAACTCTCTCACATGAGTTCTAACCGAAGTCTCCATGCAATAGCTCCACTTAACCCTCAGGAATAGCGTAATTCCTTCTGTCAGCTCCTGTGCCACATCTGTGCACTTAACTGAAGTGCTCCAAGAGAATAAGATAATGTTTATAGTCCAAATATTATTAAGAGCTAATAATATTCGACATATCTATTTTTACACTGGCAATCTAAAAATAGATTCCGCCCAATATGTCTAAAAATAGAAGTCCATCTATTTTTCCCGACTTGACCAACCATCCACAAATAGCATCCTGCAACTCATAGAACATGATCCATATGTCTAAAAATAGACATAGTCTAAAAATAGACTTTGCGCCAAAATAGCCTGCGGGCCCACTTAGTGAAGGCGACTTCATTTCACTAAGCTCCATCATCTTGTTGCATTTTCAACACTCCCTCTCAACAAGATATGGATTATCTGCAACCCCTATCCTGCCTCTGTGGTATTCGAATTTGCTCCTGGTGAGTGCCTTCGTCAAGATATCAGCATCCTGATCCTCCATGGGAATGTATGAAAGTAACATGATCTTCCGCTGCACACAATCTCTGATATGATGATACCGGATGTCAATGTGTTTAGATCTATCATGAAATACTGGATTAACCGAGAGTTTAATGCAACTCTGATTATCACAATAAATCACAGTAGGATCCAAGTGTGAATCGAACAACCCGACCAGGATCTTCCTCATCCATATAGCCTCGCATGCAGCCAAACTCACTGCCATATACTCTGCCTCTGCTGAATTGAGTGCCACGGATCTCTGCTTCCTGCTGTACCAAGAAACTGCTGTCAACCCGATACTGAAAATCCCTCCAGATGTGCTCTTTCTGTCCATTGGGCTCCCTGCCCAATCTGCATCCATGAAGCCAAACAGCTTCACCTCATCCGACTGTCTGTACCATAATCCATATCTCGATGTGCCTCTGAGATATCTCAATACATGCTTGCCTGCCTTCCAGAAGAGCTTGGTAGGCTTAACCATAGCTTGTGAAATCTAGTTAACAGCATAGCATATGTCGGGTCATGTATTGACCAGATACATAAGCGACCCCACTAACTGTCGATAAACAGTGGCATCCACTACCTCTGCCGATGTAGCATCCTCTTTCCTCCAACCACCAGGAAGAGGAGTGTTGATAGGCTTGCAGCCATGCATTTTGAACTTCTCCAATATCTCCCGAGCATACTTTCCTTGAGACACAAACAATCCATCATTGCACTGCCAAATTTCTAATCCCAGGAAATAATGAAGGAGGCCCAAGTCCTTCATCTCAAACTCCTTCGCAAGATCAGCCTTGCATGAGTGTATCAACAGTTCATCACCCATCAAAATAAAATCATCCACATAAAGTACAATGATTAGCAACCTACCCTCCACCACAATCTGGTATAGGTTCGGATCCGCCTCACTCTTGGAGAATCCAAGTCCGGTGAAATAATTGTCTATCCATGTGTACCAAGCACCGAGGTGCTTGTTTCAACCCATACAACGCTCTTTGAGCCTCGCACACATGCGAATCGTCGTCGAAGATCTCGAAACCTTCGGCTGCTCTATGTGTACCTCTCCTCCTCAATCACCCTTGAGGAACGCAACTTCTACATCCATCTGATGAATGTGCCACCCCATCTCTGCCTTCGAGAGAGAAATAATCGTCCGTATGGAAGAATACCTTGCGACAGGTGCAAAGGTTTCCTCATAATCGATCCCCTTAGGCAACAAATCTTTCCTTGTACTTCTCCACACTCCCATCAGCTACTTGCTTCACTTTGTAGATCTACCTCGAACCTACCACTAATTTCCCTTCCGACCTTGGGACAATCTCCCATGCACTGTTTCTGACACTCGAATCATACTCTTCCACCATGGCATCTACCCATGCGGATCCTCCACAGCTTTCCTCGAAAGAGGATGGTCATTACGATACACTTGCTCATAAGAGCCATGTATCTAGTATATCGAGCAGGTGCCTGCCTTCACCGCATTGTGATGTAGGTGCTCCTACAACCTTCTCTCCGCATCTTGAGCCGCGCCGTCGCCGAGAGTGCGTCGCCTTCCCATGGTTGCGCCGCATGAGTGGTCTCTTCCACTCCATGAACCTCCTCTGCGGGCTGATCCACATCCCGAGGCTCATCCCCAGCATCCAGGCTAGCCTCACCACGTGTGGCTCCGTCTCGTCGAACACTTCATGGCTTTCTTCCTGAAATTTTATATCCCGTCGCACAACATTCTTGCGACTGTCTGAAAAATACACCCGGTAGTTGTGAGGTGTATCAGTGTACCCCACAAATATTCCAACCTCAGCAGTTGGATCCAGCTTCCTTCTCGCATCCTTCGTCACATGCATGTAGACAGGAGAACCAAAAATCCGCAAATGGGAAATACCAGGCCTCTTGCCAGAATAAGCCTCCTCTGGTGTACTCATGCCAAGAACCTTGTGAGGACAACGGTTCTGCACATACACTGCTGTATTGCATGCCTCAGCCCCCACGTGAAGGGGTAGGCCCTGATCATGCAACATCGCCCGTGCAGCACCCACGATCATTCTCGTCTTTCCGCTCAGCAACCCCATTCTGTTGTGGGTTATGAGGTGCTATGAGCTCTCTTCGAATTCCTTCTACGCTGCAAAAGTCCTTGAATTCGCCAGAGATGAATTCACCACCATTGTTGCTCCTAAGAGCCTTCACCTGCTTCCTCGATTCTTTCTCAACCAGTACCTTGAACTCACAGAACTTTGAGTATGTCTCACTCTTCTTCTGCATGAAGAAGATCCATCACTTCCGAGAAAAATCATCAAAAAATATCACATAGTACCTGTGCTTTGCTGTTGAAGCTACTGAGAAAGGTCCACACACGTCTGTGTGAATTCTCTCAAGGATTGTCGTGGCACGACTATCCTTCTCGTGAAAGGTGGCTTTCACAATTTTTCCCAAGGTACATCCCTTGCACTAATCTGATTGCGCAAGAGTACCCTTAGGAAGCCTAGTACAAATCTGCTGCAGTATCTTCAAAGCTCCATGGAGGAGGCTCATTCCAGGCACCAAGCCGCCGCCCTCCCGCTCACTCCTTCCTCGCCCTTTTGCCTGCCATTGCTGCGCAGCCATCTAGCTTAGCTTTTATAGCGTTATTAACCGAACCCCTATCCTCTCGGGGTTTCACTGCAAAGAACGTAGGAAAGCTCTTCTTCTAGAGAAAGACAACATCATATCCCTTGTCTTCTAACATGGCCACCGAGATCAGATTCTTCTTCAATCCTGGACCATGCATGACATCCTTCAATATGAAAGGTTTACCAGACTCCCTCTCAAAGGAAATGGTCCCGATACCAGTTGCACTGTATCTACCATCATCGCCCATCTCGATGTGCACTCCAAGATCCTTCTCATCTAGATCAATAAACAAATATTTGTCTCCGGTCATATGGAAAGACACACCATTGTCAATAAACCACACTGAAACCATCATACTTAAGACCAAGCATGCGATCAAAAAAAAAAATACAGCTCCAACCGCGAGGCTAAGGCCTCTCCGCCTGCAGATCCAGTGTACTCGCTTTATTTTTCTTCTTCTCGTGGAAAATTAGTGGCGTAATGTCCGTGTTGGTGACAATGAAAGCACTTCACCTTGGACATAACTCGCTTTCTTCTTCACACCGGATTGAGAAGCATTCTTTTCAAGCCTCTCCTTTTCGCTGGTAGCCAAAGCACAATTTTCTTCATCCGGAAGCTATTTGATGAAGATCCTCCCCCGTACTTCGCCTTATCTCCTCTTGCACAAGATCTGACCAAAGTCGCTCCCATCCTGGAAATTTCTCCCGACCATTGACAGAGTCTTGATAGGAATGCCAACTCTTCGGAAGCCCAAGGAGAGCCAAGCTCACCAAGTCCTCGTCATCAACAGTAACTCCCACACTTCCCAGCTCATCCCTGCATTGGATGAACTTCGTGAGGTACTTGGGCATACTGTCACCTTTCTCCATTTTTATGTTCTTGAGTTTATCCTTGAGCGCCAACTTCCTTTGGTCGCTCTTGCTTTGGAATAAGTCTATTAACGCTTTCCACATCAAGAATGGAGAAGCCTTACCATGAACGCAGGACATTATGTGATCCTTCACACCTTCCAACAGAATCCTTTGACACTTTGCTGTCTTCTTTTGCCATGCGTCAAGTACGGCAGCATCGCTAGAAGTAGGTTTTGGAATTTATGCATCTATGAACTCCTTCAACCGATTGTCATCCAGCACTGCCTCCATCCTGTCCTTCCATGCAATATAATTTGAGCTGCCCTCAAGGTCATACTCCAATCGCAATCCTTTGAAAGACATCTCAACTTCGACACAAAGAAAACAATGCTGCAAATTCGAATTCCACCAGCTCAAAACTCAACCGCTTCAATGTTTGCAATTTCTCTAATGATCAATATCACTCTAATACCATGTAGAAATTTGAATAAATGATATATTATTCACCGAGATTCTCCTGATCACACACTATTTTAACTTCATGCACAATACAGAATCTCTTCTACCATTGATCATTAATTTGCGGAAATAAAAACAATCACATGCGCACATTAAAACCAGAAAAATTCACACATATGAACATAGTATTTCATGGGAAAGCTTAAAGCTAAAAACCCCCAAATATTTTTATATTATATGTCATAGAGATCATGTAACAATCATCATACAAAGCTCCTCACAAGCTCTCAGTACAATCTCCAATTGCTACACACTAATCAAGCTAGATCGAGCAAAACACATGCTCCAATATCTGCCACCTGATAGCCTGCCTCTACTGCGCAATCAATACTGAAGGATGGCTCATAAATAACTTCGAACGACCTGGCTTGTACTGCGCAATCCTCATTGGCATCTCCAATCACTGGTTGTTGCAAATCATGCAACAGTATAGTCACAACTGATAGTCACACTACTCTTTCACCTATCTCTTCACTAGTCTCCACTGAAACTGTCCATGCACTGAAGTTAACTGATGTATTCTTTAGTTGATTAATGATTTTATAATTAGTGAATTAATTAATAATTAATTCACACCACTCTCACTAGTGTATCAATCAGTTAGACTAGATACAACTAGCTCAACTATGTTTAGCTTAGTTAAACTAAACACAACTCCATTAACTTCCTCAATCAACTCCACCAAACTCTCTCACATGAGTTCTAACTGAAGTATCCATGCAATAGCTCCACTTAACCCTTAGGAATAGCATAATTCCTTCTATCAGCTCCTGTGCCACATCTGTGCACTTAACTGAAGTGCTTCAAGAGAATAAGATAATGTTTATAGTCCAAATATTATTAAGAGCTAATAATATTCGACATATCTATTTTTAGACCGGCAATCTAAAAATAGATTCCGCCCAATATGTCTAAAAATAGAAGTCCATCTATTTTTCCAACTTGACCAACCATCCACAAATAGCATCCTGCAACTCATAGAATATGATCGACATGTCTAAAAATAGACATAGTCTAAAAATAGACTTTGCGTCAAAAATAGCCTGCGGGCCCACTTACTGAAGGCGACTTATTTCCACTAAGCTCATCATCTTGTTGCAATCTTAACACCTTCTCCACTCCTCTTCTCTGCATATGACGGTCCTTAAACGCTTTTCACACCCCCCGCAACATTTGAAATTTATCATGAGGGGGGAAGGGGTTCGAAATGGGCGGTATCCAATACCGCCCACTCCTCCACGTGTCTTCCCCTCGTCATTTTGCACCCCCCTCTCTGTTACCGCTTACCACTTGAGACCCCCTCTGAAAATTTGTTTCTGCTATCCTCAAAACCTCTACCATTGCACCACGTCCTCCATCATCTGTCCACGTCCGCCAACCACTATCCCTTCACGTTCGGGCATATGAGGTATGTGCGCCATTTTATGAAGTAATGGGCCAAAAGACGACATGAAGAACTTATGGTAGAATAAGCCCAGAAAAGTAGTGAAAACAAAGGAGGTCAAGTTGGGCAAAGGGCATTCAAGAAAAAATGTTATGGTATACCAGCAGAAGCGGAAAAGGAAGTAGAACACATTAGCACCATCACTAATCAATGAAAAGTGGCCAACACTGCACCATATTTGATTACCCAATGCCGATTTTCCGAAAAAAAAATCCAGATGTCAGAGCCACCAGCGTTGTCTCTTCGAGACTACCTCAACGACCTCCACCCTACCTTTTTGCTTACGAAGAGCTGCCTGATTTAATTCCAAAGGTGGTGTTTTTGTCAGAGATTTTTGTTCAAGCCTTGCATAGCCACACTTGTCCATTTTTTGCTTAAATTGTAATCAATGAAAGGTTTCGAAGTAGGATAGGGAAACCGAATTAGTTTTTATATAAATACTGCATGCCTTAGCAGTATGAAAGGATGCCCGGAAGGGGAAAAAACCATTGTAAAAGTCTTTTATGGTTGTAAGCACTCTCTTTTGGATTAATGAATGAGTATGTTGTTTTCCAGATCTTGTGTTATGATCTTTGGTGAAGTTCTCCTTTTCTTGTAATATATTATCTCTAGTTTTACATATTGTTGTTCTTTATTTACTACGGATAGAAAATTTTGTGTAGGATTTACCATGGGGTACACTGCTCAATCTTGAAATAGTATGTTATGTTTTCCTCTGAGACTGGAATGCAGAATTCAAAGACGGTCTGCTCTGCACTCCCGTTGAGCCTTAACCTCCTCCTCCTTTCCATTTAACAATCTGTAAAGATACATTAACATGGCTAGCTTGCCTGGTTGCATCTGACCTCAGTTGTTCATCCATTTGAATCTGTTTACACCTATTTGAATCCATAACCCAATGGCTCCCTTCTACTGCCTCAACCAAATATTCAAACAAATCCCTATGCACTAATAGCTAGCCTAAAATTCCCCTATAAACAAAGCTATATCTAATAGAGAGAGTGCTCTCTGAGTCCAAGAAGGCTATGTCATGGATTCCAAAGCGGTTTGATGTTTCCCTCCGTGGTTCTGTCCTCAACCTTCAGAATTACGTAGTGATAACAGTCCACACTGAACAAACTCCATTATCAAGATTTTGTGTGTATTTTCTTTATAAACTCCTTTATTTTGTTTCTTCTTCAAGTATTTGCATACAGGGTTTTTACATTCTCTTGCATGCAATTCTATTAACATGAACTGAATAAAATATCTTGCATAATGCTAGCATCAGAGGAATACGAAATCAAGTTTGGTATCAGAGCAATCTTATTTTTTATGTGAATTGAAAATGTGTGTGATAACCAGGTCTAAACTCAAACATGGAGAAGGAAAACTTTAGTCATTTGACCCAGAGATTGGACGTGCAATACGAAGAAGGAAAATGGCAGACAATGATGTTCATGATGAGGAAGAGCAAGCTTTTTGTAAATATTTATACAACATGGAAAATGAGGTAGATGAATAGTTTTTAGATTATTAGAAGAAATTGGCAAAGAAGGAAAATAAGAAGGAAGAGAAAGCAGAGGAAAATTCTTCAATAAATCAAGGAAATGGAGGAGAACATCCTAAACCTCCATCTCCATATTCAAGTGAATGTTCTTCTTCTTTGTCCTATCATTTTCATCATTCTAATCATCAACATAGAAATGCTTATAAAAATCCTTTTTAAGTTGACTGTAAAGTTTGATTTGCCTATGTTTAACAGAGAATCTAATGCAAGAAAGTTAAACAATTGGATCAGACATATTGAAGTTTATTGCCAAATACAGTAGATTGAAGAAGATGAGGACAAGATCTAGTTAACATCTCTTCGACTTGAAGGTACCACTCTCATATAGTGGGAAAGAAAAATTCAAAAATGTAGCAAGCACGTGGGTAAACTCCTTTCTTCTTGGTATGAATTTGTTGATGCTTTAAAAGGAAAATTTTATCCATTGGGATATCGAGAGAAATCTATGATAGAATGGAAATATTTGAGACAAGGCAAAGGTCAAAATGTTCAAAGTTTCACAATATAATTTAGGACGCAAGCTTTAGCATTGGGTATTCATTTAGATTCACTTGATACTTTCATGAAATATATTGGTTCTTTACATAATTATCTTCAACATTCATGATTGTTGTTTGAACCTGCTACTCTTAATGCGGCTACTATGAAATCCATTTACCTTGAAAGCAAGGGAAAGTATAAACAAGACAACCATAAAAAGAAGGAAACGACAACAATGAAAAAGGAAGTAAAGCCCACTTGCACTCATTGTAATAAATAAAGGCGTGGTGAGGAGCATTATTGGAAACTGCATCCAGAATTAAAGCCTAAGAAGTATGGCGAAAAAGGGAAGCAAAAGATGTTTTCTATAATGCAATAAGACCTTGGATCTAATTCAAACGATTACATGAATATCACCGTTGATGGGATTGCAGGTGTTGGAACAATTGACTTGGGTTCTGATTCAGGTGATGAATTAAAGATCATAGTTGTTAGGATTGTAGGTAGTAGACCAACTGACTTGGGTTCTGATTCAGGAAATGAGATTGTTACACAGTAATTTGTCACCCTCTTCAATTCCCGTCCCCGATCCTGAAGTGCCCTATGATGAATACTGTGTAGTATATCCACCTAGGAAAAATACATCAAGATATCCTTTGAAGATTAAAAGAAAGATGCCTTGAAGAATTTTTTGAAGAAGGTTAGCTATAACCCTAAATTTATGGGTGAACACTCTTAGCGAGTTGTCTGCCCGTGCTGATGGCAAGTTTCATGTTCTTGCCTAGCGCTGTCAGTGCTCTTCTGATTGGAAAAACCGCACTGAACCCTTTCTAGCAGTGTTTCCTCAAATGAAGGAGAAGCTTCGTGCACTAGAAGCTTCCAGAACGACGAGCTAGATATTGCTCGGTGGAGATATGGCTGAACTCTCTCATTTAGAGCTCTTGATCTTATCAATAGGGTATTTTCCCTTGAAAAGTGGGCCTTCCTCCTTATTTTATGGGATCCTAAGTCCCTCTTCCTTCCTATAAAGTGAATCCCGTCCCTCCACTACTATTTGGTAATTGTTGGGCTGGTCTAATCATTAATCCTTTAAATACCCATGTTGTGCTAATGCCTAAATTACCATTCAGGAGAAGGGTTACTTGAAGGGCCTTGGTTTGGACTCGGACTACACCAAAGGGAGGCCTCCAACATCAAGGCCACGATTGTAAGCTTCCTATTTTATATTATCAATAATACATCTGGTGTTTTGCTTTCTATATTTGTTTGGATATCCATACAAGTAGCCTAATTCTCCTTGATCTGTTAGGTAGTTGATGTTCAATGTATGTTTTGTATTGGATTGCGTTTTTTGTTGTCTCTTGATCTCCGGCAGGTATTCGAATGCCACAAGTAGCGAGGAGTGAGCCTGAAGGATTGTGTATTGAGGCCTTCATCAAAGGGTTGAGCATAGTATCACAAAGAGGTAGGTCATTTCCCTTTACTCATCCTACTTTGAATATTAACTAAGAAAGTGTCCATTAGATATTCTCGTACATTGCTAGACCCACTCTAGGGCTAGAGAGATTGCCTCTGTCTGCATAGGGGATTATCTCCACAACAAAATTGGCGACTCCACTAGGGAGATAAAGCCTCTTTTCCCGTCCTTCTCCGATTTGGTTTTTTTATCAATTTGAACAATCATTAAATATTTGAGTCTATTTAAGTCTCTATAGGTCTGCATAGTGTTTGATTTTGCTTTAATGTGTCAAGTCTAGTTTCATTATTGAAATTATTTTGTTTTTTTTCTTTTGTTTCTCGTCCAATGCGTTTTCTGTTCTCACAAAAGCGTTGACATCACTGTTTTTTATAAAACAATCGCGTTGAACTACCTTTCTCATGATGCTTCCGTTCATAGGCGCGTTGATCCGTGAGATTGGAAAAAATTGGGGTTTTCCTATCATTTTCCAGTGTGTATTGGCCTTTGTAGTGTCTTCCTGGTTTGTTATGATCAGGTATCACTGTGTTTAATTTTATTGCTTTGCTTGAAGTGATTAACTTGTCTCTTTGATCCTTGTTGTTTTTGGGTGAAGTTACATTGTCTTCTAGGGTTTCTAAGTCAACTGTCCTTCACTTTTCACTTGTGTGTGTCATTAAGAGGCATGTTGGCTCTGTGTGAAGAGCTCTGCTGAAATCATTCCGAACATGGTTTCGTATTGCTTTTGGATTGTGTTTACAAAGTTGTTTTCACTTGCACTAATTCGTTTTTTTCACTTTGGAATCACCTTTGATTTAATAGTCAAACATAGATTACAATTGTTTGATTTACAAGCTTAAAGGTGTATGTTTGTTTTTTCTTCATTTTGAAAATAAAAGGTGAAAGTCATCTGTATTCAAGTACTTTTGAAACTATTTTCCATTTGAAAGAGAAAGTGAAAGAAATTTTTTCATTCCAATTCTTTATTCGTTTGGTTAGTTTTGCTTTGATTAGTTCATTGATTGCATTAGTTTGCATTTGAGCATCCAAAGTGAAAAGAGAAAATTTTTATCATCAGTGCATCTTAGTGAAGAAAGAAGTGATTTAGTTTTCAGTAAGATTTCATTTGGGAATAGTTAAAGTGAATTCTTTTTTGAGTTACATTTCAGTAATTTTGAGCTAATTGGGGGGCATCATTGCTGGTGAGATAGTTATCGAGTCCGAAATTGAAACATAATCTAAGATCAACTTTAAAATTTATCCAATTAACCTTAAGGAGCATTTGGAATTAACGAAAACATCTAGAGGTCTAGGCTAGAGACGTGTTTCAATGTAGTTAAGTGTAGCAGCTGTCGCTAACAGTCTGTGTTACATTCCAAGGGTGATATCCCATCCCACATATGGAAGTATATAGGACTATGCTCCACCTATGAAAAGTATAAGGGGATTCTCTCATCGTACAGTTACACATTAGACAATGCTACTACGGACTGGACTCCCACGTACAATCGAGTATATATTGAGAGATCCCACTAGATTGAAAATCTTCCATAGGTAAGCAAGTTGGTCGCCTTGTAGACGTAATACACCGATCTTTTCCTAAGTGTCCAATCGATCTTTTCTTGACCACCACCTGACGAGTGGTATTCATTGTCATTTGAGGATCATGAGCCAGAAAGTCCCGAACCTTCTACATAGTTTACGATATTTCCTCCAAATCCTCCCTTCGATCCGCATGTGGTCTCGCCTGAACGACCATATAGTCCTTTTGACAGTCCCAAAGTTCCTCTTCGTGCTTCTCCTGCAACATCTCGTACTACTGCTCGTCAGTTGTTTCCTCTAAAAATTGCGTTGAATACCCACGATATTCCATCCGTGAGTACTCCTCAAAGTATTCCTCTGGAAACTTTTACACCTTACATTCCAGAAATTGACATTACGTCTATGTTCCCTCTTGAAGGTTTTCCATATGTTACCACTCCTCAAGATGAAGGGAGTGGGAAGAGTATTCCCTTTAGTCAAGTCACATCTACGCTTCCAGCTGGGTATACGTCTCTTGGAAGCCTTGTTTCAGGATATTCTGGAGCTGCATCCTTGTTTCACCATCCCGTTTGGTCAATGGGCGCTTATCCATATTTCGACCTATTTGTCTCAAATGTGGTTGTTGCGTCACAACCTACGGTTTCTGTTGGTAAAATGAACATTTAGCTAGGATCATCTACTCCCTTATCTCTATCCACAGTCATTGCAACTCCACCTTTAAGTGGTCAATATACGGCTTCATTTATGCCAGGGGAAATTGCACCCTTTATATGTACCTCCCTTATCAGGTGAGGGAAATCTTAACTTGGGAACTGTATCGGAGGCAGGACAACCTACCACTAGTCTTGGTGGAACTCTTCTTTCACAACCAAAAAGTGCTTTTATAAGAACCTATATGCCAGGTGGTCACCCTACCTCGACCCAAATTTTTTATCAACAACAACCACATCCAGTATCGTTATGTTCAACAATCCCATGTTTGGCAGTTGAAAGTACAATATTAGTATGTTCAACAACCGAACATGCAATATAAATATGTTCAACGACCAAACGTCTCTCAGCAATATGTCCATCAACCCCAAAATCTAGTGGGTGCAGTTGAGACTAACCCTTAGTTTGGTCCTCAAGTCTAACCCCAAAATCTAGTGGGTGCAGTTGCGACTAACCCTTAGTTTGGTCCTCAAGTCTAATATGGTCTGAATCCTCTCGGTCAAACTGGAACTTGCCCTAACCAGCCTGGTGCCCAATACCAGCAAATTCCTCTAGGTCAGTTCCATCAACCCCAACAGGGAGCTTAAATCTAGCAGGGGCCCTATCAACAGGCCCAGCATGGTGTTTATGTTTAGCATGGACCATACGTTCAACAAAAATTTCAACAAGGTACTTACCGGTGACCCCAACCACAACAAGGTCCCTATCAACCATATATACCTTATTAACAACAGTGGGGGAATTTTGGACAATATGGTCAGAATCAACCCCAATCAGGGCAGAATTCGTACTAGCAAGGTTGAAATCCCCAGATGGGAAACTTCCAAAGACCTTTTGCTTTGTATCACTCTCCGTTTCCATTCCTGGCTATGTTGGAATTTCTCTTCCAATTCTTGGGTTGATGATTCCATTCGTCTACGTCTTTTCCAATGCACTTTGATGGGTGTTACTGCCAAATGGTACGTTGAACTTCCTCGTGGTGTTTTCTACGATTTCAATACCTTAGCTATGGCTTTCCTCACACATTTCCAATTTCCTATCCGCTATGAGACTGGAACCCATCTCCTGACATCTTTGAAGCAGTCACCTGCCACTCACATTTCAGATCATATTCATGAATAGAGGTGCACACATTGCCTTATTAAATTTGAAATCTCTAACCAATTTTTGACTGAATGGTTTACAAAATATTTTTTCCCTAAAATTTCCAAAGAACGTGCTATGGGTGGATGTGTGACGGAAGAGGAATTAATCGCCCATGCTCAATATCTAGATTTGGTCTATTCCCAACCTGGAACTCTATATGAACTTTTATCTGATGCACCACGACCTTCAACCAACCCAACATTATCCAAATATCCTTCTACGCCTCCTATTGACAACGTCATTGGGACAGTGGGCCATACTAATAACAATACACCGAAGGCTTCTTCGAAGTCTAAGCCTACTTCTACCACTACACCCTCCACTCATTCCAACAATTCAAAGAATCATGGTAAAACCTCTAAGGTTAATGTTGTTCAGTATATTGCAGCAGACAAGTCCTTAAAATGTAAAAATAATGGGAAAGGTAAAGCCAAATCCAACACCCACAAACTGGATTCCTCTAAATCGTCTACCAATGATTCTTCTAAGCGTAAGCCCAAGTATCCTTGCTTGATATGTGATGATGAACACTACACCAAGGATTGTCTTAGATGTTCAGAAGTTGCCTGCCTTCTGAAGGGTGCATGCGATACCCCGGTTGTCTTGAAAGAACCATTCCCTTTACAATAGACGCAAATGGTAGATCAACCCCAATCTTCCGAAAGCTCCCAAGTTTTTATGGACAGTATAGAACCCATTTGTTTTTTACCCGATAGAAAGAGTATATGAATCCATCAAAATATCCCTTGGAAAATGATGCTACGGATAACCCTTCCTTTTCCATTCCTCCTCATTCTTTTCCTATCCAGGTTGAGAGACCTAATAGTGATTCCATTGTCTGACCACCTCCAAAATATGTTCTTCGGAAGGTGTCTTATAATCCGAACGTGCGAGCTGTTCAAACGCCTTCGGTGATGTTAAGCATGGAAGTCCTTAAGTCATTATCATCAAAATGGAAGGCACTATTATCTACTATCGGAGGGATCGATCCCGTGGATTCCAACCTTATTGTTGTCTTGGCCAAATTTGTTGTTGTGTGATGAAAGTTGCAGAATGAACAAAATTGGGAGTAATGGCTACACCAATGTCGGCATAAGGCATAACAAGCTCATATGCTTCAATGCATTCATTCAACACAACTGTCAAACTTGCAAAATTCATTCAAAACAGATGTCGAAGTTTCAAAATTCATTCAACATAGCTATCTATCTGGCACAACACAAAACATTCAAACAATACATGTGTGTAATGAGGGAGAAACTGCGTGTAACCAGGAGCCAAGAGCACCAACATTTAATTTTAAGTAAATAATGCTAATAATGCTACAACAATCCTAGAATTACTCAATCATGCCATACAACTTCATTAAATATGCATTTTAACTCTCAGTCCTGAACCTCTTGGTCTCGAAAAGAGGCCAAATAAGACCTCCAAATGTTTCAATGGCTAACAGAAAATCGTTTCAACATTTAATAGGTCAACTAAAAGTGAATTATAACATATATGGAAAGACTTTGGTTAAACTATTTTTAATGGTTGCCAACAACTCATATTTCAAAGCATATCGTATACAATTCTCCCTGTCAGCCCTTTGGGCAAGGACTAAAAAGGGGGAGGGGGGAGGGGGGGTTTTTATATGGTTACAAACAATATATATATATATATATATAAAATAAAAGTTATGGCATGTCAAAGCTTTAAAATAGTAAATATGATATATATAGTCATTCAACCATATGATATTTTTAACAGTGGATGGTGCAAACTTATATAACAACGGTTACATATATCAACCATGTGGTGATATGTTTTAAAACGGTTTCATGTTGCACGACTGATTAGTTTTGATGGTCATTGGCGGGGGTTATATATATTTGGCGAGCATTAGCATCCCACGATGGTTACATATATATGATTTTATTTTATATCACAAAATGGGGTCAACAGGGTTTGAACTTGCAACCCCGCTAACGGTGCCAATAACTTAACAACTATGCACTAGCCAAATTGACACTGAGGACGACTTTGTAATATATCCCTTGGTATTTGTTTTTAAGCCTTTCACAATTGCCATTCCAATGGCAGAGTCATTAAGGTCGAGCGTGTGGAACGATGACAAGCGCAGAACCATAAAGGTCAGAGCAACGAGGCATGGAACCAGAACAATGTTGAAACCAGGCCGCATAACTCTAAGGCAAGACCCTGCAGGCACAATTTCCAAGGGTATATTCCTAAGGAATATTCCCTAGAATATTCTTAGAATATATATTTTTGATGTTGTTAGGAATCTTAAAGATTCCTTGGGGGTTGGGGGTTGGGGGGGAGGATGACAGTGGCAAAATATATTTAAGTTTATACTCATTTTGATCAGAATTTCACATGACCACAATGGTGCAGTCTGTGTTTGCATTTGAGTAACGAATCTCACAGGTCATGGAAAAACATTGCATTTCTCTTTAATTGCTAGGCACAAAGTTTGAGACAACAATGCACCTTTCAAAAGTGGGTCATGTTTACAGTCAAAACTTTCGAGAGGACGAGACGAATATGTTGGTGCTGTGATTATTGTCATTTGAGTAGTCAAATTTCAAGTCACTCCTAGAAATGGAGGTATAATGACGTATTTTTCCATGTACTTTACTTTCTTTTTAATGAGATGAATTAAGTGACCTCCCACTATTGAAGCATGGCCCAGATGTGTGGATAGTGACCAGACAAAAGAAGGCTACATTATTCACTTGGTGACTCCATGATTCAAAGAACGCGGCTTTTGAGCATTCATGGTGACTCCACAACATGCTTACCAAAGTTCCTGCTGAACAAGATGACAAAGTTTGTGGTAGACCTTCTATCTAGTGAATTTTTAAATGCATTTAGGAATCAGTTATCATAATTTCAACTTGATGAAGATTTCCTAAAGGCTGTCTTTCTCATTTTGAAATCAAGGAAATTTAGTCCTGAAGCTAGAACACGTTTTCTGGAGATAGTTGTTGAACAATGTGAAACTAGTATTGAAATTTTGAATTCTCAAATTAAGTCATACAATTTCTGAGATCCTAAAGAATTCTTGGAAAATATTCCTTCCCCTAAGCAAGAGGAAATTGTACTACCTCTTGACTTACATATTGAGGATGATTGTGCTTTCAAGTACCAAACTAAAGATGAGGTTTCAAGGTTTAATACTAAGGATATAAATGATCAGTTAGTCATTGAAGGTCTAGAAGCAAGTATTATACATTAGGCTTTGATTGATTCTATAACAGATTATATGGAGGTTCTTTTTAGCTCATTTTTTCAAACACGTATTCTCTATAAGGATCAAATACACCAGTAGTTTCCATTTCATATTATAACTTTGATTATATGGACACATAATCAAGTTATAATGTTGACTTTCCTAATAAGAAGTCAATATGTCCATATGTTTCTACTGCTACTTGACTAGTTGCACTAGCATTATTGTATAATTTCAGTAGGGTAGGGTAGGTAGGTGTGCAAATAAGCTCAGTACTCTGAGCATTTTTTCCAGTGTAGTTCCAAAATGTTGTTTTGTTTTCAGTTCAAGTATGTTCCGAACTTCAGTTTTTGCAGAGAGTGTTGATTTCAACTTGAGGACTGTCAGCCACAGAGGTTGTGTAGAAAATTAAGTTGTAGGTTTGGGATCATCCCAATGGATTAGGCCACTATTCTACGGTGTTCTTGACACCTCTTAAAGGAGCTGCCATCCCCAGCTAGAGCCACTACTAGACTCCTGTATTTCACAGTATCACAAGGTGACTAATTATTGTTTTAGATTTTTCAAATTGAAAATAATATTCTATGGCTATTATTTATTTTCAGAGAAAGAAAGGGAGAGCTTGATTGTCAAGAGCTTCAAAGGAATAAATCTGCCTTTTTCAGTTCAGTGGAAAGGGAAAAGTGTTGCTGATAAGGTGTGATGGTGAGCAAACTCCACACTGCCCTCATTCATTCCATCTGCCCTCTCCTTACCTTTCATTTTCCAAAATTCCGAACTCCAACGCTCTGAATCCCATTTAAACCCCCAAGACCCACATACATAACCTTTCAGACTTATCACTTTATACACCGACATATATCAAAGTCCAAATTCTTAATGCTATAGCTCTGCCCACCCATCAAACAGTCGTGGCATATAACATTATGTCATAAACCTTACCCCCTCCTTACCTTTTCGCATTCACACTCTTTATCGTTTCGCAGGCCAAGTTTGCCACCTTTCAACTTTGCCGACGCGATACAGTGGGACTCTTCCAACCACGTCACCCTTTTCCCTGCAATGCATCACAAATAACTTACCACATTTCTGCCCGCCGATAATCCCTCTGATCGCCGATGTGCGATAAAATTTAAAATCTGCGGTATGCGATAAACTTTAAACTCTGCGATGTGCAATACGGGTGGGAACTGATCGCATATCACACTTCACAAGTTTAAAAAGTTAACACTAAGGAATATGGTAAAGTCTGTGATATGCGGGCTATGGGCGAGTCCACCTCTCTTTTCCATGTCACCTCCATTCTCACCGCACGTCGCACTTCGCGAAGTTTAGCACTTGCATCCACCGCCCATAACAAAACCTTCCAACTTAGGATTGCGATGTGTTCAGGTCCCACCTTCCCTGCCACGTCACCTCCCTCTCCCCGCACTTCGCACTTCACAATTTTTATAGTTTACCTCCATTTTTTTTTAAGCTAAAGCTTCCGACTTGTGATTTGCGATGTGGTTCGGGTCCCACTAGTGTGCCACATCATTCCACCTCTAATCGCCCTCCACCTTTACTCCTTCTCCACTCCTCTTCTCTGCATATGACAGTCCTTAAACGCTTTTCACACCCCCCGCAACATTCGAAATTTATCATGAGGGGGGAAGGGGTTCGAAATGGGCGGTATCCAATACCGCCCACTCCTCCATGTGTCTTCCCCTTGTCATTTTGCACCCCCCTCTCTGTTACCGCTTACCACTTGAGACCCCCTCCGAAAATTTGTTTCTGCTATCCTCCAAACCGCTGCCGTTGCACCACGTCCTCCATCATCTGTCCACGTCGACCAACCACTATCCCTTCACGTCCGATCATATGAGGTTTGTGCGCCATTTTATGAAGTAATGGGCCAAAACACGACATGAAGAACTTATGGTAGAATAAGACCTGGCAAGTAGTGAAAACAAAGGAGGTCGATTCGGGCAAAGGGAATTCAGGAAAAACTGTTATGGTATACCAGTAGAAGCGGAAAATGAAGTAGAACACATTAGCACCGTCACTAATCAATGAAAAGTGGCCAACACTGCACCAGATTTGATTACCCAACGCCGATTTTCTGAAAAACAAAGCCAGATGTCAGAGCTAACAACGTTGTCTCTTTGAGACTACCTCAGCCACCTCCACCCTACCTTTTTGCTTTACAAAGAGCTGCCTGATTTAATTCCAAAGGTGGTGTTTTTCTCAGATATTTTTGTTCAGGCCTTGCATAGCCACACTAGTCCATTTTCTGCTTAACTTGTATTCAATGAAAGGTTTCGAAGTAGGATAGGGAAACCGACTTAGTTTTTATATAAATACTGCATGCCTTAGCAGTATGAAAGGAGGCCTGGAAGGGGAAAAAACCACTGTAATAGAATTTTTTGGTTGTAAGCACTCTCTTTTGGATTAATGAATGAGTATGTTGTTTTCCAGATCTCGTGTTATGATCTTTGGTGAAGTTCTCCTTTTCTTGTAATATGTTATCTCTAGTTTTATATATTGTTGTTCTTTATTTACTGCGGATAGAAAATTTTGTGTAGGATTTACCATGGGGTACTGTCTACATCCCATTCCATCTTAAGCTTTGTTACAAAACACTCTCTATTCCTTTCTCTTCTTCTCCTATTTTTTCACTACCCATGATAGGAGAAAGCTTCTCCTATTTATACAAAATATGAGAAGTTATCTCATTAATGGGAGTCCATGAATCTCTCCCTCCATCTCTAGAGTTACAATCAAAATAGGAAATGATAAGACACATGTCTTCCTAGAGTTTCAACACAACTAAGAAATGAGACACATATCCTCTTAGAGTTTCAATACAACAAGGAAATGAAACACATGTCCTCATGATCCCATGATCTTCTCCACTCAAATTCGAATTTGGTTTTGGGAGGCCACATAAAGGTCTTTTAGAAGCTTCCTTTTGACCTACACATGTCACAAAACTCATAACACATATATAGATATATGAAACTATGTTAATTTTCTAGTTTCTAATCATAAATTCACTTTAAATACATAAAATAAATAACTTTGGAAAACAAAGATCTTAACCCATATATTTATGAAAATGGTTACTTGATGTAGGGTTTTAGGTCAGATGGCTATGGAATAAGAGCTGAATGGTTATGACATAATGGAAATATGTATGAATATGGAAAACACTTTTGAGACTCAACAAGTACCCTGCTAAGTCTTGAAACAATACATTATGTTTTCCTTTGAGAGACCGGAATGTAGAATTCAAAGACGGTCTGCTCTGCACTCCCGTTGAGCCTTAATATCCTCGTCCTTTCCATTTCACAATCTGTAAAGATACATTGACATGGATAGCTTGCTTGGTTGCATCTGACCTCAGTTGTTCATCCATTTGAATCTGTTTACACTTATTTGACTCCATAGCCCAATGGCCCCCTTCTGCTGCCTCAACCAAATATTCAAACAAATCCCTATGAACTAATATCTAGCCTAAAATGCTCCTATAAAAAAATCTATATCTAACAGAGAGAGTGCTCTTTGAGTCCAGGAAGGCTAGGTCATGGATTCCAAAGCGGTTTGGTGTTTCCCTTCATGGTTCTATCCTCAGCCTTCAGAATTACGTAGTGACAACAATCCACACTGAACAAACTCCATTATCAAGATTTTGTGTGTATTTTCTTTATAAACTCCTTTATGTTGTTTCTTCTTCAAGTATTTACATACATGGTTTTTACATTCTCTTGCATGCAATTCTATTAATATCAAATGAATAAAAGATCTTGCATAATGCTAGCATCAGAGGAATACCAAATCAAGTTTGGTATCAGAGCAATCTTATTTTTTATGTGAATTGCAAATGTGTGTGATAACCAGGGCTAAACTCAAGCACGGAGAAGGAAAACTTAAGTCATTTGACCCAGAGATTGGATGTGCAATACGAAGAAGGAAAATGGCAGACAATGATGTTCATGATGAGGAAGAGCAAGCTTTTTGTAAATCTTTCTACACCATGGAAAATGAGGTAGATTCAGGTGTTGGAACAATTGACTTGGGTTCTGATTCAGGTGATGAATTGAAGATCGTAGTTGTTAGGATTATAGGTAATAGACCAACTGACCTGGGTTCTGATTCAGGAAATAAGACTATTACATAGTAATTTGTCACCCTCTTCACTTCCCGTCCCCGATTCTAAAGTGCCCTATGACGAATACTGTGTAGTATATCCACCCGGGAAAAATACATCAAGATATCCTTTGAAGATTAAAAGAAAGATGCCTTGAAGAATTTTTGAATAAGCTTAGCTAAAACCCTAAATTTACGGGTCAACACTCTTAGTGTGTTGTCTGCCCGTGCTGATGGCAAGTTTCATGTTCTTTCCTAGCGCCGTTAGTGCCCTTCTAATTGGATAAACCACACTGAACCCTTTCTTGCAGTGTTCCCTCAAATGAATGAGAAGCTTCATGCACTAGAAGCTTCCAAAATGACGAGCTGGATATTGTTCGGTGGAGATATGACTGAGCTCTCTCATTTAGAGCTCTTGATCTTATGAATAGGGTATTTCCCTTGATAAGTGGGCCTTCCTCCTTCTTTTATGGGATCCTAACTCTCTCTTCCTTCCTATAAATTGAATCCCGTCCCTCCTCTACTATTTGTTAATTGTTGGGCTGGTCTAATCATTAATCCTTTACATCCCCATGTTGTGTTAATGCCTAAATTACCATTCAGGAGAAGGGTCACTTGAAGGGCCTTGGTTTGGACTCGGACTACACCAAAGGGAGGCCTCCAACATCAAGTCCATGATTGTAAGCTTCCTCTTTTATATTATCAATAATACACCTGGTGTTTTTCTTTCTATATTTGTTTGGATATCCATACAAGTAGCCTAATTCTCCTTGATCTGTTAGGTAGTCGATGTTCAATGTATGTTTTTTATTGGATCACGTTTTTTGTTGTCTCTTGATCTCCTGCAGGTATTCGAATGCCACAAGTAGCGAGGAGTGAGCCTGAAGGATTGTGTATTAAGGCCTTCATCAAAGGGTTGAGCATAGTATCACAAAGAGGTAGGTCATTTCCCTTTACTCATCCTACTTTGAATATTAACTAAGAAAGTGTCCATTAGATATTCTCATACATTGCTAGACCCACTCTAGGGCTAGAGAGATTGCCTCTGTCCACAGAGGGGATTGTCTCCACAACAAAATTGGCGACTCCACTAGGGAGCTATTGCCTCTTTTCCCATCCTTCTGCGATTTGGTTTTTTTATCAGTTTGAACAATCGTTAAAGATTTGAGTCTCTATAGGTTTGTTGAGATTGCAACAAGATGATGAGCTTAGTGAAAAGAGTCGCCTTAACTAAGTGGGCCCACAGGCTATTTTTGGCGCAAGTCTATTTTTAGACATGTCGATCATATTATATGAGTTGCAGGATGCTATTTGTGGATGGTTGGTCAAGTTGGAAAAATAGATGGACTTCTATTTTTAGACATATTGGGCAGAATCTATTTTTAGATTGCCAGTCTAAAAATAGATATGTCGAATATTATTAGCTCTTAATAAAATTTGGACTATAAACATTAACTTATTCTCTTGGAGCACTTCAGTTAAGTGCACAGATGTGGCACAGGAGCTGACAGAAGGAATTATGCTATTCCTGAGGGTTAAGTGGAGCTATTGCATGGAGACTTCAGTTAGAACTCATGTGATAGAGTTTGGTGGAGTTATTGAGGTAGTTGATGGAGTTGTGTTCAGTTTAACTCAGTTAGACACAGTTGAGCTAGTTGTGTCTAGTCTAACTGATTGATACACTAGCGAGAGTGGTGTGAATTAATTATTAACTAATTCACTAAATATTAACTCATTAATCAATTGAATAATACATCAGTTAACTACAGTGCATGGACAGTTTTAGTGGAGACCAGTGGAGAGATAGGTGAAAGGGCAAGTTGACTATCAGTTGTGACTATAGTGTTGCATGATTTTGCACCACACATTGATGGAGATGCCAATTAGGATTGCATGAGAAAGGCTGGACCAATTCGAGTTCATTCAGAGCCATTATTCAGCAGGGATTGTGCAGTAGAGGCAGGCTAGCAGGTTGCAAAGATCGGTGCATGGATTTGCTAGATCGGGCCTGATTAGTGTGTAGCAATTGGATTGTACTGAGAGCTTGTGAGAAGCTTTGTATGATAATTGTTACATGATCTCTATGACATATATTATATACAGATAGTTGGGGTTTTTAGCTTCAGGCTTTCCTATAAATCACTGTGTTAATGTGTGTGAATTTTTATGGTTTTAATGTGTGCATGCAATTGATTTAATTTCCGCATATGATGATCAATGGCGGAATAGATTTTGTATTGTGCATGAAGTCAAATAGTGTATGATCAGGAGAATCTTAGACATATAACATATCAGTTATATAATTTCTACATGGTATCATAGCATTGATCATTGGAGCAATTGCAAATCATTAAAGCGGTTGAGTTTTGTGCTGGTGGAATTCGAATTTGCAGTAGTGTTTTCTTGGTGTTGAATTTGAGATGTATTTCAATGGATTGCAATTGGAGTATGCCCTTGAGGGCAGCTCGAATTATATTGCATGGAAGGACAGGATGGAGGCGGTGCTGGAGGATAATGGGTTGAAGGAGTTCATAGATGCAGAAATTCCAAAACCTGCTTCTAGCGATGCTGCCGCACTTGACACATGGAAAAAGAAGATAGAAAAATGTCGAAGGATTCTGTTGGAAGGTGTGAAGGATCACATAATGTCCATCCTTCAAGGTAAATCTTCTCCATTCTTGATGTGGAAAGCTTTGACAGACTCGTTCCAAAGCAAGAGTGACCAGAGGAAGTTGGTGCTCAAAGACAAACTCAGGAAAATAAAAATGGAGAAGGGCGAAAGTATACTCAAGTACCTCACGACATTTGTCCAGTGCAGGGATGAGATGGGAAGTTGTGGGGTTATTGTAGATGAAGAGGACTTGGTGAGCTTGGCTCTCCTTGGGCTTCCGAAGAGTTGGCATTCCTATGAGGACTCTGTCAATGGTCGGGAGAAACTGCCAGGATGGGAGCGAATTTGGTCGGATCTTGTGCAGTAGGAGATAAGGCGGAGTACCAGGGATGGATCTTCATCGAAGAATGAAGATGAAGAAAATTGTGCTTTGGCTGCCAAAGCAAGGAAGGGGAAGGGAAAGAAAAATACTTCTCAATCCGGTGCGGAAGGCAAGAAGCAGGACATGTCCAAGGTGAAGTGATTTCACTGTCACCAACACGGACATTACGCCACTAATTGTCCATAGAAGAAGAAAAATAAGCAGGCTGCTGGATCTGCAGCTGGAGAGGCCTTAGCCTCGTAGTTTGAGCTGGATTTTTCATTGATCGCATGCTTGGTCTCAAGTGTGATGGTTTCAGTGTGGTTTCTTGACAGTGGTGCGTCTTTCCATATGACCGGAGACAAATATTTGTTTACTGATCTGGATGAGAAGGATCTTAGAGTGCACATCGAGATGGGCGATGATGGTAGATACAGTGCGACTGGTATCGGGACCATTTCCTTTGAGAGGGAGTTTGGCAAACCTTTCATCTTGAAGGATGTCATGCATGTTCCAGGATTGAAGAAGAATATTATCTCTATGGCGATGTTGGAAGACAAGGGATATGATGTTGTATTTAGCGAGGGAAAGGCTTTCCTACGCAGTAAGGCAACTGGAGAAACCCAGAGGATAGGGGTTCGAGTTAAGAACCTTTATCAATTGCAGGTAGATGGCTGCGCAGCAATGGCAGGCAAAGCAGAAGGAGTGGTGAGCCGGGATGAGGGTGAACTATGGCACAGGAGATTGGGCCATCTTCACCATGGCGCTTTGAAAATTTTGCAGCAGATTTCTACCAGGCTTCCCAGAGGTACAGTTGCGCAGTCAGATTAGTGCAGGGGATGTACTTTGGGAAAATTTGTGAAAGACACCTTTCATGAGAAGGATAGTCGTGCCACGACGATCCTTAAGAGAATTCACACAGATGTGTGTGGACCTTTCTCAGTAGCTTCGACAGCAAAGCACAGGTATTATGTGATATTTGTTGATGAATTTTCTCGTAAGTGTTGGATCTTCTTCATGTAGAAGAAGAGTGAGACATTCTCAAAGTTCTGTGAGTTTAAGGCACTGGTTGAGAAAGAGTTGGGGAAGCAGGTGAAGGATCTTAGGAGCGATAATGGTGGTGAATTCATCTCTGGCGAATTCAAAGACTTTTGCAGTGCAGAAGGAATTTGAAGAGAGCTCATAGTGCCTCATAACCCACAGCAGAATGGGGTCGCGGAGCAAAAGAACAGAACGATCGTGGGTGCTGCACGGGCGATGTTGGATGATCAACACCTTCCCATACACTTGTGGGATGAAGCTTGCAACACTGCGGTTTATTTGCAAAACCGTTGTCCTCATAGAGTACTTGGCATGAGTACACCCGAAGAGGCGTCTTCTGGTAAGAAGCTTGATATTTCTCATTTGAAGATTTTTGGCTCATCTGTTTACATTCATGTGATGAAGGATGCCAGGAAGAAGCTGGAGCGGACCGCAGAGGTTGGGATATTTGTGGGGTACACAGAAACACCCCACAACTATCGTGTGTATTTTCCAGACAGTTGGAAGTCTGTTGTGCGACGGGATATCAAATTTCACGAGGATAAAGCCATGAAGTGTTCGCTTGAGAGGGAGCCACACTTGCATGTAGATGAGGAGCTATTAGTTCTTAAGGACGAGCCTCAGGATGTGGATCAACCACAAGAGGAGGTTCATGGAGTGGAAGAAACCACTCATGCAGCACCAAACATCAGAGGGCGGAAGCGCACTACAGAAGCTAAGTGACTGAATCTTGATGCAGAGAAGATTGTAGGAGCACCTACATCACAGCGTAGACAGAGACAGTCACCTGAGCGATATACTAGATACATGGCTCTGATGAGCAAGTGTAACATGACAGAACCATCCTCTTTCGAGGAAGCTGTGGAGGAACCTGCATGGGTAGATGCCATGGTGGAAGAGTATGATTCGATTGTCAGAAAAAGTGCATGGGAGATTGTCCCAAGGCCGGAAGGGAAATTAGTGGTAGGTTCGAGATGGATCTACAAAGTGAAGCAAGCTGCTGACGAGAGCGTCGAGAAGTAAAAGGCAAGATTTGTTTTCCGGGACTTCTCACAGATTGAGGGGATCGACTATGAGGAAACCTTTGCACCTGTCGCAAGGTATTCTTCCATATGGAGCATCCTATCTCTCTCAGCGCAGATGGGATGGCACATTCATCAGATGGATGTGAAGACTGCGTTCCTCAATGGAGTCATTGAGGAGGAGGTGTACATAAGGCAGCCCGAAGGTTTCAAGATCTTCAGTAGCGAGTCGCATGTGTGCAGGCTCAAAAGAGCGCTGTATGGGTTGAAACAAGCACCTCATGCTTGGTACACACGGATAGACAGTTATTTCACCGGTCTTGGATTCACCAAGAGTGAGGCGGATCTGAACCTATACCAGATTGTGGTGGAGGGTAAGTTGCTGATCATTGTACGTTATGTAGATGATTTGATTTTGATGAGTGATGAACAGTTGATACTCTCATGCAAGGCTGATCTTGCAAAAGAGTTTGAGATGAAGGAATTGGGCCTCCTTCATTATTTCCTGGGATTGGAAATTTGGCAATGCAGTGATGGACTGTTTGTATCTCAAGGAAAGTATGCCCAAGAGAGACTAGAGAAGTTCAACATGCAAGGCTGCAAGCCTATCGACACTCCTCTTCCTGGTGGTTGGAGGAAAGAGGATGCTACATCGGCAGAGGTAGTGGATGCCACTGTTTACCGATAGTTGGTTGGTTCGCTCATGTATCTAGTCAATACACGACCGAACATATGCTATGCTGTTAACAAGCTTTCACAAGCTATGGTTAAGCCTACCAAGCTCTTTTGGAAGGCGGGGAAGCATGTATTGAGATATATCAGAGGCACATCGGGATATGGATTATGGTACAGACAGTCGGATGAGGTGAAGCTGCATGGCTTCACGGATGCAGATTGGGCAGGGAGCCCAACGGACAGAAAGAGCACATCTGGAGGGATTTTCAGTATCAGGTCTATCGCAGTTTCTTGGTACAACAGAAACAGAGATCCGTGGCACTCAGTTCAGCGGAGGCCGAGTACATGGAAGCAAGTTTGGCTGCATGTGAGGCTATATGGATGAGGAAGATCCTGGTCGGGTTGTTCGGTTCACACTTAGATCCTACTGTGATATATTGTGATAATCAGAGTTGCATAAAACTCTCGGTTAATCCTGTATTTCATGATAGATCTAAACACATTGACATCCGGTATCATCATATCAGAGATTGTGTGTAGCGGAAGATCATGTTACTTTCTTACATTCCCACAGAGGATCAGGATGCTGATATCTCGACGAAGGCGCTCACCAGGATCAAATTCGAATACCACAGAGGCAGGATAGGGGTTGCAGATAATCCATATCTTGTTGAGAGGGAGTGTTGAAAATGCAACAAGATGATGGAGCTTAGTGAAAAGAAGTCGCCTTCACTAAGTGGGCCCGCAGCCTATTTTTGGCGCAAAGTCTATTTTTAGACATGTCGATCATATTCTATGAGTTGTAGGATGCTATTTGTGGATGGTTGGTCAAGTTGGAAAAATATATGGACTTCTATTTTTAGACATATTGGGTGGAATCTATTTTTAGATTGCTAGTCTAAAAATAGATATTTCAAATATTATTAGCTCTTAATAATATTTGGACTATAAACATTAACTTATTCTCTTGGAGCACTTCAGTTAAGTGCACAGATGTGGCACAGGAGATGACAGAAGGAATTACGCCATTCATGAGGGTTAAGTGGAGCTATTGCATGGAGACTTCAGTTAGAACTCATGTGACAAAGTTTGGTGGAGTTATTAAGGTAGTTGATGGAGTTGCGTTCAGTTTAACTCAGTTAGACACAGTTGAGCTAGTTGTATCTAGTCTGACTGATTGATACACTAGTGAGAGTGGTGTGAATTAATTATTAATTAATTCACTAAATATTAACTCATTAATCAACTGGAGAATACATCAATTAACTACAGTGCATGGACAGTTTCAGTGGAGACCAGTGGAGAGATAGGTGAAAGGGCAAGTTGACTATCAATTGTGACTATAGTGTTGCATGATTTTGCACCACAAATTGATGGAGATGCCAATGAGGATTGTGTGAGCAAGGCTGGACCAATTCGAGTTCATTTAGAGCCATTCTTTAGCAGGGATTGCGCAGTAGAGGCAAGCTAGCAGGTGGCAAAGATCGGTGCATGGATTTGCTAGATCGGGCCTGATTAGTGTGTAGCGATTGGATTGTACTGAGAGCTAGTGAGAAGCTTTGTATGAAGATTGTTACATGATCTCTATGACATATATTATATACAGATAGTTGGGGTTTTTAGCTTCAGGCTTTCGCGTAAATCATTGTGTTAATGTGTGTGAATTTTTATGGTTTTTTTTTTTTTACAGAAACGGTTAGTGGGATATATTGATTCCTGGCCTGAAGGCCTTAATTCAGATTACAATATGTAAGGGAAATGCCCAGATAATCTCTCCAGCTGGGAGCAAAATGGCCCTTTCACTTATAGTCCAGTTTTGTTTACAACCAATAATATAACCAATATCCGCTGTCTTTCCAAATTTGAAGATGCAAACGAACTGCTCCAATAAAAGACAATAAAACATAAAACTAGAAGGTTAAGGAATGGGATCCCAGCCTTCATCTCCATCTCTTAGGAGGGCTCCTAGGGAGAGAAGGACAACTTTGTTGGCTTCAGCATCTGCATCTTTATTGTTATCTCTCTTTACATGCACAAAGTTCAGTCTCTGAAAGCATTTCGACAAAGATCTAATTCTGCTCATCAATCTTGATAGTCTTAGGTCGAAGGGGGAAGATCTGTCAACCATGATTTTAATAATGGACTGGGAGTCTCCAAAGACAGTTGCTTCTATGATACCAAGAGATTTGAGTTGTTTAAGACCTTGGAGGAGGGCCAGCGCTTCGACTTGTATGTTGGTGTTGTAGCCCACACCCCAGGCATATCTGATCACAGTTCTAGCATCGACGCTTTTGACAATACCACCTACTCTGGAAGATCCTGGATTACCCTTTGCTGCTCTGTCAAAGAAAAGGACGAAACAACCTAGCTTTGAGCAATACTCAGGAAAATCATCTGCGTTTATCCGAATTTGCCAATCCTTGAGAAGTATGGGGGGTCGAACAATGTCTTTGAAGTGCAGGTCGAGCATATCAATCCATATAGAATCTTGCTCATTCAGATTCGCTTCGTCCAGATGGTCTCCCAAACAATCTTTTAACTGACATTTAATTTTGACCAGAACAATCTTGATATCTTTCTTTTTACCTCTGAAAATCCTCTGATTTCTTTCCAGCCAAATTTGCCAGCATATTATTTTAGGGAGAGCGAGCCAGCCAGCTTTTATATGACTGTTCTTAGGAGAGGTTCCAGGATACTTACCCATCCAGCACGAGAACAGATCGAAGATATTAGTGGGAAAGGCAAATTCGGACCTCCATGGGCCTAAAATCTCATGCCAAATCTCTGCACCAAAACTACAGTGAATCATCAAATGGGAGGCAGACTCTTCGTTAACACCATAGAGCGAACATCTCGAAGGCCCCAGGAAACCTTGTTTCTGGAGTCTATCATCGGTCAAAATCCTCTTGTGACAGAGGAGCCAGCAGAATATGTCAATTTTTGGAATCGAAGTGTGTGACCAAATTCCCTTCCAAGGTTCCGGATCAGGAGGAACGTGAGGGCGAGAAATCAGTTGCTTGTAACCCTTTGAGACAGCATAACTCCCCGGTGACGAACCCCATCCCCGGGTGTCTAGTTTACTGCTGTTTAATGGGGCTTTTCCTATTAAACAGTCTGAAAAGCTTGCACCCTGCTTGGAAAGGTTGTGAGGGACCTCAAGCTTAATCCAATTTTTCCAGACGTCGCCCTCCCAATTGGAGATGTCCCACAAAGTTTTGAATTTGGCTCTATTCATCCAGTCTTTTAGCAAACTAAGGGAATTGTCATCAGCAAGAGGGTCGCAGGCCATGATACGATCCTCCAAAATTTTTATGTGTTTGCCATTGCCAGGGATCCAGTGCGCGTGTTGACTGATTAAAGAGTGAGCTTTAGCGCAGAGCTTGTGGATCATCGAACCAGATTTAGAGATGGGATTATCCAGACATCGTTTTCTCTTCCCTCGGAAGTATTTTTTCCACAGTGCCAGCTGCGCCCATCCCGGTTTTGGTGCAATAATCCTCCATAGCAGCTTCGCTCCCAATGCAACATTTTGAGTGCTGATACTCTTGAAGTTCAGGCCTCCTTCCATTCTAGGCAAGGAGATTTTATCCCAGCTGATTAAAGGGATTCTTTTGTCGTTCAATTTCCCACCTTTCCAGAAGAATTTCCTGATATGCTCTTCCATTTTTTTCATAATGCCAATTGGAGCCAGCATGACTGCAAATTGGTAAATAGGGAGGCTATTTAAAACAAATTTTATGAGCACAGACTTACCTGCCAGATTTAGCCAATTGAAGCCCCAGGATTGGATCTTGACTTTGAATTTTTTCAGCAGAGGAATCCAGTCTCTGCTTAGGGTGCCTTTTTGGAATATGGGTAGCCCCAAATACTTAAAGGAAGTCCATGAAGAGGAGGCAGCGACGCGAAAACAGGAGGAGATGGCTTGGAGGGTGCTGGCCGAAGTGTTCCAGCAGTAGATATGGCATTTTCCTTTATTAAGATTGCTTCCAGAGACTTCACAATAGCCATCCACCACCTCTTTAAAATTATTGGCCGAGGGAACAGTGGCCGCACCCAGTAAGATGGAGTCATCAGCAAATAATGCATGATTTATACTTTTAACCCCCCTTGCAATGCACAGGCCCATTATCTCTTGATCCTGCTGCTTGTTATTCAAGAGGAAGCTGAGAACAGAAGCTTGAAGGAAAAAGAGCAGGGGAGAAAGAGGACACCCTTGCCTCAGTCCTCGAGAAGCTTTGAAAAAATCGGTCGCCCTCCCATTCACCAGGGGAGCTATCCAAGGTTCACTGATACTAGCCTGAATCCAGTTAATAAATTTAGAGCCAAAGCCAAATTTGAGAAGAACATTCAACAGAAATCTATGTCTCACCCTGTCGAAGGCATTTTCTAAGTCTAAATTTATAACCATTCCTTTCTCTTTCTGGAGCTGACTAGAATGAATCGCCTCCTGGACCATAATGTAATTGTCTACAATCTGCCTTCCCTTAATAAAGCCTCCCTGGTTCTCTGGAATAATGTCTGGAAGTATGGTTTTTAATCTGTTTGCAATTACTTTAGTTATCAGCTTGTATCATATATTGCAAAGAGATATAGGCCTAAATTTGCTGAAGGTATTGGCACCCTTTTCCTTGGGGATGAGGGCTAGAAACGCTGAGTTAGTGCTTCCCCCGATTTTATGACAGTCTTGAGATTTCCGTATCATTCTGCATAAGTCTTTTTCAATAATCTGCCAACATGACTGTAGGAATCTGGGAGTAAAACCATCAGGGCCTGGCGCCTTATCTGGCTCCGTTGCAAATAGTGCATTTTTTATTTCAATGTTAGTTACTTCTGCTTCCAAATACTTATTTTTTCTGGGGGAGATCAGAGAGGGAACCTCATTCACCAGGTTTGGATTATACCCCAGCCCCTCCTCTTCGCTATACAGGTTTTTAAAGTGGAGAAAAGCAGCTCTTTTTATGCTTTGAATGTCTGTATGCTTTCTGGTCTCATCTTTGATTTCTGAGATGGAGTTGAAGCTCTTCCGGGCTTGGGCTTGTTTGTGAAAAAAGGAGGAGTTCCTATCTCCCGCCTTAAGCCAAAGGCAACAAGATTTGACCCTCCAATACTCTTCCTCTGCCAAGCTTGCCTTATGAAGCTTTTGCTGAAGGTCAGCCTCCTTATCTAGGATTTCCTTAGTAATCTCTTCATTTTCCACTCTCGTATGATGGTTCTCGAGACAGAATTGAATATTTTTCCTTTCCACAGTTGGATGAGGAAGGGATTTTACCCAAGTTTTTATATCAGCTTTGACTCTTCTTAGTTTTTCCTCCCAAACAAAAAAAGCCGAACCCTTCACTAGATGTTTCCAGCATTCTTCTACAATCTTCATGAAGGACTGATCTTTGATCCATTGAGGATTAAATTTAAAAGGGATGGGGCCTTGATCCAAATGAGCCAGAAGCTCAAGCTTTATAGGTCTATGATCGGAAACGCTGCAAGGCAAAATATGCATTCTAGATTCTAGACCATAGAGAAGAAATGAGCTGTGAACAAGAAATCTATCTAATCTTGCAGCTATATGCCCCAGCCCAAGTCTTTTGTTGGACCAAGTGTACTTACCCGAGGAAGGTTTGATGTCGATCATATCCCAATCCTGAAGCAGATCCTCCACCCATTCCCGCGCCGGATCTCTGACAATGCACCCACCCCTCTTTTCAGATATGGACAAAGTGAGGTTAAGATGCCCAACGATTATGATATTTGTCATATTTTCCGAGTCTGCCAGTCTTCTTATGGAATCCCAGCAAGTCCTTTTCTCCCCTGCGCTGACAGGAACGTAAACATTAAAGAGACAAAGAATGTCCTTAGATTCGACATGCTGCAGTTTTGAAAACAACCAATGGATGTTGCAGATCTCTTTGATCTTAGTATATTTGTTGCCATTCCAAAAATTGCCCAGGCCTCCGGAAGCACCTCTAGCTGAGACTGCTTGGGCTTCACTATTCTTCCACAGTTTCTTGCTAATATGGAGAACATCTTTGTCCTCCATTTTGGTCTCCTGGATGAGGATAAAGTCAGGGGATTCTGATCTTATAAGGCTTCTAACTGCTTCCTCTTTTATTCTGCTCCCCAAACCCCTACAATTCCAGGAGACTATCTTCATTATTTGATTTTGGGATGTTGAGCTTCTCTAGAGCTCTGGGACTGGTTTCTTGTCATCTTCGGAGTTCTTGCCAAGAGTTTCTCTAGAGTTGGTTGACTTCCTTGGAGTTTGTCTTTATAGGTTTCTTGCTCTCTTTTTTCACGGGAAGATTTTCGGCCTCTCATTGATCTTCTGGCTGAGGTTTGCGAATATCCTATTTCACCTTCTTCTTCAGAGTCCTCCGAGACTTGCACTTCCTCAGTCTCTTCAATGTGAATCTCTTTCGATCTGTCTACATTACTTTCAACTTGCTTTGAACCTGAGGGGGACTCTTTGTGTGGCGAATCCTCCTTCCGCTTCTCGGCATCAAGGGTGGCTTCATTTGTTGAGCTTAACTGAGCAAACTTATTACTATGCTCTTCCATGTGGGGAGTTTGAATCACATGATTTGTATGAGGGCCCTTGCCAGTAGAGATTCCTGATCTTGGGGCTTTGTGGGCAGTTGTGGTCCTTTTGACCTGATTCCATCCTTCTTCCTTTCCTTTCTCCACTTCACTGTTTGATGGGCAGCCTCGAGCAAAATGGCCATAGACATGGCATTTCTGGCATTTAAACGGGAGTTGCTCATAGTCCAGTTTTTGGACGTGAGTCCAACTACCGACCCTGATTTTTATTGCCTCAGGAAGACCAACCTCCAGATCAACTTCGACACAAATTCTAGCACAGTCATATTGGTCTTTACTATTTGCGCGATCAATAAATTTGCCTAATGTGTTCCCGATGTGCTTGAGGGACTCCCAGTTCCAACAATGCACTGGCAGGTTAGGCAGCCTAACCCACACAGGAACGACAGTAGGGACGTCGACTGCAGGGTCGAAATCGAGCGTCCATTTGTTTAGATACAGCCCCTGAGGACCCATGAAATAGGGACCACTCCGGAAAATCAAGTCCTTATCCTCCTTATCGGAGAATTCAAACAGGAAGAAACCCCTCCCTAGAAAATACGAAGTGACTCTGTTTTTTATCAGTGGCCCCCAATTCCGAGCAACCCAGTTTTCCGTGGCTTTGGGAGAGGGCCAGAGGCCAGTGAACTGGCCTACCAAAGCACGTTCAGCTAACGAGAGGGCGACTTGAATCGGACCCTCAGGCGGGAGCGAGATTTCTGGGATATCTTCCAATCTTTTGACAAATTTTGAAGCCTCAGTGGCTTTCTTCTTCGGCAGGGAGGCGAGAAGCTTAAGGAAGGCTTCAGCATCAGGAGGGGGAGGCAGAGTGGGGGGGACCTGGGCAGCGCCCAGAGTCTCCATAGCAACAAAGAAGCCTAGCTCAGACAATGACAGAAAACGCGAGCTCAGAGTCCTCCCACGAGGCCAATCATTTGAGAGGTGCCCTCACGATCAGCTAAAGGAAGGAGGAAGGACCCTTTCGAAAGCCAAAAATGCTGGGAGAAGAGAAACACCGCGTTAAAAGTCCAAAGCGCCGCTCCTCCACAATGCGCCGCGCTGGAAGCCAGAAGCTCTGAAGGTCAAATCAATGCGCTGCGCCTGTGCGCCGCGCTGTATCACAGAACCTCAGGGGACGAATCAAAGCGCCGCGCCAGCCCAAGCGCCGCGCCACCCAACCAAAGCGCCTCGCGGGGCAGAGAAGCACCTAGGATCTTCGAAATCTCCACTCACCAACGAAAAGGCACAGCCAAGCCTTCCACATCACCAGAGGGCCGAGACTGGCCAGAGGCCACAAACACAGAGGGCCAGCAGCAATGGCGGCGGCTAGGTCAAGCTTGGACTCTGTAATCCCGTATTTACCCATGAATTTTTATGGTTTTAATGTGTGCATGCAATTGATTTAATTTCCACATATGATAATCAATGGTGGAATAGATTCCGTATTGTGCATGAAGTCAAATAGTGTATGATCAGAAGAATCTTAGACATATAACATATCATTTATATAATTTCTACATGTATAGTGTTTGATTTTGCTTTAGAGTGTCAAGTCTAGTTTCATTATTGAAATTATTTTGATTTTTTCTTTTGTTTCTCGCCCAACGCGTTTTTTGTTCTCACAAAAGCGTTGACATCACTGTTTTTTATAAAACAATCACGCTGATCTACCTTTCAGCACGATGCTTCCGTTCATAGGCGCGCTGATCCGTGAGATTGGAAAAAATTGGGGTTTCCCTGTCATTTTCTAGTGTGTATTGGCCTTTGTAGTGTCTTCCTGGTTTGGTATGATCAGGTACCACTGTGTTTAATTTTATTGCTTTGCTTGAAGTGATTAACTTGTCTCTTTGATCCTTGTTGTGTTTGGGTGAAGTTACATTGTCTTCTAGGGTTTCTAAGTCAATTGTCCTTCACTTTTCACTTGTGTGTGTCATTAAGGGGCATGTGGGCTTTGTGTGAAGAGCTCTGCTGCAATAATTCCAAACATCGTTTCGTATTGCTCTTGGATTGTGTTTACAAAGTTTTTTTCACTTGCACTAATTCGTTTTTTTCACTTTGGAATCACCTTTGGTTTAATAGTCAAACATAGATTACAATTGTTTGATTTACAAGATTGAAAGTGTATGTTTATTTTTTCTTCGTTTTTAAAAGAAAAGGTGAAATTCATCTTCATTCAAGTACTTTTGAAACGATTTTCCATTCGAAAGATAAAGTGAAAGAAAAAATTTCATTCCAATTCTTTGTTCGTTTGGTTAGTTTTGCTTTGATTAGTTCATTGATTGCATTAGTTTGCATTTGAGCATCTAAAATGAAGAGAGAAATTTTTTATCATTAGTGCATCTTAGTGAAGAAAGAAGTGATTTAGTTTTTTAGTAAGATTTCATTTGGGAATAGCTAAAGTGAATTCGTTTTTGAGTTACATTTCAGTAATTTTGAGCTAGTTGGGGGGCATCATTGTTGGTGAGATCGTTATCGAGGCCTAAATTGAAACATAATCAAAGATCAACTTTAAAATTTATCCAATTAACCTTAAGGAGCATTTGGAATTAACGAAAACATCTGGAGGTCTAGGCTAGAGACGTGTTTTAGCGTCGTTAAGTGTAGCAGCTGTCGCTAACAGTCTGTGTTACATTCCAAGGGTGATATCCCATCCCACATATGGAAGTATATAGAACTTTGCTCCACCTATTAAAAGTATAAGGGGATGCTCTCATCGTACAGTTACACATTAGACAGTGCTACTACAGATTGGACTCCCATGTACAATCGAGTATATATTGGGAGACCCCACTAGGTTGCAAATCTTCCATAGGTAACCAAGTTGGTAGCCTTGTAAACGTGATACACCAAACACAACATTTAGGGAGATTGGCTGCAGTAAGTCAAGTCCTTGGTAATTTCTTCTATAATTTTTCTACCAAGGTGTATATCACAGTTCGCGGATACCTGGTAATCCTTTATGGCAAGGTTACACCTATTTTTTTTTTTAATAAACTACCCACGATAACATTCTACCTGTGCAGTGCTCTTGGTCTCATCTTGCCTGGTTAATTATAAACCTTAATTGCTCAAATTTTATTCACCTTTCTCTTCGTTGATATTTTTCTAAAGGTCATTGTGGTTGAATTCTCGAATTCGCCTCATTCATCTCCTGAAGGAACTCAAGAGCCTCCTCCTAAAATTCCGCAATTTCCAACTGTACCCCTTGAAGCTCAAGGTTTTGAACTTGGAATTGTCATAAGTGTCCAACCGATCTTGTCTCGACCACCACCTGACGAGTGGATTTCATCGTCATATGAGGATCATGAGCCAGAAAATCCCAAACCTTCTGCATATTTTACAATCTTTCCTCCATATCCTCCCTTCGATCTGCATGTGGTCTCGCCTGAACAACCGTATAGTCCTTTTGACGGTCCCGAAGTTCCTCTTCGTGCTTGTCCTGCAACATATCGTACTACTGCTCGTCAGTTGTTTACTCCAAAAATGGCGTTGAATGCCGACGATATTCCATCCGTGAGTACTCATCAAAGTATTCCTCTGGAAACTTTTACATCTTACATTGTAGAAATTGACATTACGTCTATGTTCCCTCTGGAAGGTTTTCCATATGTTACCACTCCTCAAGATGAAGGGAGTGGGAAGAGTATTCCCTTTAGTCAAGTCACATCTACGCTTCCAGCTGGGTATACTTCTCTTGGAAGCCTTGTTTCAGGATATTCTGGAGCTACATCCTTGTTTCACCATCCCGTTTGGTCAATGGGCGCTTATCCATATTTCGACCTATTTGTCTCAAATGTGGTTGTTGCTTCACAACCTGCGGTTTCTGTTGGTCAAATGACCATTTAGCTAGGATCATCTACTCCCTTATCGCTATCCACAGTCACTGCGACTCCACCTTTAAGTGGTCAATATACGGCTTCATCTATGCCAGGGGAAATTGCACCCTTTATATGTACCTCCCTTATCAGGTGGGGGAAATCTTAACTTGGGAATTGTATCGGAGGTGGGACAACCTACCGCTAGTCTTGGTGGAACTCTGCTTTCACAACCAGAAAGTGCTTTCATAAAAACCTCTATACTAGGTGGTCACCCTACCTCGACCCAACTTGTTTATCAATAGCAGCACATCCAGTATCCTTATGTTCAACAACCCCATGTTCGGCAATTGAACGTACAATATCAGTATGTTCAACAACCGAACATACAATATAAATATGTTCAACGATCGAACGTCTCTCAAAAATATGTCCATCAACCCCAAAATCTAGTGGGTGCAGTTGCGACTAACCCTCATTTTGGTCCTCAAGTCTAATATGGTCTGAATTCTCTCGGTCAAACTGGAACTTACCCTAATCAGCCTGGTGCCCAATACCAGAAAATTCCTCCGAGTCAGTTCCATCAACCCCAGTAGGGAGCTTAAATCTAGTAGGGGCCTTATCAACAGGGCCATCAGGGTGTTTATGTTCAGCATGGACCATATGTTCAACAACAATTGCAACAAGGTACTTACCAGTGACCCCAACCACAACAAGGTCCCTATCAACCATATATACCTTATCAACAACAGTGGTGGAATTTTGGACAATATGGTCAGAATCAACCCCAATCAGGGCAGAATCCGTACTAGCAAGGTTGGAATCCCCAAATGGGAAACTTCCAAAGACCTTTTGCTTTGTATCACTCTCCGTTTCCATTCCTGGCTATGTTGGAATTGCTCTTCCAATTCTTGGGTTGACGATTCCATTCGTCTACGTCTTTTCCAACGCACTTTGATGGGTGCTACTACCAAATGGTACATTGAAATTCCTCGTGGTGTTTTCTACGATTTCAATACCTTAGCCATGGCTTTCCTCACGCATTTCCAATTTCCTGTCCGCTATGAGACTGGAACCCATCTCCTGACATCTTTGAAGCAGTCACCTGCCACTCACATTTCAGATCATATTCATGAATGGAGGTGCACACATCGCCTTATTAAATTTGAAATCTCTGACCAATTGTTGACTGAATGGTTTACAAATTTTTTTTTCCCTAAAATCGCGAAAGATCTTGCTATGGGTGGATGTGTGATGAAAGAGGAATTAATCGCCCATTCTCAATATCTAGATTTGGTCTATTCCCAACCCTGAACTCTAAATGAAATTTTACTTATGCACCACGACCTTCAACCAACCCAACCTCATCCAAATCTCCTTCTACGCCTCCTATTGACAGCGTCATTGGGACAGTGGCCCATACTAATAACAATACACCGAAGGCTTCTTCGAAGTCTAAGCCTACTTCTGCCATTGCACCCTCCACTCATTCCAACAATTCGAAGAATCATGGTAAAAACTCTAAGGTTAATGTTGTTCAATATATTGTAGCAGACAAGTCCTTAAAAGTTCAAAATAATGGGAAAGGTAAAGCCAAATCTAACACCCCCAAACAGGATTCCGCTAAATCGTTTGCCAACAATTCTTCTAAGCGTAAGCCCAAGTATCCTTGCTTGATATGTGATGATGACCACTACACCAAGGATTGTCCTAGATGTTCAGAAGTTGCTCGCCTTCTGAAGGGTGCATTCGATACCCCGACTGTCTTGAAAGAACCGTTCCCTTTACAATAGACGCAAATGGTAGATCAACCCCAATCTTCCGAAAGCTCCCAATTTTTTATGGACAGTATAGAACCCATTTTTTTTGCCACCCGATCGAAAGAGTATCTGAATCCATCAAAATATCCCTTGGAAAATGATGCTACGGATAACCCTTCCTTTTCCATTCCTTCTCATTCTTGTCCTCGCCAAGTTGAGAGACCTAATAGTGATTCCATTGTCTGACCACCTGTAAAATCTGTTGTTTGGAAGGTGTCTTATAATCCAAACGTGCGAGCTGCTCAAGCGCCTTCGGTAATGTTAGACATGGAAGTCCTTAAGTCGTTCCCATCAAAATGGAAGGCACTATTATCTACTATCGGAGGGATCGATCCTGTGGATTCCAACCTTATTACTTTTGATCTTGAGAATTTTGTTCCTCGGCTCCCATCTCAAGTGGATTTTCTGATTCAAGTCATTATTATGGGTAAAACCATCCATCACATTGTTGTTGATGAAGGGGCTTCCAGCTGCATCATGTCTCTTGTGTGTTGGAAAGCCATCGAATCTCCTCCATTAAGGCAGTTCCCAAACACTTTTGAAGAATTCGACGACAAAGGATTTCGGTTGTATGGTATTCTCAAATCCGCAGTCAAAGCTTGGATTGTTTTGTTAACAAAGTGCGTACCCCTATCGCTCATGAGGATCTTTAGACACCCAAATCTGGTCAGGATTTGTTCAAAGATGAAATGCGCAACAGTATTCGTAGTGCAATCCTTTACTGCTTGTGCTTCGGCCCACCTAGTTACGTAATCAGTGGCATTAATAATGTAACATGTACCCGCCTTCTTTCCTGGTGGGTTGATAGGCCCCATGAAATCGATGGCCCACTTATCAAATTCTTGTAGAGCCATTTGCGTTGAAGGATAATTTTATCCCTGCGGTATGGTTTTCCTGTTCGTTGGCACGTATCGCAAGCTTTACAATGATCGTGGGCATCATGATGCAGGGTATTCCACCATAACCCAACCCTCAAGACCTTTTGTGCCGTTGCTTTCCCCGCGTAGCGACCTCCTGCTACTCCGTCATGATATTCTTCCAATATAGCGTGCCTTTCATGCTCCAAAACATATCTCCACAATACTTCATCGACTCCCATCTTATATAACTGAGCTGTAATGATGGTAAAATCTGCTGCTCGGGCGACTAGCTCTTTCTTTTTTTACATTGACTACTCTGGGGGTGCCATCCCAGTAGTCAATAATTGAATGATATCAACGATGTGGGCATCTAATACCTTAATAGAAAACAACTGCGCATCAGGAAATTCGTATTCCAGGTTGTTCAGCTCCTCGCCACTCTCTATTCATGATAAGTGATCCGGCCCAGCATTCAACTTTCCTGGCTTAACGATGATTTCAAAGTCATACTCCTGAAATAGCAGTAACCATCGACAGATTTCCCCCCCAAAACGAGCTTATTTACCAGGTGCTTCAAGGCTGAATGGTCTGTAAACATTTTGAAGTGTCCTCCTAACAAGTAGTGCTGATATTTCTTCAAAGCGTACACCATGGCCAACCCCTCTCGCTCTGTAGTGGAGTAATTACGTTCGGTGCTAGAGAGTTTCCGACTTACAAAGGAAACCGAATGATAAATGTCTCCTTCTATTGGCTGCATAAGGATAGCCCCGAGAGCAATTCCTAATGCATCGACGTGGACATGAAAGACCCTCTCCCAATCAGGAAAGATGAGAATAGGTTCCGAGACCATCTTTTCTTTAAGTAACTCAAAGCTCTTTTGACACTCGTCATTCCAAAAGAATGAAACATCCTTTTTGATAAATTTTTCCATAGGGGCTGTCATCAGTGCATAGCCTTGAATGAATTTTTGGTAGTAGCTTGTGTGCCCAAGGATCGAGTGTAGCTGTTTCTCCATCGTTGGTACTGGCAGGTTGATGATTACTGCAATTTTGGCGGGATCCACCATTAGCCCTTCGCGACAAACTATATGGCCAAGTAGGATACCAAAGGGTACACAGAAGATACACTTCTTGATATTTAAGGAGATCTCGTGCTTTCGGCAAGCATCCAACATCATGCGTAAATTTGATATGTGCGCCTTCACTAGGCCGAAGACGGTCCAATAATCGAAATATACTTCTAGGAACTTGTGGATGAATTCTTTGAACACTGCAACCACTACCCTCGAGAAAATAACAGGGGCATTCTTGAGACCAAACGACATGACAGTATACTGGAAAGAGCCCCACTCTGTGGCGAACGTGGTTTTGCTGCGGTCCTCAAGAGCGATTCTAATCTGATGGTACCCTGAGAATCCGTTTGTAAAGGAGTACGCTTCCTGTTCCCCCATGCTATCCAAAATTTCGTTTGATAATGGTGTAGGAAATGGGTCATGAACTCAGGAATCGTTTAACTTGTGCAGGTCCACGCATATCTGAATCTTCCCTTTAGCCTTTTTCTCCTAAACCACCATTGGGCTAACCCAGTTTGATTGTTCGACAGGTTTGATGATACCTGCAATGATCATTTTATCAAGTTCTTCCTTGAAATTTTGCTTATATTTGGGGTTCAACCTAGGGTCGCTATTTTACGGGCCAAGCATCTGGTTTGAGAGTGATATGCATGACCCATAAGTCCCCCGTGATCCCCTTTAGTTCCGAAAACTTCGTTGGGAATAAAACCTGGTCCTCAGTGAGTAACTCGACCATGTTGCTTACTTTATTTTCATTCCAATAGTCCCTAATATTAGCCAACTTAGGATGTTCTTCCGTCCCAATATTGACTTCACGCAACCTGAAAGGCTTAGTGACATCCACCTCTTGCATCGAGGGTCTTGCAACGGGGCGCTCTCCTTGTGACTCCGGAATCGAGACAAACCGTGGGTCTTCTTCACTTTCTTCCCTTGCCAAGCTGCGGCAGTTGACAATATCCTACATCTGTGATTCCCATGTCGGTGCCTCGAATGCTTCAGTGGAGCTAGGTTCCTTGAACACAAATGTATTTATACCCTGTAGAGCTTCTTCAAGCGCTTCTGACCCCCCTACGAGTCTAAATGTCCCTATGAATTCATCCCTCAAAGTTTCCCAGTGGAGGGTGCGTTGATGTAGCTCCGCATCCAGGTACCACGCAGTCGGGATTGGACCTAACGCATTAATGAATAAGTGAACCCATTCTTACATAGCTCGGTCACCCCATGCTTTGATCCAAGCCAGCAAGTGTTTACGCGGGTCCCTTGGGCCAAGGAATATCTCAACCTGCACCTTTATCGGAGGCTCAAAGCAGAGGAGCATCATGTCCCGACAGTCCTCTCAGTCCTGGAACATCCCTTTGTGCGTCTCCCACCATCTTGTAAGCATTGCACGCATCACTAGATTAAGGGCCCATATCCTTCCTTCTCTTGGAACCTCGGCTTCGAAGGCTCGCAACAATTCCTTAATGCTACCAGAACCATCAAAGTAGGGTAGATATCTTACGTTTGAGGAAATGCAGCGGAAGTCCCTTGTGACTCGAAGACATCGCAGCTTCGAGACATCTTGCAACTGGTTTTTCCAATTCTCCATCTCCCCATCATAATTAGAGAAGCATTCACTGTCTTTTCCCAGCAGAGTACTCCTTTTTCCGTGGGGTTGTTTCAATTTTCGTTCCGTACAGTCAACTTAAAGATGTGATCCACATCCTCTTCATCGTGAACTGGCTTTGTGTATCGTTCGCCTTCTGCAGGATCTAATGGAACTGTCACCCTTGTTCCATTATTCTCAAACACCATGCTTCTCTTTTTGAGGTTGATGATACCACCCATATCTATGGCCCAGTCCAGCCCTAAGAGCGCAGGGTAAGGGTTCGCATCTTCTACAATTTCAATTACTTCAAAGTCGGCTCAGGCCTTGACTCCTGCGATATCCACCGTAATTTTAGACAACCTTCCTAGTGGGATGATTTTCTGCTGATTTTCCATGCGCAACTGAATAGTGGACCATTCCAACTTAGGCTCTCCCATTCGCTTCCAAGTCTGTTTAGGTAACACATTCGCATCTGACCCCAGGTCCAAAATAAATTGACTCATCTCATAGTCACCAATTTGTGTAGACAACCGCATTTCTCTTCCGGTGCATTTCTTGTACCTGTATAGCTTGTGCACATCCTTAACCTCCAGAGGGGGATTGGGTCATGCTGTGCAATTATCTATTAATGCTTGAAGATTCTCCATAGCCTTTGGGTTACGCAGTAGCTTCATACATGCCTGCAAAAAGGGCTCAACCTCCTCATATGTCTTGAGGTTCGCAGGTGCCCGAGCAATAGCTGCTTCTACATCAGCAAAGTCCTTGCGAGCCGTGACAAATGTTTCTTTCCCCTTTTCTAGGTCCAAACCTTCTTGTTTACTAACAACTTGTTGGATCAGAGGTTCCATCGCAACCTCCTCCTTAGGTCCCCTGGAGGCCATCCCACTGTGTGTGACCACATTCACACTTGGATCTTTGTCAGCCTTAACCCTCTACACATTCTGCGTAGGTGTCAACTATTTTTCTTGCATTTTTGCTATCAAGATTGGGCAATATTCAATCGCATTGTCCAGCTGTCTGCAATATCGGCAGGATTACCTAGTGGGATTCGAGAAATCTCTTACAAAGTGCCCTACTTATCCATAGTTATAACAGATCAATTGTCCTCGGCCCTGACCCATGCTTCCACCTCGATCGCCTCCCCTGCCCCTAGCCGGGGAGCCGCCGACGCCTGCCGGATACCTTGGTGACGCAGGATCTGTTTGCACCCTATAAAAGTTTCCTCGATCTATCATCAGATCATACGTTTGCCAGTTATTCTCATCACATTCTACTAACCGAAAAAACCGACACCATCGTTGTTTTACTTCTGGGATGTACGCACCTAGGCGGGGGCAATGTTTCGTATCATGCAGGCCAGCTACGCGGCAATCCTCACACCATAACGCGGGTCTGCTGGAGCCTGGACGCAACGGACTAAGTCCTCTGCTTGATCCTGGACGCAGCGGACTAGGTCCTCCTGCCTGCATATAGTCTATTAGTAACGGGTAGTTATCTTTGGTGTGACCATTCACCCTACATCATACGCACCACCTTTCAGGACTAGCTTCTGCTCCTCGCTCTTATCGCAGGTTCTGGATCTCCATGTGCATTGCTTCTAGCTACCCTTGGATCTATTAGACGCCCAATTGGGTCTCATCTTGAGGCGCAACTTCTAACTTCATCACAACTTCCAAGGCTTTCTCCTGCAAGTCGAAAGTTTGGTGACCCATAGGTGTGCGTAGGTGAGGCAGTAACATGGCGATGAACCATTATGTATGCTGTCTATCATCATATTGAAATACTCCTTCTCTAATCGCTTTCTTCAGTCATTGATCGGCCTCCCACACAGACTCAGAGGGCCCTTGCTTGAAATCTTTGAGATCAACCACTATTTGCGATTAGGACTTAGTCTTCTTAAATTGTTGCTTCAAAGCATTCTTAACCTCCTCAATTGTTGTGTTCAAAGGCAAGGGATAGTTGTGCCTACCTCACCACATCACTAGCTACATTCTGCGAAGTCCATACCGATTTTGTGATAAACCAGAACTGATTCATGTCTTCATCTCCTACACCCTTAAAGGTCGGCAACTTCATGCGCGCAACCATGTCGTCTTCTGGTGGCAGAGGGGTAGGTGAATTCTTACCTCCAGGCTGGTTTGAAAACGGTGTGGCTGGAAGACTCTGCAAAGCTGCTTCCCTTACCAGACTGTAGACCAATCTATCTCCTTCTAGGTTGTTCTTGTAGTATTTTCCACTTCACGTTGTGCTCCTATCCAGATCAGAGGTCATTCACTCGGTATGGCTATACAGAATACTCTTTTCGCATAATAATATCTTGATCAACAATGGTAAGGTCTTCAGAAACTTACCTCGGAACCCCATGAAGAATCTTCGCTCTGCTTCAGAGTAGGAGATAAACTGATCGATGGAAAATTCTGTCACAAATCCTCCTAACACACTGTCTACCCAATGGTCCACTGTGCGAGTGATGGTGTTATCAGTCTTTTCTAACCACTGGATTAGTTCGAGGGTCCACTCTATGATCTTCTCGTCCTTCCAACACTTCTGAAATTCTACTAGCCTTGTGAGCCACTCTTGGAGCTCGATCGCAATCGTTACAAAGAAGATCTCGTAGATCTCTGTAAAAATGTAATTATTCTTCCACTCTTCGGTGGTCAACCTCTCGCTACGGTCTTCTTTTACGGAAAATTCTTGAACTTGCTGTTCAAACCAGTCATCAATTTCATTTCTCTCAGGCTTCCAGTACGGCCTTGGAATTACCTGATCCCTCTCTCAAAATGCTCCAGGTCCCAGTAACGGAACCATTTGTTGGCACAAGGGGTCCTGACCCAGGTTTGGAGGTTCACGGTTTGCCAACAAACCCCTATACTACTGGCCCTTTTGGCAGTGACCTGCTTGCGCAGGCCAAAGTCTCACCCGAAGTAGTATGGGTGGGTGCTGGAACTAGGCTTCCGCACCCTGGGAGAGGGTAGGTAAGTCAAGCCGAGATGTGTTCAGTCTTATAGTGACTAGATCTTATATTACAGAGCCTAGATCTATAGATTCCTTTTGCATCCACGTGCTCAATAGCAATGATATTCATAATAATCAATAGATCATGAACTTATATAAAGATAACACAACTATTCCAGATCTTCTTACAAAATAGACCCAGATCGTAGCATAAACAAGTAACACAAATATATTCGCAGCTTAAATCAATAACACATCTGCATATATTAATCAACCAAACATCATAGAGTAATTCCAACAGATTTAGGTATCCAACAATACTTCTGCATTCATTAATCCTTCAGATCTACTTACAATACCTAAACCCAACCTGCGCACACAACAGCAGGGTTCGCACACAACAGGACAGAGAATATACGTGCACACAGCAGGAGGAGTCCTTCCCCAACAACCCTAACCAATCTATCGATTCTCACTTAGCATCAATCTCTTATCATTCTTAACCTGTCCTACAACTCAAAAATGTTCAACTACTTATACTATTTTAGCCTAAGCATCCAATGGTCCGCAAACCGTGGTTGGCGGACTCTTGGTCTACCCTTGACCCATTTATAATTCTTTAGGGGCTTTGACCCACCCCAAAAACCCTGCGTTAGACTAAATATAATAAAAAAATGTACAAAATGGACCAATTTCGCAGCTTGCAAGGGACCTTGTTCCAACACTTTGAAGAAATCTCTTATCAGTGCTCCTTTATTGCATCCTTCCGATTATCATCGTGATTATTTCCTCTATTTAGCAGCCATCGACAACACTATTGGTATGGTGTTGGTTCAGGATGATGATGATGGTCATGAACATGTTGTTTACTACTTGAGTCGAAATCTCTTCTGCGCTAAGACTCGTTATGCCCACTTAGAAAAAACTTGCCTTAGATGTTGTTCATTTTGTTCAGCGCTTTCACCATTACATTCTCATGCATAAGACCATTGTGATTTACGAATGTAACCCCATGACTTACATCTTTACTTATCAGTTACTTGGGGGAAAATACTCCAAATGGAATGTCATTCTCCAGGAGTTCAACTTAGAGTTTGCTACGACTAAGTCTAAGAAATCACTTGTCTTTGCTGAATGATCTGCAATCTTCCAACTGTAGTTGATCCTACCCCTTTCGATGAATCGATTCCTGATGAATCACTATTTCTCATCAATATTCTCGATTCACGGTATGGAGACATCATTATTTATCTCCAAACCCAAACTTTTTGATCGGAGTTGTCTCCCTCCGAGAGATGACAGATTCATTACTATTCCCACCCTACTGCATCATTGGAGATACCTTGTATTGTACAGGTGTCAATTCAATCCTCCATTGATGCTTACCTCTTGAGGTGGTTGAGAAAGTATTTAATGATTGCCACTCCGGGGCCTGTGACGATCATATTTTTGGTTATGCCATCGCTCAGAAAATCCTTTGAGCAAGATATTTTTCACCGTCTATTTTTAAGATTCCACTGTTGTTGTCTACCAATGTCATGATTTCCAAATTTATTCTCGGAAAGAACATGCCCCACCCTATCCCTTGCACCTAGTTGTGACCTCCAGGACATTTTCAAAATGGGGCATAGATTTCATGACCTGTAACCCTCGCTCGGCTGGGGGGCATGGTTATATTATCGTTGTCATTGATTATTTTACAAAATGGGCTAAGGTGATATGATAATGAAGGTCAGAATGCAACACAATTCCTTTTCAACGACATCATAACTCAATTCGGTGTCCCGAAAGCTTTCACTTTCGCAATCATATGATGACGTAGCTTATTACTCATTTGGGGCTATGCCGTGATAGCTCCACTCCATATTATCCATAGGCCAATGGCCAAGTCAAAGCTATCAAAAAATTTCTAGTGATGATGCTTCAACGAACCATTGGGAAGCACAAAAGAGATTGACACCTCATTCTATTCTCGACTCTGTGGGCTTACCAAACTTCTGCTAAGAGTGCTACCAGGTTCACACCATTTCAGCTAGTGTATAGTATGGAAGCTACACTTCCAATTGATTGTGAAATCCCTTCTCTGAAGCTATTTATCGAACTAATTCCCGGTACCTCGCCAGAAGAGGAACATCTGCTTTATCTTGAGCGTATTGGTGAGACTCGATGAATTGATGCTTTAGTCATTGAAGAACAAAAGAAACGATTTAAAGCTCCATACGATAAGTCCCTCAATCCTAGTGTTTTATCTGAAGGTGACTTGGTCCTTCTTTATGATCAAGTCCATGATAAATTAGGGGTCGGAAAGCTTGAGCGAATGTGGCACGAGCCTTACATTGTTCAACGTGTATTAGAGAAAGGCGCATATGAGCTAGTCGATTATGAGAGTAATCAGTTGGCTGAGCCCTGAAATGGGCTCTATCTGAAGAAGTATTATGCTTGATCACAAGTACGGTACTTTTTACATTAGTGTGTGATTCACTAGTTTGCTTTTAGATTTTTTGGTGTGATTGTTTACTTTGCAGACATGTTTCCTCTACTTACCTTGTGTTCCACTTGGTTTGCAAATGTCATTGAATCATCATGTAGGTTTTGCTTATGGTGCTTGCCATAGCACACAGAACTTATCTTTCGAAGCATGGGAACTTTTTGTCCCTGATGATGAGTTGGTTAATCTACAAGGTATTTTCCTGGGTCGAACAACTAATAATATTGTCGAATATCGTGCATTCATTGAACTATTATCAGACGCAATTTCCATTGGTATCAGGGACTTGGTTGTGAATCTAGACTCGCAACTCATTGTCTTAGAGTTAAATAGTTATCAATTAGAAAGAAACCCTTAGATTTTGCGCATGTATGTATGTGTTTGATTACTGGAAAGGCATTTTTATTACATCATATATCAACACATTCCACACAATTTGAATACATTAACAGATACATTAGAAAATTATGTTTTAGATCGAGTCTGTAAAAGTTTGTTACATCAAAATTTCAAAAATATGTGTTCTGTGACACAATGGCTCCACGAGGCTACATCAGTGAAAAAATAAACTAAAGGCCGCTATCTACCCACATGGTGCTCGTGATAGCACATGACTACTTTGATAACTCGCTAGAGTAACAGACAAATTTTACTTGGGACTCCCACGGTATGGCTTTAAAAGCATAGTGGTATCTTGTCAAGAGTTGTGTATTCTAGAATGCCTCTAGTTAGGCCTGCCAGGTTACGCTCCACCTCTGGTAGTGATTCTGCTCGCTCCTCATAAGGAGAATCCTCGATTTAGTGTGGTATCCTCCTCGCAATTGGAGACATGCCAGCTGGTTTCTCCGGTCCAACATCTGCAAAATATCATAAGTTTAGATCTCTGAATACATAGAAAAAACATTAAAAAGTAAAAATTCCAAAAAAAAATTTACCCGCATGAGATCACTGTGCACCTGGCGGAAGAGGTAGATCTGGATCTCCTCTGAAATCAGTGTCGGCATATGCATAGTCCTCCACCACGATCAGTTGACGACGTAGCCAACTGAAAAATATTGTCAGGAAATACATCTGCTAACCCCCTCCTTGGCGAGGCATAATATCGCACCATCTGAGTAGCCTCGAATCTCTCGAGCATGGATCATATACCTCAAGCCACTGGTACTGAAACAAAGGGCACTCGCACCAAGAAGAAAGTGACCAGGATGGAACCTATCCGAATTGTTTCAGTCGTCCTGTTTTGCACTTGGTTAGTTGGCTCTTCGTGTTAGCCAAGAATCCCTCACACCAATTGAACATGGTGGGAGAAAGAAAATTTACAACGTATTGTAATTGGGACTTCGTTGCCTCATGCAACGGCTGGGCCCCAGCTACACAAGACATACAGTGTAAAATTGTCCTCAATGGTCGATTGGTGATGGTTTTGATATCCACCTTTCCACTGCTAGTCTTTCTGGCACTAGGACAATGTCTGTGAATGAGCATGTGTGTGCTCTCTCCTCCAGTACAAGCTCTAGAGAGTTGGATCCTCTCCCCTCTCCTGTACAATCCTGTTATGAAGTAGATGTACAATCCCGATGAGATATTCTAACAGCTCCACTTGAGCTCTGAGTCGTGAGGTTTGGAAAGACTTGAGAAATCCACAATTTATTAACGCATTTATGCAATTTGGATCTTGGAGGGCTTCGTGGTCTTCCACCTCATGACCCCTATTTCCATTAAATCACCATATTCGCTAAAGACACTTGCAAAACATTCACACACGTCTTTTTAGGAGTTTTCATCGAAGTATAATTGGAAATGGATAATTAAAAATAGGGTGATTTTCATGTTTTTAAATCTCATCTGCTCTCAACGCGCCTATCAGAATTAAAAAGGTGCTAACAACGCACTGGCCTAACGGGCTAGGAGCAATCGGCATGGGTGCGATAGGTTGAACGCACGCCGTTCGCCCGCGATATTAAACTTTGAAAATCCTCCATTAACACCAAAATTTACGAGTTAAATGGCTTGAAAATGGAATAAAATTGACAAGAAAACATAGGGCTCTTACTTGTAGCTGACAGAGTGTCAAATGGTGTTCTGGATCAATCACACCACTAGTCTGAAGATTGAAGGAAAATGGGATAAAATGTGCTTCTCTGATTTACTCAAAGTGAACTAGTAAAAATGATTTACTTTTGGTCTATTTATAGATTTTTAAAGATATTTTTACCAATATTTTATTATTTTTCTCAATATCAGTGATGTTTGTCGTTCTTTGTGCAGCAACAGGATCTTTTATGGTAACGATGATCATTTTTTACTGATGCAACGAGTTTTATTTTATCCCCTTTTCGAACTCGTTAAAAAAAATGAAAAAGGAACACCCCTGGAGTCATCTTTCAGCTCTTTTCTGACTCTCGAAAAATGAAAAGATTGTTGAGTACTTGTCTTTTTGAACTCGTTAAAGTAAATGAATTGCATGGTCTCAGTAGATGTTTACCCATTTTTTGGGACGAGATTAACTATTTATGAAAAAGGTATACCTTGATCCAACATGGTCACGAGGTTCTCTCAGATATTGTTTTATACCTTTTCATATTCGATGGATGACTTACGAAAAGGGAGCTAATGGAGTTTTCGTTTTCATTTTTTTTTCAAACTCCCTAAACGTGAAAAAGACACTGATTTATTCTTCCATCGGACTCGTAAAAGATTAAACGACGAAAGACTTGTCACCATGATGAGACCGAGTTCCTCCTTCCTAGGGTTCGTTAAATTACTAGGATGGATTCACTCGAAGAATGAACTTATACACTCAACATATGCTATCCTCTTTAAATTGGCTATAAAAAATAAAGAGGTACTCGTTAGGAATAACGGGGGAAAGTTGAAAGTGGAATGTTCTATTTATTAGGTAGCATGTCGCTCTTGAACATGACACTCATCTACAATCTGTGTCGGGTTGGGGATATCCTTCATTCGTCACTTGCCTTCCTGGGTTTGAGAAATCCATTTGTCTCTTATTCGATCACCATTTTTTTCATCATTACCTCTGGTCCCATTTTGAGTCAAATGCTACCACATTCTAGAGTCATGTTACTGATATGTTTAAGAGAAGTATTTTTTGTCAAATTCAAACATCCTCTGCTTACATGGCCCTCTCTGTAATAGTCCTGAATCACTCCTATTATCTTGAGAAATCCTTTGTTTTGTGTTGATGATGTGGGAATCATCGTGGACCTCCTTCAAGGAATAATTTCCTGCAGTACCTTGGAGCTTTCATGCATCAATGGAAATTTCTTCGCATTCGATGATAGGTTCACCTCATTGGCCTTTGATCAGATGATTCTGCAAGTGTTCAACTTCAACACATTTATTCGCACTCATAGATTGTGTTGTTGTACCTTGAGGGCCCTCGTCATTATTGGTGGTCTCTCTCGTACCTATTAATGATTTTCATCATTGATCGATAATTAGGTGGTTTCTACCATGTTCGATATCAACACATCTATTCATATGGTTAGATTCTTACATTGGGTAGATCAAGATTGCGACGAAGACCCTGGATCACATATGTTATTATCCAGGCTGCGTGGAGTTATTAAGTATTCATGATTGTACACATGATCCTTTCTATAGGGGTGGTTGCAACCATACCGTGGATCCATGTCCGTGATCTCTTTCAGACGAATGGTTGTGACCATGTCATGGGTTCATGTGTTATTTGATGCCTATTTAGAGATATTTTATTAGGCATATTCATATCAGATATGTCATATATTGTATTGTGTTTGATCTGATAGGTTCTTGTCAGTTCTCTGAGTCTTTGCCTTGGTTCGTAAAGCATTTCACCCATCACCCCTGTTTTGCCTTCATGCTTTAGGGGGCATATGTTACACAATAATTTGTCACCCTCTTCACTTCATGTCCCCGATCTCATAGTGCCCTATGAAAAATACTGTGTAGTATATCCACCTCAAAAAAATACATAAATATATCCTTTGAAGACTAAAAGAAAGCTACATTGAAGAATTTCTGAAGAAGCTTAGCCGAAACCCTAAATTTCTAGGTCAGCGCTCTTAGCCAGTTGTCTGCTCATGCTGATGGCAGGTTGCATGTTTTGGCGTAGCATTGTCAACACCCTTCTGATTGGCAAAATCGCGTTGAACCCTTTCTGGCCATGTTTCCTCAAATGGAGGAGAAGCTTCCAGAACGACGAGCTGGATATTATTCGGTGGAGATATGGTCGAGCTCTCTCATTTAGAGCTCTTGATATTATCAATAGGGGATTTTTCCCTTGAGAAGTGGGCCTTCCTCCTTGTTTTATGGGCTCCTAACTCCCTCTCCCTTCCTATAAATTGAATCCCATCTCTCCACTACTAGTTGGTCATTGTTGGGCTCATCTAATCATTATTCCTTTGCATTCCCATGTTGTGTTAATGCCTAAATTTCCATTCGGGAGAAGGATCACTTGAAGAGCCTCGGTTTGGACTCAGACTACACCAAAGGGAGACCTCCAACATCAAGGCCATGATTGTAAGCTTCCTCTTTTATATTATTAATAATACATCTAGTGTTTCACTTTCTATATTTTTTTGGATATCCATACAAGTAGCCTAATGCTCCTTGATATGTTAGGTAGTTGATGTTCAATGTATGTTTTGTATTGGATCACGTTTGTTGCTGTCTCTTGATCTCCTGCAGGTATTCGAATGCCACAAGTATCGAGAAGTGAGCTTGAAGGACTGTGGATCGATACCTTCATCAAATGGTTGAGCATAACATCAAGAAGAGGTAGGCCCTTTCCCTTTACTCATCCTGCTTTGAATATTAACTAAGAAAGTGTCCATTAGATAGTCTCGTACATTTCTAGACCCACTCTAGGGCTAAAGATATTGCCTATGTCCATAGAGGGGATTGTCTTCACAACCAGGATGAAGTTTACAACAAGTGTTGTACCAAAGATGAGAAGAGCACCAAATAATGCATGGCTCGAAGAAATTGAGAAAATCAACTAGAGCATTAAAGCAGAGAGTGATGAACTGAGGATACTTCTATAAGAAGTGGAAGAGGAGAAGCAGGGATTGTAGCTTCAATTACAAACCACAAAGGAATCCTTGGAAAAGCTGAAGTGCAATGAAGGCTTAGTGAATACATCATCACCAACTTCAGAATCGACAACTGAAGCAAACAATGTCATTCATTCTTCAGTTTCATGTCCTAATTATGATGATGATTTTGGTGCATTCGAAAAGCACACTACAAGCATTGGTTAAAAGCTAATGAAGAATATGGGATATGAAGGAAAGGACCTAAGAGTTAATGGAAAAGGAATTTTGAATCCCATCCAAGTGGTGGAGCTCTTGCAATATGTAGGAGTAGGCTATGTTGGAAAGGAAGAGACAAGAAAGTCTTCAAGCGACGGGTTTGAGACAGTGAAGGATGTTGAGAGCACATCACAACGTTAAAATGATAGTGAGTATTCCAAAGGAAGAGCTAAGGAAATCTCTCCTCGTCAGACTCGCACTAGAGACAATCGTTCAAATAATGTCAAGAAATTCTAGAGGAAGAATAACCATTGTAGTCATTGCAACAAGGGTGGACATCAAAAAGTCGCATGTTAGAAGGTCCATCCATAGCTACAACCAAAGTAGGAATAGAAGCATGTGAAAGCATCCGTGAAGGAACTAATCGATGAAGCAATTCAACAAGGAAGCCAACTACGAGAAGAAAGCCCATTAACCTAGTTAGGTAAGAAAGGGGTAGCTTTTCTTAGTATTTTGGCATGGCCACCATTGTAAATCACATGTTGTGAAAATGTTTATAAAAGTGATGAAGTGTATAACATCACTTATGAATTAACATAGTGATATTTTTACCTTCAAGTTTGATAGCAAAGGGTATGGTTTCTAATGTAAAATGACCATGAGTGTGTTATAAACTCTTGGCAAGTGTGGTATTGTTTGGAATCTTGCAAGTTGGACATATATTGACAACTACAAATTTTCACATGGATATACATGTCAGTTTCATCACTTATGGCTTTGAAGTACAAAGGTGAAGGCAAAGAAAGTATGGCCTTTCAGAGACATTTGTATGCAGATCAGGATTGCAGATCATGTTTATACTTTTGGAGGACCAAAAGTCCTTTAGTGGGGTGGAATGATCCATGTGGATCCCTAATGGCCCAAAAATTAAAGTCTTCAAATCTCGACGAAAAAAATTTCAAATTGAAGATCTTGTTGCTAGGATTCCAGCGGTGCAAACAATGCCTCAATTCGAGTATGTATGACCAACTTATCATAGTTTAAAGTTGAAATGAAAAACAGGGAAATGGAGGCCTACAACATACCACATATGACCCATGGCTTACATGGTAACCAACTATTGGCCTACCAGTCATTAACATTTGTCACCAATTCATTGGTTCCTAGCAAAGACAAAAAATGATAATATTAAAATAACCATGTAAAACAAACCATTTAAAAAAATATAAAATATGGTTATTAAATAACCATATAAACCAAAAATTACATATAATAAAATGTGATTATAGCCACAACACAATAAATTAAAACCAATGAATATTTTTTTTAAAAGGGGGTTTGTTATATATATTAACCAAAGTTATGGTGGCGGTCAAAGTCTTTAAATTGTATATGGTTTTTAAAACATATGATATATTTGGTGGGGTTGTTGTAATATATATACCATATGAATTAAATGGTATATGGTTGTTGAACCATGTGATATATTTAACAGTGGGTGGTGCAAACATATATAAAAACGGTTACAGATGTTAACCATATGGTGATATGTTTTAAAACAGTTTCATGTTACACATAAGATTAGTTTAGATGGTCATCGATGAGGGTTATATATATTTGGCAAGCGGTTATCACCCTAAGGTGGTTACATATATATGGTTTTGTTTTATATCACAAAATGTGGTCAGCGGGGTTTGAACCCGTGGCCCCGCCATCAGTGGCGATAGCTTTATAACTATGCAAGCCAACTAGACATCGGGGATGACTTTGTAATGTCTGCAAGGGCATTTGTATCTAAGCCTTTCACAATTTCCATTCAAATGGTAGAGCCGTGAGGATTGAGAGCGTGGAACCATGACAAGCGCAGAGCCATAAAGGCTGGAGCAACGAGGCATGGATAAAAACAGGGTCAGAACCAAGCTGCGGAACCTTATGGAAGAAACCATCAGGTGTGGTTCCCAAGGGTATATTTGCAAGGAATATTCCCATAGTATTTATTTTTGATGTTGTGAGGAATCTTGAAGATTCCTTGTGGGGTCTATGGATGACTAACATAATATAGTCAAGTTTAGAGTAATTTTGCTCAAAATTTCTTAGTAGTCACAATGGTGTAGTCTATTTTTGCATTTGAGGAGCGGATTCCAGGGGTCATGTCAGAAAATCGCCTTTTTAATTAATTATTGGGCACGAAGCTTGAGACAACAATGCACCTTTTGGAAGTGGGTCATGTTTACAGTCAAAAGTCTCAAGAGGACGAGATGAATCTGCTGGTGCTGTGATTGTTGTCATTTGAGCAATCAAATTTCAATTCACTCCCAGAATTGGAGGTATAATGATTTTTCCATGTACTTTCCTTTATTTTTGATGAGATCAATGAAGCGGCCTCCCCACTATTGAAGTAGGGCTCGGAGACATAGTCCACACTGGATGAACTCTATTATCAATATTTTGTGTGCATTGTTTTTATAATCTCCTTCATGTTGTTTCTTCTTTAAGTATTTTCATACATGGTTTTTGCATGCTCTTTCATGCAATTATGCTCATCAACTGAAGAAAAGATCTTGGATAATGTTGGTATCAAAGGAATACCAGATCAAAAGGAAAGCCTAAACGTTGCATGTTGGAGCTCAAACCAATGAGTAGAATCATGGTGTTGGAAGGTCTGCCAAGATTCAATTTGAACCATTAAGAAAAGGGCATTCATTGATCCATCCTCATTCCGAAAAACCTTTAGAACTATATGCTAATCCATGGTCGTGCTAGAAAGGACCCAATGATAGTGTTGTAGCATAATATCACTCAGCAAAAAGTCGGGAGAGGTTCTTGGCAATTTAAGGTTGCCGAGGAACAATTATTGGAAAATTACGAAGAAGTGGAAGAAGTTCAAGGAGATAAACAAAATGTTTTAAAGGCATTTGAAACACTATGCCTAAGAAATCTGTTATTGGGTGATTTAATTACATTGCAGGGGGTAAGACTAATTCTTGCATTTTGAAAGCTTATGAAAGTGTTGATGTTCATTTAATCCTCAGTTATTGGAGAGCTGAGCAGGTTGTTTTGGAATTTATTTGGTGCATATTTGGAGCAGTCATTCCATAAATCATAAATTTTACGCTAATAATGATTGCAATCTGAACTTACATATCCCAGAATTCTGGCTTTCTTATTTCTAAGAAGATTACACATTCAATACATGAAAGTGGAATGCCGATCTCCAGGCATTAGTTCCATGAACCTTGGAGCGCTGGATTATGTGAGACTGGCAAATTTGTGTTGATACTCTCAACGACTATTACTGGGTGTTTTTTACAAATTTTATAAGTGACTACCCTTAGGAGTCAGATAGAATCCACATCTACCAAACAGTAGTTTTGTGGATATTCAAATGGAGTTTCAGTGGAAATTTGGGATGGTGGAAGTGGAGCTTAAAACGTTTAAATCTGTTCTTACTCAGTCCAACTGGGTCTCGACTCCTATTGTGACTTCAGCTGTATCAAGAAGCTCTTGTCACTCCTTTTCTCTTTCAGTGAGAAAACCAACAGCGACATCAGGCAAAACTTGCATTGCTTTGAAACAAACCAAGCACTCCTTCCTGGGAAACAATAGAAACTTTCTGTTCAACGCATTTGAAATGGGTTTTTGTCAAAAATCTCCTCGGGGTCGTCCTCTAATAGTTGCAATCGTGAAAAAGAGAAAGGAAATGCCATTTGATGATGTTATACAGCGCCAAAAGAAGCTGAAACTAGTGTCTAAGATTCGGGACATTCTTGTCAAACAACCCAATAGGACGATGTCTCTCAAAGAGCTTGGTAAGTACAGAAAAGATCTTGGACTCAATAAAAAACGAAGAGTAATTGCCTTGTTAAAGAGATATCCTGGAGTGTTTGTAATACTGCAAAAGGGTGTGTATTCCTTTTATTTCAGACTGACTCCAGAAGCAGACAAAATATATATGGAGGAGTTGAATATAAGGCAGAATATGGAGGCTCTTTTGGTGAATAAGTTGCGAAAAATAGTAATGATGTCTATTGATAAAAGGGTCTCCTTGGAGAGAATTGGGCATCTTAAGACAGACCTTGGCCTTTCCGATGACTTCAAAACCAAAATGTGCAGTAGTTATCATTAGTATTTTAAGGTTGTGGATTCTCATCGAGGCCCTGCATTAGAACTGACTTCTTGGGATCATGATTTCGCTGTATCCGCCGCTGAGTTGGCTGAGAAGAAGCTCGTGAAAAAGAGATTGCAGAGAAAAATTTGATAATTGACAGGCCTCTAAAGTTCAAGAGGGTATCCTTGCCAAAGGGGCTTAGCCTAACAAGGAAAGACCGCGTAAGGCTACAAGCCTTCGAGGAACTGCCATTTATTTCCCCTCATGCCGATTTTAAGGACTTGAATCCGTCTTCATTGGAGGCAGAGAAGCATGCATGTGTTGTGGTTTATGAGCTTCTGAGCCTAACAATAGAAAAGAGAACCCTTGTAGACCACCTTACCCATTTCAGATATGATTATAAATTTTCTCAGAGGATAAGGGCAATGCTTATTAGGCACCCAGAGATGTTCTATGTTTCTCTGAAGGGAGACAGAGATTCTGTCTTTCTCAGAGATGCTTACCGAGACTCAGACTTGATTGAGAAGGATCCACTAATCGCTGCTAGGGAACGACTTCAGGCCCTTGTGTCTATCAGCCGTTTCCAAAGACGGTTCAGAACTATAGGGCAAGTTCAGGAAGCAGGTGAAGAAAATGTCAATTTCCTAGAAGAGGATGAGGACGATGAAGACAAATATTGGTGTGACATGGAAGACAACGTGTTGGCAATAACAAATGCAAGCGCTCCGTAGTGTCCATCGAACCTTTCACGCTAAAAAACCTTAATATCCTCCACAAAAGATGGGAATCCTCCAATGGACATGAATGTCATGAATTCAGAAACATAGGATGCACAGGAACCTCTGGCCAAAATAGCAGTATAATCAGTTCCAACATTGTAGTATATGGGTCCTGAGTTACAATCACGCACATACCTTACCTATGCCGATAAGCAAAGAGGATTTATTCAATAAACTATTAACAACATGCTTGGAAGAATTCCCATATACAAGAACTAGGCCCCTACCAGTCATTATTTCTGATGGAAAAGTCATTGATCTTTATGAGTTTTCAAATGTTGTTAGGAAGCAAGCTGGTTTCGATTTGGTTTCTGCAAATAAAATGTGGAGGTCAATTGCAAGGTATTCAGGATTCGGCACAGAATGTGTCCATAAGACTCCCAATGTTTCACTTTCACGCATGTTTGAATGGGTAAACTGGGTCACAAGGAACCCCTGTGGTTCTGTGAAAGGACAAGGTGCTAAGATCTACAGGCGGAGTGAGGAGATGGCTCAGAAATGTTCAGGATTTGTTTAAGTGGCTCACAATTGCATAAGGAAGCAAACGCATATAGTATTGCAGTTGAATCGACAATCTAGATCATCTAGCTCAGATCCAATGGTCTTGCGGCAGCACAAATTAAACGGATCTTATGAGAGATAGTGCCCCCGAAAAATGGTTTAATTGAAACCACTATTTACAAAATCGACGTCTATGATGTGTTACGACATCACTTAGCCATTTCTCAAGAGACCGCTTTCAATGCCCCTGTAGGTGGTTATTAGTTTTCAAAAACCATGGGTGATTTTGTCGATTAATACATATGGGTGTAATGGTGGACCCAATATGTACCAATCGTTCTTTTTACGTGCCATAGAGTAGGATCCTATTTTTGGTTTTTATATTATATTTTATATATATAATATTAAAACATGCATATTGTAAATCTAATTAATTCCAAGACTCCCAAGAATCAGTTTTAAAACTGATCATAACAGTTAAGAAATTACTTTAGATGGCAAACATAAAATCAGAGGTAAGGAGAGGAGCAGGGGTTTCGGTTTTTGGATCTCCAGACAGTGCTCTTTGTACTGAGATTTCAAGTGATTAATGAATGAAAAATAAACTTCTAGCATTTGTTGGTATTGATACATCTCCTAGTTTACATAATGTATTTTCAGTCCTTGAATAAAATGAAATATCGAAGCAGCAGGTCACTTTTTATGTGTGTAAAGAAGAGTTAAAACCCTTAATAGTCACTCCTTCATTTTAATTGTTCTTTTCTTTTAATTCTTCTAAAGTTTGAGATGATAGATTCTATTCAGCAGCATATCGTTTTGGGCTTTTTCCTTTCATTCTTCTTCTGAACATTTCATTCTATATCAGTAGATAATAGCATTGTGGATCGTTTATAGCATTTTATTTTGAAGATTTAATGATTGAACTCTGGAGGTGATTAAACATGGATCCATATCTCTGTGACATAGTTATTTGAATGTCCTAAGCACGGATTCCTTTTCACAACCAAGGAATTGTTTGTTAAGGTACAAGATCAATTGGCGCCGTTGCCGGGGATCGAAGAAGTGAGGTTCATTTCCCTGGGTTTTCTTTCTATTTCCTCTAATTATTCAGCGAGGAAGAAGTACTCGGCTGTGTTTTACTTTTAAAGAATTCTCATTTTCAGAAATCTAAACGCGAGGTCAACTACCTTGCAGCAGAATGTTTCATAATGCATTATTCTTGATGGTGAACAAGATTCAGATCTGAAGTTTGGTGGTTTATTATTCACCTGGCAACTCCACTGATGAAAGTTTCATTAGATGAAGAATTTTTCTAGCAAGAAGATGAGAAAGTATCATGGAAAAAACATGTATCAGAATTTCCGTTTTTTAAAGGAGGTTCTATTTTTTACTGTCAGTTTAGTGGTCTATTTTCCCTTTTATATTAAAAGGATTGTTTCCTACTTTATTTTCTCAAAATATTATAAGGCCCAAAATGTATATTCATTATTGGAAAAAGATGATTTTTCTTCTGCTTGTATTATAAATCTTGACACAAGTGTATCTCCTAAATATGAAAGGAGGGATGATTGTTGTATTACAATCCCGGAAGATAATCAATCACAGTCTGGGCATAAAGGTGATGATTCATCATCTTTGGATGATAATATTTTTCCTCATAAGAAATTGAATGCTTTTCAGTTCAAAAACAGAGAAATTTTTAAACCCCTGAAGCTGCCCGCTATTCTCCATCAATATCCTTCGAACGGATTCAAGTCCTTGCCAAGTTTCTCCGGGAAGGAGAAGGACATTTCAGCTAAACTACATATCTTGGAATTTGAGTACTTTCTGGACAAATTTCAAATCATTTATGAAGATGTAGCTTTAAGGATGTTTTGCCATTCTTTAAAGCAGGATGCTCAGCAATGGTTCCAGTGTTTGGAAGCAGGTTAATTTAATTCCTGGCAAGATCTTCAAGATGTATTTCTTACATATTGGGGCGAGAGTAAGTCATATGAAGAGCACCTTTTGGAATTATATTCTATCCGAAGGCAAAGCAATGAATCAATTTCTGAGTTTAATAGGAGGTTTCAGAAAATTTATTTCAGCATGCCAGAAGAAATTCGACCTCCAGAAGCAACAACTATGGTCTATTATTTGAAAGCTCTTTCTATTGCCTTGGCTTTTTATCTCAAGGAGAGAAATCCTAGCACTCTGAAGCTGATGTTTCTCCATGCGCAAGAAATCGAAGATAATGTGTGGGATTGTAGAAATTTTTCCTGCGATGAAGAAAGACCAAGTTTTATCAAAGACAAGAGGGCCTGTGAAGAAAACATTGGAATTTCTTTACAAGAGAATGTAAGTTCAGAGGCGAATAAATATTTCCAAAAAGTGTCAAAAGGTTCCTGTATTGTTGAAGAACAAGAATCTAATCCTTTTGAAGATTCTAGTCAAAACTTAGTTGCAACAACTGAACTACACTATGAAAGCATGGAAGATCATTGCAATAATTTTGTGATTAGTGAGGAAAATAGTGCAATTTCTCAGACATGTTTGCAAGAAGAGGAAGATTTTTGTCATCAATTGAGGTTAAACGAAGAACATCAGCATTATGGAAGGCAAAACTTGGATTTTTATTTTCAGCCTAAATGCCTGCCTACAGAAAATGGCAGTCAAGTTCCTCACACAGAATTTCTAATTGAAAAGTCAAACAATGAAAGAAGCCGCCATGTTCAAAGAAGTCTACATAAGCAAAATGTTCAAGAAAAGAAGGTGGCCAAAACTTTATTTCATGAGTTCTATGATCTAGTTGTTGAATATATGGCAAATTTCTTTGATCAACAACAAGCTTTTATGCAAGGGTATGTACAAAGTTTTGTATATGAAAAATTTTCATGGTATATTCCTGTTTTGATTTTTAAATTTCAGCAGTATGAAGGTATTAATCTAACAAGCAGATGCTGGATTGGTTCCATTGGAAGGTTGACTTCATTTGATTAAGTTCAACCATGCTTATATATAGGAGTTGTACATAAATAAGCTCAGAAGTTGAGCATTTCCAGTTGCAGTATTTCTAGTTTATCATTTTCGGTTCAAGAATAAAGATCCTAGAAGAAGAGAGGTTTCAGAAAAGTTTGAAAATTTCAGAGATTTTGGGATTGAGAGAAAATTCAGTTTGACTTGACTCCATGCCCAATAAAGGCTACTGATCTACAATTTCTCAGCACTTTGTTACCAAAATACTGTCCCCAATTGGAGCCAGATGTTGTAGCACAATATCACTCAGCAAAAAGTCGGGAGAGGTTCTTGGCAATTTAAGGTTGCTGAGGAACAATTATTGGAAAATTACGAAGAAGTGGAAGAAGTTCAAGGAGATAAACAAAATGTTTTGAAGGCATTTGAAACACTGTGCCTAAGAAATCTGTTATTGGGTGATTTAATTACATTGCAGGGGGTAAGACTAATTCTTGAATTTTGAAAGCTTATGAAAGTGTTGATGTTCATTTAATCCTCAGTTATTGGAGAGCTGAGCAGGTTGTTTTGGAATTTATTTGGTGCATATTTGGAGCAGTCATTCCATAAATCATAAATTTTACGCTAATAATGATTGCAATCTGAACTTACATGTCCCGGACTTCTGGATTTCTTATTTCTAAGAATATTACACATTCAATACATGAAAGTGGAATGCCGATCTCCAGGCATTAGTTGCATGAACCTTGGAGCGCTGGATTATGTGATACTGGAAAATTTGTGTTGATACTCTTAGCAACTGTTACTGGGTGTTTTTTACAAATTTTATAAGTGACTACCCTTAGGAGTCAGATAGAATCCACATCTGCCAAATAGTAGTTTTGTGGATATTCAAATGGAGTTTCAGTGGAAATTTGGGACGGTGGAAGTGGAGCTTAAAACGTTTAAATCTGTTCTTACTCAGTCCAACTAGGTCTCGACTCATATTGTGACTTCATCTGTATCAAGAATCTCTTGTCACTCCTTTTCTCTTTCAGTGAGAAAACCAACAGCGACATCAAGCAAAACTTGCATTGCTCTGAAACAAACCAAGCCCTCCTCCCTGGGAAACATTAGAAACTTTCTGTTCAATGCATTTGAAATGGGTTTTTGTCAAAAATCTCCTCGGGGTCGTCCTCTAATAGTTGCAATCGTGAAAAAGAGAAAGGAAATGCCATTTGACGATGTTATACAGCGCCAAAAGAAGCTGAAACTAGTGTCTAAGATTCGGGACATTCTTGTCAAACAACCCAATAGGACGATGTCTCTCAGAGAGCTTGGTAAGTACAGAAGAGATCTTGGACTCAATAAAAAACAAAGAGTAATTGCCTTGGTAAAGAGATATCCTGGAGTGTTTGCAATACTGCAAAAGGGTGTGTATTCCTTTTATTTCAGGCTGACCCCAGAAGCAGACAAAATATATATGGAGGAGTTGAATATAAGGCAGAATATGGAGGCTCTTTTGGTGAATAAGTTGCGAAAAATAGTAATGATGTCTATTGATAAAAGGGTGTCCTTGGAGAGAATTGGGCATCTTAAGATAGACCTTGGCCTTTCTGATGACTTCAAAACCAAAATGTGCAGTAGTTATCCTCAGTATTTTAAGGTTGTGGATTCTCCTCGAGGCCCTGCATTAGAACTGACTTCTTGGGATCCTGATTTCGCTGTATCCGCCGCTGAGTTGGCTGAGGAAGAAGCTCGTGAAAAAGAGATTGCAGAGAAAAAATTGATAATTGACAGGCCTCTAAAGTTCAAGAGGGTATCCTTGCCAAAGGGGCTTAGCCTAACAAGGAAACACCGCGTAAGGCTACAAGCCTTCGAGGAACTGCCATTTATTTCCCCTTATGCCGATTTTAAGGACTTGAATCCGTCTTCATTGGAGGCAGAGAAGCATGCATGTGTTGTGGTTTATGAGCTTCTGAGCCTAACAATAGAAAAGAGAACCCTTGTAGACCATCTTACCCATTTCAGATATGATTATAAATTTTCTCAGAGGATAAGGGCAATGCTTATTAGGCACCCAGAGATGTTCTATGTTTCTTTGAAGGGAGACAGAGATTCTGTCTTTCTCAGAGTTGCTTACCGAGACTCAGACTTGATTGAGAAGGATCCACTAATCGTTGCTAGGGAATGAATTCAGGCCCTTGTGTCTATCATCCGTTTCCAAAGACGGTCCAGAACTATCAGCCGTTTCCAAAGACGGTCCAGAACTATAGGGCAAGTTCAGGAAGTAGGTGAAGAAAATGTCAATTTCCTAGAAGAGGATGAGGACGATGAAGACGAAGATTGGTCTGACATTGAAGACAGCGTGTTGGCAATGACAAATGCAAGCACTTCGTAGTGTCCATTGAACCTTTCATGCTGAAAAACCTTCATATCCTCCACAAAATATGGGAATCCTCTAATGGACATGAATGTCATGAATCCAGAAACATAGGATGCGCAGGAACCTCTGGCCAAAATAGCAGTATAATCAGTTCCAATGTTGTAGTATATGGTTCCTATGTTACAATCATGCACATACCTTACCTATGCAGATGAGCAAAGAGAGTCATTCAATAAACTGTTAACAACATGCTTGAAAGGACAAGGTGCTAAGATCTCCAAGCGAAATGAGGAGATGGTTCAGAAATGGTTCTGGATTTGTTTAGTGGCTCACAATTGCATAAGGAAGTAAACGCATATAGTATTGCAGTTGAATCGACGATTTGGATCATCCAGCTCAGATCCAATGGTCTTGCGGCAGCATAAATTAAACGGATTTTATGAGAGATAGTACCCCATGCAAAATGGTTTGGTTCAAACCATTATTTACAAAATCTACGGCTATGATGCATTACGGCATCACTTAGCCCTTTCTCAGGAAACCGCTATCATTGCTTCCGCAAGTAGTTATTGGTTTAAAAAACAATGGGCGATTGTGTCGGTAATACATATTGGTGTAGTGGTGGGACCCAAAATGCACCATTTGCCCTTTTAAACTTCCAATTCTATTTTTGGGTTTTATATTATATATTATATATATAATATTAAAACAAGAATTTTGTAATTTTAATTAATTCCAAAATTTCCAAGAATCAGTTTTAAAACTGATCATAACAGTTAGTTAGATCAAATAGCAGATATAAAAGCAGAGAGAGGAGGGGGAGCAAGGGTCTGATTTTTGGACCTCCAGACAGTGATCTTTGTATTGAGATTTCAAGTGATTAATGAAGGAAAAGCAAGCTTCTAGTATTTGTTGATATTGATACGTCTTCTAGTTTACATAATGTATTTTCAGTTCTTGAATAAAATGAAGTGTCGAAGCAGCAGGTCTCTTTTTACGTGTGTAAATAAGAGTTAAAACCCTTAATAGGCGCTCCTTCATTTTAACTGTTCTTTCCTTATAATTCTTCTAAAGTTTGAGATGATAGATTCTGTACAACAACATATCATTTTGGGCTTTTCCTTTTAATTCTTCTTCTGAACATTTCATTCTATATCAACAGATAATAGCATTGTGGGACATTTATAGCATTTGATTTTAAAGATTCAATGATTAAACTCTGGAGGTGATTAAACAGGGATCAATATTTCTGTGACATAATTATAAGAATGTCTTAAGCACGGATTCCTTTTCACAGCCAAGGAATTGTTTCTTAAGGTACAACAGATAGCTTCGTCACTTCACTCGTTAATCTAAAAAATTTCATTTCCTAAACCTTAAATTTCATTTCTCAATTCATCCTATAAGGTTCATGAATTAAAGAGTAACCAAGAGACCTACCATTGCATAATTAATGTTGGCAACCCATTATCATTAACAAAAGGTTATCTCATTTCCTTTTTTATTAGATATTAACTCTAGTAATTTGAGTATTGAGCACATCACTTCCAACAAATAATAAAGATAATAACCAAGTTATTTTATTTGGGGATACCATGTTTCCAAGGCCTAAATTAATTCATCAAAAATTTGAAACTCACTATAGTTATGCTACCAAAATTTGGGTAAAGGTACCTGCAACCTGTCATGGCTAATATGCCACACTTGTTTATGTCATGTTGTGAGAGATGCCAAAGACTTGTGCTTGCAGTTTTGACAATCTATTCTTTGAGAAATATATTCGATTGTTGGTATACTCATATATCATTGCTGTTGGGAAAAATACTGAGAGGGGGGGGGTGAATCAGTATTTAAGACTTAATCAAACTTTTAATTTTTTATTCACTAAAACCCATACGCTACTTTGCTGAAGCCAACTAGCGTATACACGCAGATATACTTCATAAAACTCACGTATACACAGAGATCTTATTATGTCATTAATTCTTCACTTATATCATTCCATCATTCATTCATTAGATGTTCAATAAACTGTAAACATGTGCTGTAAGAACAGAATAAATTATCACACATAAGCAACACACATGAACACCAAGATTTTAGGTGGAAACCCAAGTCGGGAGAAAATCTCCGCTGTTGTTGTCTCAGCCTTCAATATTTTATTATAAAGAAAACATCTTACAACAATGTGCTGGCGCAGACTCATACCAACATGCAGGCACCCACCTGTGCTCGTTTACCAACCTCTCCTGGAAGGGAGCTACGACCCCCTGCTCTCGTTTACCAGCCTTTCCTGGAAGGGAGCTACGACCCCCTGCTCTCGTTTACCAAACTTTCTTGGAAGGGAGCTACGAGCCCCTGCTCTCGTTTACCAGCCTTTCCTGGAAGGGAGCTACAACCCCCTGACTGAAGGCTTTGACCTTCAGCACCTCTGCGGACCATGTTTCATCAATTTTCAGACTGGATCCAGAAGTTTCAACGCAACCCTTTATTCAATTATCAACGAACATATTTTGCCCAAAAATTCATAACAGAACAGTGAGACCACTATAACCAAAATATCCGAAATAACCCAGACTTCAGAGAATATATTCATTCAACATCCCGTGTATCCTTCTGTGTATATTATTCTTCAGAATATGCACCGAATCCATATGTGTTCTTCAGTAGACATCCGCTATCTTTTCATCGTTTCTTCTGTTGAATACTCTCACGACTCATCACCTTTTAGATCAATGTCTCGAAGGGTGCATAATGGACTCAGAATCATCAATTAAGCGCGTTGTTTGTCCATACGGATATTCCTTAGAGGAATTCCTTCTTCACCAATGCTCGCATAACCCACACCATCGAATAATGATCTTTGTCCTTTATATAGATCTTGCCTTTCTCAATACCATGAGTCTAAAACCACTCAACCGTTAATGGTATTCCTTTAGTTTATCCCCGGGGCTCTTCGATTTCTTTTTAATTTATTTTATTCAAACGAGGAGATTCAAATTATCTATGTGCGCCCAGCCTTTAACCCAAAGTTTAACCCTTTGGATTTTATAAACAATATCCAACGCTTTTCCATACGCAAGTGTCTTGTTGATGTGGTGAGTTCCGCAAGCGGAACATCCATACATCTCAATCGTTTTTGTATTAATAATCGTGCCAATCCAATTTGAAAACCCTAACCTCTGTTCTTCCATGCACAAATCATCCCATTCGGGTCCTTCAATAATATTCAATATTTTATCTCTGCCATATAATATTATAACTATAACCCCAATGGTTATTTTAAAACTTTACAATGTCCCCGTAACATTTCTTTTATTCAAATTTCATTCTTTGACCCCGGGCCCACATCGCAGATGGCCATTTTGCGATGGTGCGATCAAAAAGTGCGCAAAGTTAACATTTGCGATTTGCGATGGGATCGCATCGCAACTTGGCGATCAACCATATGGCGGAACACTTTGAAATTGCGATATTGCGATCGTGCGATATTGCGATATTGCGATGTTGCGATATTGCGATATTGCGATGTTGTGATATTGCAATATTGCGATATTGCGATGTTCGCATATCGCAAATAATCCATATCAACAAGACACTTGAAGCTTCAAAACTGCGCTTTGCGATTTGCGCTCAAGTGGTAGGGACCACTTGTCCTGCCACATTCAAATATTTAAAGTCTTTCCGCTGTTTAAGCATACTTTCATGAATTTTCTTCATACTTGGCTGTTGAGGGCTTAAATTCTCGAAATGAATGTCTTGAATAACTCTGCTCCTCCATAAATTAGATTTACGGGAATAACTTCGTTCCACTGTAAAGACGGCTCTACCCAACACCATAATCAACTCTCCTCTGCAATTTGTGGCTGCGGCCCATGACAATTAATTCATCCTTACATTTCTCCCTTCCTTCTTGAATGTGTTTTTTTGTTCACCAAAAGTCTGCTGCGCCTTTGTACTCTTCCCATTCTGTCTCTGCTCCTTCTGTTCGTCCTCTGTTCTTTTCTACTGACCTTCTGTATTGATTGTAGAATTCATCCTTACATTTCTCCCTTCCTTCTTGAATGCGTTTTGTTGTTCACCAAAAGTCTGCTGCGCCTTTGTACTCTTCCCATTCTGTCTCTGCTCCTTTTGTTCGTCCTCTGTTCTTTTCTTCTGACCTTCTGTATTGATTGTAGATACATCAGATTTACATTATTAACGAGTTCATCAAGACATATTCCATCAAGGACAACTTCATTACGTAGGTTGCCATTATCTTCATCAAGTGGGTTGCCATCAAGGACAACACTCAACATCATATTGCCAACAATTGCGAGGGTTTGAGACATCTTTCTTTAAGCTAATATCTAAATCCTACAATTTCTCACAAAAAAATCCCAAAGAAAATTGATTTGATACTAACATGATATGTAAATTACCATGAATATTTTGCTAGGATAATTTTCCATAATAGATATTACAAGTTCGTGTGAAATATCTCTATTACACAAAGTTCACCTATTATGATAACTTAACTTTACGAGCATAATAGTAAAATTATTGAAATAAACCGAGAATGCAATAAAAAGGAGCTAAAACAATACACTTCACACAATCCACTTAATGACCACAAGATACCCTTGGAAACCCAATATGGGAAAGCCTAGAAGGTGAAGAATATGCCTTTCCCTTTACAAATAGAAAGAAAGATGAACTCTCTATGAAGTTGTCGTTGACACTATGTCTTGTATAATTGCTATAAGGTCTTCTACTTTCTCTATTTTTCTTAGGACATCCCACTCCTTTGCTCCGTTAAACTATGGAATAATAAACCAATAAAATAAGAATGAAATCCCTTCATTTTATTTTGGCATAGTGCTTAATAAGTCCCGATAACCATCTAGGTTTGAGGTTAGGGTTTTTGCATGCCTCAACTCCTAGTGACGATTAGGGTTTTAGACCCTCTATATTATTATTAAAATTCCACACGTGATTAGCTCCATAGGTGTGAGTAATGATATTTGTTGTGGTATCCACTAAGTACCATGGAAACCAAAAGAAAAAGTCAACTTAGGCATAACTTCTTCATATGAACTGTAATTGAGGTGATACTTATGTCATTAGGAAGCCTAGATGTATAGAAAATAGTTAGAGGGTTGGGAAATTTATCCACAAATTTTTAATGCCAAAATGGTCATTTAATGCTTTAAATGGACCTTAGAGTTTTAAGACCCCAAAGCACCAAAATAGGAACCACCCTCAAAATGTGCTCTATAAGTCTATGGCTCTAATTTTTCAACTTAGAATGTACCAAAAATATATGAAAAATTATACAATGATTCATTTTTTATTAGATATTATTGAGTTCATTCAAACATGTGTATTTCATTGCATGTTGAAATCTACCAACATAAATTTGGGATTATATGCTCCTTTTCTTGTTCAATCCCTCACACCAATTGAACATGGTGAGAGAAAGACAATCTACAATGTATTGTAAGCGGGACTTCATTGCCTCATGCAACGGCTGGGCCCCAACTACACGGGCCATATAGTGTAAAATTGTCCTCAACGGTAGATTGGTGATGGTTTTGATATCCACCTTTCCCTTGCTAGTCTTTCCAGCACTAAGACAATGTCTTTTAATGAGCATGTGTGTGCTCTCTCCTCCAGTATGAGCTCTAGAGAGTTGGATCCTCTCCCCTCTCCTGCACACAGTTTAGATAATCCAATGCTTTTAGAGGGGTGATCGCTACTTGTAGGGCTGGCCTAGACCATGTCATGAGTGCCTCTATATCATTCCTTTGTGGTCATATTAATTGTGTCTATATGCATTCCCTTGTCTTGGTATATCATTCATGTCACATTTCTCAACATGGTAGTCTCACATTTTCCAAAGTTTCACTTTTCCCAAGGAATTTCACAAATCTCAATGCATAGGATCCTAATGGTCAAAGGATAACAAAGGCTCAAATTACTTAGCATAATTTGTAATCACCATGCAATGTGAATTTTTTTGTCAAAATGAGAAAGCATCAAGGATACACGTTGAGTCAAAGGTAATCGTCCTCCTTTAGTGGCATGTGTGGGCTCTTTTTGAGCATATTGAGGTCAATCATTAGTCAAATGAGGCATATGCTATGTCAAAAGTCATCTACAATTTTTTTATAGGAAAATCCCTGTGCTCTAAATGGAATATCAAGAATGGCGTTGGAGATCTACCCTTGTGGCATATCAAATGAGGGGATGACCACACATTCGAGGCTTTGAAGGGTTACTTAAAGGGTTAAATGTGGCCATTGGACCAATTGAATGAAAGAAAAGGCATATTACTTAATAAAAAATCAAGTAAGATAGAAAAAAGGTGAAAAGGTATCTCAAGTTAAGTCAAAGGACCAAGTTGACCTACACAAAGAAAGTTGTGAATCATTTCGAGAAAGATGTTGAGGGTTTAAGGGGGCATTGGACCTAATGTAGCTGTTGGAAGGTTCCTTTAAAGCAACTAAATCCAAATTTTGTTAAGCAAACCTCAAATCAAGTTAAATCAAGCAGATCAAACCTCTTCCAGGAAAGGTCAATCCATATTCAACCTAGCTATTTGGCTTATTATGTCAAATTGACCCCTTTTGTGGTAAATTTTCTTGTGAAAATTTATATCTCACTGTAAAGACTTAGTCTCTCAGTTGTGAATGATATGTCTTCTCATTTTTTTTGGGGGAGGGTTTCAACTAGACATTAGAAGGAAAATTATATAAAGGCTAGTCCCTTCTTCCAATTTGTGTGCTATGAAAATGTGAGATCATATGCCATAAAAGGAACTTCAATTGGTGCAAACAACTTGTCTTGTGGACTTATTTTTTATATTGCCTTTATTCTTGGATTTTGTTAGATATTGTGATTTCGTAATATTTTTGTAGGTTATCCAAGTCACACAAAGTTTGTGGATTGAATAATTGAGGGGCTACATAGTCATGTGGAAGAGGAAGGCTAGGATGCTAGGCCTCACTTCTTATTTGTTGCGTTAAGGTTTTCAATGTATCATTGTTAAACTAGCCCCTTATCAGGCGTTTCTCCTTCAAGGACAAGATCTCTTCTAATTCCATATTTAATTCATTGATCAAAGATATTTAAATAAGGACACCATTCCTAGTTGGGTTTGTACAATGGTAGATGTTGTAGCAGCTACAACCACCCTCCAAAATTTTGTCGTTGCTTAGATTTTGGAGGCTAACTTCCCTTCATATGAGCATACCTTGCATTTATATCAGGTATGTGTGCTTTGATTGATGTTTATATTTTAGTTTTCTTGTGTTAATTTTCTTTTCCACTTAGTAAATTTCTCTAAGTCATAAGCTGACCTCTTGCCTAAGTCTTGTACAACAGTTCTGGGCTTACCTCTAAAAACTACGCAATTCTTGAAGCTAGTCTTGTCCTTGTCAACCAAAATTGTGCAGTCATGACTGGCAGCCAAGCCTTGAGCTCGAGAACTATGCAACCATGATAGGCGATCCAAGACTAAGCTCAAAAAATGCATAATCACTCACTAAGCTCAGAAACTACGTAGTGCATTGAGTTGGGAGTAGACAGTTCCCTGGAAATGTGCAATCTTTCCTCGTGAGGTGCACGACAAGTTTTCCTGGAAAAAGCAAAAAAAGTGAAAAAAAATCCCTAAAATCTAGGGATCTATTTTTAGCAGCGCTAAGGAAGCACACTTGCTGTTTTTTGAAACTGCCACCAAGTGTCACTTTTCCCTTGATTTGTGGCATGCGTGCATAAACCCTAATTTATCAAATATATTTAATCAACACCCCTAGAGCTCATTCTTACATTTGATCTTGGAGCTCTAACATTCCCGAGGAGATCAAGGAACCTTCGTTGCGATCGTCATCGCTTTTTCGGGTGAATTTTGCATTTATTGCTTTTAGTTGTGTTTTCTGTCACATTTTGTCGTTTGGATTGCATGAGTGTTGTTTTTCTTGTTTCCTTGCATAAATGTTGGTGTTTTAACATGCTCTAACCTGTAGAAGTGTTGTTTTAAGTTTTCATTTGCCTTTCCCAAGAGTCACATCAGTTTTTTAATTTTTTCACCATTGCTCACCGTCGTGGCGACTCTCCTCACCAATCTCGTTTACTTCTTGTTTATTTAGTTTTTGTACTCAGATTACTTTGTTTTATCAACACTTAGTTATATATGCACTCATGCCTTCACCATCTCTCAAATATCCTTTTTTTAACACTTCCGTTGGGTATATCTGCCTTTCCTTTGGCAAAAATTTACTTTTCCAAGTTGGGCATTGAGAAATCTGGGAACTCAAGCCTCAAGCTTGACTCCTGGGACTGCGCATTGCATAGTGCCAGGCCTCAGCCAACCACTTTGGTCACTTAGAATTCACATTGCGCAGTCTCTCCAGGCTCACTGCCCAGGGTGAACTGCACATTGCACAGTTTCATACCACAGGCTTCATCACTGATTACTGGGACTGCGCAATGCATAATTTCCCCAGCTAGTCATACCCTCTTGTAACCCAAAATTGCACAATCCTTCCTTTAATTTTCCCGGTTTGCTGCATGAATAGGTCTTAAAAGTTGTTTTTCTTATAGCTGGCATTTGCTTGCCATCAATGTCTTTTTTGTCCCACAGGTACAACAGTTGTTGAAGCAACTCTCTAGCAGTAACATTCACAATGGCATCTAAGAGAGTTTCCTCAAAGGAAACCATTGAAATTAGTACTGGTGAAGTAGTTAAGCAAGTCCCAGTTAATGTGCCAGTTTACTCGAACACTTAGTTGTTCATAGAGAAAGGATCTAAAATGACATGGCAACAGATCAAGGATGAATTCACAAAGGTATTTCAGGTAGACTTAGAGGACCAACAAGTGTATCTCAACATTATGCATTCAGGGATTTACAATATTACATGCAGGTATCCGGACTTCCCATGTGTGAATGTGATCAACTGGGTTGTTTCGAACATTGATGTGACAACCATCACATTGAACAACACCAGAGGTAAGAATATTGCTACATTCCTGGCAGCAGACTTCAAGCAGATGTATCATCTTCCAGAGCCAGTGAGAACGTGGACTCACTGTTCTATGTCACTCACAGCTATAAAAACATGAGAGACATCATCAAGAGCTAGGTGAAGGAGGAAACCAAATTTAGATAGACAACCACCCACATGTATAAGAAAAAATAACTTAAGGAAGCTTATTAGCTTTTGGTCATACTAGCTTGTAGGTTCTATGGCGAATCAGACACAAAAACCTTTCCTGAGGGGTGGGCTATCTTGCTGAACTAGGTAGTGAACGAGTGGAAGCTGTTTAACTGGTCATACCTATTGGCTCATCAATTGAGAGTTCATGTGACAAAAGCTTTCAATCCACCCAAGGGTGAGCAAGCACGCTTATACATGTATGCATACTTACTAGATGCAATATGTGCGTAGAACTAGTTCCCTCGCATGAACAGAACATGGACACTGACAAACACTACCATATATATCTATTGCAAGCTACTCTCAAATTTCAATCATCATAAAGTCATGGAGCAACTTAATGATCATTTCATTATCCCGCTCTAGAGGCTCATCTTTCAGGAGGACCCACCTTCCATGTCCTGAGAAGTTATGGAGGTGATATCAGAGATTGCTGATTGGTTCGCCTTACCGGATGGCACATTGATTAGTGTTATGAAGGTAAATCCTCTCTGTGGACAAAGACGATCCCTCTAGCCCTAGAGTGGGTCTAGTAACAGAGGGACAAGCTAGAGTGTAGGTTCCTAATTAATGAATGAAACAGACGAGGTAGATCAACCTACCTAGAGTCCAACATTGTTGTCGTGGCTGTTGTGGTGGTAGCTTCTTGATTCCTATCTCAGCGACTCACGGTCCTTCCGCATCAATGCTTGGATACCTGCACGAATATCAACAAACAAGAGCAACATACGAAACAACAATCTCATTCATAATTACTAACCAGTCAAGGAGGGTTAAGCATATTTCATCAAATAAAACACATTAACGCAAGATGGGAACCAGACAATAGTCATGCATATGTATTAATAGAATAAAGAGTTACAATCGGAGTCTTGACGTCGCAACCTCCTTTGTTAAGTCCCAATATTAATAGTGTAGTCCATTTTTATGTTAGTGTATCCCCCCTTATTGTTATCGTTGTACCCATGTGACCCCCATATTGTTATTATTGTGCCCTTACATTATTATTTTTAGGTAGGCTAGGATTACATTGTGGCCCCATGGACTCCTATATATAGAAAGGAGGTTTTGTCATTTGTAGCATCCAAGAATTGTTCATTCAAGTAATGTATTGGAGGTTTCCCCCTCGAAGTGGCTTATTTCTAAGGCGTTGATATCTCTTTTCTTCTATTTTTGGAGCTGGTTTCACAACATTTGGTATCAGAGCTTTGGATTCTAGGGTTTCACTGCTCCTAATAAGTCATCGTGGAATTTTCGCTATAACTTTTATTCTACAGGGGTTTAGAAGCTGAAATTTTTATAGTGCGAAGCTGAAATCTTGAGGAACACCGTCATAAAATTTCAAATCTTGGTTCGCAATATTTTCAGAGATATGATATGTGGAAGTTAGGGCTTTTTGTAGGCTACTGAATTTAACCTAAACATGTCATCGTGGAATTTTCGCTATAAGTTTTTTTCTAGAAAGGTTCAGAAGCTGAAATTTTTAGAGCACAAAGCCGAATTACTGAGGAACATCGTCACAAAATTTTAGAGCTTGGTTCGAAAAATTTTCGGAGTTATGGTCTGTGGAAGTTAGGGCTTTTTCAGGCTCCTGAATTTCATCTCAAAGAGGTGATCATGGGAAAATCTTCATAAATCCCTCTCTGAGCATCAGATTGGAATGTTGTAAAAAGTGGTCTCAAGTACATGAACTGTAGTTTCCTTTCTATCAATTTCAGAGCCAAAGGAGGAAACAGTGACACATGGCAAGTCGTACAAGTTCGCTCTACTGAACCAGTTCATAATTGGGTCATTGTGGGAGATTGGACATAACTTTGACTTGAAGAATCCAAATCAGGTCAGACCTGTGGCATTTGAAAGAAGCTTCAGAGGGCTACCTCAGGGCCAAATTTCATATATTGAAGATCCGAAATCATAGAGATAATTCAATTTCAATATCGAGCTCCTCAAAAGCAAGAAAAAAATGTGTTTTTTTGTTTTTGTTTTTTGTTTTTTGTTTTTTTTTTGTTTTTTTGTTTTTTTTGAATTGCATAAGTCATTTTTGAAGAATTAGATATCAGGATTGGGTTCTAAAATGACCCCTAAAAATAATTCAACACCCATTAAGCCTTCATAAGGCTCTACATATCAAAATTACAAGAGCAAATGCAACAAATTTCGTTCTCGCAAAGAGCAACAAAAAATGACATGGAAGTTTTGAAGAAATGCGTGGAAACTAATATGGATGATAAAGTATTGGAAGATCACATCGAGCATCAACAACAAGTTTTCCAACTCTTAAAGGATAACCTAAATTTGGTGTAGAATCAAATGAAACAACAGGAATACCAACATCACATCGAAAGAAGCTATGAAGCAGTCATAGAAACAAGAACTCGGCAAGTACGATCAATTTCAGAGTATCTCAGCAAGTGGAAGAACTTTCCTGCAGAATTTTCCACATGGGAGGATGAGAATTTTATACAGAAGCATCAAGAAATAATCAAGCGTTGAGGACAACACTTGTTTGAAGGAGAGGAGCATGTTAAGTCCCTATATTACTAGTGTAGTCCCTTGTTATGTTAATGTAGCCCCCCTTATTGTTATTGTTGTACCCATGTAACCCCCATTTTGTTATTATTGTGCCCTTACATTATTATTGTTGGTAGGCTAGGATTACATTGTGGCCCCATGGACTCCTATATATAGAAAGGAGGTTTTATCATTTGTAGCATCCAAGAATTGTTCATTCATGTAATGTATTGGAGGTTGCCCCCTCGAAGTGGCTTATTTCTAAGGTGTTGATATCTATTTTCTTCTATTTTTGGAGCTGGTTTCACAACATCCTTCAGCAGAGTTCAGTCGAAGCGCGTCTCGATGAATGTCAGGGAATTCAGACGGGATGAATACACAAGCCTAAGCTCTCTCAATAAGGGTCTCTTCTGTTCTATCTTTTCCAGCAAAGTGCATAGGAATCTCTTCGGCGTTTCTGCTATAATATGTTCAGTTCAGCTAGCTCATCAATTGAAGATAGCTATATTTATAGAGGGATAGGAGGAGGTTGGGATCCCTACAATAGTGGGAGGGAGACCTTATCCCTTGGGAGGTTTCCCCAAAAGGTGGAAACAAGAGGCCAAAGGAGGAAGGCCTTGGTTATTTAGTCGAACCACTCCCTATGATTCGCCTACGAAGTTGTTATGATAGAAAATTCGCCTCTATTTTTAAAAAAATTTCCATAAACAGATTGGCGCAGCCAGCTAACTGAGACAGAGTGCCAGCTGGTGCGGGGTTAAATGTTAATCTTCCTCATTGGCATGAGGGCATAACGGGCTACTAGTGCCTAGGCAAAAACACATGTTTCTGATGGTTTGTTTAGGAAATTTTCAACAGAAGGAATGTTGTCTACATGGCAAGGGATGCAATGATGGTCTTTGCAAGGCATGACACTTTATTTTGGTCATAGAAATGAGCCTCCAATGTGCGGAATTGGGATTGCAGGAACAATGACAAAATGCTGTGTAACAATTAGAGTGTTCGGCGATTAGAAGTCACCACATATTTTACCAAGATATGCCACCGACAAACCAAGAGATAGCTTATCAAGTCTCCACATGATTTTCAGCGTCACTGCATAGGACGAAGAAGGAACCATGACCAACTCTTCCTTCGCAGGTCAAATTATACGAGATTAAGAATCTCAAGGTCGCGGATGTCAAAAGAAAAGGAATGGTCATATTCGAGTTTGAAACCAAGAGTTAGAATCCTTATGATAGAGGGGAATTTGCAAAGAACATTGCGCGAGAGTGTAATTCAACTTGGTCAGCAGGGAATATCAGTGGTTGGATGAGGAACCATGGAAGAATTGTTATAACTCTTCTTGACTACTTGAGTCGATCAATACCGTTGGGACTTATCAAGTTGTCCCAATGTGATAGCAAGGTGTGACAACAACAGAGACGACACCTATACAGGTTGAAGAACATGTACAAGATCAATCGACAACAGAAGGAGTGAATGAACGGATGCAAGAACAAGAGTTTTCTCAAGAGCTTGAATAGTTGATCGAGATTGTGGACATGGAAGTGGGACTGGAGCCATTAAATGAAGATGTGGACCTGATGCCCAACGCACCTCAGGCCACCGTTCTGAGTCCACCACCTCCAACTGCAGAGCCATCACCAAGTGAGGAAGGGGAGGTGATTCCCCTCGATGATGATCCTGTCATGGACATGTATAATCTATCGTTTGATGAACTGGAGAATAAAATTGTACAAGCATGAAGAAATCATTTCCCGGATGATCATAAATCACCCACCTTCATGAGAGAAAGGGTGACCGTGGTAGACACCAACAATAATATTAATGTCATTTCCGATGCCAGTTGGACCTTTGCAGGAGAAGCTAGATCTAACACCCATGTTTGGTTGCCAAGAACAACCAGTTAGCACAGAACATATAGACACTTCAGCAAGAGAATGAAAAACTTCATGCAAAAACACATAATGCATTGTTTTCACAGGTCTACTGTGAGGAGATTAGAGCAACGATACTAGATGAAGTATCCACACTTGGAGACACTACGTAGGATCTTTATGAGGAGTTGGTAACCGTCCATAAGGAATTTTTAAACAAAAATTACTTGCTACGATAGAGCAGAGAGTTTTTCAGAATCCTTAAGAATATACAAACTTCCATCACTGTCATGCATTAGTGGATAATGCGATACAAGGCCGCACCACTCACATTGGTAAAGAAGATGAGGTCGCGAGAAAAGTTAGAGAACGAAAAAGTTTAGATGCTAATCCAGAACAAAAAGCAACTTGCCTCATTCATCACAAGCATTAAGTCCACATATGGATGGATCTAGGGTAGCTTGGATTTCATTGTGATAACCCACCGAATCCCATCAATTGGTACAGTCAACGAGGCTAAGCGCAAGCAGTGAATTCGGCAAGAGATTGATCGGTACCTGAAGCAGCTGGAGCAGGAGGCCACCCGAGAGGACATGGAGATCTACAGAAAAACCTTGCATACCTACATTGGTGGTATGGTTAAGATAAAAATCATGTTGCACCTAATTTAATAAGATGTGAATACAAGTTCCAAAAGATTTTTCCCTGATGCATTGGGGCGAGAGTCCGCTTGCTACCTAACACTCTCTTGCAGTTTGGGGAGACCATCACACAGTACCAATCTTGGTATGAGTACATGACCAAGAAATACCAAGTCCAAGATGCCCAGGTGTAGTTCACCCCAACACCAACATCATAGTATTTTGTCTTGTTAGATTGTCAAGATTGTCTCTACCCTATTTTGTCTTATATGGGTACGAGTGTAAATTGTAATATTATTTGTAATTATTAAATGAGTGAAATTTTGTGTGTCCATGATGGAATGTGAAGAGTCATATGTAATGTGAGGAGTCATGAGGGAAGTCAAAGTGTCACCAAGCGGGCATGCCAAGAGTCACCCCCCTTTGGTTATAAATAAATCCTCATAAATCTTGTAAGGGGATTTTGGGAGTCAAGCTTTTGGCTAGGCTTAGGCTTAGAGAAGGCTTGGGAGTTTTGTGTCAGCCTTGGATTCTCCGCAGCGTAGAGGGAGTATACTTCTTTGGGAGGAGCAGGTTCTGTTGACTTCACGTTCCAGTATTGGGGCAAGTGGCTCGTCATGTTGTATGTATGAATGGAACTTTCACTTATAATATATAATCAAAGCCGATGCGTCTTCATGCATATATTGTAAATTTAGTTGGACTAATTTGGTTATGTTTGCAATGTATGTTGTTTAAATTACGCATATGCTTTGAACTATTTCATTTTCTTTGTACGAATCATGTTGAATGTGTGCTTATGTTTTAATCCATGACCTTTAACTTGTGGACTATTCTTCTCATTATTTTGTGTGATGTCTTTTAAGCTCGTGCGTTCCATTCAAGCTGCGTACTATTACAGGATTCCAAGGGGCACACTTCCTTCCCCCCTTTGCTGTTAGAACCGCTCATGCGTCATATTGAATTCCCATAGGGTCACACACTTTCTTTAACCAAAGAAATCGTACACAAATCTATGTGTTTTGTAATCCAAGGCATATCATTAAACACCCCACTACTGGGAATCTTACTCCAAACAGTGCAAGGTATAGTTGGGACTCCATATCGGGGATATCCCCTGAATGTTGGTGGATCCAACACCGTCAACATTTTGGCGCTAGAAGGAGGGCCAGATGACAAGCTGAGCCCTTGAATTTTGTTTTCAATTTTTGCACTTATTTTTTTATGACTTTTTCCTAGATCATACACCCGTTATGTTTTTCCAGAAAAATCAAATTTTCAGGTGCCGACAGATATCATCAATGACTTGTCGCATCTCAAATTTAACGGCGAAGGTGAACAAAATGTTGTTGAGCACATATATTGTTTTATTCATTTTTTCATACATCACAACATCCCATTTGAGGATGTTGGTTGTTGATCGTTATTTCTCACGTTCTTAGGGCGCGTAAGGTAATGGTGTTACACATTGCCCAATGCCTCTATCCACTCTTTTGAAGAGTTTTTCACAAAAATGTTTTGCGCTTTTGATGACTTTGACTACAAACTCCTCTGTGGCAAAATTTAAAATTGCGAAAATCACCTGATGAATCTCTTATCCATTTTCTGAATGGTTTCTTACATCTTTGTTTTGAAAATTCCAGAATATGAAGTTGATTGGGACTACTTAACCAAAATATTTGTAGATCTTGTTCATATTTTCACTTACTCTACATGAGTTACAATTGTTTAAATCACACACAGTGAAACTCGAGTGTAAAGCTCCTAAATCTGCGATGAACAAAGGTATTGTTCCATACAGCTCTCGTCCGCTTTTCATATAACAACTTTACTGCCACATGATATGGTGGAAAATTTCCGCAGGTATTTTGTTCCAGAACCACCATTCGTTACTCACCCACATAATCAGGATCCCTATGCAGTTTTGGACTACAAGCATGGTGAGTGTGTTGAATAGCTTTCTCCTCATCCTCCACCCTTCAGTCCCTCTGATCCTCCAAGTTTTGAATTTTGTGTTATGTTTTTCCAAATCCTTCCATTGATGTTCATGAGGATTAGGTGTTGGATGGAGTTGTTGTTTTGCAGCACTGTGATGTCATTTATGATGAGTATGTGGCAGATCCTGTCATTGAAGAAGAATCTGCGTTGGAGGAGGACCCTCTACCTTTCACAGCTCTTCCACATTATCTTGACACTATCCGCGATTATATCATTCCAGTTGAATCATGTGAAAATGAAATCTCTGATATTGCTGATACTTCCAATCATTCCCAAAATTCGTGGAATGTCATTTTTTCATTTAAATGTGAATAAGATGAATCTTCTACCACTGATCTTCCCAACATCTCATCATACATTTTTGGAAACATAAAGGGTGAATTTTTTTATTTTTCCATATTCCCCTCTATACAATTCATCGGATCATGAGGACAACTCTGTTTATGATCTTGAACTTTTTGATTGTGGCTGTCGTGACCTTTTCATTGTTTCAGCTGGTCATGATTCTGATTTTCCTTTTATTGATTTTTTAAAGCCACAGATATTTGATGATCTACCTTCTGATGAGTTGGATGTACCTCAAGCTATCGAGGCACTTCAGCCCAAGATGATGGTTATGTCACGTTCTCATAGCCTTGAGGTCACTTCCAATTTTGATTAGAAAAATGTTGAATTTCTTAAGGATCGTCATCACTCTCCTATACATGTTGAAAATATTTTTGATTTACAATTTTCACATCCTCCATATGTTTTTCACTATCTTATTGCTCAATGAATGGAGGAGTCATACTTGGTGAGCAATGTGGCAAAGAGAAATTTTTCTTCTTTCTTTATGTTTTCTCACCTTCATGGTTCAAATGTTTGTGTTCACAAGTTGTCAGTTTGTGATGTGTCACGACACCATGATATGTCCGCAAAATGTTTTCCATGTGCTTTTTGCCATTTCTTTTCTGCATACGTATCCAAACTTCGAACGTCTCATTTTGCAATGTCATATATTTCTTGTATGTTTTTATGCATGTCCATGTTTCTTTGCATGTATTCCTTCTCCTGCGTAGGTCTACTAATGCGCTGGTGGCTGCATTGGAAGTATCACTTTACGTGATTGGGCCTAATTTCTGCTTAGGTTAGGAGTAGGAGTAGTGTTTGATTTTAATTGTTCTTTTCTTTGATTTGATTTCACTTCATTGCTTTAGTCTTGCTTATTTACTTTGCTTATTTATTTTCAGTCTTAGCTTAGTTTCCGCATGAGACCGTGTTTGGATTTTGAATAAAGCATGGTGAAATCCAAGAGGAAAGTTGCTCATCTGTCAACACTTGCTTTTCTGGTTATTACCTCTCTTTGCGCGAATATTGCTGTTTTGTTTTGGTTGATGATACTTGGATGGAAAATACGTTCCTTATTAGAGAGAGTCACGGTGAAATCATGGTGTTTAGGTTTTAACTGGTTCCGCATACTCTAATCAGTTTTATATATTCGGTTAATCACTGTCACTCTAGTCAAGTAGAGTAAGGAGGGGAGGAAAACCTTAACAAGTATGTCAAAGGTGTACATAAACATAATTTTCTAAAGAAACAACCTCTTCCTCTCTCAAGAATTCAGGATCCCTCTTCCACCCCATGAAATAAATAAGTGCCTATGCACAATTCTTTGAAAAATGAAAGAATGAAAATATGAAAAAAAAATAAAGATCGAAAGAAGAGAAAGGCTTCCTGTGCAGAGAGGTGAAGCAAGAAAGTTTGTCGTGGTACTGACCAGGCTCGCTAGAAGAGGAGCAATGGTTGTGTTTCTTAAGTGACTCTGTTGGGGTACTGTCCAGGCCTGCTCATGGTGGAGCAACACCGAAGATGAAAATAAAGACTCTGACAATTTTCTTTTACTTGTGCATCTAAATACTCCTTGTTCCCAATCGAAACAAATTAGTGTGACTTGGCTTGGTTAGTGTTCCACCGATGAAGAGGATGGAAGGGGCTATGACTTTAACTCAGACTAAGTGAGGGAGTTGTGATAATAAATTAATTGAAAAATACTTTCGGAAGGGTGAGAACGGGTTTTACATGAAGAAAATATTCATTCAGAGAGATCGAGTTCTACCAGTGTGTCACCAATGTTATAGTGGCTACAACCACCCTCCAAAATTTTGCCATTGTATATATTTTGGAGCCTAACTTCCCTTCACAGGAGCATACCTTTCACCGCTATCAGGTATGTGTGCTTTGATTGATGTTCATATTTCAGTTTTCTTGTGTTCATTTGATTTTCCACTTAGTAAAATTCACTAAGTCACAAGCTGACCTCTTGCCTAAGTCTTGTGCATTTGTTTTGGGCTTGCCTCAAAAAATTGTGAAATTATTGAAGCCAGTATTGTCCTTGTCAACCATAATTGTGCAGTCATGACTGGCAGCCCAACCTTGAGCTTGGGAACTGCACATTCATGACAGGCCACCCAACACTAAGCTAAAAAATTGTGCAATCACTCACTGAGCTTAAAAACTGCGCAATGCATTGAGTCGGGAGCTGCCAGATCCCCAACACTATGCAACCTTTCCCTGTGAGGTGGACGACAAGTTTTCCCGAAAAAATAAGAAGAGAAAAAAAGCAAAAAAAGCATCCCTAAAATATAGGGATCAATTTTTAGCAACTCGGAGGAAGCACACTTGTTATTTTTGGAAACTGCAACAAAGTGTCGCTTTTCATTTGATTTGTGGCATGCACGTCATAAACCCTAGTTTCTAAAATATATTTAATCAACGACCCTAGAGCTCATTCTTACATTCGATCTTGGAGCTCTAGCATTCCTGAGGAGATCAAGGAACCTTCGGTGCGTTCGTCATTGCTTTTCTAGGTGAATTTCACATTTATTGCTTTTAGTTGCGTTTTTTGTCGCTTTTTTCCATTTGTATTGCATGAGTGTTGTTTTGGTTGTTTACTTGCATGCATGCTGGTGATTTAACATGATTTAGCCTATAAAAGTGTTTATTTAAGTTTTCGTTTGCCTTTCCCAAGTGTCACATCAGTTTTTGCATTTTTGCATGGATGGTCACTATTGCGGCCACTCTCCTCACCAATCTCGTTTACTTCTTGGTTATTTAATTTTTGCACTCGATTTACTTTTTTTTATAAAAAATTAGTCAGATATGTACTCATGCCTTCACCATATCTCAAATATGATTTTTTTTTTCAAACTTCCCTTGGGAAGATCTTCCTTTCCCTTGGCCATAACTTACTTTTACTAACTAGGAATTGCACAATATGGGAACTCAAGCCTCAAGTATGACTCTTGGAATTGCGCAATGCATAGTACTAGATGCCCTCACTACATAGTGGCAGGCCTCAGCCAACCACCTTGCCATTAAGACTGCACAATGCGCAGCCTCTTCAAGCTCACTACGCATTGCGTAGTTTCAGACCACAAGATTCATCACTAACTGTTGGGACTGTGCAGTGCACAATTTCCCCATCCAGTCAAACCCTCTTACCACCCAAAATTTCACAATCCTTCCTTTCAGTTGCCTGGTGTGTTTCATGAATAGGTCTTCAATTTTTTTTTGCTTATAGCTACAATTTTCTTGCCATCAATGTCTTTTCTATCCCATAGGTACAATAGTTATTGAAGAAACTCTCCAGTAGTAACATTCACAATGGCATCAAAGAGAGCTGCCTCAAAGGAAACCATTGAAATAAGTATTGGGGAAGTAGTTGAGCAAGTCCTAGTTAATGTTCCAATTTACTTGGACACTCAGTTGTTCATAGTGAAAGGATCTAAACTGACACGGAAACAGATCAAGGATGAATTCAGAAAATACTTTCAGGTAGACTTATAGGACCGACTAGTGTATCAAAAAATTACGAAGTCAGGGCTTTACAAGATCACATGTAGGTATCCATCCTTCCCATGTGTGGGTGTGATCAACTAGGTTGTTTTGAACATTGATGTGACAACCATCACACTGAACAACACCAGCGGTGAGAAGCTTGCTACGTTCCCGGCAACAGACTTCAAGCAGATGTATCATCTTCTAGATCTAGTGAAGAACATGGACTCACTTTTCTATGCCACTCACAACTATACAAACACAAGAAACATCATCAAGAGCTGGGTGAAGGAGCCCACCAAGTTTAGACAAACAACCACCCACATGTATATTGCAAAATCACTCACAGAATCTTATCAACTTTTGGTCATACTAGCTTGCAGGATCTATGACCAATTAGACACAAATACCTTTCCTGAGGGGTGGGATATCTTGCTGAACCAGGTAGTGAATAAGGGGAAGTCGTTCAACTGGTCATACCTATTGGCTCATCAGCTGAGATTTCATGTGACAAAATCTCGCAATCCACCCAAGGGTGAGTAAGCACGCTTCTACACGTCTGCATACTTACAGGATGCAATATGTGCACAAAAATAGTTCCCTTGCATGAACTAGACATGGACACCGAGAAACACTACCATACATATCTATTGCAAGCTACTCTTGGATTGCAGTCATCGCGGAGTCATGAAGCAACTTACTGATCATTTCATTATCCCACTCTACAAGCTCATCTTTCAGGAGGACCCACCTTGCATGTATCGAGAAACTATGGAGGATATATTAGAGATCGCTGATTGGTTCGTCTTACCAGATGGCACATTGATCAGAGTGTTTGGTGTTCAAAAGTCGCCGCATCTTTTACCAAGATATTCCACCGAAAAATTTGTCATGCAAGAGATAGATTATCACCTCTCCACAAGATTTTCAGCAGCACTGCATAGGATGAAGAAGGAAAATGGAAAGATCTTCCTTTGCAGGTCAGATTATACAAGATTAATAATATCGAGGTTGCAGATGCCGAAAGCAAATAAATGGTAAAATTTGAGTTCGACATTAAGAGTTACAATCTATATGATAGGAGGGGAATTTTCAAAGAACAATGTGCAAGAGTGTATTTCAACTGGGTCAACAGGGTATATCAGTGACTGAATGAGGAACCATGGAAGAATTGTTATAACTCTTTCCAACCACTTGAGCTGATCAATAGGGATGGGACTTCTCAAGTTGTCCCGTAGGCGACAATAATTCTGGAAGAAGTAACAACAACAATAGGCAACAGTCTAACGCATGAAAAAGGAAAGAGGAAGGTAGCAGACCACACAGAAGAGGAATAAAGTTGGAAAAGGAAAGAAGATCCTTTTACTGAAAAGGTGAATTTGGCGATCGAAGCTAAGAGGGATCAAAGGAACCAAAGATCAGAGTGTAGGAAGAGAGAGAAGCAATCCTTACAAGAAACATTACGGAGAGCGCAAAGAGTAGAACATGAGTTGAAGGAAGAATGAGAGATTAGAAGAAGAGAGAAAGATGAGAGATAGAAGAAAGGATGAGAAGAAAGGAAAGGTGTCATAACAACATAGATGACACCTATATAGGTTGAAGAACAGGTACAGGATTAGTCGACATCAGAAAGAGTTAGCGAACATATGTAGGAACAGGAGTCTGCTCAAGAGCTTGAACAATTGATCCAGATCACGGACATGGAAGTGGGAATGGATCCACTAAATGAAGATGTGAACCTGATGCCTAACGCACCTCAAGCCACCATTCCGACTCCACCACCTCCAGCCACATAGTAAGCACTGAGTGAGGAAGGGGAGGTGATTACCCTCGATGATGATCCGGTCATGGACATGCACAATCTATAGTTTGATGAGCTGCAAAAAAAAATTTTACAAGCACGGAGGAATCATTTCCTTGATGATCATGCATCACCCGAGTTCATGAGAGAAAGGGTGATCGTGGTAGACACCAGCAGGAATCCGAATGGAATTGCCTATGCCAGCTAGGCCTTTGCTGGAGCAGCTAGATCTAACTCTGAGTGTTTGGTTGCCGAGAATAAGCAGTTAGCGCAGAACATACATAAAAATTGACAAGAGAATGAACAACTATGTGCAACAATGTAGAATGCACCATCCATACAGGTCTACCGTGAGGAGATCAGAGCAACGATACTTGTTAAAGTATCCACACTTGGAGACACTATGCGGGATGTTTATGAGGAGTTTGTAACCATCTATAAGGAAAATTTCCACCTGAATGACTTCCTAAGGCAGAGCCCACGGGGCTTTGGTTCGATGGTGAAGGGTGCTTTGTTAAGGTACTCCATGTGATAGGTCACTGGTTCCAATCCCCCCATGGGTGCTGACTTACCAAAAAAAAGACAGAGCAGCAAGTTTGTAAGAATCCTCAAGAATATAAAAACTTCCATCACTAACGTGCATGAGTGGACAATGCGATACGAAGTCGCACCACTCACATTGGTAAAGAATATGAAGCCATAGGTAGAGTTAGAGAAATCCAGAGTTCAGATGCTAGTCCAAAACAACAAGAAACTTGCCTCGTTCATCATAAGCATTCATGCCGCATATGGACGGATCTAAGACATCTTGGATTTCATGGTGAGAACCCACTAGATCCCATAAATTGGTACAATCACGAGGATAAGTGCAAGCAACAAGTTCGGTAGGAGATGGATCAATACCTGAAGCGTATGGAGCATGAGGCCACCCGAGAGGACATGGATATTAACAGACAAAACTTCCATACCTACATTGGTGGTTTGGTTAAGATCAAAACCATGTTGCACCTGATTGAAGAAGATGTGAAGATTGGTTCCAAGAGATTGTACCTAGATGCATTGGAGGAGAGAGTCCACCAGCCTAACACTATCTTGCAGTTTGGGGAGACCATCGCACAATACCAAGCTTGGTATGAGTACGTGACCGAGAAACACCAAGTCCAAGATGCCCAAATTGAGTTCACCCCAACACAACATCATAGTATTTTGTCTTGTTAGGCTGTCAAGATTATCTCTACCCTATTTTGTCTTATATGGGTATGAGTGTAAATTGTATTATTATTTGTAATTATTAAATGAGTGAAATTCCATGTGTCCATGATGGAATGTGAAGATTCATATGTAATGTGAGGAGTCACGAAGGGAGTCAAAGTGTCACCAAGGGGGCATGCCAAGAGTCACGCCACTTTGGTTATAAATACATCCTCATATCTCTAGTAGGGGGATTTTGGGAGCCAATATTTTGGCTAGGATTAGGCTTAAAGAAGCCTTGGTAGTTTTGTGTTAGCCTTGGCTTCTCCGTAGCATAGAGGGAGTATACTTATTTGGGAGGAGAAGGTGTTGTTGACTTCGGATTCCATTATTGGGGCAAGTGGTTTGTCATGTTGTTTGTATGAATGGAACTTTCACTTATAATATATAATCTGAGACGACACGTCTTCATGCATATATTGTAAATGTAGTTGGACTAATTTGGTTATGTTTGTGATGTATGTTGTTTAACTTACGCATATTCTTATGAACTATTTCATTTGCATTTGTATGAATCATGTTGAATGCGCTCTTATGTTTTAATCTGTCACCTTTAACTTGTGGACTATTCTGCTTGTTAGTTTGTGTGATTCCTTTTAAGCTCGTGTGTTCCTTTCAAGCTACGTACTATTATAGGCTTCCAAGGGGCACACTTCCTTCCCCTCTTTGTTGTTAGAAACGCTCATGCATCATATTGACTTCCCACAGGGTCACACACTTGTTTTAACCAAAGACACCATACACAACTCTATGCGTTTTGCAATCCAAGGCATATCATTAAACACCCCACTGCTGGGATTCCTACTCCAAAAGTTTGAGGTCTAGTTGGGACTTCATATTGGGGAGATCCCCTGAATGTTGGTGGATGCAACACCATCAATAGTGTATCATCTTAGACAAAAGTGAGGGTGACTAGTTGTAAAATCCAAACTCACTTTCTTGTTAAACAATACATGGATAATTTAGAGAGGGTTGTGATCACAATGTGACACCAAAGGAGGTAGTTTGCAAGGAAAATGTAAGCCTATACATACCACCATTTTATTTAAAAATTCATTTTTTGTTCCAAAATTTAGTTTATATAAAATCTAAAAATATAAAAGCAAAAACTACAAAAATATTTCACTAGCTTGAGCTAAATTTCAAAAATTTCAGTGATTTTTATCACTTGGGTTGCACTTAAATCTTATATAATTATCCCAAGGAAGGCATAGTTTGCTTGCATCGTGCAGGAAGGATTATTTGAAGCAATTGAGGGTGCCACACAAGGGTTTTATAAGTATGGAAATTCAATATACATTAATAGATTTGCACGGTAAGCGAAACCCTCTCATAATGGTTTTGAGCCTAAAGATACATATCTTCAAACCCTTCAATTTTCTTCACTTTCAGTCAAGGAAAATTTAAAGTTTGGATACTTATCTTAAAGTTTAGAAATCTTGGTGAATATCACTAGTCCCAAATATGCAAATTGTAAAATGTTTGGAATATTTTTGTGAAAATATTCAAATCTATAATAACTTATATAATATCTATAAAATTTTGGTGATTTTTAAGGTAAAATACTTTTATACTGTAAAATTTAGGCAAATTATTTTTACAAAAAAATGGAAATTGACAATTATTTTCTTTTAAGCATGGAAAATCAGCCTACCTGTTAATAATAACACCTAAATTTAGTCATTAATTAAACATTTTTGGAATTGAATAATCAATTCCCAACTTAATATAAATTAAACTTATGTATAAAGGAAAATTCGTGTTTTGACCCTAGTGGGGATTTCAAACTTATTCGTGAGATTTGAATATATTTCATATTACTCATTATTTTTAAGTAATGGACTACTCATTTATTTATCTTTTCCCTAACACTTCCACCCAATAATCTTACTTCATTTGAACATTTCTAGGCTTGTTGATGGCCCTAAAAGGGTATCTACCTTGTTAATTTCTGCATTTTTCCATGATTAAGCAAGACTTAAGCACCAAAACAAAAAAAACTAATCGTTTAGTTTTAACCACATGCAAATATCATCAGTGAGGTATTTCATCTCAAGCTTGGTAAGAGCTCATGATACTCAAATATTATGCCATTTCAAGATTTATTTTTCATAATTAGAATGTATTTCTCTAGTTGGTCTACATTTTATACAATATATTTTCTTTTACAAATCACCAATAAATCTAAAATTAACTCCTAGACAACATCACGTAATAGATATTATAAGGCAATGGTCTACTGACATGTGTTGGAAGATAACTCCCACCCCCTTATCCCATCTCGTGTTGTGGGAGGTGTTACTTTTTCTTTAACTTGACCCCCAGGGTCTATTGAGGAGACAAGGTTACGAAAACCTATTTTCCTAAAGTCTTAAAGTCTCAAAAAAAATTCCACCATCACATTTAGATTGTCAAGGGATTTATAGCGATATAAATCTTATATCAATCCAACTCTTGGATTGAAAGTTATGCCCATCTGAAGCTTGGCCAACAATGGTAGGCCACATCATCTTAGTGCCACAATGTGGTCCTAGTTTTTCCCCATGGCACTACCATGTCAACAAAGTGCAGGATCCACCGGGTCTCCTCACAATGGTGGAATTCATCACCTCTCTGTAATATTCGGTTAGAGCTCATTTGACTCTTCAACATCGTGTTTCCTCTCTACACCCTTATATGGATATATCTGAGCATCCAAGCAAGCTATGAAGTTAATCTGATGCAGGGCCCACCCAATACCATGTGGCATCCACGTGGTTCCCCTCATGGCACTACCACAATAACTTTAAAGTGGGGTCGACCAAGTCCCCACACCTTGGTGTTTTTCATTGTCTTTCCCATTATATCCACCTTGTGGACATCCTTCCCTTTCAATGGTGAGACAATCCTTACTATCATGGAACCCTAGATCTACAGATCCATGAGTCTGTGCAAAGGTAATTTGGCCTTGATCATATTCGTGCCTGCATGCATGTGAGCGCCCCCATCCAACTCTAAATCCCCGGATCTAGAAGGCAACAACACCTTGATGGGGCAATTCATCCTAGCACCAATTTGATCATGTGATTATGGTATTCAACTCACTCAAATCTCGTTCCCCAAATATCTAGATCCATTTCCCTTTTGAGGTCAATATGGCAGAGGGCCCACCACGCTACATCCAAACCCTCTCCATTACCAATTTCCTGAACCTATGAATGCGATAAGTGTAACAAACTCGGGGCTAAAAGTTCATGTAATAAAAGTTAATAAGGCCAAAAATAAGATCATGGTTAAGGGACACTTATTCCAAGTTGAATGTTGGGAAAAATATCCTAGTGGGCATCACTTTATGTGTTTATGGATAAGGGGGAAATTGCAAAGGCAATGGCTAAGGCTTTAAAAAGGGAAAAAGTATTTTTGGCACATTTATTTATGAAAATAAAGGAAATTAGGAGAAAATGAAGGTGAAAGGTCATAGGTTTCATGTGAGGAGGAAAATAATGGAAAACTGAAGAAATTAGAGGCCTCATCAATAAAAATACCATAAATCATCAATTGGCAGGATTTTGTCAGCTTTTTGTGAGTTCATTTTCAGAATTATTCTAGGAGAGGAGAGGAGCCCCAAGAGGAGAAGGAGATCAAGCAAGTAAAGGAAGGAAAATCAATCAAGGAAGGGACAAGGAAAGGAAAGGAGAGCAAATATCAAGCAAGGAAAGGCAGGATCAAGTAGCTTCAGCAGGAATACTTGCAGGTAACAGATTGCATGTATGGTTTCCTAGTTGGTTTTGACATGCATGGTATGTGCATGTTGGTATTTGATTCTTTTGTTGTCAGTGGCATGGTTTTGCCAGGTTTTGATAGTGGTTTTCAGCATTGCCTTGCTATTTCTGGACAATCATGGTGTGGTGGGATTTTTCTTGGTTTTGAGCTTTGGAATTGCCATATGGTTTCAAAATTTGGGGCGAAGGTGGTCTCAGGAACATTCCCAAAGGCATAGGAATCTCTTGATCGCTAATGGCGGGATACACAGTAAATTCAGAGGGTGGAGTCTTGGTAAGGGCCTAGTGATACGGTGTGGATTGCAGTAAATCGATGAGGAGACAAGAAAATTCGTCAAGGATAGTGAAGGAATCTAGAGGCATTCCAAGCTCAGTTGGGTTTTGTGATCTCGGGGTTAGTTTAGGCGAGATCATGATATGGTGAGGGTGGAGGTGGTTTAACCTTCGGATTCCCTTGGTTGTTTTGGATTAGTTTACCCCATATCCCACAGTCATGCTTGGAATATGGCACAGGGGTGATTGGATGAAAGAAAGATTTGGTTCAACCATGTCTATGGTCGGGTGGTATGTGGAAGTCCTGAACCTAGTTGGCTCTTGCCTATGTTTAATGAAAGCTAAGTTATCTTGCTTTGATTGGTAAATGTAAGTGTAATTATGTGGATTTAATTGTTTTTATATTATGGTTATTTATATTTTCATATGCTAGTTATAAGCATGGGCATATGGCTGGTTTTAGTCATGGCCATTTTCATCTTTTTACTTGTAATTGAAATAATAATGGATGCAATATAAGAAAACTATTGAGAGAGGGCGGTGATCCTTCTTTTGAAGGCTCATATGAGATTCTAGTCCCTCATGTTCAAACTTGCATTCATGACCTGTAGGTTGCATATCTACCAAGTGTTTGACGGAATGTCAGTCATGGTTAGGCTTGGTTAGGTCAAGTACTTGATCAAGCCTTGTGTTGGAGGCTTTTTCTTGGTGTTAATTATTTTCTTGGAAAGTCTCATCAAGTTTCAGGCAGTGGTATGAAGGCTAGCCCTAAAAAAGTGGCTTAAATCTCGTAGTCTCTGGCACAACACTAGTTGAAAAAGACTGCAGTCTCTCCCTTGCAGGCATTGTGGGAGTGACTGGAGGGTCCCAGTCACATGCATGCCCAATTCATGGGAAAAAATAGGGGTTTAAGTCATTTCATGGCTAGGTTAACTCAGGGGTTGGGCATCTAGAGTGGTGGATTAGCTCCCGGGGGTCCTGTAGCACCCGAGGGAGGTCTGTAAAGCCTTGTTGTGTCGAATCCATTTCCTTATGGTCATGTAGGAGGTTGATTCTTATCATAGTATCCCCTCATATCATTTTTTCCCTGGGTAAGCCGATGAAAGTTGGTATTATATGTAAGGGGGGAGGTTCATTATAGGTGGTATCAGAGCATGGTTCAACACATGGACTGGATGGGCTAGATGCATGTTGTTATGCATGCATTGTCATGGTTAATGTTGTCATGTATGAGGTAATTGCATGTATTTTATGTAATAATGATGCTATTTGTATGATATGATGTTGATGTGTTGACTGAGATAGAGCAGGAGATGCATATTTTCAAGTTGAGGTTGCAAGACTAGACTTTGGGGTAAGAGCATATCATCATACATGTATTGTATGTTTGGCATGCAAGTATGTTGGTTAATTATTGTTATGAGTATTAAAATTATGCAAATGCTTTTCATTCTATTGGTTTTGAGGTTACATGTATGATACATGCTAGTTGTTCAGTGCAGTCATATGCACGTTCATCGATTAGTCATGCATGGTTGTAACTTCTTGTTATATGCAATGTGGTCATACACATGATGATTATGTTGTTGTTGCTATATGTTAGTTAACTTGATGATTAGGTTTATTACATTTAATATATTGTTGTTATATGTATCATGTTAATCTAGATTGACCTATGCAAATGATTGTGGCTATGATATTCAGGTATGTGTTAATATATTGTGATATTATGGAATACTAATCTATATTGACTATGCATATGTGATTGTTATGCATGAATGACAATTGTTTACGAGTTTATGATGTGAACAGTTGGCTAGTTACTGTTATGGATATCATGACCTTAATTATGTTTGGTTTGATATGTTGTGAAGTTATATCGTGCTAATATAGACTGGTTATACAAACAGGATAGCCTCCCCTGAGATACATAAAGGTATGAGTTTTCTTATGTCATCTTCTTGGTGCTTGAATGTTGATTATGTCATCTATTTGGTGTTTGAGTGTTTGGTGTTTATTATGTCATCTATCTGTTGTTTGTATGTTTTACTAGTTGCATGATATGAGTTGTATCTATAAGATTGCATGAAGGAATGATCTTGTTTGAGATGGTTGCACTAATACATATGCACTTCAAACATCTGATATGTACTTGAGTATAAGTAGGTGATAATTGTAGAATTATATATTATTATTGATGAATGTGAGTTGAGTTGATTGTTGATTATGACATGGTTGTTATATTTGGTAAATCTTGATTTCAAATTAATAGATATGATTTATTGATCTTGGAACATGTGGCTAACATGTGTGTTTAGTTACAAGGCAACATGCTTAGCACAACAAGGTAATATAACAGGTAGATTGTTATGTTTATTTATGCACTCACAATTATGTGTTATGGGAGTATGATGCAAATATTGCATGGCAAAAGAGACTACCATGAAATCTGAAGAAGGCTTGGGTTAATATTTTCCCTTGGAAGCACTGGGAATCCACGGGGATTGATTTGTGGTGTTTGTTGCTAGTTTTGTGATTTTGGTCTTTGTGGTTTATTTGACTTGACTTGCAGTCTTGATTATGTCTAGTGTATGGCCATATCACTTTGTTTGTGGTTTCGTATTTCTATTGGTTTTCATGGTCTTCTTCTTGTTTGTTTCTTGTCCTTGCCTTTATGTTTTGAGGGTTTTGGGAATTAGTTTGGTAAAGAGGAAAGTTGATGGAGCTCAAGAAAAGCTTAATGAAACCTAATAGGTAATGTAAGACTTGGGTGAAGCTCAATGCATGTATAAGGGTAGTTGAAGGAAATATTGTGACAACCAGTTGGATTGGTGGGGTCCATTGGGGTAAATGGACGGTGGCACGACAATCATGAGAAAGGTAACATGAAAGGTAAGGTAAATGGATTTGAGGTGTCAAATGCCTTAGATAAGTTGGGAACTGTTGTTCTCAATGTTGTGCATGATGTGGACGAATAAAGGGAGTTCTCTTAACCTTGACCTTATGATATATGATAATTATGTTGTGATCATGATTATGATAATGTCCATATCTATATACATGAATGTATGTATGTCATTGTCTGACGGGATCATCATGAATCATGATTGTTTTATGTTGATGTTTATATGTATATGTGTATGTATGTATGTTGTTGTCTGACGGGGTCATCAGGAATCATTCTTGTGGAGGAATGGTTTCTTATGCAGGTGAATGACATTGAGAGATTCCTAGTTCATGAGAAATCAAGTGGGAAGAGTAGTTCTGAAAAATATATCAGGTCAATATCATGTGGTTATGAATTGATATTATGTTATTATATACTATGTATATGTTTATGTTATGGACATGCTATGCTGAGGGATATATCAGTGGAATGAAATCATTGTGCTTGCGACATGTTGGGACAAGCATGGATAAGACACTAGAAGCAAAGTTGCTTGGTAAGGACATTGTGGTCTGAGGACATGTAGTACCGTTGTTGTGTACATGTAGAATATGCAATATTGTGTCAGTACGATGTTGTGTGCATGCTGCATATATGATGTTGTGCACATTTTGCATATATAGTGTTGTGAGCATGATTGCATATGCATTTCTGGGTACCAATGGTGCTAAGTACATGTTGTATATGCAATGCTATGTACATGTTGTGAATATAGTGCTGTGTACATTTGGAGCAATGTATAAATTATAGATGCAGCGTTGTGTACATATGGTGCGGTGTGCATGAATGTACATGTGGTGATGTGTGCATGTGGTGCTATGTACATTTGATACATGTGGTGTTGCGTGCATGCGATGTTGTGTACATGTTGTGCATATGGTGCTGTGTATATGTGGTGCTATGTACACGTCATACAGGTGGTGCCGTGTACACGTTGTGCAGGTGGTGTCGTATACATGTGGTGTTGTGTACACGTTGTGTAGGTGGTGCAGTGTACATGTGGTGTTGTGCACACGTTTTGCAGGTGGTGTCATGTATGTGTGGTATTGTGTGAACATTGTGCAGGTGGTGCTGTGTACAGGTGGTACTGTGTACATGTTGTGTTGTGTATATTTGGTGTGGTGTTAGATGTATTGTGTAGTCGTTGTATTGTGACATGTGTATTCGTGGTATGGTACAGTGTGAACATATATGTATTGTGTTGTACACCGGTGTAGATGTATGTGTCGTGTTGTACATCGGGTGTAGGTGTATGTATTTTGTTGTACACCGAGTGTAGGTGTATGTGTCATGTTATACATTGAGTGCAGATGTATGTGTCGTGTTGTACACCGGGTGTGGGTGTATGTGTGATGTTGTACACCAGGTGTAGGTGTATGTGTGGTGTTGTAAACTGGGTGTATGTGTATGTGTTGTACAATGTGATGGGACATACATGTATGGTATTGTATGGAAGTTGATGTTGATATTGGGAGTTGAGGTAGTTTAGTCTTTGGATTCCCTTGTTATTGTTATTGAGGGTTGAGGCAGTTTAGTCTCTGGATGCTCTTGTTGTTGCTATTGAGGGTTGAGGCGGTTTAGTCTCTGGATGCCCTTGTTGTTTATATTGAGGGTTGAGGTAGTTTAGTCTTTGGATGCCCTTGTTGCTGATAATGAGGGAGGAGGCTGTTTAGTCTCCAGATTCCCTTACTGCTTAAAGAGAAGGCACTAGGTGCTTGTTGGGTTTGACAACTGATTCAATGTGTATACAAAAAGGACAAAGAACAAAGGCAAAAGCAAAGAACCAATTGAAAGATAAGTATCAATATTTTATTTTAGTTTTTGATTATGCATGTGATATATGATGACTACATGTGATTATGATTTTGATTATGATGGTTTCCTTTTGATCTAACAATATGTGATATGTTTATACATGATGATTTGGTCAAAGAGATAGTTTGACTTATGGCGATAGGAAATAAACATAATTGCAAGTGTGCCTTATTGACGGGCCACCAATGAGGTATAATTTGAGTTTACAATTTATTTTGAATTTAATAGAAGTTATGTGTTTGGTACAGGAAAGCACATAAATGCCCGACTCTGGTGGTTGAAATTGACTGCAAGAATTAGCAGCAATAGTGAAAGGAATTGGAATAGGCAACATTATGCTGGTAAAACACTTCAAGAGTAGGGCCATTGTGGGATACTGATACCTAATAATGTCCACTGATTTCCATGAGTATGTTATGACATGTATGATGGTTTGTAGGTAGGGATATGCATTGGTTGTTTCACCTTCAGATGCGAGGAATCCTTGCCAAGGGATGGATCACCGGGGAAAGGGGATGCCGGAGAACTTGGAAGGTGAGTGAAAACACGAAAGGGAGTGATTGGATTTCCTGAGGGACTGTGTAATAGAGAAGGGAAGGATGAGGATGGATATTTTTTGGTCATTAGCATTGCTAGATGGAATCAAATGTGCATTGTGAGTGTGCCCTGGAACAATGATCTGGTAACTGTTAGCTGAGAGGACAAGTGACGTAGGATTATAACACTGGACATTGGATGCATATTCGAATTTGGCAGTGGATTTTGGACTACCTAGGAAGGAGGTGAATCGTGGTATTACTTGAGGGTGGAGGTGTGAGCCTATGGACTCCCTTGTTTCTGATACGAGCATCGTATCCTTTTATTTGCTGGTTGAGAAAATGTGCATATGTATATATGTGTATATTATTGTAAATAATATATTGAGCTAGATTTATAAAGATCCATGAACAATATGGTTATTTGCTGGTTGAAGAAAATGTGCATAAGTATATGTGGTTGTTATTATAAATACTGTAATGAGCTGTGTTATAAAGCTCCGGTACATGGTATGATTTTCATGATGGTTTTTGCTTTTGAGCAGGTTATTCATTGTAAATATTGCAACAAGCTAAGTTACAAAGCTCAATGGGCAGTATGTTTTATTTTCATCGGTTTTGTTGAGGTATAGGTGTGGTTTAACATCGAGGACAATTTTCCCCAAGGGGAAGGGTTCTGTAATAAACCCGGGCTAAAAGTTCATGTAATAAAAGTTAATAAAGGCAAAAATAAGACCATGGTTAAGGGACACTTATTCCAAGCTGGATGGTGGGAAAAATATCCTAGTGGGCATCACTTTATGTGTTTATGGAGAAGGGGAAATTGGCAAAGGCTTTAAAAAGGCAAATTTTTTTTTTTGCACATTTATTTATGAAAATAAAGGAAATTAGGAGAAAAGGAAGGTGAAAGGTCACATGTTGCATGTGAGGAGGAAAATGAAGGAAAATAATGGAAAATTGAATAAATTAGAGCCCTCATAAATAAAAAGACCACAGAGCATCAGTTGGTAGGCTTTTGTCAGTTCATTTTTAGAATTAGTCTCAGAGAGGAGAAGAGCCCCAAGAGGAGAAGGATATCAATCAAGTAAAGGAAGGAAAAGTAAGCAAGGAAAGGAAAGAAAAGGAAAGCAAAGATCAAACAAAAAAAGGAAAGTTCAAGCAGCTCCAGTAGGAATATTTGCAAGTAACAGATTGCATGTATGGTTTTCTAGCTGGTTTTGACATGCATGGTATGTGCATGTTGGTATTTGGTTCTTTTGTTGTTAGTGGCATGGTTTTTCCGGGTTTTGAAAGTGGTATTTGGTATTGCCTTGCCATTTCCAGATAGACATGGTGTGATGGGATTGTTCTCTGTTTTGAGCTTTGGAATTGCCGTATGGTTTTGGAATCCGAGGCAAAGGTGGTCTCAGGAACATTCCCAAAGGCATAGGAATATCTTAATCGGTAACGGCGGGATACACGGTAAGCCGGAGGGTGGAGTCTTGGTAAAGGCCTAGTGATCCGGTGTGGATTGTGGTAAATCCTAGAGACAAGGAGACAAGTAAATTCCTCAAGGATAGTGAAGGAATATAGAGGCATTCCAAGCTTGGTTTAGTTTTTTGATCTCAGAGTCGGTTTAGGTGAGATCACAGTATGGTGAGGGTGGAGGCGGTTTAAGCTTTGGATTCCCTTGGTTGGTTTGGATTGGTTTATCCCATGAGATCCCACATTCATGCTTGGAATATGGTACAGGGGTGACTGGCTGAAAGAAATATTTGGTTCAACCATGTCTATGGTTGGGTGGTACGTGGAAGTCTCGAACCTGGTTGGCTCTTGCCTATTTTTAATGAAAGCTATGTTCTCTTGCTTTGATTGGTAAATGTACGTGTTATTATGTGGATTTAATGGCTGTTATATTATGGTTATATGATAGTTATAAGCATGGGTATATGGCTAGTTTTATTCATGGATATTTTCATGTTTTTACTTGTAATTGAAAGAATAATGGATGCAAGACCTAATTGATGTTAAGACAACTAATGAGAGAGGGTGGTGATATTTCTTATTATGTATCATATGAGTTTTCAGTCCCTTATGTTTAGACTTGCATTCATGACTTGTAGGTTGCATATCTAGCAAGTGTTTAACAGAATGTCAGTCATGGTTAGGATTGGTTAGGTCAAGTCCTTGATCAAGCCTTATGTTGGAGGCTTTGTCTTGGTGTCAATTATTGTCTTGGAAAGTCTCATAAAGTTCTGGGCAGGGGTATGGAGGCTAGCCCTGGAAAAGTGGCTTAAATATAGTAGTCTCTGGCACAACACTAGATGAAAAAGACTGTATTCTCTCCCTTGTAGGCAATGTGGGAGAGAATTGACGGTCCTAGTCACATGCATGCCCATGTCATGGGAGTGACTAGGGGTTTAATTCATTGAATGGATAGGTTAACTTAAGGGTTGGGCACATGGAGTGGTGAATTATCTCCCGGGGATCCTGTAGCACCTGAGGGAGGTCCTTAAAGTCTTTTTTTGTCTACTCCATTTCCTTAAGGTCATCTATGAGGTTGAGTCTTATCATAGTCGACCCACATCTCATGTTTACCCTAGGCAAATGATCGAGGTGGCTCTAGACACACTCAAATATCAAATAATAGCTCAAACTTCAAAGTGGTTAGATTTCTCTCAGACTAGAACCAGATCGAAGTGCTCATCGCCCTGATTCCAATGGTGTGAACGACACTCCAATCCGAGCTTGTATGAAAAAGATAGGGCTAGTCAAAGTGGGTGTGTGGGACAAGATTAATGATCCTACAAATTGATTGAGTACGGGGCATGGAACTTGGTTCCCGAAAGAGGGTTAAATTTTTGCCTACTTAAAACACCCAATGACCCTTATTTTCGGAAAATCCAAGAATAACCAATTTGTTTTTATAAAACATAAATTATATAAAAAAGGTTGGCGGGTGGCGAAATCTTACTGACCCATAAAAAATATTTTATTAAAAATATAATAATCGTGGGGTTGGGGACCCACAGATCTAACTCGGGACCCCGCCCATGGCCCAATAGGCATTCATATTAAATGGGTCGGCAGGAATCAAACCCACCTGACCACGTGGCTGGCCTGCTCCTTGGGTGGCCCAACCAAATCACATAACAATGCAACCGAATCACGCTATATTAAACTCTGCCGCCAACCATTAAAAAAATGTTGGCTTATGTAAAAAAAATAATGTGCCCTTTATCAAACATATTTTCCACTCGGGGGATTCAAACCATATCCTCCCCCATAATAACTGGCCCAACCTACTGCTAAGCCAACGACTCATTCGTGGTAAAGTACGCTACTACGCCATATACAAACTTGAACTTTCCATTCGACCGAGGAGTGGGAGGTGGAGTATTGGAACTATGAGCAAGCAGTGGAACCACGCCCAGTCAGAGGAGAGGAACCTTGACGTAGGAGAATGTAAAGGTACCAAAAAAATTCCTTTGGAGATAATTTTTTGCAGTGTCAAAATCCTATCAAGATTATAGTCATTTTTCACAGAATTTCATAGGGAGCGCGATGGTGAGGTCAGATTCACCATTTGAGCGGAAACATTCCAAGTGCCCTGCAGCGAGGAATCTTTGAAGAATATTGAGGAATCTAAAAGATTCTCGAAGGCCCATATTTTGACAGTGTTAGAATTGGATGAGTTGATAGTCGATTTTACACTACTCGTCGCCACGAATTCAGTGGTGTAGTCATTTTCAACAACCGAGCCTTGCATTTTTCTACCATATTTTAATGTGGAGGTACATGATGTAGTCATGTTATGTTTCCTTTTGTTTTTGCTGAGATGATGTACTATTCTTGAGATCCCTGTTTGACACTATGTTGAGGGATGCTTGTTGCCACATTATTGTGAAATTGTATTAGCTTGTCATGCTGAAGGAATGCCCATTTTGAGTGAGAGTTCTTGTAGGGAGAATGTTTCGTGGAGAGACAAGCCACTCTTGTTTGAGGTTATATGTCCTTGTCATGAAAAATAACATTCTATGTACATCATCATCATTTGCAACAATTATATGAAGCGACCTCAACTATCTTGACACTGGGCCCAGAGAGGTAGCCCACACTAGGTGAACTCCGTTATAAAATATGTCGTGTTCTTGATTTTCTATTCTTAATTATGTTTCCTCTTGGTTAAGAATGAACATGTGGTTCTTTTATGCACTTATAAATTCCATTATATTAACATCACATAAGTAAAAGATATTGGATAATTCCAGTAGCTGAAGGAACCTAGATCAAGTTTTGTATCAGAGCGGTCTTCTCATTGATGTGAATTATGAGATTGAAAAATTGAACGTGAAACAATGGAGGATGACAAAGAAATGTACGAGGCCTTCCTCAGGATGTCCACAATGGTGGACACAATTTATGAAGCTTATGACAAGGAGAAAGAAGGAGTAGATAATGATGTTCCATGCACACCTTCTACTGAACATTCATCACCTTCATGTTCTTCTCATCATTCAAATGAGGAGATCAACCAGAGCCTTCAAGGAGATAACACTGAATTGAAGAGGCTTCTACAAGAAGAGAAAGATGTAACATACCCCGATAACCTCGCAGGAAAATGCATGGATTTAGGAAAATTGTCAACCATTTACCAATGTGTTACTTTCTAAATTGCTTTCTATATTCCCTCATTGACCATTAGAATAACCATCATCATCACCTAGAGAAATATTTAGTAAAAACATAGTGAGTTACAACCATTAAATGTCCTTGTTGTATCATATTAACTTAAATTTCCTGCTATAACTATGCATCGATTTCGTGATCCTTTTAACTCAATTAGTAAATCAAATACTCAATAATATAAACATCACATCATGAAATAAAATGACATCATGAAAATGACACAATGAATAATCACATCATTAGACACTGATATACCGTGGAAACCCCATAGGGTGAAAACCAACAAACGTTTAATTTTATTATTAAATTCTCGTGAGGGTGTTCACCCCTCACTCAATGGTTATAAGGGAGTCGATCCCTTGACCATTCTCATAAAATATTACATAGAAAAATAATCTTAAATGAAACATAACTAGCTATAAGCTATTACAAACATCATGATATCATTTACCCACGAATCCTCAATCTATATTTTTGTGGGCAAACCGTTTCCATCAATAGGTCATCCTGCAGATGAAACTCCTAAACCTGCATGGACTAACAAATTTTTATCTAGCACCATGTTAAACATGAACAATTCTTTTCTCAAGTCACTATCCATTCCTACCATTGTTGTTGTCATCACACTTGATATCATGATTAGAAAAAATATTAATAAACCAATAATCAATCTTTATTTGTGACACTTTAACAATTATTTGTAGGCATGTAAAAAACATACACAAAATTTCATAAAATCCTTTCACATGCATCAGTAATAAATAAATCACTATCAAGCATCATATTTCCTACAAACCCTAAAAAAATCTTTCATGTACTTTCATATTCATTCCAAAGGAAAGCTAACATACTAGATAATATTCATGGACATGCAAATGCATAACAAGCTTTCAAGATAACTATCCCAACAAGCAATTTTCTTTACGAATACTATCATGTTTTCTTTTCCAAAGGGATTAACGCAATAATTTCTAGACTTAAGCATGTGAATGCATGTTATTTTCCAAAAACATCCTTTCCACACGAGAGCTATTCACAATGGATATTATGTATAAAAATTCCAGCTCTATTTCAAACAAATTTAACATACTAGTTATAATTTTGTGCATGCAACTACTTGTCATTTCCAACAGAATATAACATAGCTTGTTCTTCTTGCATGTAAAACATATATTCATTTCCAAAGGAAACCAACTAAATTTTGCATGGAAAAATAAACACATTTCTTTTCCAAGGGATCAAACACATAATATTTATACTTTCATGCAAAGAAACATTTTCATCACACCAAGAGATATAGCCCAATAACTATACACACTATTCTCCCAAAAGAAGGCTACTACCATGGTTAATCCCTTTAGGTGTGCAAATGCATATTATTTTTCCCAAAATAAGGCTAACACAATCAATATTATGTGATTGCACCTTCTTTTTCTCTAGCAATCTAATACCAAAACTATACCTTTCCCGACATGCAAGTGTATACGTTTCTCTAAAGAATCTTAACATAATAAAGCATGCAATTACTAGTTTTCCTCTCGAGGAATCTAATTCAATAATGCATACAAGCATATGTTTTTCTCTTCTATTATTTTTGAAGAGTTATAACACAATAAATGCTTCATTTCATACAAATATATATATTTATTTTCTAAGGAATCTAATACACTAATTATTCTTTTTCCAAAATTTAGCTAAATCACTAGCTCTTATGTATGCAATACAAAAACATTTATTATCATTTCCGACATAATCTAGATTTGTAATATTTCCTCAAGAAATAAAATGAGTAACAAATCCTTCTCAAATAATACAACCAATTGTCTTTTATGCAAAGGCTTTATGTGAACTACTTCTCACAAAAGTTATTTATCTCTTTTTGCATGGCTTAAGCTCTCCATTCATGTAAAATCACATATTCAATTCTAGTAGCTCAAATATATTAGATATTATTCTTGTGCACCTAAGCACATATTCCCTTCAAGAGTCCAATATTTCTCTTTAAAACTTTTAATGCATATGCATCATGAGAACATCCTTGGTAATCTTTTAAGTGAAATAACTTAATTCATTTTCAAGGATTATCAACATGATTTTTCTATTTTTGTGCGTGCGAACAACTTATTTCTTTTCAAGAAATATCAACACAATTATTCTATTTGTTTTTGTGTGCAATTAGTTTATTCTTGTCAAGAATATTAACATACTAGTTATTTGTATATGTACATAGACAAATATTCTTATTTGGCAGGAAAAATCAAATGGAAGCACTCGGTTTTACTCGGTTTTTCCTGTTTTAGTCATCAATTTTGGACATAATTTCCAAACAAATGGAAACACTTTTTTGAAAACCAAAAGAGGTTTTTGTTGGTAACATGCTCATTAAACATTTTTTACACAAGTGTCACGATTTAAAGGATTCGAATGATTTTTTGCAGCCCATTTTTTCAGATTTAAATATTAAATAATTTCTTGTTTTGGTCATCAACTTTGGACACGGTTTTCGAACATATGGAAACGGCGTTTTGAAAACCAAAAGAGGTTTTTGTTTGGAACAGATTCATTAAAAAATTCTCTCTCAGCTTTTACACAGGTATCACAGTTTGGAATATTGGAATGAATCTTTGCAACCCATTTTTCCAGATTTAAATATGAAATAATTTCCTGTTTTTGTCATTAATTTTGGACACAGTTTTCAAGACACGAAAAATTAGTTTTTCAATATGAAAAAGGTTTTTTGTTGGAACAAGCTCATTTACAAAAACCTCTTTTAATTCATACACATATATCATGGTTTGGGAGATATAGAGAAATGTTTGGACCCTATTTTCCAATAACTCATGCAATTCACGAAATTATTTAGCTATGAAAAACTTTTAAGAATTCAAAGCACATGAAATCTTTTAAGAATTCAATGAACAAAACACTTATTCCTCTATGAAAAAAATGCCATAGAGGATTTATAAAGAAATAATCTTGATTATTTATCATATGAACTTTTCCAAGCAAATATATTCAATTCATATTTCATCATGCCCCATATGAAAACAAAATAATTTCAAAGAACATAGTTACTTATCTTTTGATGCATGCTTGGAATCCCTTCTTCCTTTATTTTGGCTCTATTCTCCATGTATTTTGTCATTCCTTCATTTATTTTTCTTATAGGCTTACAATAAATAGAATTAAGAAAATGGAATAGCTTTTCTAAATCTTAAAAGCATTTCATAAGTCACTCCAAAAATATGATTTTTCCTAAATCACAAAATCACTCCAAAAATCTCTCATGCTTTTCTTTTCAAGGTAGATTTAATTTTTGCTTATGAGAAAAATATCACTTATCCATAGTTTTTCCAAAACTATTACTCATTATTTCTAAACTGATAAAATATACCAACTTGGAAATATAATTTATTTATATAGAAGAATATAAATTCTTCTAAATACAATAATTAAGAATGATTTCTTGTAATATTCTTATCATTAAGAATTGCAAGAATATTCTTCACGTAATATCAATATAAGAATTCATAATATTTGATTATTCAACAACCCTCCTTTTATGATAGTTTTTACGGTGGCTTACGCCAGGGATATTACATACTCCCCCTAGAGAACATCATCCTCGATGTTATTCTCTTGTTGGAACATTAGCCTTTAATTTTTATTACCAATTATTTAGGCAATGTCAAATAATAATTTAATCATAATACTTCCACAAAAACTCAAGGAGCACTAGCTCTGTAATCATCAAAATGATAAGAATACCTCTATCAAGTGCGTGTTGTATTTTATTTAGGAGTTACACTAGTCTTTATTTCTGACTAGTGTTGTTTGAAAATTACTATCTTTCTCTCTGAAAGTAATTTTAGTCAATTTCAAACTCATGGCATTTATATCCAACCATTTTCTAATAGTATTTTAGGAATTTAGAGTTCAATAACTCATTATTTTATCTAACACAAATGATTTCAGTCGCATATATATATATATATATATATATATATATATATATATATATATATATACGTATGCGACAGAAACGCGTGCGTGTTAGATAAATGAGTTATTTAACTATATATATATATATATATATATATATATATATATATATATATTTCCTCTATGCATGCATATAAATAACTCATTTTTGATGTGTTCCTTATATCATAAAAACCTACCAGCACAAACTATTTCATCGAAATTGTCGCTTAGATAAATTAATTTATCATACATGCAAAACTATAATACATGCAACAATTTTGAGAGATGCAATTTACAGTCTATTGTAACATCCAACATATTTAGATAATTTTGATATCAATAACAAAACATAGGAATGATATTCATCTATCCTTAGTTAATTTCTACTTGCCACTAGAATCAACAACCTCATTGATTCCTTGGTGCTTTCTTCAAAGTAGGTTTTTAGCAACGTCCTGCTTTAAGGTCTGCCAACTTTTTTCATAGGTATTTTTGTTTTAGATTTTTCGAAAAAGATACTTTTATTTTTCTTTAAAATACACATTTCTCTCCTGTTGTGCTTTATTTTACCACACTTAGTATTTATCTCAAACAAAGTGATTAACATAATATTTCTTTCCCATTATGTTAATATTTTCTTCTTTATTATTTTCTCCTAGGGATTTTTAGGATAATTTTAGGGAAGGTCCATTTTGGACTTAACCACCAATAACCTTTCATACGTTGGAAATAAGCCTTCTAAGACTTTAGAGTTATTTCCCAAGTATCTCAACCAATGTATTCATTAACATCATCACCTCAACCCCATCATGGCTTCCATAGTCATTGAATCTAAAAATAATTCAATGTCTAAAAATAGTCAATGTCTAAAAATCCATTGTAATTTACATAATTTTCCATTTGCATATTATCATTGAAGCAAAGGAATATTTATGTACACCACACATCTATACTTGACCCTCAACATGGGTCCCACAATTTGTCAAATTATATTGACAACAATTCATCACATGTAATATAGGTGGTATACATTCCAAATTTCCACATAATAACAATCGTGCAACTTCAAAAAAAAAAAACCTTAACATATTTTGCATACCATAGCATTATAATTTCTGTAAGGTCTTGCCTTAGCAATCATCAATTTTATAGAGAAAGAACAGTCCCATTGAACACTAGGACACACAATGCGATATTTTTTTCTTTACAATTAGCTTGCAGCAATGTAAGCGAGAGCCATTGGGGATTTTTGGTAAAACAATTTGTAATCATGCAGTCTACAACCAATGTAGCCTTTTATCAAATAGTTTGCAAGCATGCAATCTACAACCAATGAGGCATTCTAACAAACAGTTTGCAAGCATGCAATCTACATCCATTGAGTAATTTTAACAACAGTTTGAAAGCATGCAATCTACAGTCAATGAGACATTCTAACAAAAAGTTTGCAAGCATGCAATCTAGCACCATTGAGGAATTTTAACAACTAGTTAACGGGCATGAAATAAATTTCCATAAATATGTTTAAACTACCAGAGAGATAGTAAAACTAGATTTTACAAAATAAAATGAATCATATTAATATCATCAATAGTAAAATTTATGCAAAACAACACAACCAAGTATCCCTATAGGAGCGTCAAATCGGAAAAGTCGACCAGATTATGGATCTAAGTTTGAACAAAACTTTTTCTTGCAATCAACATTGGGGTTACGAATACCCCTTGATGTTAAGATGAATCATATCCAAAAGTCCCACAGATGCAATTATTTAAAAAAACAAAACTTTGGATCTCGTTTACCTCTTTTTTCAAATACATGGAATGCAAATTTTCATATACAACTCTACTTGAAGAAACACAACCCACCATTATGCTACTATGAGTTTTCCATTGACTTAAAGTTCACTATATGAGTTCCACTTGACTCATTTCTTATTTTTAACACCTAAAGAGGTTCGTTTATTTTAATTTTATTTATTTTACAACATTCCATTGTCCTCTTCAGGGTCAACCCCAATTTATAAATTATTTAGTTATCATACAAACCATACATGCATTCATTCTTTATAAGTAGTGCACTGTAACTTTAGTCATGTTTTTTTTTGGACCATAATCTTTGTTGTAATATTATGCATACAAGGTTGGTAACCAATCTACATTATAACTAGTGAGTGCTCATATTTTTCATAGATGCAATAGAGGTTTTATTTTATTTTACCCGCATCCATATTGAAATTTCATGAACACAACTTTTAAAGAAACATTATCACTTTCTACTCTTTAATGCGGTCATTAATCATGCAACCTACATGTCATGTTAATTGTAGTCTACTAAAAGTTAAATTAGAATCATACCTTAGATGATGTCCACTAGCATAACACCTCTACTTAATTTTTGCTTAATGATTCCCAAAAGGTGCCAATGTTGCAACCTTTTTCTCTGATACCATTTGTAACATACCCCAATAACCTCGCAGGGAAATGTATGGAGTTAGGAAATTTTTTCAAACATTTACCAATGTGTTAGTTTCTAAATTGCTTTCTATATTCCCTCATTGACCATTAGAATAACCATCATCATCACCTAGAGAAATATTTAGTAAAAGCATAGTGAGTTACACAACCATTAAATGTCCTTGTTGTAGCATATTAACTTCAATTTCCTGCTATAACTATGCATCTATTCCATAATCCTTTTAACTCAATTAGTAAATCAACTACTCGATAATATAAAAATCACATCATGAAATAAAATGACACATTGAAAAATCACATCATTAGACATCGATATACTCCCAAAAACCCGTAGGGTGAAAACCAACAAACGTTTAATTTTATTATTAAATGCTCGTGAGGGTGTTCACCCCTCACTCAATGGTTATAAGGGAGTCCATCCCTTGACCATTTCCATTAAATATTACATAGAAAAATAATCTTAAATTCAACATAACTAGCTATAAGCTATTACAACCATCATGATATCATTTACCCATGAATCCTCAATCTCTGTCTTTGTGGTCAGATTGTTTCCATCAGCAGGTCATCCTACAATTGAAACTCTTAAACCTGCATGGACTAACAAATGTTTATCTGCCACACTGTTAAACATGAACAATTATTTGCTCAAGTCACTATCCCTTCCTACCATTGCTGTCGTCATCACACTTGATATCATGATTAGAAAAAATATTAATAAACCAATAATCAATCTTTATTTGTGACACTTCAAAAACTATTTGTATGCATGTATAAAACATAAAAAAAATGTCATGAAATTCTTTCACATGCATTAGTAACAAATAAATCACTATCATGCGTCATATTTCCTACAAATGTTAACAAAATATTGCATGCACTTTCATATTATTTCCGAAGGAAAGAAAACATACTAAATAATATTCTTGGGCATTCAAATGCATAACAAGCTTTCAAGATAACTACCCCAAGAAGCAATTTTCTTTGCACAAACTATTATGTTTTCTTTTCCAAAGGGATTAACGCAATAATTTCCATACTTATGCACATGAATGCATGTTCTTATCAAAAAACATCCTTTCCACGCAAGAGCTATTCACAATGGCTATTATGTATAAAAATTCCAGCTCTATTTCAAACAAAGTTAACATACTAGTTATAATTTCGTGCATGCAATTACTTGTCCTGTCCAACAAAAAATAACATAGCTTGTTATTTTTGCATGTAAAACATATATTTATTTCCAAAAGAAACTAACTAAATCTTGCATGGAAAAATAAACACATTTCTTTTTCAAGGGATCAAACGCATAATATTTATTTTTTCATGCAAAGAAACATTTTCATCTTACCAAAAGATCTAGCCCAATAATTATACATAATCTTCTCCCAAAAGAAGACAACTACCATACTTAATCCCTTTAGGTGTGCAAATGCATATTATTTTTTCCCAAAATAAGGCTAACAAAATCAATATTATGTGACTGCACCTTCCTTTTCTCTAGAAATAAATTACCAAAACTATAATTTTTCATGCATGCAAGTGTATATGTTTCTCTAAAGAATCTTAACATAATAAAACATGCGATTACTAGTTTTTATTTCGAGGAATCTAATTCAATAATGCATACAAGCATATGCTTTTTCTCTTCTAATTTTTTTGAAGAGTTATAGCATAATAAATGCTTCCTTGCATACAAATGTATATATTTATTTTCTCTAGAATCTAACACACTAATTATTATTTTTACAAAAGTTAGCTAACTCACTAGCTGTTATGCATGCAATACACAATCTTTTATTATCGTTTCACACGTCAGCCATATTTGTAATATTTCCTCAAGAAATAACATGAGTAACAAATCCTTCTAAGAGAACACAACCAATTGTATTTTATGCAAAGGTTTTATGTGAACTACTTATCACAAAAGTTATTTATCTCTTTTTGCACGACTCAAGCTCCCCATTCATGTAAAATCACACATTCAATTCTAGTAGCTCAAATATACTAGATATTATTCTTGTGCATCTAAGCACATATTCTCTTCAAGAGTCCAATATTTCTCTTTCAAACTTGTAATGCATATGCATCATGAGAACATTCTTGGTAATATTTTAAATGAAACAACTTACTTCATTTTCAAGGATTATCAACATAATTGTTCTATTTTTGTGCATGTGAACAACATATTTCTTTTCAAGAAATATCAACACAATTGTTCTATTTGTTTTTGCATGAAATTAGTTTATTCTTTTCAAGAATATTAACATACTAGTTATCTCTATATGTACATAGACAACTATTCTTATTCGACACAAAAAATCAAATGGAAGCACTTTATTTTACTCTGTTTTTCCTGTTTTAGTCATCAACTTTGAACACAACTTCCGAACATATGGAAATGCATTTTTGAAAACCAAAAGAGGTTTTTGTTGCGAATATGCTCATTAAAAAAATATCTCTCATTTTTTACACAAGTTTCATGGTTTAGAAGATTCAAATGAATTTTTGCAACCCAATTTTCCAAATTTAAATATTAAATAATTTTCTGTTTTGGTCATCAACTTTGGATTTCCGAACATATGGAAACCACGTTTTGAAAACCAAAAGAGGTTTTTGTTTGGAATAGATTCTACAAAAAAACCTCTCTAAGTTTTTACATAGGTATCACCGTTTGGAATAACAGATTCATCAAAAAAACCTCTCTAAGTTTTTACACAGGTATCACCGTTTGGAATATTCAAATGAATCTTTGCAGCCCATTTTTCCACATTTAAATATGAAATAATTTCCTGTTTTTGTCATCAATTTTGGACACAATTTTCAAGACATGGAAAATGAGTTTTTTAAATATGAAAGACGTTTTTTGCTAGAACAAGCTCATTTACAAAAACCTCTTTCATTTTGTACACATATATCACGGTTTGGGAGATACAAAGGAATATCTGGACCCTATTTTCCAATAACTCATGTAATTCACATAATTATTTAGCCAAGAAAAACTTTTAAGAATCCAAAGCACATGAAATTTTCTAAGAATTCAATGAACAAAACACTTATTCCCCTATGCACGGAATTCCATAGAGGATTTATCAAGAAATAATCTTGATTATTTATCATATGAACTTTTCCAAGCAAATATATTCAATTCATATTTCATCATGCCCCATATGCAAACAAAATAATTTTCAAAGAACATAGTTACTTATCTTTTGATGCATGCTTGAAATCCCTTCTTCCTCTCTCTTGGCTCTATTCTCCATGTATTCTGTCATTCGTTCCTTTATTTTTCTCATAGGCTTACAATAAATAGAATTAGAAAATGGAATAGCTTTTCTAAATCTTAAATTTTTTTTATAAATCACCCATAAATCACTCATGCTTTTCTTTTCAGGGTAGAATTAATTTTTCCTTATGAGAGAAATATCACTTATCCATAGTTTTTCCAAAAATATTACTCATTATTTCTAAACTTATAAAATATACCAACTTGGAAATATAATTTATTTATATAGAAGAATATAAATTCTTCTAAATAAAGGAATTAAGAATTAATTCTTGTAATATTCTTATCGTTAAGAATTACAAGAATATTCTCCATGTAATATCAATATAAGAATGCATAATATTTGATTATTCAACAACCCTCCTTTTACGAGAAATTTTACGATGGCTTACGCAGGGATATTACGAAAGAGGAGGGGCAAAGATTGCAGCTTCAGTTGCAAGTTGTGGAAGAGGCCTTGGAAGAATTGAAGCGCAACGACTAGAGCCTTCAAGAAGAGGATGCCAAATTAGGGAGGCTTCTACAAGAAGAGAAAGAGGAGAAGCAGAGACTGCAACTTCAACTATGAGCCACGAAATAGGCCTTGGAAGAGTCGGAGTGCAACAAAGGACTAACGAAGCCATCATCGCCTGTTTCAGAATTGACAATGGAGGAAACAATGTTGATCACTCTTCAGTTTCATCGTCACATGATGTTATTTCTGTTAGAAATGTGGAGGTACCCATTACAGGAACTGACATATGACTCCTTACCAAGATGGGGTACAAAGGAGGAGGACTTGGTGTCAATTGCCAAGGCATGACTCAACCATTGGAGATCGTGTAAAGACCTCGATTTACATGATTGGGATACACTGAAGGAGAATTCTCAAAGGTATTAGAATCTTCCAAGACATTTTTGAAAACAACAAGAAAGATAATGGTGGGAACACATCACCATCATCCCATGGCAGTGCACATTGCATAGGAAGAGTTGAGGAAAACTCTCATTGCCATAATTTCACCAGAGACAACTAGACATGGTTGAAACCTTTGAGGAAAGAGAATGATGGGAACACATCACCATCATCCGATGACAATGCATATTATAGAGGAAGAGTTGAGCAAGATCTCATCACCATAATTACACTAGAGACAACCATAAAAGGTATAAACAATCTCGGTATTCTAATTTTCATTTAGATTACAAGTATGTTAATAATGAACGAAAATCATGGCATCGAAAACTATGTAGTTTTTGTGGTTTACATAACCATGTGTTTTCTGAGTGCTGGAAAAGAATGTCAACACAAAAGAGGATGAGGCGTGAAAGGCCTTCTCCACAACAAGGAAAGAAGAAGGTTAAGTAGGTCTAGAGTAAGAAGAATTATTATAGTCATTGCGACATAGGTGGTCATCAAAGGGCCACGTGTTTGAGGCTCCATCAAGAGCAGTGTCTCAAGGACAAAGCATCTTTGCATGAACCAGTTGAAAAATATGTTCAATAAGAAAGTCCGCCACAGGGAAATGACCCATTCACTTTGATAAGTTAGAGATGGTTTTTCTATATGTGTTATCTTTTCATGGCCTAATTCTTGTAAATCACGTGTTGCAACATAATTGTAAAAGTGATGATGTGTTTTCCATAAGAGAAAATTATGTTTTGGCCTCATATTGATAGTTGGGGTATTGGTTTCCATTTTGATGTAAAGTTGACCACAAAGTATGTGTTATAAACACATGTAAATTATGGAATGTTTGGGTCATTTTTGGTCATGTAATAGGGCATTTAATTTGCAAATATTTCACTATAGGTTTGCAGGGGTGGCAGGTGTCACCTCAGCGCTTATGGCTTCAAAGAACAAAGGTGAAGGAGAAGGAATGATGACTTGTCGAGACACTTGTGCTGCAGAAAATGTACACAGAAATTGCAGATTATGTTCATGATTTTGGAGGACCAAAATCTCCTCAGTGGGGAGGAATGATCCAGGTGGCTCTAGACACACTCAAAGGTCAAAGAGGGCTTATAATAGCTCAAAATTCAAAGTGTTCATATTGCTCTCGGACCAAGACTAGATCGAATTTCCCGTCACCCTGATTCCAATGGTGCAAACGAACCTCCAATCCGAGCTCATATGAAGGACATAAGACTGGTCAAATTTTTGGTCAAAGTGGGCATGTGGGGCAGGATTAATGATCCTACAAATTGACCGAGTCTGGGGCATGGAATTTAGCTCCTGAAAGCGTGTTAAATTGTTGCATACTTAAAATGCCCAATCATCCTTATTTTCAGAAAATTCAAGAATAACCAATTTGTTTTTGTAAAAAAAAAATTATATCAAAAAAAGGTCGGCGTGTGGCCAAACCATGCCGACCCATAAAAAATATTTTATTAAAAATACAGTAACTATGGGGACGTGGCCCACGGATCTGACCCGGGACCCCGCCTATGGCCCAACAGGCAACCATACTAAATGGGTCGGCGAGAATCGAACCCTCCCGACCACATGGCAGGCTCGCTCCACAGGCGACCCAATGAATCACATAAAAATGCATTCGAACACACTATATTAAACCTTGACGCCAACCATTACAAAATCTTGGCTTATTTAAAACAAATAATACACCCTTTATCAAACATATTTTCCACTTAGGGGTTTCGAACCATAACCTCCCCCATAATAACTGACGCAACCTACTGCTAAGCCAATGATTCATTCGTGGTAAAGTCCGCCACCTACGCCATATAAAAACCATAAGTTGCCATTTGACTGGTGAGCGGGAGGCAGAGCAGTGGAACTCTGAGCAAGTGGTGGAACCATGCGCCAGGAAGAACCTTTCCTAGTCATAGGAGCATAACCCTGACACAGGATAATGTCAAGATGCTGAAAATATTCCTTGGGAGGTAAATTTTTGGAGTGTCAGATTGCTATTAAGTTTATAGTCATTTTTCACAGAATTTCACAGGGAGCGCGATGATGAGGTCATATTTGTCATATGAGCAGCGTAATTCTAGGCGCCACGCAGTGAGGAATATTTGAAGAATATCGAGGAATCTAAAAGATTCTCGAAGGCCGATATTTTGATGGTGTCAAAATTGGAAGAGTTGATAGTTGATTTTACACTACTCGTCGCTGGGAATTCAGTGGTGCAGTCAGTTTTAGCAGCTGAGCCTTGAATTTTTCAGCCATCTTCAAATGTGGAGGTACATGATGTTATCATGTTATGTTTCCTTTTGTTATTGCTGAGATGATGTATTATTCTTAAGATCCCTGTTTGACACTATGTTGAGGGATGATTTTTGCCACATTATTGTGAGATTGTATTAGCTTGTTATGCTAAAGGAAAGCCCATTTTGAGTGAGAGTTCTTGTAGGGAGAACATCTCATGGATAGACAAGCCACTCTTATTTGATGGTATATGTCCTTGTTATGACAAAGAACATGCTATGTACATCATCATCATTTGCAATAATTATATGAAGCGACTTTTACTCTCTTGACACCGGGCTCAGAGTCGTAGCCCACACCGGGTGAAATTCATTATCAAATGTGTCGTGTTCTTGATTTTATGATTCTCATTATGTTTCCTCTTGGTTAAGCATGCACATGTGGTTCTTGGATAATATATTAATGCCACAAAAATAAAAGATCTTGGATAATTCTGGTAACTGAAAGAACCCGGATCAAGTTTGGTATCAGAGCAGTCTTCTCACTGATGTGAATTGCGAGTGTGAACAATTGAACATGAAACAATGGAGGATGAAAAAGAAATGTACGAGGCCTTCCTCCAGATGTACAAAATGGTGGACATAATGTATGAATCTTATGAGAAGGATAGAAAAGGAGCAGAGAACATGTTCCATGCACAACTGCCAGTGAACATTCATCGCCTTCATCGTCTTCTCATCATTCGAATGAGGATATCAACCAAAGCCTTCAAGGAGATAATGCTGAATTGAAGAGGCTTATATGAGAAGAGAAAGAGGAGAAGTAAATATTGCAGCTTCAGTTGTGAGCCACGGAAGAGGCCTTGGAATAATTGAAGCGCAACATCTAGAGCCTTCAAGTAGAGGATGCTGAATTAAGGAGTCTTCTACAAGAAGAAAAAGAGGAGAATCAGAGACTTCAACTCCAGCTACGAGCCACGAAAAAGGCCTTGGAATAGTTGAAGCGCAACGAAGGGTTAGTGAAGCCATCATTGCCCATTTCATAATTAATAGTGGAGGTAAACAATGTTCATCGCTCTTCAGTTTCATCTTCACATGATGTTATTTTTGTTGGAAATGTGGAGGTACCCATTACAGGAATTGACATGAGTCTCCTTACAAAGATGGAGTACAAAGGAGGAAGACTTGGTGTTGATGGACAAGGCATGAATCAACTATTGGAGGTCTTGCAAATACCTTGATTCGTAGGTTTGGGATACACCGAAGGAGAATGCTCAAAGGTGTCAGAACCTTATAAGACATTGTTGAAATCGGCAAGGAAAGAGAATGATGGCAACACATCACCATCATCCCATGGCAGTGCACATTGCAGAGGAAGATATGAGGCAAGCTCTCATCGCCATAATTGCACTAGAGACAACCAAACATGGTTGAAACCTTATAGGAAAGGGAATGATGGGAAAACATCACCATCATCCTATGAAAATGCATATTATGGAGGAAGAGCTGAGGCAAGCTCAAATTGACATCATTAAATTAGAGAGAACTATAAAATGTATAAACAATCTCAATATTCTAATGTTCATTTTGATTACAAGTATGTTAATATTGAATGAAAATCATGGCATCGAAAACTATGTAGTTTTTGTGGTTTACATAACCATGTGTTGCTAAGTTCTAGAAGAATACTTATTGTAGTCATTGAGACATAGGCTCAAAGAGCCACGTGTTGGAGGCTCCATCCATAGAAAATTCTCAAGCAAAAAGCTTCCGTGCATGAACCAATTGAAAAATATGTTAGAAAATCAAATCTGCCACAGGGAAATGACCCATTCACTTTGATAAGTGAGAGTGGTTTTTCTAGATGTGTTAGCTTGTCATGGCCTAATTTTTGAAAATCATGCATTGCAACATAACTATAAAAGTGATGATGTGTTTTTCGTCACTTGTTAAGCAACGATGATGTTTTGGCCTTGTATTGATAGCTGGGGTATTGGTTTCCATTTTGATGTAAACTTGACTACAAAGTATGTGTTATAAACCCATGGAAAGTATGGGATGCTTGGGTCATTTTTGGTCATGTAATTTGAAAAGATTGTACTACAAATTTGCATGGGATGCAGGTGTCAGCTCATCGATTATGGGTCCGAAGAACAAAGGTGAAGGAGAAGGAAGGGTGACCTGTTAAAATACTTGTGGTGCAGAAAAAACACAACAATTTCGGATTATGTTCATGATTTTGGAGGACCAAAAGCTCCTCAGGGGGGAGGAATGATCCAGGTGGATCCTGACACACTCAGAGTTCAAAGAGTGCTTATAATAGCTCAAAATTCAAAATGGTCAAATTACTCTTAGACCAAGACTAGATCAAAGTGCTCATCGCATTGATTCCAATGGTGTGAACAACACTCCAATCTGAGCTCGTATGAAGGAGATACTAGAGCTGCTCAAAGTGGGCATGTGGGCTAGGATTAATGATCCTACAAATTAACCAAGTACAGGGCATGGAACTTAGCTACTGTAAGTAGGTTAAATTATTTCCTACTTAAAATGCCCAATGAACCTTATTTTCGAAAAATTCAAGAATAACCAATTTGTTTTTGTAAAACAAAAATTATATATAAAAAGTTCGACAGGTGGCCAAACACCGTCGAACCATAAATAATATTTTATTAAAAATATAATAACTATGGGGCTGGGGCCCGTGGATTTGACCCGGAACCCTGCCTACGGCCCAACGAGAAACCATATTAAATGGGACGGTGGGAATCGAACCCACTCAACCACATGGTCAACCCGCTCCACAGGTGACCTAACCAAATCACATAACAATGCAACTGAACCAAGCTATATTAAACTTTGCCACCTGTTGAACCTCAGAGTTACCGTCTCTTTGACATCCTTTCTCACATTTTTCCCTTACTTTCTCATAAGATCACATACCCCAATCAATGATAAATGCCATGTTTTGTCTTAAGGAATGCATTTAAATGACTTCCCTATTATATTCTCATGTTATTGATATTTGAAATATTTTTGTAATTTAGCTACATAACGCAACCTATTCTGCAGCTAATCATGGATTTCATAGCTACTCTCATGGTCTGACAGGTTCCAGGTGTCAAATGGAGAATTGAGCCACATGGGAATTTGTAGAATCATCTCCACATGGATTTTGTCCTATTCACTTGGTTAAGATTGATAGAAAAGGAGACCTAAGATCATGGTCAAAGGAGTGGTCAAAGTACGTTAGCTGAGAACATCAGGACTCTTGATTTGCTCTATTGTAGAAAATCAAGAGTTAAACAGTCCAATTGCAATTCTATAAGTCTAATTAGCCACCTGTAGAAAGATTATCTCATAAACAGTTATGTTTATTTTCTTTAAATACCGGTTGTACAGAACCGAGAACATGCATAAATTAAGTTTTAAGTTAAGTTTTAAGATTTTTCTGATACGCTGTGTATTAAGAATTTTTTCTATCATAATAAAAAGATTGTGTTGCCAATTATTGCTTAAGTGCATCTTTAACCAACTAGGATTTTAGCCGAATCAATTGCAGAGGGCCCCTGCATTAGAGGAGGTTTTTCATTTATTGTTTTTAGTTTAATTTTCCTTACTCTATTTTTGTTAATTCTATTTTTTGAGTAGATTAATGTTTCATTCCAGTTTTGATTATCAACATAATGTTAAATCATAACTGTGTAAGCCTTGTTCTTCTAAAAGCATTTCATGAAGATAGATCTTCTTATTTTCAAATTGAATCAAGTTTGAAGTAATAAGAATTCACAGTTATCTAGTTTTCCTTACTGTTCTGTCATTTACCCTCTTAGAATAGAAATATCAATCAATTTTATCAATGGATGTTCCTACATATCATTTCAAGAAGATGATTCTAAAATAAATGATTGAATGTCTAATTCATACAGTTATTGAGTTTTTCCTCTACACATTTTACTTGATTTCTAGGAATTTAGAAACTGAGGTATAATTTATTTCTCACACAACATCTCAAGAGGGTAATACTTCACATTGAATGATGGATTAAATCAAACATAGATTAGTTGTTTACAGTTACCTTTACATGTTTTCACATTTACTTTTAGATCCTCATTTAATTGTATCATTTATGTTCCTAAAGATCATTCCAAGAAATTGATTCTATCATGTTTCTATACTGAATGATTGAATGTCTAATTCATACAATTATTGAGGTTTTACTTTACATATTTTACTTGATTTTTCATTAAGTATAATTGGTTACTTAACATCATCTCAATAAGGTGATACTTCATATCGAATGTTGGAGTAACTAAGCATACATTAGTTATTTCCTTTGCAAACCTTACTTGCTTTGCTAGAACATTAGAAGTTAAGGTATAAATAGTTGCTTACACAAAATCTCCAGAAGGTAATACTTCATATTGAATGCTGAAGTAACTAAAAATGCATTAGCTATTTTAATTTTATACTTTCCCTTAGAATAACATTGCAATTTCAATCTCAGTTATAGGAATTAGATCCATGGAATAGGACTAATTCTAAGATAGAATTCATCAGGTTAGATACTCTGTTTTTCAGACTAGATTTTAACTAGCCAACTATCTTTAATTTATTTTTATGTAAATTAGATTAACTTAGGAACACTTCCTTTTCTTCCTTCTTAAAAGTAATTAGATTCATTTAATTTATTTCATAGTTCTAGATTAAACATTCTTAGACATCAAAAGACAAAACCCCCAAAAACAACATAAAAAACAAACAACGAAGTAAGAATAAGGTTAACTAAGCACATACAGTGCATCACACTTCATCAGTTTACAAACCTCGGTTGATAATTTATGTAAGCAATTTAAGACATTAAATTGACTAAACATTTTGGCGCCCTTGCCGGGGAAGTGTAATTAGGTAGCCTAATTTCTTACGTCTAAAAAAATGATATGCATAGAGAAAGAGACTCTAGGGGAAGATTCATTGCTAGAGACAGGAGTTTAATCTCTACAACACCAATCACTCCACCAAGACTAAGAAGTGATACACCTCCATCTCAAACTCATATTCCATACTTCACTAGCGATAGAATTCCTGAAGTTCTAAGGTCAGAAATCCAATTAGGAGGATCTCCTACTTCATCCACTGATGCAGTCTTAAAAAAAGAAGATCCTAGATATCCAACAGAAGGAGTAACCTTTTTCACCTCTACAGGGGAACATATTCTAGCTGAAGAGTTAGAAATTACTAGTGGAGAGGAAGAAGAATATCCTTTCTTCAACATAACATTGATAGAAGAACCAGAGGAAGAGAAGTTAACCTTGCAGGTTAAATCTCATATCAGCTCCGAAGAATCTATAATGGCAGGAAGAGGAGAAGAAGGAGAAGGAGAAGGAGAAATTCTAAATGGAGAAAATGTAATATTTTGGGGAGGTAGAGGTAGAGGAGGAGATAGAGGAAGAGGTAGAGGAAATGAAAAAGGAGGCAAAATAAATAGGGTAATTGATAGTTCTTTTGGATTCCCTATAGTTGATGAAGAAACAAATGCCACAATGAAAAAAATCTCACCTTCTATCCTCCCAAATTTTCATGGATTAAAAAGTGAAGATCGTGAAACCTTTTTGTTTGAATTTGAAGTCTTGTGTAGAACTTATGATTATTTACAAGACTCTCAAAAACTTAAATTGTTTCCTTCAACATTGAAAGGAGCAACTCTAAAATGGTTCATGAGTTTAATATCTCGGTCTATCAGAACATGGAATGACATGAAAAGAGAATTTTTACAAAGGTATTTGGATTATTGCATACCCTTCAACCACAAAGGATGAATTATTTAAAATGATGCAAAAAGAGGATAAGATTTTGGAGGATTTAATTGAAAGATTCAATTATAACATAAAAAAGAGCAAAAATGGATCATTTAAATCAAGATACTTTAAAAGCTCTTTTATTAAAAGCCATTAGAGATGAATGGATATACATTCTCAACATGATGGGAAAGGGAGATATCTCACCAATTACATTATCTGACATTGGTGAATTATGTATCCATCTCTCAAGGGGAAAACAAAAAGCTAGGAAAAATCCAAGAGATACTTCTCTTGCTAGAGTAAATAGATCTGCAACTGGAATAGTGAGTAGGACATAAATTGGAAACATGATTGATGAATTTAAAACAGACATCTTAGGGAGTCTTAGTGAACAGATAGACACCCTTAAATTACAAAACAAGCAGAAAGCCTAGAATGATGCTTTAGTTATTTTCTGTCCCAAATGCAGAAAAAAAATGCTTTAAGAGAATGTCCTCTTGATGAAAAAGTCATAGAGACCTATATGATTTGTTTAGAAAGTCATGAGACTAAGAGTTGACCTTCAATTCCAAGTCTTAAGGCCATTTTTCAAGAGGAAACAACTTCAAATCCAACAGAATATCTTTTCTTTGTCTCTAGAAGACCATGGCAGAGGCCACAAGCTCAAGGCTTTAACAATCAAATGTATACTCAACCCCCACCAAATTGGAATTCTTGGCAGCAACCTTGGCCTCAATCTCAATCTTGGGTTCAAGGAATGAAAATACCTATGGAAGATTCTCTCAATACTACCAATATCATCCATCATATCCAAACTATCCTCCCCAACAAATTCCTCAACAAAATCAACAACCCTAACTCTAAAACCAAAATCCACAACTTTCACTACCATTTCCACGGAGACCAAATCAACTACTTGCCCAACCATTACCAAACCCCAACAATAAAAATCTTTAAAATACCTACATGATAGAAGGACAACAATTTCCAACCTACATGATTACTCCTCTAGATCTTAATGATGTCCAACTTAGATCTGGTAGGATATTAGAAAAGAAAATGATTTATGTAGTTATTCAAGAACAAAAAAGTTTTGAGGAAAATGATCTACAACCAAATAAAAGTTTTGAGGAAGGAACATCTCTTCAAAACCAAAATTCTGAAAATGAAAAACAAAAAGAATCAATGAACTTAACTCCTATCATAGAGCAACCATCATTACCTACTTCTACACCTCCTTTTCATGAAAGATAACAAGTTGATAGAGGGGTAGAGAAGCATAATATGTTTCCCAACTATGATTTTCTAGATGAATTGAAAAATGTTCGTATGAAAATCCCTTTGTTACATGCCATTAAAGAGATTCCAATTCTAGCCAAAACAATAAAGGAGTTGAGCATGAAGAAACCTGGAAGGAAAATAAAAGAAATAAAAAGAATTCAACTTATAGGAAAAATTGTAGACATAATGATGGGAAAAATTTCCATACAAAAATATTTAGATCCAGGAAGTCTAGTTGTAAAAACACATATCAATGGAGTTGAAATTCCAAATACATTGATTGATTTAGGGGCAACAATAAACATCATGAGCAAAAAAACCATGGAGCAACTCAACCTTCCTAATCTTCTGTATACACCTACATTACTGCAATTAGCAGACATATCTGTAATCAATCCAGATGGTGTGTTAGAAGATATTTCAGTATCCTTAGACTGTTGGGAGTATCCTGTTGATTTTATGATCTTAACTCCTAAGAACAATCTAGGAGGACATCCACTTATATTAGGAAGACCTTGATTGGCTACAACCGATGCTTTCATTAGTTGTAGATCTAGTGACATGTATATCTCTGATGGTAGCTCAACAAATAAATTCACTCTATATCCTCCAAAAAGGACAATCACAGAGTTAGATGGCAAAGAATGGATTGATGATGAAAATGATATACAACCTCTCTTCACTATTTCAACAATTAGTGAAGATAGTCAAATCTTGAATTCTATGGAAAATTTTGAATCATCTCCAGAATATGAACATGCTCAATTCCAGGAAAAATCTAATATCGAATATTTTTCATCTAAGCAGATGTCTCTTTATTCTATGGAAGAATTTGGTAGCTCTATAGTTGAAATCTTTCCAGGGAAAATTTTAAACATAAACAATAACTTGGAGAGATTACAAGAGGAAAAGTTAATCAAAACATTACAACAACATTATTCTGCATATGCATGGGAATACACTGATATGAAAGGAATTAGTCCTAAGACTTGTATACATCACATCTACATTGAGGAAAATTGTAAACCTATCAGACAACTTCAAAGAAGGATGAATCCAAATTTTAGAGAAATTGTGAAAGAAGAGTTGCAAAAATTGCTGAATGTAAACTTCATTTACCCAGTTTCAGAGAGTCAGTGGGTTTCCCCTTTAGCGATTGTGCCAAAAAAGAATGGTAAATGGAGGGTATGCATTGATTATCGAGAATTAAATAAAGCTACCCTAAAATATCATTTTCCTTTACCTTTTATAGATCAAGTATTGGATACATTAGCAGGTAAGAAGTATTTCTCATTTATGGATGGTTTTAGTGGCTACAATCAAATTTAGGTAGCACCTGAAGATCAAGATGAGACCACATTCACCTGTTCATGGGGAACTTATGCCTACCGAGTACTTCCTTTTGGATTATGCAATGCACCTGCAATGTTCCAAAGGGAAGTACTAGGAATTTTTTTTTTCTGATCTAATACATGATTGTGTAGAGGTGTACATGGATGACTTTACAGTTTATGGGAATGCATTTGAAGAAGATTTAGAAAATTTGGAAAAGATTCTTAAAAGATGTAAGGAAGCAAACCTTTCACTAAGCCATGAATTTTTTTTTATGATGTTTACAGAAGGGATTGTTTTAGGACATCACATCTCAGGAGATGGAATTAAAGTTGATAAATCTAAAGTTGAAGTCATCTCCAAACTATCAATTCCAAGTTTTCAAAAGGATGTTAGAAGTTTTCTAGGATTCACAGGATATTATTATAGAAGATTTATAGAAAATTTCACTAAAATAGCATCCCCACTCTTCAAGTTACTCACCAAATATTGTGAATTCATTTGGAATCCTGATTGCCAGTTGGAATTTGAAACTTTAAAAACAAAAATTTCTGAAGCACCCATCTTAAGAGGTCCAAATTGGAAACTACCTTTTCACATTTCAACAGATGCTTTAGATACAGCTCTGGGAGCTGTATTAGGACAAAAATATTTGATCCCCTATGCCATCTATTACACAAGCAAGAATTTGACTCCCACCGAGTTAAATTACACTGTAACTGAAAAGGAATTCTTAGCTGTTGTTCATGCTATCAAAAAATTTAGACATTATATAATAGGATATGAAACCTTTGTTCATACAGATCACTCTGCAATTAGATATTTAATGAATAAATCTATTACTAATGGCAGTGTTACAATATGGTTATTACTCTTGCAAGAATTCAACATCACCATTCTAGACATACCTGGAAAACAAAACACAGTTGCTGATTTCTTGTCTAAAATTCAAAATATCAAAAATGACACTCCAGTTGAAGATAAATTTCCTGATGAATACCTTTTTGCAATAACTATTCAAACTCCTTGGTTTGCAGATATTGCTAACTACCTAGTCACAGGAAAATTACCTTCACATTTGTTTCCTAGAGAGAAAATAAAAATCATTCAATTAAGTGCAAGTTACTTATGGATTACTAATGAATTGTATAAAACAAGTCCAAATCTCATTATCAGAAGATGTGTTTGAGAAGAAGAAATGCCTGAAATTCTTAAGGCATGTCATGATGAACCTTGTGGTGGAAACTTTGCTGACAAGAGGAAAACCTATAAAATACTTCATTTATGATATTATTGGCCATCCTTATTTAGAGATGCCAAAGAATATGTCAAAAGGTGTGACAACTGCCAAAGGGTAGGGAAACCTGCTCCTTCAAATGAAATGCCATTACAACCTCAGGTACTCATTGAACCTTTTTAAAAATGGGCCTTAGATTTTGTTGGGCCAATCAATCCACCATCTAAATAAAAGAGGTGTATTTTGGTATGTACCGATTATGTCACCAAGTGGGTAGAGGCTAAAGCATTACTTTTTTCTAATGAGCGTTATTTAGTTAGTTAATTTTCTTTTTGAGGATATCTTCACTCATTTTGGTGTTGCAAGAGAAATTGTGATAGATCAGGGAGCCAATTTTAAATCCAAGTTAGTGAAAAAGCTCATGGAAGATTACAATATCAAGCACAAAAAGTCTACTCCTTATCATCCACAAAAAAATGGTCAAGTGGAGTCCACCAATAAAGTGATTGAAGAAATTCTCGCTAAGACTGTGCATCTACACAAAAGAGATTGGGCAGAAAGGCTTCCTGAGGCATTATAGGCCTACAAAACTACATGGAGGAATACAATAGGATATACTGCCTATGAACTTGTTTATGGGAAGCAAGTCCTGTTCCTTATAGAGTTTCAGATCCGAACCTTCAAGATGGCAGTACAATTGGGACTTGATTTATCATAAGCACAGAAACATAGATTGGAGCAACTCAATGAGCTTGATGAAATCAGGCAAGATGTAGTTCAAAGAACCAGTATAGTCCAGCAGCAAAGGGATAAATGGCATAATAAGTATATTAAGGAGAAGTACTTTCAAGCAGGGGATTGGGCACTTTTGTTCGATTCAAAATTCAAATATTTTCAAGGAAAGTTTCAGAATCATTGGCTTGGGCCTTATGAGATTAAAAAATTATTTGATAATGGAGCAGTGAAGATAAGAACAATAGATGAAGAAAATATACCTCTTCTTGTGAATGGTCATCCGTTGAAAGTATATCATAAACCTATTTCAAGAGAAGAGTTTATCAATATTTTCCAAGATAATACTGATATGAAGTTAGTGAAGAAGAATTATTCTTCTTCACTAACTTAGATTTTATGTTTCCTAAAAAAAGAAAAAAAGAAAAAAAAAGAAAAAAAAAAGTATAAGTATGAAAACCAATCAATGATTGGCATACTTATACAGAAAATACAGGGTGAAAATCAGAGATTTCTGACATCCTATATTTTCCATTTCTTTTCTGTAATAAGTAGTAACACAAAACTACATTCATATTCCATCTTTGCAGCTCATAATCTGCAAATTCATTCCATTTTATAGTTTCATTCCACAGTCATATTCCACTTCCATTCCATTGTCATAGTCATATTCCACTTCCATTCCATTTCACAATCATATTCCACTTACATTCCATTCCACAAATCATACTTCATTTCTTTTATAGATCACATTCTGCAGCTGACTACATTCCGCAGCTGATCACATTCTGCAGCTGATTTCATTCTGCAGCTAATTCTATTCTGCTGCCACATTTCATTCAGCAGTTCTGACACAATTGTACAACCTACAAACAAATGATGATCACAATAAATTGAAGGATTATGTTTTGAATACCAACATGCTAAAGGGTACCTAAATAATCAACATCAAAGAAACAAAAAACGAAAAGGTTAGTTCTAAAAGGTAAAGTGCAAAAAATTATTTTAATAGCAAGGTTAAAACATTAGCATGTATAATATAGGTAATCATATGCTTCCTTGACAAATCATCATTCGATTTGATTGCAATATCCATCATACCACAGATCAGCCACATCCTCTGCATTATGTCTCATAATAGTCCAAAATTGACTCCTTCAGTGATGATTAATGGTCATGACTGGTTGAGGTGACATACTTGTCTACGTTTCTTCAAAACCCTTGCCACCTATTTATTCATACAAACCCTTGATACCTTTCATTAGTTCCGTAACCCAATTCATTTCACTAGTAGAGAAGGGTAATTTTCAAGGTTTAAAACTCTCCAGGCATGGGACTAATAGTTAGATCAGAACCGGTGGGGACAAAGTATATGGAAGGATAGCCTCAAATCAAGGAGATGTTGTAGAAAGTTGGATGGCTCAAATTCATAGAGAAATTCGATGGTTTCCATAAGGAAATTATAAATTTTTTTTCTCAATATTTTGATGGCACATAAGTGGACATTGGAGACATCAAATTCACAATTACTGAATCATTCATGGCCGAAGCCACATAACTTCTAAGGCTTGGCGAAAGGTGGTTAAAAAAAAAAGGATTTCCACAGTGAACCATGGAAATTTATACTCAAAAACCCAGGTATGGATGTCTCTATCTTTAGAAAAGGTATCCCCAACTCAGCGCTTAAAAGTAAATGGAGGAACATGCTCTTGATTTTACAAAAAATTATCACCTGTGAAGGAAGGTTTGGTTGCATGTATGTATACCATATCCATTTACTGATGAATTTATTAGAAAATGGTGAAATCAATCTCCCCTTCTTTATGCTAAATAGCTTAAAAAGGATGTCCACAAACATGCAAAAAAGAATACAGTTCATATATAACACCATGCATCACCATGGGTTGGTAAAGATACTGGTTGAGTTTCATTTAAAAAGAATAGGAGATACCTAGGAGAGCTTTCTTATTTGAAACCATTTTCAAGAAGCACCAGAAAAACCCAAAGAAGAAAATGTCAGAAAGAGCAGAAGGAAGAAGACTAATATAAACATTGAAGACAGACCTGCATCTTTATTTCATAAGAATGATGAAAAGCTCATGTCTAAAGAGCTGGCAGAAATTATAAAACAAAATAAAAACAAGACAGGAGGAAATATAAGAAAGAGGAGCAGAGATACAAATGAAGAAAATGTAAATCCTCCACAACTGAGAAGGAGCTCCAAAATCCGAGGTTCAATGAAGAGAACCCTACCAAAAGAGACAGAGTTTGTAAGTTTGCACGAGGAAACTCCAATACCATCTCTTGTCGATATTTCTCCTCCACACAGTCCTCAAAATTCTCCTATTCATAATTTGAACGTAGCCCCAGTAGAAATTCTCTAGGCATAGACCCAACACAACAAAAAATATCTGATTATGTAGAATCACTGGAGAAATGAAGTGCGTCAATGAATCTAGAACCTTCTATCAATCCACAATAACCTCTAGTTGATGCTCTCAAACAGGATATTTATGAACTAGAGATATTGAATAGACATATCAAATAGGAGAATGAGATCTTGAAGTAGCAGAACAAGTTGGAAAAGGTAATTCATGACAATACCATTATGCATTTAGGATTATGGTACAAGAAGAACAAGAAATTAAAAAGAAATATTAAGTTACTAAACAAGGCAATCATTAATCTCAAGTACAAGCTTCTAATGAGAAGGCCCAAGATGGAAATCACTTCAAATAAAAGCAAAATAAGGAAATTGGATGTGTTAGCAGAAGTGTCTGAATAGATGCAGTAGGAGAGGAGAATTCACATTTTTGGAAAATTGCATGAGAACATGCAATGACTTCGCAGTGGGGGTATGTTGAACCTCATAATTACCCTCTCTTTGACATCCTTTATCACCTTTTTCCCTTACTTTCTCATAAGATCACATACCCCAATCCATGATAAATGCCATATTTTGTCTTAAGGAATGCATTTAAATGAATTCCCTGTTATATTCTCATGTTCTTGTTTTTTGAATAGATTTTTGTAATTTAGCTACAAAACACAGCCTATTATGTAGATAATCGTGGATTCTGTAGCTACTCCCATGGTCTGACAGGTTCCAGGGGTCAAATGGAGAATTGAGCCACATGGCCATTTCCAGAATCATCTCCACATGGATTTTGTCCTATTCACTCGGTCAATATTGATAGAAAAGGAGGCCTAAGATCATGGTCAAAGTACGTTAGCCGAGAACAACATGACTCTTGATTTGCTCTATCGTAGAAAATCAAGAGTTAAACAATCTAATTTCAATTCTATAAGTTGAATTAGCCACTTGTAGCAAGAGTATCTCATAGACAGTTATGTTTATTTTCTTTAAATACTGGTTGTACAGAACATAGAATAGACAGAAATTAAGTTTTAAGTTAAGTTTTAAGCTTTTGCTGATACACTGTGTATTAAGAATTTGTTCTATCATAATACAAAGATTGTGTTGCCAATGATTGCTTAAGTGTATCTTTAACCAGCTATGATTTTAGTCGAATCAGTTGCAGAGGGCCCCTGCACTCGAGGAGGTTTTTCATTTATTGTTTTTAGTTTAATTTTCCTTTGTTTTTGTTAATTTTGTTTTATGAGTAGATTAATGTTTCATTCCAGTTTTGATTAGAAACATAAAGTTAAATCATAACTGTGTAAGCCTTGTTCTTCTACAAACATTTCATGAAGATAGATCTTCCTATTTCAAATTGAATCAAGTTTGAAGTAATAAGAATGAATTCATAGTTATATAGTTTTCCTTACTATACTGTCATTTGCCTTTTTAGAATAGAAATATCAATTAATTGTATCAATGGATGTTCCTACAGATCATTTCAAGAAGACGATCCTAAAATAAATGATTGTCTAATTCATACCATTATTGATTTTTTGCTATGCACATTTTACTTGCTTTATAAGAATTTAGAAACTGAGGTATAATTGATTTCTCACACAACATCTCAAGAGGGTAATACTTCATATTGAATGATGAAGTAAATCAAACATAGATTAGTTGTTTACAGTTAGCTTTACATGTTTTCACATTTAATTTTAGATCCTCATTTAATTGTATCATTGATGTTCCTAAAGCTCATTCCAAGAAATTGATTCTATCATGTTTCTATACTGAATGATTGAATGTCTAAGTCATACAATTACTGAGGTTTTCCTTTGCATATTTTACTTGCTTTTTCATTAAGTATAATTGGTTACTTAACATCATCTCGAGAAGGTGATACTTCATATTGAATGCTGGAGTAACTAAGCATACATTAGTTCCTTTGCACACCTTACTTGCTTTCCTAGAACATTAGAAGTTAAGGTATAGATAGTTGCTTACACAACATCTCAAGAAGGTAATACTTCATATTGAATGCTGAAGTAACTAAACATACATTAGCTATTTTACTTTTATACTTTCCCTTAGAATAACATTGCAATTTCAATATCAGTTATAGGAATTAGATCTATGGAATAGGACTAATTCTAAGATAGAATTCATCAAGTTAGACACTCTGTTTTTCAGACTAGATTTTAACTAGCCAACAATCTTTAATTTATTTTTATGTAAATTAGATTAACTTAGGAATACTTCATTTTATTCCTTCTTAAAAGTAATTAGATTCATTTAATTTATTTCATAATTCTAGATTAAACATTCTTAGACATCAAAAGACAAAACCCCCAAAAACAACATAAAATACAAACAACGAAGTAAGATGAAGGTTAAATAAGCACATACAGTGCATCACACTTCATCACTTTACAAACATCGGTTGATAATTTATGTAAGCAATTTAAGACATTAAATTGACTAAACACCACCAACCATTACAAAATATTTTGCTTATTTAAAACAAATAACGCGCCCTTTATCAAACATATTTTCCACCTGGGGGATTCAAACCATAACCTCCCCCATAATAACCAGCACAACCTACCGCTAAGCCAACGACTCATTCATGGTAAAGTTTTCCACCTACACCATATAAATACTTGAACTTGCCATTCGACTGGGGAGCGGGAGGCAGAGCGACACAACTATGAGCAAGCGATGGAACCACACCCCAGGCGGAACCTTTCCCAGTCAGAGGAGCAGAACTTTGACGCAGGAGAATGTCAAGATGCCGAAAATATTCCTTGGGAGGTAATTCTTTGTAGTGTCAGAATGCAATCAAGTTTATAGTCATTTTTCGTAGAATGTTACAGGAAGTGCGATGGTGAGGTCAGATTCGCCATCTGAGCAGAAAATTCCAAGTGCCCCGTAACAAGGAATATTTAAAGAATATTGAGGAATCTAAAAGATTATTGAAGTCCTAAATTTTGACGGTGTCAGAATTGGATAAGTATTTTACACTACTTGTCACCATGAATTCAATGGTGCAGTCAATTTCAGTAGCTGAGTCTTGCATTTTTTGGGTATTTTTTAATGTGGAGGTACATGAGGTAGTCATGTTATGTTTCCTCTTGTTATTACTGAGATGATGTATTATTCTTGAGATACATGTTTGACACTATGTTGAGTGATGCTTGGTACCACATTATTGTGAGATTGTATTAGCTTGTCATGTTGAAGGAAAGCCCATTTTGTGTGAGAGTTCTTGTAGTGAGAGCATCTCGTGGGGAGACAAGCCACCCTTGTTTGTTATGAAAAAGAACATGCTATTTACATCATCATCATTTGCAATAATTATATGAATTGGTCTCCACTCTCTTGACACCACGCCCAAAGACGTAGTCCACACTAGGTGAACTCGTTATCAAATGTGTCGTGTTCTTGATTTGTTGATCCTCATTATGTTTACTCTTGGTTAAGAATGCACATGTAGTTCTTTTATGCTCTTTTAAATGAAATTATATTAACATCATAGAAGTAAAAGATCTTGGATAATTTTGGTAGCTGAAGGAACCTGGATCAAGTTTGATATCAGAGCGGTCTTCTCGCTTATGTGAATTGCGAGTGTGAAAAATGGAGGATGAAAAATAAATGTAAGAGGACTTTCTCAGGATGTCCAAAATGGTGGACATAATGTATGAATCTTATGATAAGGAGAAATAAGGAGCAAAGAATGATGTTCCATGCACACCTTTCAGTGAAAATTCATCACCTTCATCGTCTTCTCATCATTTGAATGAGGAGATCAACCAGAGCCTTCAAGGAGAGAACACTGAATTGAAGAGGCTTCTACGAGAAGAGAAAGAGGATAAGCAAAGATTGTAGCTTTAGTTGAGAGCTACGGAAGAGGCCTTGGAATAATTTAAGCGCAACGACCAGAGCCTTCAAGAAAAGGATGATGAATTAAGGAATATTATACAAGAAGAGAAAGAGGAGAAGAAGAGACTGCAACTTTAGCTATGAGCCATGGAAGAAGCCTTGGAAGAGTTGAAGTGAAAAGAAGGTTTAGTGATGTCATCATCGCCTATTTTAGAATCGATAGTGGAGGTAAACAATGTTGATCGATCACCAGTTTCATCTTCACATGATGTTATTTATATTGGAAATGTGGAGGTACCCATTACATGAACTGGCATGAGACTCCTTGCCAAGATGGGGTACAAAGGAGGATGACTTGGTGTTAATGGCTAAGGCATGACTTAGCCATTGGAGGTCATGCAAATACCTCTATTCGGAGGTTTTGGATACACCAAAGGAAAATTCTCAAAGGTGTCAGAAGCTTTCAAGACATTGTTTAAACTGGCGAGGAAAGAGAATGATGGGAACACATCACCATCATCCCATGGCGGTGCACATTACAGAGGAAGAGATGAGGCAATCTCCCATCGCCATAATTGAACTAGAGACAACCAGACATGGTTGAAACCTTCAAGGAAAGAGAATTATGGGAACACATCACCATAATCGCATGATGATGCATATTACAGAGGAAGAGCTGAGGCAAGCTCTCATCTCCATAATTACACTAGAGACAACCAGTAAAAGGTATAAAAGTCTCGGTATTCTAATGTTCATTTCGATTACAACTATGTTAATAATGAAAAAAATCATGGCATCAAAAACTTTGTAGTTTTTGTGGTTTTCATAACCATGTGTTTGCTGAGTGTTGGAAGAGAATAGCAGCACAAAAGAGGATGAGGCATGAAAGGCCTTCTCCGCAACAGGGAAAGAAAAAGGTTAAGCAAGTCTAGAGGAAGAAGACGTATTGTATTCATTGCAAAAAATGTGGCCATCAAAGAGCGACATGTTGGAGGATCCATCCAGAGCAACGTCTCAATACAAAGCATTCGTGCATGAACCAATTGAAAAATATGTTCGACAAGAAAATCCACCACAGGGAAATGACCCATTCACTTTGATAAGTGAGAGATGGTTTTTCTAGATGTGTTAGCTTGTCATGGAATAATTTTTGTAAATCATGCATTACAATATAACTGTAAACGTGATGATGTGTTTTCCATCTCTTGTTAAGCAATGATGATGTTTTCGCCTTGTTTTGATAGCTGGGGTATTAGTTTCAATTTTGATGTAAACTTGACCATCATAAGTGTTATAAACTCGTGGAAAGTATGGGATGCTTGGGTCATTTTTGGTAATGTAATAGAGCATATAATTTGCAAATATTGTACTACAGGTTTTTAGGGGATGTAGGTGTCAGCTCATCGCTTATGGCTCCGAAGAACAATGCTGAAGGAGAAGGAAGGGTGACATGTCAGGACACTTGTGGTGCATACAATGTACATAACAGTTCTAGATTATGTTCATGATTTTGGAGGACCAAAATCTCCTCAGTGGGGAGGAATGATCTAGGTGGCTCCTAACACACTTAAATGTCAAAGAGGGCTTATGATATCTTAAAATTCAAAGTGGTCAGATTGCTCTTGGACTAGGACCAGATCGAAGTGATCGTCGCTCTGATTCCAATGGTGCGAACAACACTCCAATTCGAGCTCGTATGAAGGATATGTGGCTAGTCAAATTTTTGGTCAAAGTGGGCATGTGGGACAGGAATAATGATCCTAAAAATTGACCTAGTCTGGGGCATGGAACTTGGCTCCTTAAAGTGGGCGAAATTGTTACCTACTTGACAATCAATTTTACACTACTCATCGCCAGGAATTCAATGGTGTAGTCAGTTTCAACATCTGAGCCTTGAATTTTTCGGCCATCTTCGGCCATCTTCGAACATGGAGGTACATGATGTCGTCATGTTATGTTTCCTTTTGTTATTGTTGAGATGATGTATTATTCTTGAGATTCTTGTTTGACACTATGTTGAGGAATTCTTTTTGCCACATTATTGTGAGATTGTATTAGCTTGTCATGCTGAAGGAAAGCCAATTTTAAGTGAGAGTTCCTGTAGGGATAACATATTGTGGAGATACAAGCCACACTTTTTTGAGGGTATATGACATTGTTATGAAAAAGAACATGCTATGTACATCATCATCATTTGCAGAAATTATATGAAGCGACCTCCACTCTCTTGGCACTGTGCCCAGAGATGTAGCTCATACTGGGTGAAGTCCATTATCAAATGTCATGTTCTTGATTTTCTGATCGTAATTATGTTTCCTCTTGTTTAAGCATGCACACATGGCTCTTTCATGCTCTTTTAAATGCAATTATTTAAACATCTAAAAAGAAAAAGATCTTGGATAATTATGGTAGTTGAAGGAACCTAAATCAGTAAGACTGTGAAAGTGGGTATATTTGAGGGGCTAGGTTCGTTACAATAAAATTATAACAAGGGAGATTCAACCTATGGAATATATGGCTTTCACTTAAGTGTGTTCCCCTTGTCTCCTTTGGATCTTGGATAATGGGATTTCTATAGAAGCTCTAAAGAATAAGGAAAACAAGGAGAATAACTAAGCTTTTTTAAGACAAGGGGAATGGGCCCAACGACCAAGTTTCCTAAAGATAATGATCAAATATTGCACATTTTACACGGTGAGCTACTCAAAGAAATCATATTCTATAATCTATTGCAGGTTAGTGAACTTATTCAAGGAGACTTATAAGTTTGTATGACCATTAAAAAAAACTACAAACCATATTTTAAATAGTGAATCTCAAGTTATTAGAGTTTTTATAGTTCTTAGTCACAATAAGAATATGAATGTGCAGAAAACTACAACTTTACCACAATGTTCCTACATTAAGAAATCATCAATACTGTAACAACCTTGGTTAAAATCCATGTAAAAATAATAACCATGGTTGATGTGACACATATTACAAGCTAAATGATGGATAAAAACATCCTAGCGGGTGTTCACTTCGGTTTATTATGGTTGAGGAAATTGGAAAAGGCAATGGCAAGGAATGAGGCATTAATTGGAATTTTATTTATGAAAATAACGGAAATTAGGAAAAAATGAAGGTGAAAGGTCACAAGTTGCATGTGTGTAGAAAAATGAAGGAAAATAATGGAAATTAATGGAAAATGAAGAAAGTAGAGGCCTCATTAATAAAAAGGCTCATGAGGATCAATCATGGCAAGCTTTTGGTCAGTTCAGTTTTGGAGCTCTCATTATTCTCTCTCTCTCTCTCATACTCTTGGATACTTTGAGTTTTCTTGGAGCACTCTTGGAGAGTGTGGAATACTCAGTGATTTGGAGCAAGAAGGAAAAGGGAGATCAAGAAAGTGCAAGAGGACATCGGGATGAACATCTACAATAGGTTATGAGTGAGGGTACTGAGTTGCATGTATGGTTTTCTCACTAGTTTTTTGATGCATGGTGTATGCATGTGGATTTTCCTAGCCTTTCCATTTCCTGGATATCCATGGTGTTGTGGGATTATTCCATTGATAGTTTCTGGTTGGTTCTCATGATTCCTTTAGCCGTTGGGTTGAGTTATTATTTCATGGAGCCTTGGTTTTCCAAACGCTCTAGAGCCCGACAGAGAGCTGTTGGGTTGAGTTACTAGTCTTAGAGCCTTGGTTGGACAAACGCTCTAGAACCCTAGGTGGGTTGCATTACTAGTCCTGGAGCCTTGGTTGGAAAAAATATCTAGAGCCTGAATGACAACTTGGGTTGAGTGTAGAAATTATACAAATAATATGTATACCAATGGATTCAATCTGATCATGCGATATGATAAAGCAAGATACTGAATCCTTTTACAAATTAATTGTGGAAAATAAACATGACTGCCAATCACAACAAGTAAAGAAAGAAGCAAATCAAAACACAACACAGATATTTTCCCGGGGAAAGCTTACTTCTCAAAACCCCTCTATCTTATATTGTATATTCACCAAGGAATCATGATACAATTACAATGCACTCTTCTCACAAGAGTCTCCTGCACTCTCACAACTGTCTCACACTGATATGGACAAAATCGACCAACACTTAGCCAATTTTCAGCCTCTTCTCAGCCTGCCTTGCTTACGCAATTCATGTGGAATGCAATCTCTATTCTTTAGGAAATTCAGCCTTCCAAAACTACGCAATGCTTATGGGAAATCCTATGGTTGTTTTACTGCATGTGGGAAACCTACTAATAATACAACTGATAGTTAACATCCCTTTAACCTTTGTCTCAACTGGGTCTCCATCATAACTGACATGCATACAACTATTAATAGTAAATCATCAGTTACATGACATATCACTGCATGTAAATTAAATATGATTTAATTCACTTGACCTCTCACTAGTGCAACAAACAGTTACAACTAGTTAAACTGATTTTAACTCAATTAATTGAGTTAACTGATTTCTCATGCATTAAACTAATTACCTAACTGCAACTTGGACTCAATAACCAATAGAATCACTCTCCATGCCTCACCAACCACCCTCAACTCGAAATTCATGAGCTAACTGAGTTTATCACACTCAGTTAACTATTACAAGTGATTATGAGATAAGATTACATTTTATTGTCCAATTTAATTAAGGGAAAATTAAATTAGACACACATTTCTTGTTGACTTTTGAACACTCCCTCTCAACAAGAAAGGGATTATCAACTACCCCGATCCTGCCTCTATGGTATTCGAATTTGCTACTGGCGAGCGCCTTCGTTCGAATATCTGCATCTTGATCTTCCGTGGTGTTAGCGCTCGAATCTGCCTCAGGCTGAAGAAGGCGAGGTTCGAGGCAACATCAAACCAACCTTAGCCTCGTAGCTAGCCCTACGAGGGCAGGAGAGGGCTCTCTCCGTCAATCTCGGCGGAAAATTTTCAAAAGGGCTGAGACGACCGATAAGGAAAACTGATCTTAGGCTAGTAAAGAGATATGAATGAGGTTTTTTAATAAATGATGGGGTTTTCTGGGAAGCATGGGATTAAGAACAACTTGAACAGGGAAATATAATAAAAAACACAGATTATCTCCTGAGGCAAGATAAGCAAGAAATTTAACATCAAATTTGAAATTATATAGAGTGAAAGACCGCTGCAAGGTTGACAAGGGCATAGAAGATGAATCCTTGTCAAACAGAAGAAAACATTAAATATGAACACTTCCTCAAGACAGAGCAAATAAATTGAATTCTGCCTTTCTCACTTAAAAGTATTCATTTAGAAATGAAATGAAACAGAAACACAATAGGCTACATATGAAACAAAGGATGAGACAAATGTTAAATTTCATACCACAGGAATCTCAGGGGTCAGAGCTGCATTTTTTATTAAAATCTCTGTCAAAACTGTACAATGGAAGCTCTGTTTTTCTCCACGCACACCTCTCAGAACTCTCCCCTCCTCTAACTCTTTACAAATGTTTTTTTAATACCATCTACAGCTCAAAAGAAAACCGATCCATGAAAAGATGGAACTGTTTCAACAGGCACTATGAAAAATAGTAAAAGATCAGCGCATACATATCTGTGACCAATACAAAGGCGGAAGCTGTAGTGTGAACCCTCCAAATCATAACTGAAGATTATGATAGGCAATCTGTCCCTATTTCTCTGTTAAGGATCGATGTCTTCGTTCTAATTTTTGTTTTCGACCTGGACTGCCACGTTATACTTTCCATTTCCTTTTGCTGTTAGACCAAAATGGCATGTGGAATGTGGAGGTCGCCTTTTTGACAAGCGCATTGCAAAATGTTACTATTTGAAACAAAATCATTTTTACATACAGTAAATAGACCAAGAACCTTTCCCCTACAGGTCGATGAAAAACCATTTTTTCTAAAAACAGAGCAACGTTTCCCTTGAATTCCTCTGATGGCCAATTAAGAGATAAATGCTGGAGCGCAGATCCCCTTGAATCATTAACTGAAGTCTTGAAATAGGAATCGAATCCTATGTCTTCTGCTGTGATGTATATCTTCGTTCCAATTTAAAGTATTTTGGCTCCGTTTGAATAGCGCTCTTGGGCCATATTCATGAGCCAGCTGTTGCTACCCAAATCATCTTCTTCGCGAGCATACTTTGCATAGTCATTTCTCAGAGTCTGCATCAGGATCATTGAGACTAAACCCGTGAGTAAAATCATCATCAATGCACATTATGAGTGTTCTGCTTGCAAGGCAAGTAAAGCATAAGGTCGCCAAATTGTAGCGGCAGATGTGTCGATCTTCAACATAAAACAAAGACCTCGAAGAATAAATATAGCACGCACCACCAGCCATAATGACCGATTAAATGATTTCAAAGGAATTCTTCGCAAGATCGAATTCTGCGCGGTTGGAGATACAGCGGCTTCTTCAACATAGCTTACATCAAATAAAATCCGGGCCACTGTGGACAGATCAGATACACATATGTTGTCCCCAGTGATATTTTCAAAGACCATCTCAGCACCAAGCAAGGTCTGGGCAAAAATTCCAATGCGTAGCGCGCCTCTGCCCAATGGGTAGCGCACACCATCAATCATGCAAATTAAGGGTATATCGACCTCAACCATGACAAAGGTTGCCTCAATAATTCGCTCCTCTGCACGAGTAAACAACCACTCCATAGCCATCTCAACACGATTTAAGTGAACATTTCTAAGGGCTTCTTCTGCTCTTGCCCTCGAGAATTCCATTTCAACAATCATTGCAATTGCTAAATCATCAGGACATAATGCTCAACAGAATTTGGCAAGTGATCATCAATGTCACTTGCATGCACATCCAAATCAGTTGTGACACTGCTGGAAGTGGAAACATTGCCATCTTCTTTCTTTATCACTGCCTTTGAATCCTCAATAAGTGCAAATGACCATAGAAATTATTCTATATGCATATATGAATATAGCTGCTAGCATAGATCTGTAGAAACAATACACCTATCGCAGAACAGCGTTGAGACCTACACGCAGATACAACATATTGTGTATCAAATTGCAGAGAGTATACGCCCAATCGAGAGACTGCCCATCAAGACCATATGAATACCAGAGTTGAGAATCTGAGCCAATATACTGTAGCTGTGATCATACCGTTGAGATGCCAAGTGCCAAACATAACTGTGATACCACTGAGATGCCGAGACACTGTGGAGACTGTGACACCGTTTGCTTCTCTGGCCAGCCTTCGAAAGATCTTTCACCAAGAGCTGAGATGAGATGTTTCTAGCTCGACTTCAGAATCAGCAAGTAACTGATGCAAGCGAGCCTTTGCATTGATACAACGCATATATATATATATACCTATCACAAAGGGGCTCAGGGTTGAACCATACGAGACATTGCAGAGTTTAGTTGACGAATCATACAAGCCTCAAACCATATGGACTTAAAAACAAATCGAACCATTATAATCATAGATGCAAGCCACAGGTACATAGATTATATACGATCCTTGGATGCCACAGAGTGCGATGATATGAACCTCAGAAAAGCCATATGCAAAATATAAAGAAGGAAGCTGTAGAACTCCAAGAAAAGAGAGAATTAAAAGTGAGGGTGACAATCCATGAACCAAACTGTGAGAGACACCAAACTGCCAACAATACGCTTCATATTCAAAGGAAATATCTCAGACATTATGACCCATGGAATCCCACACATGCCCATTGAAAATGTTGCAATATAACCCAAAAGGCCAATTAATGATAATTTTCTTGCAAGTAGTAGAAGAGAAGACCCATCAAAATGTCACTGTATGTAAAATGATCCAATAATGAAGCAGCTTATGCACATTCCTCCTGCAGCAATCATTAGAAGTGGGCGCCTTCCATATTTGTCCATAATCAATGATGAGTGCACCGCCACCATCTGATGAAATCCTCTTTGCAATATTCTTGCCAATTATGCTCCAACACATTATTACAAACTACTAATCTGACATTCTCTTCTCCAAAACAGGGTTTTGGAGAAGAGTCATCCTTGATTATTAATAATGATGAAACTCTCGAAATAAGAAACTTATTGAACCTTGGTGAGTTTGCCTCTGACAGTAGACTGACAAGACGGAGTCTAACACGTGGGAAGGTATTGAAGTAACATAATGCACCTCTGAACACAATATCTGAGATGGTGGTACCCGATGTCTATATGCTTGGACCTATCATGGAATATCAGATTAATCGAGAGTTTTATGCAACTCTGATTATCACAATGTATCACCGTCGAATCCATTTGATCACCAAACAAACCAACCAGAATTTTCCTCATCCAAATGTCCTCACATGCAGCCTCACTATCTGCCATGTACTTTGCCTCGGCTGAACTGAGTGCCACAAATCTATGTTTCCTACTGTACCAAGAATTTTTTTTCGATTATATGCTGAAGATCCCTCTTGACGTGCTCTTTATGTTTGATGGACTACTTTCCCAATCTGCATCGATGAAGCCTTGAAGCTTCACTCCCTCTATCCGTCTGTACCATAATCCAGACTCTGTAGTGCCCCTGAGATATGTCAAGGCATGATTCCCCGCCTTCCAAAAGAGCTTGGTCGGCTTAACCATAGCTTGACTCAGTTGGTTAACTGCGTAGAAAATTTTTGGTCTGATGTTCACCAAGTACATCAGTGAACCCACAAGCTGCCTGTAAACAGTAGCGTCCACTACCTCACCTGAAGTAGCATCCTCCTTCATCTAGTTTCCTGGAAGAGGAGTCTCCATGGGTTTACAACTCTCCATGTAAAACTTTCTCAGAATATATTTGGCATACTTTCCTTGAGAAACAAATATTTCACCATCAAGCTACCATATCTCCAAACCAAGGAAATAGTGAAAGAGTCCCATGTCCTTCATCTGAAACTCTCTTGCAAGATCCTCTTTGCAAGAAATTATGAACTGCTCATCACCTGTCAAAATAAGATCATCAACATAAAGTATGATAATCAAAAGCTTACCATCAACCACAATCTGGTACAGGTTCGCATCCACTTCACTCTTTGTGAAGCCAAACCCAGTGAAGCAATTGTCAATTCTAGTGTACCAAGCACGAGGTGCTTGCTTTAGCCCATACAGTGCTCTCTTGAGTCTGCACACATGTGATTCACCATCAAAGGTATCAAAACATTATAGTTGCTATATGTACCATTTTTCCTCAATAAATCCATTGAGAAATGCAATTTTCACATCCATCTGATGTATCTTCCACCCCATCTGCGTTGAGAGTACAAGGATAGATCTAATCGATGAGTATCTCGCAATCGATGCGAAAGTATCTTCATAGTCAATCCCCTCAACTTGTGAGAATCCCTAGGCTACAAATCTAGCCTTGTACTTCTCCACACTCCCATATGCCACTTGCTTCACCTTATAGATCCATCTAAATCAAACCACTGATTTTTTGACTGGTCTTGGGACAACTTCCCATGCATTGTTCTTGACGATGGAGTCATACTCCTTAAGCATGACGTCAACCCAAATTGGTTGCTGCACTGCTTCCTCAAATGAGGATGGTTCTTTCACAATACACCTGCTCATAAGAGCCAGGTATCCTGTAAACCTGTCTGGAGACTGTCTCTGTCTGCGTAGTGAAGTAGGTGCTCCTACATGTTCTGTCGCATCAAGTCTCAATCTATCAGCTTCCATGGTGCACCTTCTACCATGTCTAGTGGATGGCTCTACATGAGTGTTTTCTGCCACTCCATGATCCTCCACATGGCTGCTCCACATCTTGAGATTCATCCTTTGGAACCAAGAGTTCCTCCTGTGCATGCAAATAAAGCTCCCTCTCAAGGGACAATCGCATGGATTTCTCCTCATCAAATTTTATATCTTGTCTCACAACAGTCATCTTGCTATTTTGAAAATACACCCGATATTTGTGGGGAGTATCAGTGTAACCCACAAATATCCCAATCTCAGCTGTTGGTTCTAGGTTCTTCCTGGAATCTTTGGTCACATGGAAATAGACAGATGAGCCAAAAATTTTAAAATATGAAACATCAGGTTTCTTACCAGAAAAAGCCTCCTCTGGTGTACTCATGCCAAGTATCCGATGAGGAATACGGTTCTGCACAAATACCATTGTGTTGCATGCCTCTGCCCATAGATGAAATGGTAGGCCCTGATCATGCAACATTGCTCGTGCCGCACCCACAATTGTTATATTATTTCTTTCTCTGACCCATTCTGTTGTGGGTTATGAGGCACAATTAACTCTCTCCGAATTCCTTCTTTGCTACAAAATTTATTGAATTCATTGGAGATGTACTCACCATTATTCTCTCTCCTCAAATCCTTCACATGCTTCCTCGTATCTTTCTCCACTAGTGATTTGAACTCACAAAATTTTGAGAACGTCTGATCTTTCTTCTACATGAAGTCGATCCAATGATTTCTAGAAAAATCATAAACAAAGATCACATAATACCTGTGCTTTGCTGTCGAAGCTGTAGAGAATGGTCCACACACGTCTAAGTGAACTCTTTCAAGGATTCCTGCTGCTCGGTTCTCCTTCTCGTGAAAAGTGGCCTTTGCATACTTCCCCATGGTACATCTTTTGCATGTGTCTATCTGTGTAAGAGTACCCTCTGGAAGCCCCATAGAAATCTGCTGCATGACCCTCAAAGCTCTGTGGTGTAGATGGCCCAATCTCCTGTGCCATAACTCACCCTCATCCCAACTCACCACTTTGTCCGCTTTACCTATCAATGCTACGCAACCGTCTACATCAAGTTTGTAGAGATTATTCACACAAATCCCAATGTTCTTAGCTTTTCATGTGGCTTTGTGATGAAGGAATGCTTTCCCTTCACTAAAAACTACATCATAACTCTATCCTCCAACATAGAAATTGAAACTAGCTTCTTTTTGAAGCTTGGTACATGCATTGCATCTTTTAATAAGAAGGGTTTACCTGACTGTCTCTGGAAAGTAACTGTACCAATCAAGATAGCGCTATACCTCCCATCATAACCCATTTTGATATGCATATGGAGATCCTTCTCCTCCAAGCTCCTGAAAAGTTATTTGTCTCCCGTCATGTGGAAAGATGCACCACTATCAAAGTACCACACCGATCCCATCACACAAGACAACATGCATGCGATGAGTGAGAAGTCCAACTCAAATTGCAAGGCCAAAGTCTCACCAGCTATAGATCCCAAAGCCTTCTTGTTCTTCTTCTTTTGTGAACAATTAGTGGCATAATGTCCATGCTCGTGACAATGAAAAAACTTCACTTTGGACATGTCACGCTTCTTGCCTTCTTTTCCAGTCTTAGATTTGGAATAGGATTTATTTCTCTTCCCCTTCTTTGCCTTACCAACCAAGGCACAATTTTCCTTATCATCTATCTTAGATGAGGATCCATCCTTGGTATTCTGCCTGAATTCTTCTTGTACCAAATTTGACCAAAGTCGCTCCCAATCTGGCAGCTTCTCCCTCCCATTGACAGAGTCATGATAACTATGCCAACTCTTGGGAAGGCCTAGAAGAGCTAGGCTCACCAAGTCATCATCTGCATCAGTAATTCCAACACTCCCAAGCTCATCTCGACATTGGACAAACTTGGTTAAATATTTCAGAATAGTGTTGTCTTTCTCCATTTTGATTTTCCTGAGCTTGTCCTTCAGTGCCAATTTTTTATGGTCATTGCTACTCTAAAACATAATTTTCAAAGCCTTCCACATTGAATATGGAGTCACTTTTCCATGGATACTTGAGACGATGTGGTCTCGTACTCGCTCTAATAAGATCCTCCTCCCCTTTTCAACCTTCTTTTGCCAAGCATCAAGAAGAGTGACATCTACTGCTGCGGGCTTGGGAATGTCATTATCAATGAATTATTTCAACCTGTTGTCCTCCAGAAATGCCTCCATCATGTCTTTCCACGCAATATAATTAGAATTTCCCTCGAGTGCATATTCCAATCTCAAGCCATTGAAAGCCATCTTGATCCACCTGTCGCACTAAAGAATATTTCTGCAAATTCAAATGCTATTCAACACAAATTCAATTTCTTCTCCACTATAGTGATTTCCTGCACTCTGATACCATGTAGAAATTACACAAAAAATATATATACCAATGGATTGAATCCCATCATGAGATATGTTAAAGAAAGATACTGAATCCTTCTACAAATTAATTGCATAAAATAAACACGATCGCCAATCACAACAAGTAAAGAAAGAAGCAAATCAACCCACAACATAGATATTTTCTTGGGGAAATATTACTGCTCAAAACCCCTCTATCTTCTATTGTATATTCACCAAGGAATCATGAAACAAGTACAATTCACTCTTCTCACAAGAGTCTCCTGCACTCTCACACTGATTCAGACAAAATCGACCAACACTTAGCCCATTTCCAGCCTCTCTTAAGCCTGTTGTTGGACTATATAAATCACTGTTAAAGCCAATTTCCAGCCTCTCCTAAGCCTGCTGTTAGACTATATAAATCATTTTTAAATTACTAAACATCACACATTAATTATCAATCCAAGGACGTCTGTTTATTCCAATGATAGTTAGACTATCTGTGTCAATACAGTACCAACTAGAAGCAATTTCAAATAAAAGAAATCGTTGCTGAAGTAAATGCTGGAAGTAAATCACTCATGCATAATTAAAAGGATCTACAAGACTGGAATCACACTTCAATTAATCTGTTCTAGCGCGCCACACAACAATTAACCAACTGGTGTCTCTAATATCATATGTGTAACAACATACAAAGTAGTGAAATTGAAGCGGATATATTCACAGCTGACCAACAACAACAACACTCTATTGATACATAAACTGAAATACAATTACATAAACACAACTAATTTAATCACTGTAATCCCTACTAAGAAGGAGGGCCCTTCCTCCCTAGCAAGGCGCAGGTAGAGGAAGAACTTAACGGAGACTAAATTGAATAACGCATATAACAACAATAACAAGGTAATATGTATTAATCTAAACACAATTACAGAGCCAAAATAACACTATTCTCCGCTAAAACTTTCGACCTCTTGGGTCGAGAACTATATAGTGGTTACATCAGAAAATCAAATAGGGATAGATTAATCATGAGAATCTTATGATTCTCATGCTGATCGAAATAGAACACATATAGTTATAACCACTTCTCAATAAATTTTTGACTAGAAAATAAAAGATTACAATCAAAACCGCCCTTAGACTGTTATCCAAAAAATACAGTGCTAAAAAACTTCTACAACTATCATAATAGAATCACAGCTGTAGTGTAACAGCCAAAGGATAGATCAACAACAAGTGTTGACAAGATCAGTTAATGGTACAATTGTATCAGCAGTTCGCCAACGGGTCTGTAACAACAGAGTGTAACAACAGTTTGCGGGTGGGTCCGTAGCAACATCGCCTTGCTGTAACAACACCCTATTAATTGCTCCTGTAAACTTCGTGTTCAGGATATTTGGTGCTATAAATGACATCTGAAAATACAACACAAAGACCATCGATCTTCTCCAAACATTCACCATCAATTAGTCATAAAAAGGTACGATATATCATAATAATTGGTGAATTGGCAGATTAATAAAAACAAGGTGAAACAACATAAGTTAGAGTAGAAATTTAGGATAAAGAGGCAAAGATACTCCCATTGGTTATAGTTAAGAGGAAAAATAGGGAAAACAAAGGTAGGAAAAGTGTACAAAACTGGCACCCAACATCTCCCCCCAACTGAAATACTTGCATGTCCTCATGCAAACTCATCTCTCATGGGAGTATCTCTGGTGCAGGTCGGTGAGATCATAAGCACCAGCTGTATCTTCATCTGCAGACCTATATCCCTGATTGGCCATCAACTTCCATACCCAGGATTCTGAATCATGCTTACTCAATTCATAATTGATCTGGTAATCCTCAATTGGAAGCTAGATCAAAGGAAACTTGAATCTCAATCCCAGCGAAAAAGCACCAAGGGATTGTACAATGTGTGCATAAGCTAGTACATGTGTAACATCCACCACGAAATTTTGGAATGAGAATGTATCCCCCTTCAATAGCTCAACACTACTGGCTTCCATGCGTTTCAAACACCCTGTCAAAGCTCGACTCTTCATCATTGAGAACTGATTGAGGTAGAAGTTCAAAATTATTCTTCTATAAGTGGCATTCAGTTCTTTAATCCCAGGGGTACTCAAAATTCTTCTGAATTCTTGTCTCAACTCGACAACCCGTCCTGGTTCTGCCCAAACCCACAGTGTCATCTTCTCCTCATTAGTCTCCATAGATTTAATGGCCAGAGGCCATTCAATCTGATTCTTCATGAAGGACACAAAATCTTTCAATGGAAGATCTCCCATATAGGAGAATACTTTCACAACCATCTGCATTCTCACATGTTCACAAATAATATTGTGTAAGAATAACTCACACAACAAGCTTTGCTCATCGAAATCGGAGGCACAGAAAACAACTAGAAATGTATGAGTGGAAGAACATAAGTAAGGTCTATCCTCCATAGTGGCTTTCATCTGAAACAAGGAGTAATGTTCCAATAGAAAAATAGGATAAGATGGAGAAGGCTGCCTACATCCCAGCAAGTTGAGGGCGAGGTTATGAAGTTTTTTCTTGTCTATAGTGAGGTCCTGAACCTGCTGCTGTAACAACAACATATGTTCCTCCTATTTCTTCAGAGCTTCCTTCTTCTTATAATTCTCCCATCCTTTCTTCAACTCTTCTTTCATCCACCTTTCATGCAAAGTGTCTATTTATCTCTGATGTTCCTTTAGCGAAATCGCCCCCTCCCAAAGGGAGATTGCTTCCTGTTTCCACTTTTGTAATTCAGAAATTAACAATATTTTCTCAGAACTCCATCCCAAGATGGGACTCGACATTCTTCTGTATTCAATATCCACATCAACAATGGGTGTACCAGCCTATGCTACGTGGGGTTGTTCCACCTCTGTTGCTGGTTCTTGTGTAACAGCAGCTTCCTCGGTGGGTTCTTGTGTGTCAGCCCCTTTGTTTCCACTTAGAGTAGCCTCTGTGTCCATTGCTGTTTCTTCTACAATAGGAGTGGCCTCCACAGGTACTTGTGGGTTGGCTTCTAGGTCATTTATTACAGGAGGCTCTGCTTTAACTGCTAGTTCTTGTGTAATAGCAGTATCATCAGCAGGTTCTTGTGTAACAACCTCCTATTGTTATGTTTCTGTTTCCATTGGGCTGATATTTTCTCTATGGACCTTATATCCCGCTGCTGTTAAGTCTTGAAAACATGTCATGCATACAGAAACCGGGATTTCCTTCCCCTTAGATAATTTCCGCTTTAATTCTTCGTTTTATTTTCTTAGACTTTAGAGTTCTAAAAGTAAGGCATTGGTTTCATCCTTACTAGATGAGTAGGGTTGCCTTTCTTCTTCTAAAACTCCTGCTTCCGTCTGATTTTCGGCTGTAGGCAAAGGTTCTGTAGGTATGCTGACTTTCACTCTTTTTTTTGGTCTTCTATCCCCAATTGGTTCATCAATAGGATTTTTCCCAATCCTAATTCCATCAGTCCAAGTCTGGGTTTCCACCTCTGCCTGACTTCCTCCTGAAGTCGTGGTATGTTTCCCCCAGCTTGTCCTCGACCTCTTTCGCTTGAATTCTTCCCAATTTTTTCCTTGTTGGCCTAGGGCATCCAACACAATTAGCTTAATGAGTTTGTGATTAGTCACACATGCCTCCGGGTGTGCTACTGTTTTTATTGCTGCCGCCATATGCTCGATATTTTCTAACAAATAGAATGGAAGATTAATTCTTTGCTGGTGCCGAAGGTGATTAAGCAGAGGAAAGTGATAGTTGAACACTATCGTTGATCTTCGCTCACAAGTGATATATTTAATTAAACCTAGGGAAAAATCTTCCCAAGGATGAGGAAGTGAAAATCTGCGAATTCATCTCCCTTTCTTCTCCAGTTTTTCTTCCCCTACTAGGAAGTCTTCTTTCAAGGAGGGGTCATTGATTTTTCTGTTAAACCACCTTTGCCCCTCTACTGGTAATGAAGTTACCTGGGTAATTACCTCTTCAGTCACCTCCACTTTCATTCCCCTTACTCGGGTTTGATTATTGTTCAAGTTCTTAGCAAATTCAATTGTCGCTGCCTCGTGTGAGCCTTCAAGCTTCTGGAAAAACTCAATCCATCCGGCATCTCTAAATATATGGTAGGCTTCTAGACAATTCTGCAAGGCATCCATAGAATACGGCTCATGCTTGACTGCTGCTCCACACATCTCTACTATTTTCTTCTAAATTTGCTTCTTTCTGTTTAGCCGCACTGTAATATCCCTGCATTTCTGAATTCACTTCTTTGCTGTTCAACCCCACTGTAACATCACTGTGTTTCTGAATTCGCTGCTTCTTGGCATCTCTACTTATCCCAATCGATGAGTTTACAAGGAGGATGCAAGGTTTCAGTCGAGGAGGTTTATGGGAGGTGACGACTTTTACGGATTTACCGAATCGTATGTCACACTAATATTCATAAATGGCTCTTTATGGAAAGTAATGGGATTTTGTACACATGCACTTTTCCAACCGGATTTGGTCATTATTGGCAATTCTGTTATTAATTAGGTGCATGCGGATTTAATAAATATTTATGATTATGGATTTTTGCAATGATTTCAAGACATATCCCCTCCCCCACCTTAATGGTGATGACCGCCCATGATCGTCATATGAATATCATTACTTCGCCAATTAATCACTGAATCATCAATGCCAACATTTACCTTTTTAATGACATACCTGAGGTGACGTGGAGGAAGATTTTGAATTGGCGGCGTCCTGCTTGCAGCGCTCGTGTTGTTGCATTTGGCCGGCACAGTTATTGTTGTTTATGGAATGAATCACAAAAAATAGTATTCGCGGCTGTCGGATGTTACATGTGTAACAACCAAGACATCCCTTAGATTATTCTCAAAAAACATAATAATCAGGAGAAAATGGTACAGAAAAGGAAATTACATGAATACCATCATCCTATAAAATAGATCAAAAAGGGAAGATGATGTTTCAGGAAGAAAAGCATGGGTGTAACAGCCGCCACAAGAGTGGTTTTTAGCTGTTATTTACTGTCCGACTATGCCCCAGAAAGGGGTTTTCACAGTTAGATTTATTTTTGTTTTTGTTTATATATATATATATATATATATATATATATATATTAATATTTTTTTAAACAGGTGTAACAGCTACCAGAAAGGTGCTTTTCAACTGCTGTACTTATTGGAATTTCAGTTTTTAAGGTTGCACACGAGAATGTTCCCCTGTTGTCGTAACATGTAGATCAGAGTCTGCGGCAATGTTGACAATTGATTCCTTCAACGCGGGTTGATGATATAACCTTAAACGGTTCCCATTAACCAATAAAAACATCTTAGCACTATCAATGGTGACCAATTGTACAGTCCCATTGTCAAAGACCGTATCCACTTCATAAGGACCTAGCCATCTGGTGCAGAGATTGCCTTTGAAATATTTGAACCTTGCATCGTACAAAAGAGCCCAATCTCCTTTCTATAATTTTTTCTTCTTAATAAACCCATCATGTCATTTTGCTCTTTGCTACTAAATGATCTTCGTCTGTTGAATGGTAGCCAACTGTTTCTCTTCCAACTCATTGAGATGGTTCGGTCTTTGAGTCTGTGTTGTACTCAAATCCATATCGACTTGCAATGTTATTCTTAATGTCTTTATTTCAAATTCTATGGGGAATAAAGGATTATTACCATACACCAATTCATATGGTGAGAAGCCTGTAGTATTCCTCCATGTTGTCCTGTAAGCCCACAGTACCTCTGGAAGTTTCTCGACCCAGTTTCTTTGGTGGCTGGCTACTGTCTTTGTTAATATTCCCTCAATGACTTTATTGGTGCTTTCTACTTGACCATTTTCTTGTGGGTGATATGGTGTAGTGATTCTGTGATGAATTCCATACTTTTCAACCAACTTCTTGATCAAATGAGATGTGAATTGAGGACTACCATCTATCACTATCTCTCTGGGTATCTCGAAGAAAACAAAAATATCTTGAAACAGGAATTCTGAAACAGCCTGCTTTGTTTCTCTAGTTAGTGCCTTTGCTTCAGCCCATTTTGTGACATAATTGGTGCAGACCAATATGTATGATTTTTGCTGTGATGAAGGATTAATTGGCCCCACAAATTCTAGGGCCCATTTCTCAAATGGTTCTATTACTATCTGAGGCTGTAATGACATCTCATCTGATTTCAGAGGCTGGCCCATCCTTTGAAAACTATCACATCCTTTCACAAACTTCTTGGCATCCTGGAATATAGTTGGCCAATAGTACCCTGTTGAGAGTACTTTATGTCCTGTTCTCTTGTCCACGAATTTTCCTCCACAGGGTTCCTCATGACAAGCCTTCAAGATCTCAAATACTTCATCTTATTTAACAGATCGCCTAATCTGAAAATCTGGCCCGGTGTGATAGAGATTGCCTTCTATCTAGGAGTAGGTAGCACTCTGTTGTATAATCTTCCTTCTTACCTTGGAAGACAACTGGTGTGGGAATTTTCTTGCAGCAAGGTAATTGGCTATATCTGCATACCATGGTGAGTGAGTAGAGATGGAAAAAAGATATTCATCTGGAAAATAATCCTAAGTGGCAGTGCAGTCATCATTTATAGTTAATCTAGAAAGCAAATCAACAAATACATTATCTTTCCTGGGTTTATCTAAAATAGTAATATCCAATTCTTGTAACAACAATAACCATCATGTAACTCTACCATTAGTAACATGCTTGTTCATTAAAAATCGAATTGCAGCATGGTCAGTTTGTACAAATACTTGATAAACAGTGATGTAGTGTCGAAATTTGTTGATAGCATGCACTACTGCTAGGAATTCCTTCTCAGTAACAGTGTGGTTGAGTTCTGTTGGAGTTAAGTTCTTGCTGATGTAATAAATGACATAAGGTTTATTCTCCTCCACCTGCCCCAAAACAACACCCACAACCATGTCAAATGCGTCTGTAGCAATATGAAACAACAATTCCCAGTTTGGTCCTCGTAAAACAGGTGTTGTTGTTCCACAGTTCTTCAACCTTAATAAGGCTTGCTCACACTTCCCTGTCCACAAAAATTCCACATATTTCATAAGTAATGAAAATAGAGGAGATGCAATCTTTGAAAAATTCTCTATAAATCTCCTATAGTAACCTGCATGTCCCAAAAAAATACGTACCTCTTTCAGAGTCTTAGGGTTTGAGATTTCCGATATTACCTTAATTTTTGCAGGATCTACCTTGATTCCATCTGCTGAAATGAAATGTCCCATCACAATTCCCTCGGTCATCATCATGTGGAATTTTTCCGTGCTCATAGCAACATTAGTTTGTTCACAACTTTCCAACACTTTTTCCAAGTTAGCTAATGCTGTCTCAAAGGCATCCTTGTAGGGTGTAAAATCATCCATAAATATTTCAAGACAATTGCTATCACCAAAATAGGACATGATAGGCTGCTCATCAAGTCAATCTCAGTGTAACTATTTCAAACCAATCTTTTGGCGGAGGCTTAGCCTCCTCAGCCTGAGAGGGTTCTCTCTAAGGTTAATGATATAAGTTATAGATAGATGGCTAACTCTGTGGTTTGTGATTTTGTATGTTTACAGGTTGAAAGATGGAGACTTGCTACCATTGGGCTATGGAGTCAGTGACAGGGATAAAGATAACAAATATCTCTTCTTATAAAACTGAGGCTTGTATATACTTCAATGAAAGAGTGACACATTCAGGAAGATCTCAATAACTTGAGGTTCATAGGAAGTCAGAGCATGTGGTACATGAATTTTGAGTAATGATACATCAAGGTATTCAAAAGGAAAGTATTTAAAGTGATTCATCAAAGCTTAACACTTAAAGGAAGTCAGAGCATGTTACTCCATGAATTCTGAGTAATAAGCATTAAAACATTGAATAAAACCATCCAGAGATAGGACTTAAGAACTCAATTCACCATATTTTAACACTTAAAGGAAGTCAGAGCATGTTTCTCCATGAATTATGAGTAATAAGTGTTAAGAATATGGAAGTAAAACATATCAAATATAAAAGATAAAACTCATTGAAGTACACTAAGAATCTCAGGTCCAGAAAGTTGTATTGCTTCTGTATATATTAGTTTCTCCAAAGCCATTACAAAAGTAGTATGTTTCTCCTAACATTTTCCAACCCCTATGAATTCGACCTCATTCTTGATATAGAGCATTTAAAATATTGGATTCCATGATCCTCCTCTTGAGAATTCGAATTCCTATACTTGACACCTATTCTAACCATAAAACATGCTATTAATTACAAAATGACAGCTAAACTGTCTTTGGAGAGTCCTAATTCTAATAGGGCTAAATCTCCTAAATATGCTTCTAACAACCTTATCTGGTCTTCAATTCATCCTTTGCCACCTGAAACCCCATGAATTCGAATTTTTATGTTGACCATTCACTTAAAGTCACCCTGCCGCTGATGATAAAACTGTCTTAGAAATTAGGGAACATGTTTCCCTGTTTTTAGGCTCAGGATCCTTTTAGTTTCTTGAGATGTTATGACCACTTATAACTGATGAATTCAAGGCTAATTTATGTTAGGAACATGATTTACATATGTCCCAATTCATCCCTTCATGCCAAATGTGCAAAATCCACTTTGAACTTCTCAAAACAGTAAAAACAGATCTGCGCTACGAAAGTAGCACAGTTTCATAGCGCTTTTCGTAGCGCAGTGTTTTCACTCCTTTCTTCAACATATTTCAATATTTTTCTTTCATGATAGCCTTTATATTCACTTGAAATACTCCCACAAGAAGTTTCAAAACCAAACTCGCAAAAATTCCTTCAAAATTTGCTATGAGAAATGATGAAAAGATTGCTTTAGCAAATTATTCTTGTTTCTTCCCTGAAAATTAGGTCTTGGGACAGAGCCTTTATCTTCTCATCCATGATGTATTTTGAGAAACTGAAGGAGGTATTTGTATTCCATTCTGTCTTGAATAAAAATTTCTCTTATTTTTTTGAAATACTTCTCCTGCTGTCCAGAATCTGTCTTTGAAAAACATGTGTAAAACAAGAAAACTCTGTTTTTTGAACATAGGGCTTCAAAGAAAGCCTTCAATCTCCCATTTGATAATTAATTTGAAGAAAATGAGAGAGGTTTTTGTAGCTAGTTATGTTAGGAATGAAAAAATATTTCATTTTTTAAAAACTTGTTTTCAGTTGCCCAGAAACTGCCTTGGAAATTTACTACTAAAAGTAGAAAACAACGTTTTTCTCTTCATGGTGAAAGGCTGCTTCAGCAGTTTCGTAGCGCGCTACGAAACTGCTGTGCAAGCAAATTTGTTGAAAATTTATTCAAAATTCGTACCTTGAAGATGTTTAAACCTCATAACAACTGATATTAATCAAAAAATATAGTAACATGACCTAAAAGATATGATCTTCATAAAAAAGTTTTCCTTCATGTTGATCAGATTTGGCTTATGGATTTATCACTTTGTTTTGCTACCCAAATCACCCTGTTTCATTGTTAATTTAGCTTCTCTTAATATATTATTAACTGGATTTCTAAGTCTTCAACATGTCTCCTTAGCTTCCTGTTGCTGGCCCTCAAATGAGTATTCATTACTCTCACAAATCTGGCTTCTTTTATTGCTGGTACAGTTCAAGTGAAATATTGTGCCTCACTGCTAATTATTTCTAGTTTAGAAACCCTTTTCAACTTCCCAGAGGGCTTTCATCCTCTTAAAATTTGTTTTTTTTCAATAGCATGCTTTCTAGCTCTCTTCCTTAACCTGGAAATTTCATGATTAGCTGATTTCAGCCTTTCCTCCATCTCTTCATAACTGATTTTTTCTGTTTGAGTGGAGAATACTCTGTTTTTGGCCATTTCTGGTATAGGTGAAGAAAGATCTACAAATTCTTCATGAACAGTGGATGTTTCCTCTGTTTTCTCTAGCTCAACATTAAGCTCTTGCATCTTTTTGGACTGTCTAGTTACAGGATCCCTAGCCTTGAAGACAAATGCTGCAACTTCATCATTGAACTCCACTTTGTTAGATGACTTCATCTTTTTCTGTTTGCTTCTTTAAGAATTTAATGATTAGCGTCGCTTGATTAAGTAGGATCAACCTCACTTGATTAAGTAGGATCAGCCTCGCTTGATATAAGATGAGAATAACTTTGGTGTAAGATGACCACAAGCTTAAACTTGAAATAAATATGTTTCAATGCTTGTTATGAAAACTGGAACGAGTAACACATATCAGCCCTTTTCAAATTTGAAACATCCTTTTCATAAATGACACCTCTACGGTAGTAATGATGAGTATGAATGGTTAAACATTTTGGAAATGACTCTAATTGACTCACTATGATGTCATTGTATGATAGCCTAACAGATTATGATGATTTTTATGTTTTGACAAGACATTTCTAAGAATCCGCTCTTTCGTAGTGCACCTAGTGAAATTTTGGTGAATTGCGCTACGAAAGTAGCAACACTTTCATAGCGTAAAATTGAGTTTTTGAACTGACCGCGCTACGAAACTGTGGTTTTGTGGCTAATTGCAGAGGATTTTTTCAAAAGTTTAAAACATGATTTCTAAATGAATGATGGGACTTCACAACCATGGGATGAGACTTAAAGACCTTATTTGGAAATGAAAGCTGACCTTTAAAGACTTCTAAACCTATCACTTACCTTTATTAAGAATGAAATGACTCAAGACCTCTTTGACACTATGACTAAAACAAGGTAAACTTTCAGAGTTTAGAAAAAAAAAAATTTAGGGTGATAATAGTGGCTCCACTTGGGATAGTGTGTCCCTGTGGTACACTAAGAACCGGTAGCTCCAGTGCTGCTATCCATTTTCTTTAGAATAAAATTCTGATTTTTTTCAAAGTTTCTCATCAAACTTTAATGGCCTTCACCTCGGGCTTAAGCTTGACGATTTCTACAAAAAGCACTCAAACTGTACCTACTAAAAAACACTCAGTCAACCTTGAGCTTATTTGCACATTCCTACCTTCCCTATCAGCTGCAAACTCCATTTTAGCTCAATCAATATGAAATTTCCAATGTAGCCAGTCATTTTTTTTATCTAATATTTGAAACTCTTGACCGCGTTCAGAATCAAAGTAACCATGATACTGAGATAACCAAAGTGACTTATAATGTTTCTGATCTTCATGATGCAAATGAAAATGAAACATTGGAGTGCAAAGCTCTTCCATGTATTCAACTATGGGGTCCAAAAAGGCATGATCAGTTTGATGTTCTTTATGACATTCTGCAGCTTTGGACAACTCATCCATATTTTGATCATCTACATAAGACTTCAGTTGTGTGCTTTCAAACTGCTCCTCAAATTGATTTTCAAAAACAATGTATTTTTCCTTAAACACAAAAGAGAAAGGAAGCAACACCTTCTCTTTGTGTTCTGCCATAGAAATCTTTTGAAAAGAATGGTCATGATCATGAAGACTATATAATTGAATTTGACCTTGTAAACCTTCAATGTATTTCTCAATGTTCTTAGCAACTTCATCCAAAAATTTAATCTTATCTTCTGTCTTGCACTCAAATGATTTTAGATAAGAAGACAAGGAAAAAGAAAATTTTTCATCTATTTCTTCATTAATATGATCATCATTCCATTGTTTGAAACCTTGAATTGAAGGAGAGTTTGCCACCAACTTTGTTCTGTCTATCCATTCCTCCAAAAACATAAGCCAAAAGTCTGCAAATGACTTAATAGATCTGACAGGAAAACTTTCAATCCACTGTTTACATTTCCCTTGAAATGAATCATAGAACAACATAATGCAAACATCTTCATGTTTGACTCTAAAAAGCTCAGTAAAATCACAGAAATCTGATATATGCTTCAAAGTCAAACTCAAATCTTCTCCATTGAATTTTGGACCATTCCTTAAAAAATATGTATCCTTGGGAAAATGATTTGGGAAACCATGAATTCCCAAAAAATTTATACATGCATACCTTGAAACAAGAATGGAAACATCTAAGTTCTTCATAAGTCCAGTGGAATCACCATGAATCTATGAATTTTGAATTCTTCAACAATGGAGTAGCCAAGGTAGTTTTTCAGCCTCGAAAATATTCCTGAGCTCCTGCTACCTTCAAGAGTTCAGCTTCATGATTTTCGGGAGATGTATATCTTTAGACTCCCGATAGACGCACCAAAATGTTATCACCAAAATAGGACCTAATAGGCTTCTCATCAAGCAAATATCAGTGTAAATATTTCAAACCAATCTTTTGGCTAAGGCTTAGCCTCTTCAGCCTGAGAGGGCTCTCTCAAAGGTTAATGATATAAGTTATAGATAGATGGCTAACTCTGTGGTTTGTGATTTTGTATGTTTACAGGTTGAAAGACAGAGACTTGCTACCATTTGGCTATGAAGTCAGTGACAGGGAACTAAGGCTTGTATATACTTCAATGAAAGAGTGACACATTCAGGAAGATCTCAATAACTTGAAGTTCATAGGAAGTCAGAGCATGTGGTACATGAATTCTAAGTAATGATACATCAAGGTATTCAAAAGAAAGTATTTAAAGTGATTAATCAAAGCTTAAAACTTAAAGGAAGTCAGAGCATGTTACTCCATGAATTCTGAGTAATAAGTATTAAAACATTGAATAAAACCATCCAGAGATAGGACTTAAGAACTCAATTCACCATATTTTAACACTTAAAGGAAGTCAGAGCATGTTCCTCCATGAATTATAAGTAATAAGTGTTAAGACTATGGAAGTAAAACATATCAAAGATAAAAGATAAAACTCACTGAAGTACACTAAGAATCTTAGGTCCAGAAAGTTGTATTGCTTCTGTATATATCAGTTTCTCCAAAGCCATTACAAAAGTAGTCTGTTCCTCCTAACATTTTCCAAGCCCTATGAATTCGACCTCATGCTTGATATAGAGCATTTACAATATTGGATTCCATGATTCTCCTCTTGAGAATTCGAATTCCCATACTTGACACCTATTCTAACCATAAAACAGGCTATTAATTACAAAATGACAGCTAAACTGTCTTTGAAGAGTCCTAATTCTAATAGGACTAAAACTCCTAAATATGCTTCTAAAAACCTTATCTGGTCTTCAATTCATCCTTTTCCACCTGCAACCCCATGAATTCGAATTTTGATGTTGACCATTAACTTAAAGTCACCCTCCTGCTGATGATAAAACTGTCTTAGAAATTAGGGAACATGTTTCCCTGTTTTTAGGCTCAGGATTCTTTTAGTTTCTTGAGATGTTCTGACCACTTCTAACTGATGAATTCGAGGCTAATTGATGTTAGGAAAATTATTGACATATTTCAAAATTCATCCCTTCATGCCAGCTGTGCAAAATCCACTTTGAACTTCTCAAAACAGTGAAAACAGATTTGCGCTACAAAAGTAGCACAGTTTCGTAGCGCTTTTCGTAGCGCAGTGTTTTCACTCCTTTCTTCAACATATTTCAATATTTTTCTTTCATGATAGACTTTATATTCACTTGAAATACTCCCACAAGAAGTTTCAAAATCAAACTCAAAAAATTCCTTCAAAATTTGCTATGAGAAATGATGAAAAGATTGCTTCAGCAAATTATTCCTGTTTCTTCCCTGAAAATTAAATCTTGGGACAGAGTCTTTATCTTCTCATACATGATGTATTTTGAGAAACTAAAGGATATTTTGTAGTCCATTTTTTCTTGAATAAAAAACTCTCTTGGTTTTTTGAAATACTTCTCTTGCTGTCCAGAATCTGTCTTTGAAAAACATGTGTAAAACAGGAAAACTCTATTTTTTGAAAATAGGCCTTCAAATAAAGCCTTAAATATCCCATTTCGTAATGAATTTGATGAAAATGAGAGCGGTTTTTATAGCTAGGTATGTTAGGAAGAAAAACCTCTTTTATTTTTCAAAAATTAATTTTCAGTTGCCCAGAAACTGCCTTGGAAATTTACTACTAAAACCAGAAAACAACGTTTTTCTCTTCATGGTGAAAGGCTACTTCAACAGTTTCATAGCGCGCTACGAAACTGCTGCGCAAGAAAATTTGTTGAAAATTTCTTAAAAATTCGTACCTTGAAGATGTTTAAACCTCAGAACAACTGATATTTATCAAAAAATACAGTAACATGACCTCAAAAACATGATCTTCATAAAAAAGTTTCCTTCATCTTGATCAGATTTGGCTTATGGATTTATCACTTTGTTTTGCTGCCCAAATCACTCTGTTTCATTGTTTCTTTAGCTTCTCTTAAGATCTTGTTAACTAGATTTATAATTCTTCAACCTGTCTCCTTAGCTTCCTGTTGCTGGCCCTCAACTGAGTACTCATTACTCTCACAAATTTGGCTTCTTTTATTGCTGGTACAGTTCAAGTGAAATATTATGCCTCACTACTAATTATTTCTGGTTTAGAAACCCTTTTCAACTTCCCAGAGGGCTTTCATCCTCTTAAAATTTGTTTTTTTTTCAACAGCATGCTTTCTAGCTCTCTTCCTTGACTTGGCAATTTCATGATTAGCTGATTTCAACCTTTCCTCCATCTCTTCATAACTAATTTTTTCTGTTTGAGTGGAGAATAATCTGTTTTTGGCCATTTTTGGTATAGGTGAAGAAATATCTACAAATTCTTCATGAACAGTGGACGCTTCCTCTGTTTTATCTATCTCAACATTAAGCTCTTGCATCTTTTTGGACTGTCTGGTTATAGGCTTCCTAGCCTTGAAGACAAATGCTGCAACTTCATCATTGAACTCCAGTTTGTTAGATGACTTCATCTTTTTTCTGTTTGCTTATTTAAGAATTTAATGATCAACCTCGCTTGATTAAGTAGGATCAGCCTCGCTTGATTAAGTAGGATCAACCTCGCTTGATATAAGATGAGAATAGCTTTGGTGTAAGATGACCACAAGCTTAAACTCGAAATAAATATGTTTCAATGCTTGTTATGAAAACTAGAACAAGTAACACATATTAGCCCTTTTCAAATTTGAAACATCCTTTTCATAAATGACACCTCTACGGTAGTAATGATGAGTATGAATGTCTTGTAGCCGCTACAACACCACCCAAAATTTTGGGTATATTTAAAATTTCGGGTTCCCCCTCTGCTCGCTTAGGCGTTAAAGTCTTTCACCCGACCTGCAGTCAGTGACATCCCGCCGACCTATCCCCAACCCCTCATGAGCTTTCTCACCATCATGATCAGATGTTGTTGCTGCAATCACGCCATGTGAGGGAGGGACCACCCAGCATATGTTCGAATAAAAACTTTCCGTGCACTCAGGATGTACATTAACAACTCCCTCGCCATGGGTCATTAAACGCATTGTTTGAATACTTCTCTTATGTTCATTGGTCTCATATATTTTATCTAGGGGCACCATTCGCAAATAATAACTGTGAACTATTTAATGTTATGTTGTTTACACAGGTCAATCCCCGACTGATAAACTCATCAATGATTTTCATGGCACCGAGGGGAATAAGATTAAGCTCAATGACAAGGTCACAGCTATAAACCACGACACATTCATCCACGTGTCCCGCTTAGGTGGATATGAGACATAAGGCCACCTTTGAAGACCATGGTTGAGGTATATGACAAGGTTGCACCCGCAAGTGAGGTGGAAGAGCAAGTTAACATTATTTTCAGATGGAGGATGATGTGGTGTGTGTTCATTCACTCAAAGAAACAAGGAAGCACTGGGCACCAGAAAAATCTTATAACGCTGTTGATATCAAAAGACAAGGGTTTCTCACGTTATTAACGAAGATGCCATATTAAGAGTGCACATGTTGATGTTGGCAAGACAATGGCACAGAAAAAGGGTTTTTTTTTCTATTTTCCGCAGTTGAATGAAATGGTTCACAGGTTCGAAATGCATCAGGATAAGTATGTGAAGAGTCATCACTGTCAATTTGGTGATTCAGTTTGGATTTTCTTCTTTCAGTGCCTCATCCTCCATCAAAGTACAGAGGTAGGTTTGTTGGTGAGATTTAGGGTTGATTTTTCGGGCAATTGGTGCATTAATAGTGTTGGCACAATTTCAAATATCTAAACGCACCTTTGAGAAGCAATTTTTTGTTAAACCCAAGCTGCACGGTGGGTGCAAAATTTATGGTTTTATACAATCAAACCAAGGAAAAATTCATGTGGTTTCAAAGCCATAAGAGATCGCGGAGCAAAACTAGGTGAGGACATTATAAGTTGGCACACTTTCGATGGACCAAGGTGACATTTTGACACATTAATTTAAGGCGCAAATACATATGGTTTCCAAACCACATGGAGGAGTAAAATCATATAAAACTATATGAAGGATGTTACAATTGAATATGTTTATGCCGAGGTTTCCAACCTGCGTTAAAAGGTTTGGTTTCAACATGGCAGTGGATATAATAATGACTATGGTGCGATGCATGATAATCTACAACTGTGTTTTAAGCGGTGCCAGAACATTTTATTTAGTGGCGTTACCATGACATGCGGATTCATCAAAGGTCGCCCAAAGTCTTGAATAGAGGGTTCAACAGCATATGTGTGATATTTTCAACTTCTACGTTACAACTTGATCTCTCGTTTACTAGAGGCTAATATAAAACATATGGAACTTTCCTATCAGCACTAATTACGATCATTACCAACTGTCCCCTTCTTCTACGTGTATTTTATTATGGAAGGCATGCAAAGCCTTTTTCGCTTTTGTTAAAGACCGGAAGGAAGGGTGGTGGATGGTTATGCGTTTGCAATCGTGCTAACTGTTAGAATTCTTATTCGAAACCATGGAGTGCAATAGAGGAACGTTACAAATAGGCTCAAGTCCTTTTACGCCGGAGTCTTAGCCTTGAAGCAGATATATACATAGATAGCGGTCAACTTTGGTGCGTTGGAAACATGGTGAGACATGCATGGACACGTTGCACAAAGTTAAACGTTCGATGGCACGTTATTGCATGGACACGTTACATAAAGTTAAAATATCGATGGCACGTTTCAACTTACGATAAAACATTTGAGTAGATACATTATATTCGGTCAAAATTTGCGTTCAATGCATGGTCATGACAAACCTAGAGCGGCAGCCCAAATATTATGATAACTCCGGTGCGGTAATAGCCAAAATTCATCCAAAGCCGTGAATAGAAGGTTTAACAACGATGTTGGTAATATTTGCAATGTCGACATTTGAACTGGGTCTCCTCTTTACTTGAGGCTGAGGTGGAGCGGGTTCGACGTTCTCATCAGCACCGATTACGATCTTTACTAGTTGTTTACTGCTTTTCACTTGCTTTCTATCATGGGAGGCGTACATGCCTTTTGGCTTCTCGATTAAAGCCGTGCATGGAGGGTGGTTTCCTCTTACAACGATGACTTAGACCATGGGAAGCGCAACTCCAGTGCGCATGAGGAAATCCATGGTGTGATTCTTGGCTCTCCGCCGCGTGTCAAAGGAGGTGTGATCCAGTTTGAGAAAACTCCAACGTTTTCCACCTCGAGGAAGAAAGTTGCTGATGCCGAGCGTTGCGACTTCCTCTCCATGCATGACACCACAGGAAGTAGTTGTTCAGCGTGGATGGTGATACCGTTTCATTCAACACGCATGCATACAGGTTCAACAATAATGGTTTCGTCATTATCATAAGGTCGGCGGCCTTTACGATGCATCATTAATGAATTAACACTGGAATAGCAAAGCGCACTATACACAACGGAAGCGTTGTAACCCGCGTAGCCTGTCAAACCTAACAACTATAGTCTTCTGGCCAACCTACACTCATGGTATGGTCTACTGATGCCATGCATGCACAGGGATTCAGCTATGTCGGCTTTGTCTTTTCCGTATGATACAGATCCGCCGGGAAAAGGCGAAATGCTCCATCAAAACAACGCAGTAATGACTGTGGAACATTATTTCGAGAGTGAAAAATACCTCCATACAGTAGATGAGAAATGTTCTATTGCAGGATAAAAGTTCCGCCTTGAAAATTATATCGAAGATGCTGATTCGAGGAGGCTTAGTGTTCGATGTGAAATCAGTATATTAAGAACAGCCGCAAGTTAAAACGATTTTTGTTAACATGAACGAAACGTGTTTCATATCCTTGCCTCCAAAGAGGGCGTGAAATAACTAACTCAAATCTCAATGCGTGTCCAGCAGATCGACATTGTTGGATTTCCTTTGGAAGATTGGTTTTGTTAACATCGTGTGAATATAGCATGGCAATGGTGCTTGTCTGCTTATAACCTGACTTTCCACCACGAAGACAAGAGCTGTTCGAAAGGCAAGAGATTTATTGGAGTGCGCTCCTTCCTGCAACTACAACCAGATTGCACGATCAAGCAGCTCCTCCATACGTAAACGCCACTCTTTTTGTTGAACAAAAGCAAGATTCAATGTAGGAGAAGAAATTGCGCCTAAGCTGAACGATGATTGCAAGATGAAGACAACCATGCTTTGAGGTCGCAGTTTCCCTTGGTCACTGGGCCGCAACACATCCAAAGCGAATAGCATGTGACCTGCCCAGAATTGCGACTGTGCGACCCCCCATGAGGTCGCAGTCTTCCCCGGTTGCCAAGTCTCAATGTATCCAAAGCCAATAGAGTGTGACTTGCCTAGAATCACGACCATGCGATCCCTATGAGGTTTCAGTCCTCCTCAGTTAAGATACCTGAGATTCTCCAATTGAAGATGACAAGTATTTCTCCTCTAATGAATGGGAAAATCGATGAGCATGAAGACCTACGGCGAACACTGAGAATGTGAATGAAGAAGCTCGTGCCTATCAAGTAATTTAATCCAAGACTTGAAGAGAACCTTGTGCGTGGGAAAGATGATGATCCTGACAGAGAAGGGGCACAGAGAAATCTTACCCTAGCCATTCTCTCCGACGATTCAGTAGTTGACCACACAGGGGTCTAAGTTATTATTTTCATTCTTACAATTGATTAAGATGCCCTTAGCATTATTAGTATTCCATCATGAAGACATGTGACCTGTGTTATTTTATTGCAGGAAGAACCTCTCTGTTTGCACATAAGAGCCAAGGTTTTCCCCAGCAAACAAGGGGACATTTTCAAAACAAGTAGATGCTGGCGAAACTCCAAAGAACTTATTGATCTGCTTAGGTCGCAGGTCGCATGTCTTCCGAGGTCGCGAGGTCGCAAATCCCAGCAGGTCGCAAGGTCGCATTTCTGATTTTTCCCGAAATTTGTGACCCCGCGACCCAGTGACCTAGTCACAAGGTCGCAAGGTTGCAGTTTCATTTTTTTTCACGATCCGCGACCCCGCGACCCTGCGACCCAGTCGCAAGGTCGCAAGGTCACACCTTGGCCATTTTCTTACAACCTGCGACCTCGCGACCCAGTCAAGTCACAGGTCGCAACAACAGTTCAAGTCGCAGGTCGCAGAAAAGACTAGGTCGCAAGGCAGCCCAACGGTCAAGAAGATGAAAAGTCAAAGAAGCCCAAAGGGCAGGTTTTGCATTATAAATGCTCCTTCAGAAGCTTGTAAAAGGATCTTTTGTAGGGGGACTCGAGCTGAGTATATTGCATTACCAGAGGATTATACATTGAAGCATTAATACAAGCATTTTGAAAAACCCCTTTGTGGATCTGATGTTGTCATGTGTATGAGAATTGTTGAGTATTATGTTTTCAGTTTCTGAACATCTTTAGATTAAGGGAACTGTATCTTTAACTCACATCACAGTTACATAATAGTTTTCTGAGTATGTTAATGGTGGTTGAGTTTATTTTACTTTCTTGGCGAATGTTGATGACTTTGTTTATCTGCGTTTGTGTTATCATTTAAAACCTTTAGGAAGTGAAGGGTGTTCTCGCCATGAGGAATTGTTTCTTTCATGGTCAGAACAAATTACAAGCATGAACCTAATGAAGTGTTGCTAACAACACTTCCTTCGGTCTTCATGCTTTATTATTTTCTCTTGCTATTCATAGTGTCGTATGTACATTAAATGCATCAATCATATGTCTTGTATCAGTTGATTAGGTGTGTATCCACTGTTTTATAGAGTTTAAGCGAGACCCAAAGCAAAGGAGAAATCAGTGGTAGCTGGACCCACACCCCGGACGGGATCCCTAGTCCAAACGGTTCAAGGTCTAATTGGGACCTTTTACCGGGGAGATCCCCTGCTGTTGGCAGGACAGATTTTCCCGTCAACAGAATGCTTAAACATTTTGGAAACGACCCTAACTAACTCACTATGATGTCATTGTATGATAACCTAACAGATTCTGATGATTTTTATGTTTTGACAAGACATTTCTAAGAATCCGTGCTTTTGTAGCGCACCTAGTGCAATTTTGGTGAAATGTGCTACGAAAGTAGCAATGCTTTCGTATCGCAAAACTGAGTTTTTGAACTGACCGTGCTACAAAACTGCGGTTTTGTGGCTAATTGCAGAGGATTTTTCAAAATTTTAAAACATGATTTCTAAATGAATGATGGGACTTCACAACCATGGGATGAGACTTAAAGACCTTATTTGGAAATGAAAACTGACCTTTAAAGACTTCTAAACCTATCACTTACCTTTATTAAGAATGAAATGACTCAAGACCTATTTGACACTATGACTAAAACAAGGTAAACTTTTAGAGTTTAGAAAAAAAAATTTAGGGTGATAACAACAATCATTCGAAAGATTAGAAAAAATACCCAATATTTCCCTTTGAAAGGTTACTGGTGCATTATAGAGGCCAAAGGGAAGGAATCTGTACGCAAAATTACCCCATGGGCAAGTAAAGGTTGTCTTGTCTTAGTGTTATGGGGCAATCTGTATTTGATTATAGCCACTAAACCCATCTAGAAAATAAAAGTTTTTTTTTTTTTTTTTTTTTTTTTTCCAGAAAGAGTGTGCAAGACCTGATCAATGAATGGTAAAGGAAAATGGTCATTTTGAGTGGCCTTGTTAAGTTCTCTATAGTCAACATAGACTCTCCATTTTGCGTTCTTCTTCAGAACTATGACAAGCGGAGACACCCACTGACCGTCAGAAATGGGGTAGATGAAATTAGCATTAAGGAGTTTCTGCAATTATTCTTTCAATATCTCCTTAAGTGCGGGGTTCATTCGACGCTGAGGTTGTCTAACTGGTTTGCAATCCTCTTTAAGGTAGATGCGGTGAGTGCATAGGCCAGGATGGATTTCTTTCATATCAATATAGTCCCATGCAAATGCCTTTTTGTATTTCTGTAACAGTTATATCAGCAATCTATTTTGTTCAACAGTCAGGTTAGGATTGATGTTTAAACATTTTCCAGGTTTGATTTCAATGAGACTGCTGATAGTAAGTGGAGTTGTTTTCAAATTTTCAATAATTGCATCATCTTCCTTATCTTCTTCTCCAAAATATCTAATGGAGGAAACAAGGAGTGAATTACTAATAAAACCATTAATGATATTGTCCTTTGTTTCATTCTTAAAGTATTGTGTTTTTCCAAGCCTGAGAAGAGGTAGGGAAAGATCAGATTCAGGTGTAAATTCGTCCCATCAGGGAATACTCGAATCCATATGAGTTTTGCTGGGGGATAAAGGTTTAGGTTCTTAGTGGCCTTTCCATCTAAGATCACCATAGATCTGGACCAACATCTGATATATGCGTTTGTAGTGGCTAGCCACGGTATTCCCAAGATTAAAGTATGACCCCCCAGGTTGGATTTGGTTTGTAAAATGAGAAATTCAGTTGGATAATTCCAGGAAGCCACAGTGATAACCACATCTTCAATCATTCCCTTGGGCTTGACACAGGACATATCTGCTAATTCAAGCACTGTGGGTGTAGGTCTGAATCCATGAAGTCCTAGAGAGATGAAGAGGTCTTTAGTCATGACATTAATAGCTGCCCCTAGATCAATCAAAGTTGGTTATGAGATGATTGTAAATATGGATAGTCACTGTAGGGTTCCCTAGATCATTATATTTAGTCAACAAAGGCTGATCAATCATAAGATCAAACAATTTTCCCATGACATGGATAGCAGCAGGGTCTTTAGGTTTCCTTCTAGGTCTTTTGACGCATAGATCCCTCACTTCTTTAGCATAGATAGGCACTTCTTTTAGAGCCTGTAACAGCGGAATCCACACATAGAAATTTTGTAGCTCCTTGAGGAATTCAAATTCAGGTTGTGAGACCAGCCCAGTTTCAGTAAATCGTTGAGGGTATGGGGGGTTCTGAATGATAACAGCTGAGTCAGCTATCACAGATGTACTAGCCTTACTCGGATTGGATGCTGTAGAAACAATAGACCTCCCAAGCTGGCTGTTATAGATGTAACAATGGGTGATGTATCAACTGTTACATGTGTAACCACTGCCTCAGAATTGTCCATATCCTTCCTGGGTGATTCACTTTCTTCGGTAATAATGGGGGTATGTTCAGATCTGATTACTTTCCCTGATCGAAGCCGAACCTCATTAAGTTCGATAGGAGTAATAAGATAAGTCTAGAGGGTAACCAGAGCATCCATGCTCTGGGCTGCCTTATTATTTGGATTGGGGTAGGTTTCACATGTAATTTGGGTCGGACAAAAGGTGTAGGATTTTTAATAGAAGGTAGTTGTAATTACTGCTGTTGCATTGGTATTGGAGAAGGTACTAGACCTTGGCCATTGCCTCTCTAGTTATGACCCCAAGGATTGGGTTGTGATGGAGGATATTACATTGGTGGAGGAGAAGGCCACTGGTTCCATGGTGAAGGAAATTGTGTTAAGGAAGGAGTAGGATACTTCCATGGGTATTGCTGACTATTATAAACATTATTCCAAGGATAAAAAGAGGAAAAATACGAAGGCATACCTGTAGGTCGTGACTTCCATGGTCTCTTTGATCCGATGAAATAAGAAGATTGAACATTCTCGCTTGATTCTTAAAGTACTACCTTCAGTCCGGGCAACTCAAGACACTGATTCGTAGAGTGTACCAACTCACAGATGTTGCACAGGTTGACACTATTAAGTCCACATTCTCTTTCCAAATGTTTCTTTTTGCATCGGGGAAAAAATATTACTAAGGTTGCTTCAGCTCCTTCTTGCGCTTTCTTGACTTGTACCGTAGTGATCTAGGCAGAGAGAGTGCTAAGGAGGTCGGTTTTAAAATCCTTAAATAAGTTCCCAATATCTACTCTGGTTACTCCTTCACTTGTGGACTTTTGTATCTGAAGTGAAGGGTCCCGAACTGAAACTCTCCCCTTGACCAATCCTCTTGAGCTACGCAAACAAAGCTTCGTAATTTCATCGAACGTTTCTTGCGATATGTCTCCTTTTCATATTATGTTCAAATGCTCCAGACAATCATCTCTTAAACCTCTTAATAGTATTGGCTTTAGAATTTATGGATCTAAGTTATTGAACTTTTACCTCTGTAAATTGTAGTGAAATCGCTCCAGATAGTCTTCTAGGATTTCCTCCTCCTTCTGTGCAATTCTAAAAATCTCGTCCTTCAAATCCCTGGTTTGGCAGTAGTATTGATACTTAAAGAGGAAGGATTCTCTCCTATCATTCCGGGTTCGAATTGTGTGAGCACCCAATCTCATGAACCATATAAATGCTGCTCCTTTCAGAGTAGTAGGGAATAATTTAGATTCTGGGCATCTGAAGTGTAGTCATAACCTCTACATAGCACATCGAATTCGAACAGAAAGGTATTGAGATCTTCAACAACCATCCCATGAAAGGATGGTAGGGATGATAAAGGGATGGTATTCATAGGAGCCTCATCCCGTGTTACTACTATTGGGAATTCAAAAATAACAGAGCTATCTGTATTGACATTCTTGTCCCCCATGGCAGATTCTTCCTGATGGGATGAACTGACCTTGGAGTGTACTGGAGATTGACAAATAGAAGGATCGGGCTGATCTAGGACCAATTGTTTAACAACACTACCAACGTCCAATTGATGATCAACTGAATATTGTTCAGGTCCCTGATGCTCCCCACTGGTCTCTCCATGTCCTTCAATTCTCAGATCCTAATCAATGATTTTCCACTACTGTTTTGAATATGGAGTTTTGATATCAGGATTGGATATGTTGTTCGAAGGATGGGGAGGTCCAAACACGAAAGACACCGAAGGTCCAGGACTTGATATGGTAGCTGCTTTCTGTGGTCCTATCTTCCTATTATCTTTGTATGACGTGGACTGTTCCTTTTCTGCCCTTGAAATCAGATCTCCAAAGAATGTTTTCCTTCCCAAATCTGTGCTCTTCTTTTCCTTCTTACGACCTGTCTTTCCTGTAGTCAGTAGAGTGGGGGGTATTTGTAGATGTTGATGTTGTCCTACCGGCACACATGGGCCCTATGTGTATCAATTCATCCTACAAGTGATTCAGTTTCTACAGTAGTGAGCCCGCCCAATCTTGTTAGAGAGATGCACAGGTTCTTACCTCTCGTCTTACCGCCCAATGACTGTATAGCTGAAGGCACCCTAAAAAAACACCTGAAATTCAAATCCTAGGTGTCCTAGCAAGACATTGGTGAGCCCTCTTAGGTTTGTTAGAGTGATGCGCAGGTTCTTACCTCTCATCTTACCGCCCGACAATTATGTCACTGGAGACACTCTAAGAAAAAAAAATGCTTAGAAATTCAACTCCTAAGTGTCCCAACAAGACATTGGTGAACCCGCTCAAGTTTGTAGAGTGCTGCGCAGGTTCTTACCTCTCGTCTTACTGCCCGAAAATTGTGTCGCTGGAGACACTCTATGAAAACACACAAAAATTGCACTTGTAAGAAATATCTTTGATTGATTGGATCGTCATTGCCATCCCTGACAATGGCGCCAAAATGTTGGATTATATAAATCATTGTTAAATGACTAAAAAACACACATTAATTATCAATCCAGGGATGCCTATTTATTCCAATGACAATTGCACTGTTTGTGCCGATACACCAACCAGAAGAAATTTCAAAGAAAAGAAATCGTTGCTGAAGTAAATGCTGGAAGTAAATCACTCATGCATAATTAAAAGGATATACAAGACTAGAATCACACTTCAATTGATCTATTCTAGTGCGCCACACAACAAGTAACCAGCTGGTGTCTCTAATATCATATGTGTAACAACATGCAAAGTATTGAAATTGAAGCGGATATATTCACAACTGAACAATAGCAACAACACTCTATTGATACATAAACTGAAATACAATTACATACACAAAACTACTTTAATCACTACAATCCATGTTAAGAAGGAGGGCCCTTCCTCCCTAGTAGGGCGCAGGTAGAGGAAGAACTTAACGAAGACTAAATTGAACAACGCATGCAACAACAATAAGAGGATAATCTGTATTAATCTGAACACAATTGTAGAGCCAAAATAACGTTGTTCTCCGCTAAAAATTTCGACCTCTAGGGCCGAGAACTATATAGTGGTTACATCAGAAAATCAAGGGATGCATCAATTATGAGAATCTTATGATTCTTATGTTGATCGAAATAGAACACATATAGTTATAACCACTTCCTAATAAAGTTTTGACTAGAAAATAAAATATTACAATCAAAACCGCCCTTAGGCTATTATCCCAAAAATACAATGCTAAACAACTTCTACAGCTATCGTAATAGAATAAAAACTGTAGTGTAACAGCCAAAGGACATATCAGCAACAAGTGTTGACGAGATTAGTCAATGGTACAACTGTATCAGCAGTTCACCAGTGGGTCTATAACAACAGAGTGTAACAACAGTTTGTCGACGGGTCTGTAACAGCAAGGTGTAACAACATTGCTTTGTTGTAGCAACACCCTCTTAACTGCTCCTATGAAATTCATGCTCAGGATATTTGGTGCTATAAATGACATCTGAAAAGACAACACAAAGACCATTGATCTTCTCCAAACATTCACCATCAATTAGTCATAAAAAGGTACAATATATCATAATAATTGGTGAATTGGCAGAGTAATAAAAACAAGGTGAAACAACACAAGTTAGGGTAGAAAGGTAGGAGAAAGAGGCAAAAATACTCCATTGGTTATAGTTAAGAGGAAAAATAGGGAAAACAAAGGTAGGAAAAGTGTACAAAACTGACACCCAACACCTGCCTTGCTTGCGCAATTCATGTGGAATGAAATCCCTATTCTTTAGGAAATTCAACCTTCCAAAACTGCGCAATGATCATGGGAAATCCTATGGTTGTTTTATTGCATGCAGGCAGCCTACTAGTAATACAAATGATAGTTAACATCCCTTTAACCTTCGTCTCAAATGGGTCTCCATTAGAACTGACATGCATGTAACTATTAATAGTAAATCACCAGTTACATGACAGATCACTCCATGTGAATTAAATTTGATTTAATTCACTTGACCTCTCACTAGTGTAACAAATAGTTACAACTAGTTAAACTATTTTTAACTCAATTAATTGAGTTAACTGCTTTCTCATGCATTAAACTAATGCACTAATCGCAACTTGGACTCAATAACTAATAGAATCACTCTGCATGCCTCACGAACCACCCTCAACTCGAAATTCATGAGCTAACTGAGTTTATCACACTCAGTTAACTATTACAAGTGATTTTGAGATAAGATTACATTTTATTGTCCAATTTAATTAAGGGAAAATTAAATTAGACACACATTTCTTTTTTACTTTTTAACATTGAGTAACTAGTCCTGGAGCCTTGGTTGGAACAAACACTCTGGAGCCCTGAATCAGCTTGGATAGAGACCAATCCGTTATGGTTGTGATGTACGACTGTGAGGTGGAATCACTGGTTGAGGGTTGAGGTGGTTTGGCCTTTGGAAGCCCTATATTGATTTCGATTGATGTGTTTGATGAGATCCCACATTCATGCTTGGAATATGGCGCGAGGGTGATTGGCTAAAGGTGAGATTTTTCTCAACCAATCTGTGGTCGGTTGGAACATAGAAGTCCCATCTCCAGTTGGTTTTTACATTCAGTAATCAAGAGCTCATTCCCTTGGTATTTGGTATGAAAATGTACTAATTTATATGTGGATTCTATTGTTGTTGTATCCATGGTATTTTTGTTGTTATTATGCTCATTATAAGCATGTATTTGATTAATGATGACGTATGGATCTATCCATGTTTTTACTTGTAAATGAATGCACAATTTATTTATGGTCAAATAGATTGTATTGCAACTTATGATGTAGAGGAGAAATGCTTCTTAGCGATTCTCAGATAAGTAAGGGACCCCTATGCTTAAATTTGTTGTTTACACCTGTAGATTCAATGTTTGTGACATGTTTGAAAAAATTCCTATCATGGCTAGGAGGGGTCTAGATGGGTTCTTGTTGATGTGATTTATTTTGCATCAATTTTCCAATGTTATTTATCATTCCCTAAGTTTTCATGAAGTTCTGGACAGTGACCTAGGCTCTCGGCCGAAAAGGGTGGCTCAAATCCCGGAGTTACAAGCACAAAATTGAGCATTTGGGGCCTTGGCCGCAGGCTTGCTGTGTTGTTCCTGCAGTTATAGCCTCATGGATGCTACCTTGTTGTGTTGTGCCTATAGCTATCGCTCAAAGTGGTCAGAAAGGAATTATAACCTAGGGGCAAGAGGCTTGAAGGGTTGGGATACCTCCTGGGGATGTTGTTGATGTTGTGTGAGGTTTGTTTGTCAGGTTTCCATTGGTTCCACTTCCTTAACGCCATCTAAGAGGTTGAATCTCATATTTGTAGCCTCTCATCACACGTTTACCCTTGTTGGCTGATTACTTAGGTAGATGTGGGAAGAGGGTGTTACAGAGTGGTATCAGAGCATGGTTGCACTCTCCTTGGGTGGTGTTTGGTTTATGTTCTCTTTGTGTGATATCTGATACCAAAAAGTGGTATTAGAGTGTGGTTGATCTCTCCTTGGGTGGTGTTTTATTTGCATTCTCTTTGTGTGATATACGATACCACAGGGTGGTATCAGAGCATGGTTCAACCCTTAAACTAGATGGGAAGTGTGTTGATTATGCAATTATGTTGATTGCATATGTGTTTAGTATGCTTGTGGCCTATGTTTGCTTGTTGAATTTGCATGGTGTTGATCATGATTGTAGTGGTGTCACCAAGGTGTTTAAGGTGTTGTTCTCAACATGTTGTCATGAGTGTATGACTGGTTATGTGTTGCTCATGCTTGTGTATTGTTTGTGCACACTTTCTTACACATTGTTACATATTGTACATGCATTGATTACTTACGCTAGGTCACATATTGGTCATGCTTGTGTGTTGTTTGTTTATGCTTTCTTATGTGATGCTATATGTGGGACATGCATTGGTTGTTCATGATTGGATATATATGTCAAGTGGGTACATTTGGTTAAGTTTTCCTTGGTATGGTCAAAGGTTGTTGTGAATAAGGTCATTCTATGCAATTAGGTCATCATGTTGATATTGGTATTTTATGATGCTAATATGTTGATTAAGATAGATCATGAGAAGCATACCATCAAATTGAATTTGCAACATTGGATCTCGAGGCAAGAGCATGTCGTCATCATGTTTGGATGTTAGGCATGTAGGTATGTAGGTTAAGGATAGTTATATGCATTATGGTTATGAGTATTCCTTTCATTTTATTGATGCTATGGTTACATACATTATAGATTCTAGTTTATTAATGCGGTTATATGTACATGTGTCGGATAGTCATGAATGATAGAAACCTATGGTGGTATGCATTGCTATTGTTGTTTTATGTTATTTATGTTATATGTTGTGGATGAGTATGAAATAGATTAACTTGTTGTTTTTGTATGATAGTTAGCTTGATGATTAGGTTACATGTTGTTGATGAGCATGATATATAGCTTGTTTTTGTTACATGCTAGTGGCTTGATCATTAGGGTTATGAAATTCAGGCATGATTTGACCTAATTATGATAATGTGTTGTATTATGTCTAGACTGACTGTGCATATGCGATTGTATGCATGAATGAAAATTGATTATGAGTTTAGGGTGTGAACATGTTAACTAGATATTGTTATGGATATCATGACCTTATTTATGATTGGGTTGATATGTTTCGAAGTTATATCGTGCTAATCTAGATTGATTGTGCTGACAAGATAACCTCCCCTGAGATACATTAAGGTATGAGCTTGCTTATGTCGTCTACTTTGTACTTGAATGTTTGACTATGTCATCTAGTTGGTGTTTGAGCGTTGGTGTCTATTATACTGTCGAATTTTTGATTAATCACATGTTATGAGCATGTTTTTATAATATTTCATGGAGTAATGGTCTTTTTTTAAGACAGTTGTTGTAGGTTTTAACCCTGTACATAAATTATCTACAAACGAATTCCTAAAAAACAAAAAATAAACGATAGCAAGAGCATAAAACACAAAACAAATATACACAAATATTTTCCCCCGGATCCCAAACCGGGACTACCAGCTTAATTTTTCATTATATTTCTTTTAGTGTTACAACACATATATATACATGTCGAAGCATTCATAAACCCCAATCCATTAACCCTAGATTAGAAAATAACTGTAGCTCCCTTGAACCGATCTACAAAATACCAGGAGCAAAAAACCATCATGCCCCAAAACCATGTGCAAACCCATGCACAAATCCATAGGCGGGTCCGCCCACCTAATATAGGGTCCATTTTTTTTTCCCAGGGTGCTGCCCCGAACCCCGTGCAGGGGGGCTACTACCCCCCTGCAAACCCCGCGATAGGGGGGGCTGCCCTCCCCTCCTTGTGACCCCCCTGCTACGCCCAATAGTTGTAATAACATGCATGCATTAAGATAATTGACATGCAATTGAGTGTAAGTAGGTGATAGTTGTAGCATCATGTACTATGACTGATGACTATGAGTTGATTGTTAATTATGGCATGGTTGTTAGTATTGGTAAAAGTTAATTTTCAATTGATAGATATGTTGTGTTGATGCTGACATGTGTGTTCAGATACAGGTTAGCGTGCTTGGCACAACAAGGTAAGATAACTGACATATTGTTATATTTATTTATGCGCTAACAATTGTGTGTTTATGGTAGTATGATGCATGAGATTACATGGCGAGATATTACCATGAAATATTGAATAAGGCTCAGGTTGAGATTTCCTTAGGAAGTATTGGGAACCATGGGGATTGAGTCATGGTGTTTTTTGTTAGTCTTGTGCTTTTAGTCTTTTTGATTTGTTTGCACTTGATTTGTGGTCTTGTTTGCATCTAGTGCATGATCATGCCACTTTGTTCATGGTGTCATATTTCTATTGGTTTTGTTCTTGTTTTTCCTTGTTATTGCCTTTTATGTTTTGAGAGTCTTGGGGATTGGTTGGGGAATGAGAAAGTTAATGGAGCTATGTGGTACCCAAAAATTAATGAAAGACTTGGATGACACTTGATGCATGTATAAGGGAAGTTGAAGGTAAGAATATGACAACTAGTTGGATTGGTTGGGTCCATTGAGGTAAATGGACGATGGCAGAACAATCACAAGAAAGGTAACATGAAAGCTAAAGTGAATGGATAAGAGGTGTTAGATGCCTTGGCTTTGTTGGGAACTATTTTTCTCTACGTTGTGCATGTTGTGCACAAATAAAGGAAGTTCTCTTAACCTAAACCTTATGATATCTGGTAATATGTTGTGATCATGATTATGATAATGTTCATATGTGTATATATGCATGTATGTATGCCGCTATATGACAGGATCATGATTGCTTTATGTTGATGTTTATATATGTATAAATGTATGTATGTATGTCATGTCTGACAATGTCATCATGGATCATGATTGTTTAATGCTAATGCTTATATGTATATATATGTGTATGCATGTTGATGTCTGACAAGATAATGATTGTTTTATGCTAATGATTATATATATATATATATATATATATATATATTTATGTATGTATCTATGTCATTGTATGACAAGGTTTTCAAGGATCATTCTTGTGGAGGAATGCCTTCTCATGCAGGTGAATGGCATGAAGAGGTTCTTGTTCATATGAGGAATCAAGTGGGAAGAGTAACTCTAACATATATATGAGGTCAATATCATGTGGATATGAATTGATATGATATGCTTGTACTATGCCTATGTTTATGTTGTGGACATGTAATGCTAAGGGGTACATCAATGAAGTGAAAGTAGTGTGATATGTGGCATGCTAGGATAAGCATGGATATTGGAAAGACACTAGAAGAAAGGTTTCTTATGGGGTTTGTGTGTGGTCTATGGATGTGCAGTACTACTGTTGTGTATATGTTGTGCATGTTGTATATTCATTTATTGTACCTATGGTGATGTGTACATTTAATATGTAGTATTATATACATATGATGTGGTATGTTTGTTGTATATATGGTGTTGTGTGTCTATTGCATATGCAAATCTTAGTATAGATGGTGCTATGTACATGTTGGATATGCCGTGTTGTGTACATATTGTATTGTGCACGTTTTGGATATGCGGTGTTGTGTGCATATGGTGTTATGCGCATGTTGGATATGCGATGTTGTGTATGTATGGTGCTATGTACATGTTGTATATGCAATGATATGTACATATGGTGTTTGTGTGCGTGTTTTACATATGGTGTTGTATACATGATTGTACATGTGGCGTTGTGTGCATGTCATGCTGTGTACATGTTGTACATGTGGTGTTGTGTGTATATGGTGCCGTGTACATGTCGTGCATGCGGTGCTATGTACATGTGGTGTCATGTACATGTCATGCATATGGTGTTGTGTACAAGTGGTATTGTGTACACATTGTATAGGTGGTGCGGTGTACATTTGGCGTTGTGTACATGTTGTGCAAGTGGTGTCGTGTACATGTGATGATGTGCACACGTTGTGCAGGGAGTGTTGTGTACAAGCAGTACTATGTACATGTTGAGCATATGGTACATGTATGCATGTGGTATTGTGTGCAGGTCGTACATGTTGTGTTGTAGGCATGCAATACTATGTATGTGCATGGTGTATTCGTGGTATCATGACATGTGTATTCGTTATATTATACTATGTGTACGTATATGTATTGTGTTGTATTGTACACTGGATGTAGGTGTATGTATTGTGTTTTGTTGTAATTTGGGTGTGGGTGTATGTATTGTGTGGCGTTGTATGCCTTCTATGGATGTACGTATTTTACACTGTGTTTATGTACGTGAGTAAAGAGAAGGGCACTGGGTACTTGTCGGGTGTGGCAACCGATTCAGTGTGTGTACAGAAAGAACAAAGGTGGAAGTAAGGACTGACGAAGGATAAGTATCGATATTTTCATTCAGTTTTATTATGCATGTGATCTACGTTTTTGACTTATGATGGTTACAAGTGATTTATGATTATGGTTTATGATAATTGCATGTGCTTCATGATTTTGACCTATGATGGTTGTGTTTTCAGCTAACTAGAAGTGATGATTTGATCAAATAACTAGTTTGATTTGTTGTGACAGGAAGTAAACATGATTGCAAAGTGTACCTTATTGATGAGCTACCAATGAGGTACGATTTGAAGTTATTTCAATTTATTCTGAATCTAATGGAAATTATGTGCTTGGTACAGGAAGCACGAAAATGCGTGGTTTGGTGATTGGAACTTAATGCAAGAATTAGCAACATCAGCAAAAATAATTGGAAAAGGCAGCAGTATGTTGGAAAAACACTTCAAGAATAGGGCCATTATGCGACATTGGCACCTAATAGTGTACATTGAATGCCATGACCATGCTATGACCAGTAGGATGGGTTTGAGGCAGTTATATGCCTTAGTTGTTTGAACTTCCAATGTGAGGAAACCTTGCCAACGTATGTGTTAGCGCAAGGAGTCACTCCTTGACTGCAAAGGAGTAAGCCTTACACATCATAGTTCATTTCAAAGTAAAAGGTTTTGAGTGGTGGAATCGCTTCTTAAAGAGTTTTAAATGAATTTTACTATTTTATACTTTCATGTGTTTGGCAAGCTGTGGCAAGTATAAATTATATGGATAAATTGGTAGTATAGGGGAGAAGATTGTGACAAATGAAATGTGACAGATAGTTGGTACTCAATCTAAGAAATATGCATATCCTAAATCAGTCACACAGCTACAAGAGTGGATTTTTACACAAAATATGTTTTATGTAAAGGAAACAACATTTAGAAAGAAAAATACAAGCATAAAGAATTTCATAAATCCTTCATGAAGCCTTCACTAACATGCTCTACACAACATATAGATGATTTGCAGAAGACTAAAAAGTAGATAATTAACTATTAGATCCTCTAACAGTTCTCTTACTCATACTTTAATAGCTGTTGCAACTCATAAATCAAATGAATAAAACAATAAGAGAAACACACCATACATTAGATAGTCATTGAAACACAAAATCCTCCAACATGAAGTACAAAAATATTTTTATTTATTATGAAAAGTCTTCAGGTCGACCAAAATACAACCCTGAAATGGCATTTAAAAATGATATTTATAGGGATAGGCACCAACTCCATCTCTCCTAAAAATAAGGATCCACTCTCTGATCCAAGTGGATATTGGTGGTCACTCACCTAGTCCACTTGGGGCCCCACCATTGTCTCTTTCAGTTTTTCAGTTTCAGCACAACTTACTATTTTTAGCAATTTTTCGGGTCCTGAACTTCCGGAGCCGTTTTGAGGCCCTAAATGACGTTTTTTGGGAAAACAAAGAGCAACATGGGCCCATGGATCAATGTTTCTTGTTCAAAATTTTTATTCCTCAAACAGATCTTTCTAACGAGGTATGGTATGCGTCAAACGGAGATCGTATGCCAAAGTTACGCCCCTGGGAAGTTGAAACACCAATTTACCCAAACGGGGCCCATAGTTTTGGCGCTTCATCTCCTAGGGTTAGGGTTTTGGCTATTTAGGATTTCCCATTGTTTCTAAATAATAAATAGGCCCTTGAGCCTCATTGTAACTGAGTTCAGAGGCCTGTAGCCGCCACATCTCTTCTCAGAGATAGCTACCAGCGCCCTAGCAATATTTATTTCCATTCTGTCTGTAAGCAAATTTCAGTCTTTGATATTAATGAAATGGAAAGCATATTTCCACCGCAGGATGCGTATTTATGGTTGCGGGGGTTATTCATGCCTCTATAACCTAAATCAAAGGGTAATGTAGGGGTCTCGCTTCCTCGATCCTTCCTTGCATGTCCCCAACGAGGTCGGGGTATAAGGAGCTAGGGCTTGATCTGGTGGAACCTTTGCAAGATCAGCCTCGCAAACCTCGACGGACGCCCATGGGGGACGAAAAGAAAGATGAGGGAGCAGGAGATCCTATCAAAATATTGCTCGAGGAGGCCATCGAAAAACAAAGGAACGCGATGATGGATAACTTTGCTCAGATCCTTCAACGGCTGCCCACCGGCGGCGCATCTGCATCCAGTGGCCACTCTGGAGTTGTGACTCCCTTTAAGGTACAAGTAAATTTTGACATTCCCATATTTGAGGGTCAAATAGACGCAGATGCCGTAGATAGATGGTTGAATCTATTAGAAGGATATTTCTCGGTTCATGACTTTTCCTATGAGATTAATTTTTAACTCCTTAAGGTCGCCCCCCATGTCAAGGACTCAGGGAAACCCACTCTGTGAGAAAAACCAGAGAAAAAGGACGAGACGTAACCCTCTCTCGGTTTCTGGCCGTACCACTGGAATTATTTTCGAGACGCCATCAAGGAACAATACTATCCCGTGGGGAGCTATGAGGACAAGTACATAAAATGGACCACGCTGCAACAACAAAGGGATCAAGATGTGCATGAGCTGGCGAATCTATTCCATACCCTGCGCACCAAGTTGGGTATCAAAGATTCAGAGAAACATATGGTGCTAAAGTATCGCAGTTGCCTGCATAGATAAATTCAGGAGGAAATGGAGTTCCTCGACATCTCCTCGCTTGGTATGGCATACCGGTATGCTGCCAAGATTGAGCAGAAATTCAAACAGAAGAAGCGAGACTTTGGATCTGCGAATCAAAAGCAAGGGAAAGGTGCTCCAAAACCACAGAACAAAGGACAAATCCAAGGCATGGCGACTTAAGACAACCTGTCGAAGCCACAAGCAAAGAACAACACCGCAAAGCCAAAGAAGGACACGGGAAAGTGGTGTGAGTTCCATAAGAGCTCCACTCACTACACAAGTGAGTGTCGGGCGAAGCAGTCGCTGGTGGCCAAGATGTGGGCTTCTGAGTCAGATGCATGCTCCGACTCTGAATTAGAACTTGAAAAGGGGAATGATAAAGGGAAACAAATTATTGATGAGGAGCCCAATGCCACTGTTGCCACTATGAAGATCCAGAAGGAGGAATTGGAAGATCCATAGGAGGAGGAACGTCTCTTCCACTCCTAGATGTGGGTAAAGGGCTCTCTGGTATAGTTCATTGTTGACAATGGGAGCCAAAAGAACCTCATTTCAGCAGACGCTGTAAAGCGGTTGGGCTTGCCGACCAAGCTCACCCACATCCATACACCATTGGGTGGCTTCACCAAGGACGATTTCTCCGCGTCAGCCAGCAGTGCCGCCTTCCCTATAGCATCAAGCCCTTCACGGATGAGGTATTATGTGAGGTTCCTCCTATTGATGTTTCTAATGTATTATTAGGACAACCATACTTGTGGAAGCATCATGTTGTGTATGAGTCTTGACCTTGCGCTATTATTGTTACTTTGGGAACTAATTTGTATAGGATACCAGAGGTACCACCTCCTACCGCTATCTCTTTCGTTATCAAACAAATGCAAACAACATTTCAAACTGTTAGAAATTGCTTTCTCATTGATCTGCCTCTAGCAGGTAAAGAAGAAGACTGTGGTAATTTACCTCCCAGATACAGTGGCTCCTTTCTCAGCATTTACAAATAATTGGAAATGGATATACAGGTGGAGGAGTAGATATATCTTCACCACCCACAAGTTCCTCTCCGCATTGTCGTGCCAAGCACCTTTACATTGATTCACCCCTGTGTGCACCACTAACCCACTACCCAATGGACCTGTCTATCACATTTTATTCTGAGACCCATGAATCAAGAGTGCGTATCTCGTGAGCCGATGCAGTTGTCACATCCGACCTGCCTTCATCGCCAGGAGCCCGATCGTGTTGGTACAGAAGAAGGATGGGACGTGGAGACTCTGTATTGAATATCGAGCGCTGAACAAGATCACTGTCCGGAATAGGTACCCAATCCCATAGAGTGATGACCTTCTGGACCAACTCAAAGGTGAAAAATATTTACGCAAGATTGACTTGAAGTCGGGGTATCACCAGGTACCGATTGAATCCTCCGATGTGTGGAAGACTACCTTCAAAGCCAAGGAAGGCCTTTTTGAATGGCTGGTTATGCCTTTCGGGTTGACGAATTCTCCCGCAACCTTCATGAGGATGATGGATGACATCTTGCGGCCATTCACCAACTCATTTGTAGTGGTGTACTTGGATTACATTTTGATCTTCAGCCAGACTTGGGAAGAGAACCTTCACCACATCCGACAAGTCCTCCAAACACTGCGGCAACACAAGTTGTGTGCCAATTTGGAGAAGTGCACTTTTGGCATGACCCAGGTTCAATATCTGGGATACATTATTGATGAAAGGGGGGTGCATGTGGATCCAGCCAAGATCCAAGTCATTCAGGATTGGCCAGCCCCAACTACTATAACAGAGCTTCGCAACTTTCTGGGTCTTGCTAATTTCTACCAGAGGTTCGTGTTGGGATTCTCTCATATCACTTGGCCCTTGAGTCAAGTCACCAAGGGAGGAGCGAGAGAAAATTTATTTTGGTCGAAACCTCAACAGAAGGCGTTCACAGAATTGAAAAATTGCCTCTTTTCTGCCCCAGTGCTCACATTACCAGACTTGCAATAGCCATTTGAGATCGATACAGATGCCTCTGACTATGCTATTGGGGCATTTCTTACTCAACAGGGACATCCAGTGGCATATCACAGTGAGACATTGTCTGACACAGTTCACAAGTATCCCACTTATGAAAAAGAAAATGGCTCATCAGGCAAGTCTGTTTACACTGGGAAGATTATTTAAGGAAACAATCATCCACACAGACCACCGGCCCCTGCAGTTCATACAGACACAAGGGAAGTTGCAAAATGATCGCCATCAGAAGTGGTCCACATATCTGCAACAGTTTCATTTGAACATCAAGTACAAGAAGGGTAGCACCAATAATGTTGCATACTGCCTCAGCCGACCACCGATCGTGGTGCTCACCACCGTGCTCAACTCTTGTGGGCACGAGACTTCTGATTGGCCGCTTCTCTATGAGAGTGACCCAGAATTCGGCCACACTTACAAGGCACTCTTGGGGGTACGCAAGTTCCAAATTTTCACCTCCAAGATGCACTTTTATGTCACCTGGGACACCTTTGTGTTCCTTCAAGCGAGCGTGCCAAGATGATATGGGAAGCACACTACAGTCGGGTCGCTGGGCATTTCGGGGTCGAGAAAACAGTAGCAATACTACATAAGTATTTCTATTGGCCGAACCTTCGAAAGGATGTCGAGAAGCACATCAGATCCTGCACTGCTTGTGCCATTGCCAAACCGACCATCAAGAAGCAAGGCCTATATACTCCTCTACCTACCCCTAGTCGACCTTGGGAATCCATTTCCATGGATTACATGTCGGGCCTACCTTCTACTAAGCAGGGAAATGACTGTGTTTTTGTGGTCGTCGACAGATTCTCGAAGATGGCCATTATGGCGGCCTGCAAGAAGAATATCACAGCAGAAGCCACTGCTAAACTCTTCTTTGAACGAGTGTGGGTGCACTTTGGTATCCCACAGTCTATCATATCAGATCGAGATAGCAGGTTCCTCAGCACATTTTGGTCCAGCCTCTGGTCAATGTTGGACACAAAGCTCACCAAGTCCACAGCTTTCCATCCCCAAACAGATGGCCACACAGAGGTCGTCAACAGAATGATTGTACACATTCTGCGCATGTACAACTCAAAGCATCCACGCACATGGGACGAGAGCCTCCCCTATGTACAACACAGTTATAATCGGGCTCTCCACAGTTCAATAGGCCATAGCCCCTTTCAGGCTTGGGAATCACCTACTATAACCATCACGTAGCTACGTTGACGTGTAAATGCAGCTCAGTCGATCTACCATGGTTCCACCACACAGATGGTAGCTTCATCGAGCGCATTCAACACATCCGCCAACAGGTTCATGATATATTGGACAGAGACAATGCCAAGTACAAGCAACGCCATGATCAACACCGGGTGCCACACAACTTCCAGGTGGGCGACAAAGTATGGCTACATTTTCAGAAGGAGCGCCTCACTAGACTCCACCGCAAGCTTCGCCTGCTCCGACACGGGCTATACACCATCACCAAGGCTATAGGGAACAATGCCTTTGAGCTCAATATTCAAATATTCCTTTTTCTGTACCCATTCTTCAATGTGAATCACCTTCATCCTTACTTCCCACCTCTATTAGACACCTCAGACGTTGCATAACAACTCACACCAACAGAGTTAAACCCAGACTACATGGAACAGCCAATTACAGATCGTATCATGGACATGAAAATCAAGAACATCATAACAAAATATCCAACTGTATCGGGTTGTCAAAGCTGGCCAACTCCTGCACCAAGGAAAGTGGTTCACTAGGGACCAAGTTCAGCAGAAATTTCCTCATCTCATGGAGGAACTTAACGCAATGGGGAACATTGCTTCCTAAGGGGGGAGGAATGATCCAGGTGGATATTGGTGGTCACCTGCATATTCCACTTGGGGCCCCACCATTGTCTCTTTCATTTTTTCAGTTTCGGCACAACTTACTATTTTTAGCAGCTTTTCGGGTCCTGAACTTCTGGAGCCGTTTTGAGGCCCTAAACGACGTTTTTTTGGAAAAAAGAGAGCAATATGGGTCGATGAACTAATTTTTATTGTTCAAAATTTTTATTCCTTGGATAGATATTTCTAACGAGGTATGGTACGCGTCAAACGAAGATCGTATGCCAAAGTTACGCCCCTGGGAAGTTGAAACACCAATTTACCCAAACGGGGCCCATAGTTTTGGTGCTTCATCTCCTAGGGTTGTGGTTACTTGGTCATTTAGGGGATTTCATCCCATTGTTTATAATAATAAATAGGCCCTCAAGCCTATTTTCACAAAATGAGTTCGCAGGTCGTAGCTTTCAGCCACATCTCTTCTGTAGATATACAACAAATGTCAGCTAAGTTTTCTTATTTCCATTCTGTCTGTAAGCAAATTTCAATTCTTTGATATTAATGAAATGAAGTGTTATTTCCACTGCATCTCTGTATTTATGGTTATGTGTTTATTTTGTTGCGTTCCTGCATAAATCGGATCACTCTCCCTCACATTACATAGGAGTTATAGGACATTAAAGACATATCCTATTGAAATACAACTAACAAGACAAATGTAGATAGGTAGAAAGAATACAGTTTGAACTGTGCTGCTGAGTGTGCTAGCAACCTGCCTCCTTTTTTGTTGATTTGTCTCTCCATGACCTCGGTTCTTTAAAACCCATGTGTCTTCATTAAATGTGAATTTTAAAAACCTAAAAACCACTTATCAACCATCACTTGACATGTCCATATCGTTAGGATTCCTTATCATTCTCGGACTAGCTCGAAAATTCTGCTTATAACTGTCAAAAATCATTTAAAACAAATGCTACCAGAACTTTCAGTAAAAAACTGTAATTATACAAAAAGCTGTAATGTTACCAGAAATTCTGGTAGCACTTTGTTTTCGTTTCAAAAATGCACAACAATATACTTGAAAAATTCCGTGTAGACTTAAACATTCTTAAAATTGAGCTATTCAAAAATTAACTAGTAGGAAAAAAGGTATTTCATTGGGACATCCTTTTAACTCTCCTCCATATGAGCTGCAAATTCTGCAAGCTTGTCTAAATATGTTTGTATGTCAACTGCTGATTTTGACCTTGTGTTCCTGGTGGCTATCTCTTTTGTAATGGCCTTTTTCTCTTCTGAGATCTTCTGGATTTTTCTTCTTTTAGAGGATCCTGTTTGCTGGTATGAAGGGGATTTACCCTTATCTTTCTTCTTGGACCCACTAGACTATGAAATTGAATGAGTTATAGTCTGTAACCCTTCAGATTGGCTCTCAATATCTATAACTTTTGTCAGAAAACTTGGGTTATGCAGGGCTTTAGATTTCAGCCTGAATTTGTTGCTGGCTCTTGTATGACTTTTCCTGCTACCAACAACTTGTATTGCATCATTTTGTCTTTTATTGCTGCTAACATCATACCCTGAATCCTTCAGAAGGTCCTCATTTGATTTGGTGGGCTGATAGTCCTTCTGAATATTTTACTGAATGTTTGCTTCTGAAACTTTCGGAAACACCTGTTCTTTTGATTTTTCTACAACTACAGTCCTTCCTCTCCGTGATCTGGCATATACCTTGGGAAAAGGAGAAATAGGAGGCACAATCTTCATTGATTCATGCTTACTGGTAGATGAAACTTCTTCTTTTCCAACTTCTGTTCAACTTTTGTTGGGGGAGCCTTTTCGATTTTACCCTTATTATTTTTGTAGATATTTCACCTTCTTAGCTTTTCTTTTAGTCCTTTTACCAACTGATGAAGTAGTTGGTTTCTGAATTTTCCCTTCTTCTTGGCAGGTTAAGAATGTTGTTGTGAGGCTGGAGATAGTTGAGTAGGAATGTCTTGTGTAGGTGTAGGTTGGCTTGCCCTGTAAAATAGGAAATTCTCCCAGGTTTGGTTTCTTCTTCTGAGTTCTTCAAAAACCAGCACCTTGATAAGAGTTTCATTATATATGCTATACTCTAAAGCTGCTGCATGGTGTTTTACGGAAATCAAACCTACGGATAGATAATTTTCCCTAAGTTTGGTGGGTGCACTTAGAACAATAGATGAAAGACACTTGACCTTTTCCTTAAGATAAACAGATAAGAGAAGAACACCTACTTATGATCCTTCGCTATTCTTCGTCTCCCTTTTGTCACTTCTGTCGCTCTCAATCAAACTGAACTCGCTTGACTGGTACCTGCAATTGCTAACATAAGACAAAAAAAAACATAAAGGCATATCATCTATTCATCTTAATCAAACTGAATTGATTGCATTTGAAAACACATATATGAAAGCATGAACACATGTATTAGGAAAGGACCAAATATCTTTATTATAATATAGAAGGAGAAGTTACAACTAGTTGGATTGATTCGATGTCAACTCGCTCCAGCTTCAGTCCTATCCTCATCACATCAACATCATTACTCCAATATCATAACATTACTTTCAAACAATACCTCAAAGAGTTTGATCTCACTAGCATAACTCTATAAATTCAAACTCTTTCTCTCCTTTGCACTATGATTAGTGCTCAATTTATAAGAAATGAGGGTAGTTTGGAATTAATTGGTGATTTAATTCCTTGTTCAACAGGATAGGAGGATAAGTGATTTAATGGATTCATGGTGTTCATATTCTAGGTTATAAGATAGCATGATAGCTGGAAACACTTCTAGAAGCCACTAGAAAGTGGGAAGATTCCCGAAATCTTTTGAAAAATTCACTCCCATTTGACCAATGCACTGTTAAGTGGGCCTAGGTTCTCTGCAACACTGCATTGCATGGGAGTAAGTGCTCTAAAAAGCACTTACTACAGTCTAAGGGTGTTTTGATAGCTCAATGGATCATTTCAACTGGACTTCAAGCAATGAAACTTTCATGGATAAAAACCAAGAATGGGATGACTTGTTTAAGGAAACTAACAACTGATTTAGAGTATGATATACCCTGTTGTACTGATCTGAGTTTCGAGAGTGATGCCCAAATTAACCTGTAACAACTGCCCCCTAAAGCATGAAGTTAAAAATGATAATATTGAGTGATATGCTTTACGATGTGATGAGTAGGATCTGAAGCGGACGATGACCTGCATAAATTACAATACATTACATCATGATATATTTTTCATGTTGGACATGAATTGTTGAGGTAGGCATACCCATACTCAACACATAAACTATCATAACATCATAAAGTCGTCTATAGATATAGACCCATGATAGGAGGTTAGGTCCCCATATTACTAGTGTAATCCATTATTTTTATTAGTGTAGTCCCCTTATTGTTATTGTTGTGCCCCTATAACCCCCATATTTTTATTATTGTTCCCTTACATTATTATTGTTAGGTCGGCTATGATTATATTGTGATCCCATGGACCCCTATATATAGAAGGATGTTTTGTCATTTGTATCATCGAAGAATTGTTCATTTATGTAATGTATTGGAGGTTTCCCCCTCGAAGTGGCTGATTTCTAAGGCATTGATCTCTCTTCTCTTCTATTTTTGGAGCTGGTTTCATAACATTTGGTATCAGAGCTTTGGATTCTAGGGTTTCGCTACTCCAAACAGGTCATCATGGAATTTTCGCTATAATTTTTTTTCTACGAAGTCTCAGAAGCTATATTTTTTTAGAGCGTGAAGCTGAAATCCTGAGGAACGTTGTGGAAAAATTTCAGGTCTTGGTTCGTAATATTTTCGGAGATATGATCTGTGGAATTTAGGGCTGTTTGCAGGCTCCTGAATTTAACCTAAACAGGTCATCGTGTCATTTTCGCAATAAATTTTTTTCTACGAGGGTTCAGAAACCGAAATTTTTACAAAGAGAAGCCGAAATCCTGAGGAACGTCGTGGAAATATTTTAGAAATTTATTCACAACATTTTCAGAGATATGATCTGCGGAAGTTAGTGTTGTTTCAGGCTTCCGAATTTCATCTCAAAGAGGTGACCCTGGGAAAATGGTCATAACTCTCACTCTGAGTATCAGATTGGAATTCTATAAAAAGTGGGTGCAAGTACATAGAATGCAGTTTCCTTTGTATCAATTTTAGATCCGAAGGATGAAAAAGTGACACGTGGCATGCCGTACAAGTTTTCTCTACTGAACTAGTCCATAATTAGGTCATTGTGGGAGATTAGCATAACTTTGTCTTGAAGAATCTAAATCAGGTGAGACCTGTGGAAATTGAAAGAAGCTTCAGAGGGCTACTACAGGGCTGAATTTCAGATATTGAAGATCCAAAATCACAGAGATACTTTAGTTTCAATATCGAGCTCCTCAAAATCCATAAAAAGGTGTGTGTGTGTGTGTTTTTTTTTTTAAAATCCAAAATCACGGAGATACTTTAGTTTCAATATCGAGCTCCTCAAAATCTATAAAAAGGTGTGTGTGTGTGTGTGTGTGTGTGTGTTTTTTTCTGAATTGCATAAGTCTTGTGTGAAAAATCAATTTGAATTGATTCCAAGGGCATATTGTAGAATAGATATAAGTATTCGGTTATAAAATTCCTCCTAAAAATAATTCAACACCCATTAAGCCTTTATAAGGCTCTATTATGACTCATGAAAATGAAGAATTGCAACATGACATATCAAAATTACAAGAGCAAGTGCACTAAATTTCGCTCTCGCAAAGAGCAACAAAAAATGAAATGGAAGCTTTGAAGAAAGGTGTGGAAGCTAAGATGGATGACATGGAAGCTGGCATGGAAGCTGGAATGGAAGCTAAGATGGATGACATGAAAGACATCATGGAAAACATGAAGAATGATCTAAATGCACACATGGAAAGGTTGACAAAGTTGATATAAGAAATGTTTCCTAATGCCGAAAAGATAGTAGAGGAAACTCATGATGAGAAAAAAAATAAATGTTAATCATGATTTCATAAAATCTAATGTTGGATGTAAGAACCACCATATTCCAAAGATGGATATGAGGAAATTTGATGGCAAGGATCCCGTAATGTGGATACTACAGATGGAGCAATATTTTGATCTCAATAATGTGCAAAACACACAAAAGGTACGGATTGCAACTTTACATTTAGAACAAAATACATTTGTATGGTATCGATGGCTTTGCTCCCATAAAAAAATTGTCACTTGGTCAAATTTTATAGAGGAAATGATAGCACATTATGAGGATACAAAGAGCAACACCTTCTTTAGCCAATTGATAAATCTCAAACAAAAGGGTTCAGTGGTGGAGCACATGAGGACTTCAAAAAATTGAATATAAGGGTAATTTATATTCCAGAGGAACACAGGATTTATGTCTTCATAGGGACTTTAAAGGATAACATCCAACATGAAGTTCACGTTTGGGAACCTGATTCATTGAAGAAGGCATTCAGATTGGCAAGAAAAATTGAAAGTAAAATTATGGCAACAAGGAAGCCTACCACTCACATATATAAAGATGGAAGTATTTCTACTCCTAGACTTCCACAACCTACAAGGTTGACACCACAAAAATTGGAAGAGAAAATAGCAAAATGGCTTTGCTACAATTGTGATAGAAAATACACTAAAGGTCATAAGTGTGTTGAGAATAAATTATTTTACATAGATTGTGAAGAGGAGAAAGAAAATGAACAAGAAAATTCAAAAGAAGAGGATATACACCAGGAAACAACCCTAGAAGAAGAAGAAATGAGTCCGAACATATCGTGTAATGCATTGGCAGGAATTACCACTCAAACTCTCAAGATAGAAGGACATATAAATAACAAAAAGGTAATAGTGTTGATTGATTCAAGTAGCACCCATCATTTTATTCATTGAAATGTAGCGAAGGAATTGAATTGTTTCCTATACCCAACACCAGAATGTCAAGTCATGGTTGCAAATGGAGGAACTATAAATTGTTCTGGAAAATGCAATAATATCAAGCTAACCATGGGGGAATATGTATTGAATAGTCCAATGATTTCCATTCCAATGGAAGGTGTTGATGTTATACTAGGAGTACAATGGTTACAATCTTTGGGGACGGTAGCTTTTAATTTTCAAGAACTTTTCTTGAATTTTTTATTTTTTATTTTTATTTATTTATTTATTTTTTAAAATTTTTTATTTTATTTTATTTTTATTTTTAATTTAAATTTAAATTTTATTTATTTATTTATTTTAATTAATTAATTACTTAATTATTTATTTATTTTTAAATTTTTATTTATTTTATTTTATTTTTAGAAGGAAAGGAAATCGAAATCGGGTTATCGCAGGGAAGCCAGGAAAGATAATAAACTCTAATGTCATGGAAAAGCTTCTGAAGAAAGAACAATGAGGTGTAATTGCATAATTATGCTCACTAGAAGTTCCAACATCAAAATCATCTATTTCTCCAGATCTCCAAAAAGTTTTGGACTATCATTCCAAGGTGTTTGATGCTCCCAAAGGACTCCCGCCTATTCGTGATCATGATCATGCTATTCATTTGATTCCATGAAGTGTTCCTCCAAACATCAGGCCTTACAAATATCCTTATGTCCAAAAGAGCGAAATTGAACATATGATTGCAGAAATGTTAGAAGATGGTATAATTCAACCTAGTCAAAGTTCTTTCTTTGCTCCACTAGTATTGGTGCACAAGAATGATGGATCATGGAGCATGTGTCTGGATTATAGGGGGCTCAATAAGCTCACTATTAAAGATAAATTTCCCATTCCCGTGATTGATGAATTATTGGATGAATTACATGGCGCTATTTATTTTACCAAGTTGGATCTTCATTCAGGATATCATCAAATTAGAATGAAGACTGAAGATATTCCGAAAACAACATTTCAAACTCATGAGGGTCATTATGAATTTTTAGTCATGCCTTTTGGCCTTACCAATGCACCTTATACATTTGAAGGGTTGATGAATTCCATTTTCAAACCCTTCCTTAGAAAATTTGTTCTCGTATTTTTTGATGACATACTAATCTACAACAGGTCTTGGAAGGATCATTTTCAACGTGTTGATAGGGTGCTCAAACTATTGGAGGAGAAACAATTATATGAAAAAACATCCAAATGTTTCTTTAGAGTACAAGAGGTGGAATATCTTGGTCATATTGTATCTCACGAGGGTGTTAAGGTAGACCCTAACAAAATTAAATCCATTAAGGAATGGAAAGTCCCCACAACCATAAAGCAGTTGCAAGGATTTCTTGGGTTAACAGGGTATTATTGCAAGTTTGTTGAGAATTATGGGAGAATAGCAACACCTTTAACAACATTATTGAAGAAAGATGCATTTTCATGGACTCCTGAAGCAACTAAGGCCTTTGAACATCTTAAAGAGGCAATGTGCCTAGCACCAGTCTTAGCTACGCTAAACTTCACAAAAAACTTTATTGTGGAATGTGATGCCTCAGGAAATGGAATTGGTGTTGTGTTAATGCAAGAAGGAAGACCCATTGCTTTTGAAAGTCGTCTAATCAAAGGAAAGTATTTACAGAAAGCTATTTATGAGAAGGAAATGTTGGCAATACTACATGCACTAAAGAAATGGCGACCTTACCTGATGGGAAGGCACTTCAAGGTAAAAACTGATCATGATAGTCTTAAACACTTTTTGGAACAAAGACTACGTTCAAAAGAGCAGCAAAAATGGGTCACAAAGATGTTGGGTTATGACTTTGAAATCATCTAAAAAAAAGGGAAGCTAAATGTTGTTGCAGATGCACTCTCAAGAAAGGATGAAGAGGTGGAAGCATTGCTTTGTGCAATTTCTATTATCCAACCAGTTTGGATAACCGAAGCAAGAGATGAATGGAAGAAGGACGAATAAGTCTGGACACTCATTCAAAAGTTGAAGCAATATCCTAGTACATATGATACATTTAGTTGGAAAAATGATTCCTTATGGTACAAATATCTCTTATATCTTTGTAAGAATTCCCAAATAAAACAAAATTTTCTTTTGGAATAGCACACTTCTCCTTTATGAGGACACTTAGGATTTTTAAAAACTTACCATAGGATGAAGAAAGCATTTTTTGGGATGGCCTTAAATCTGATATTCAAAATTTTGTGGCAGAATGTTTTGTTTGCCAGCAAAATAGAGTTGAGACAATTAAGACCTCGAGCCTTCTACAACCTTTATCCATTCCAAGTCAACGTTGGGAGGAGATTTCAATGGATTTTATCACAGGTTTACCTAAGTCCGAAGGAAAGAGTGTCATCATGGTGGTAGTTGATAGACTTACCAAGTATGCACACTTTTGTGCATTATCTCATCCATTTAAAGCAAGTACAGTTGCTACTACATTTATGGACATAATTCAAAAGCTACATGGAAGCCCAAGGGTTATTGTGAGCGATAGAGATCCCATTTTTACTAGAAATTTTTGGATGGAATTATTTTCTTGTTTGGGTACTCAACTAGCTCATAGCTCATCTTATCATCCTCAATCTGATGGTCAAACTGAGATAGTGAACAAATGTTTGGAAGGATGTCTTTGTTGTTTTGTATCTCATAAACAAACATGATGGGTCAAGTGGTTACCTCTGGCGGAATGGTGGTATAACACTTCCTTCCATACTGCAGAAAAAATGGCCCCATTTATGGCACTTTATGGATATCATCCACTGTCCATCACATCATCTTTAAGAGAAAATTCTAAGGTGAAAGAAGTGGAAGATCACATCAAGCATCAACAACAAGTTCTCCAACTCTTAAAGGATAACCTCAATTTGGCACAAAATCGAATGAAACAACAGGAAGATGTTGGACGGATAAGTCATTCTTGCGGACAAGACAGACCTCCCAAGTGTCCTATAGACAACTAGCAACAAATATACAAACAAAACTATCTTTCTCTAGATATATTGCGATTCATAATTAAATGCCATAAAGGTTTTAACGATCTTACCTTTGATCCAACGCTTGTTTGTAGAAGTAGTCCTTCAGTTGCCCGAAAGAGTTATCTTTGTAGATCTGCAATCACAAACAAAAAAACATCAAATAGAACCTGCATAGCATATATTCATAAATCATATCCATTATGGTGATCAAGGAATCCATAAAATAAACAATCAATTCATAGCTTATTGAGAAAAACAGATTTATTTGTATTAACTTAAATAAGGAAGAGCCTTACAACTGTGCCCGCCTTAATGTTGTACAGGTCCTCCTGGGGTCCAGAGTAGGCATTTCCTTTACTCAGATTAGCCTTAGCACTCTTCCAACCGAGATACATACAGGTATGTAATCCTTCCCACATGAAATCTCAGCTAAAAGGGTCTAAGTTTCAACAGCACTTCGCCTCCAACAATACTAAAACTTCAATTCATCAATAGTTAACAATTGGTAACCCCTTGAGGCTTCCCTATGCCTCTTTTTATAGTGTAAAAGAGGAGGTTACAACTCCATACAAGAAGGGATAGAATCCTCCTTCAAAAAGATTAGTTCCTTAGATCAAGGGGTTAGCTCCTTATTGGATGGGATGCATGAACATGAAATGAGCGTACTTTCCATCGCAGGAATGTTTCTAGAAGCTTCTAAAAATGACTTTAACTGAGCTTCTATATTTTACTTGCGCCTTTTCTAATATTTTTTAGGGGTTCGCACTTTTAAAAAGCAGAAAGTGCGCTTGGCTACGTAGGATTCATAGCCAAAAAGTGCGGGACCGCAGGCAAAACTAGGAGAAAGTGCGGTACCAGAGTTTTAAGGCTTTTATGAGCTTTTCTCTTAGTTTCAAGGCTTGACTTTGGGAGCTTTGATATTGTGGACCTTCAAGGGGGTACTAAAATTTCATGATGACAAATTTCAGTGTAACAAATTCCCCCCCTAAAGTGTGAATTCTGAGAATATTCGAAGAGTGATGTGCTTTATCATTTCAAGGATTAGCTTGTGGACACCCCAGTCGGAAACCTATAAAAACATTCAATGCAACACACACACACACACACACACACGCACACACACACACACACACACACACACACACACATATATATATCATCGCTGAGGTAGGCATTCCCATACTCAGATCAAAAACTAACTAAACTTGTTCTGATATGGAAATGATCTTAATATCACATCAATCATGTAGACACAGCATGGACGCAACCATCTGTAATGAATCGTCTACTGCATAATGAATAATAAAACTCCTTGCAGCCTGGATGGTGGAAAGTAGATCTAGGGTCTTGATTTCTGCTTCTCGAAATAGTACGATTCTATCCATGCAATTAAATGTGTTGAAGTCGAACATGGTAGAAACCACTTGATTACCAGTGAATGATGTGAACTGTTGACAAGTGTGAGAGAAACCACCAATAATGATAATGGCTCTCAAAGTACTCAGTACAATCCACGAAATGCAAATATGTGATCTGAAATCGAACATTTCACGGAATCGTTCGATCGAAGGTCAATGACGTAACCCGTCGTCGAAGGCGAGAAACCTGCCATTATGGTATGTAGATTCCAAGGTACTAATGGATTCTAGATCAACTTCCTAGATGATGAGCCGTCGTCGATAGAAAGTGATATGTCGTAAGCAAGCTTACGAAATGAAACCATAGATCAAGTTTTGAAGAAATTTTTTGCAAGGACTAACTCAGGGGTGGTTAACGCGAATGGAGACAAGTGTTTGCAGATGAATGGTTTTTTTTACTGTCCTCTTGAACACATAATGACACTGCAGATGGTTTGGTGACAGTTGCCCTAAGTTAATACCCAGAAACCGGTTGAAGAATTTCAATGTGGTTTGATTAACTGATAGGCAAAGGATTTCCCAACCCAGGTAGAAGTGCGACAAAAAGTGTCGTGTTCAAGAGTGGTGTAATGCTTTTACAAATCAAAGTGTAACAAACGAATCTATTTTTCTCTCTTTTCCCCCACCATTTCTGGCAAGTACCTCTTTATTTTTGACAAGCTTGAGGAGGATAACATTTTCTTGTTTATAAGCTCATCCTTCGGATGAGTCCATCTTAGTTTAAAATCGAACCCTAAGAAGGAGTGGTCCATTCCTGTTTGTAATCACAGGTCCTTTACTGTTAAATTTTAACGAGTCCAGTATAGGAGAAACTCGGTGTTTTTCATTTTTAGGGAGTCAGAAGAAAAACTTAAGAAAACTCCATGGGTGTTCTTTTTCATAAATTTAGTCTCTCAGGCCCGAAAAAGGATAAAATAATGCAAGAGAGAACTCTATTGACCATGATTAGTCAACGTATACTTTTTTCGTAAATAGTCCATTTCATTCCGAAAAAGGGGTAAACTTATACTGAAAGGACAACCGTTCATTTACTTTAACGAGTTCAAATAGTAAAGTACTAGGCGATCTTTTCATTTTTAGAGAGTCTGAAAAGGGCTTAAAAGAGGACTCCTTGGTTTCTCTTTTTCGTAAAATTTAAAGAGCCCGAAAAAGTGATAAAAGTTTACTCTTCATCAAAAATGACCATTTTGCCTAAAAAATCCGTTATTCTGCACAAAAACTTGAAAAATTAAACATACATGTTTCAATAATAAAAATATTTTTGAAAAAATGATTTTTAAAGTGAAAAATAAACAAATTAAAAATTCATCTATTCGAAAAAACTTATAAAAAGGAGTTTTTCAAGTTCATTTTTACCGTTTGAAATTGGAGTGAAGCTTTTAGAGCTCTGGGCAAAAAACGCTTCGGAGAAGATTCTGGGCAAACCGACCGTCGGATTCTAAAACCGTCTATTTTAGGTAATCCACAACCTCCTTATCTTGCATTTCATTCGTTCAATTTTTTAATTTTGGGTCAGAATTTCATTTTTGGGAGGAAAATATGCCAAAAAATTCGCCCTCGGGGGTCCGCACCTAATGCATTAGGTACCTGCGGACCCCGACATTTTTCTACAAAGAAAAATGACGGGGCCCCACACTTTTAACATAGGGCCCATGCGTATCTACACACTGTCCCTGAGCGTAAAGTGCGGAGGCGCCGTGGCAAATTAAAAAACATATTTTCTTCCTAAATTACCCAATTTTTTTTCTTGAAAATGACTCTAATCCTTCATTTTACTTGTTGTAGGACATCTACAATGCTTATTTGGCGAGAATGAGAGCACGAAGAGGTAGATGAAGTAGCGATAAATCATCAACCTACTTTGCAAACCGACCGTCAGATTCGAAAACCATCTATTTCAGGTAATCCACAACCTCCTTATCTTGCATTTCATCCGTTCAATTTTTTAATTTTGGGTCAGAATTTCATTTTTGGGAGGAAAATATGCCGAAAAATTCGCCCTCGGGGGTCCGCACCTAATGCATTAGGTACCTGCAGACCCCGAAATTTTTCTACAAAGAAAAATGACGGGGCCCCACACTTTTAACATAGGGCCCATGCGTATCTACGCACAGTCCCTGAGCGTAAAGTGCGGAGGCGCCGTGGCAAATTAAAAAACATATTTTCTTCCTAAATTACCCAAATTTTTTTCTTGAAAATGACTCTAATCCTTCATTTTACTTGTTGTAGGACATCTACAATGCTTATTTGGTGAGAATGGGAGCACGAAGAGGTAGATGAAGCAGCGATAAATCATCAACCTACTTTGCAAGCCTTAAGAGCATGCGGGCTTTATAACTTTTGGGCTATCAGTGGCATGAGAGCTCAAGTGGATCTTCTTACTTGGCTGGTAAGTAAATGGGATGTCCAGGACCAGTTTTTTGTGATCGGAGGTCACCGGATCGAGATTGAGCTGGAAGACATCTATTTTTTGACTGGTTTTTCCAGGAGAGGCGAACCATTATCTCTATTTGGGGCTAGGCCAGGTGGCCAGTCTGTCGCCAACCTCCAATTAGAGTTTTGTGATGATGAGGCCAATCCCTCGGACAAACGGATTGACATAAAAACTATCATCCATCCAGAGCTGAAAGTGATCGCTTTTACCATTGTCAAGTTGTGCGGAAGTGCAACTTTGCATGTAGCCACTGGTTCTCAAATGCGCATAGCAGTAGATTTCTTTCGAGGCACCATATACAACTGGTGCGAGGCAGTGTTGGCAAATGTGAAAGGCCAACTTACCAGAGCAAAGAATGGGAAGCTAAACAACTTTGGATATGGGTCCATTGTAGTCACAATTTCTCTAGAGAGGATCCCCATGTTAGCTCCGCAGCACGTTCCTGTCGATGCTGGTCAGCCTCAAGAGCCTAGGATGGTTCGTTGGGTTGCTTTGATGGTCTGCCACAGTGAGGGTGGGGAGATTGTGAGATTTCCCTCTACATATTTTCGTTGGCTAGAATGCCAACTTTTTTTTATAGAGGATTTTCCTTATGCTGGCATGGAATTTCGTGGCGACCGGGAGATAACCCTTCCTCCAGGAGCTCAGTGGGATGAGTTAGGTAAAAAATCTTTTTTGACATGTTCTAATTTATAATTTTTATTTTGTTTTTTAATCGTCCAAGACTGATAACAAAAATTTTCAAATGCAGATGTGGGTCCAACTCGACCAGCCATTCTCCACCCCTTTGACTGGAGGCAAAGGGATGCAGCAGCAGCACCACCACCCCCACAGGATCAGACTGCAGAGATCCTGACTGACTTAGAGCACCATCTGGAGCGGCTCACTATAGATATTCCTGAGACTACTATAGATGATATCCCGCTCCGTCTACAGAGATATGTCATAGGTGTTCTTGGTCCATTCAGGAGGTTTTTGACTAGGGTGGCACGAGCGATGGTGTATTATCGTGATCATCACCACGGATAGTGGCTGATTGACTTTGTAGACTCATTTTTGTATCAATTTTTTTCGATCATAAGGCGTTTTGAGCCTATGATCGAAGACAATGTATATTTTTTGAACACTACATCTATACTATGATATACTATTATTTCAGTTTACCTGTTCAATCATGTTATGGAATGTTTGATTTGTTACTTTGTTATCACAAATGTCTATTTATAACATTAGAAGCAATTTAAATTTCTTGAAATGTGTTGATATTCAATATAATCGAACTCTCGTTCCAAGAGAAAAACCCGTAAAAATAATCTTAATAATACTGGATTTCTAATGGCATATACTCGATTTAACTGTAATACAACGAGTTCAGAATCTAACTTAACGATCAAACTCCGAATTCCAAATGAAATGGATTCCGATAATAATTCAATAACTGCACTATATTCGGCAACATTGTTCGTTGTTTGACCGAGACTTACCCCATGCATTGATACTAACTCTCAGTGGGTGAGTAAATAACCCAAGCTACGGAAGAGATGTTCCGTGTACTACGACAAGCGCCATCGGCAAAACCAATATACGTTTGAAAGGACGTCGACATCTGCGATATCAAAAGTATCCAGATAAGCGGAAATAATAGTAAGAGCACACTTATGTTAGGCACACATTTCTAATCTATAGCACACCAGCTAAAAGTTAACTAATATATAGAGAAAATCTCCACACGACACTACTACATTTGGCGGAAATTCCGACACTTGGTTCCGACGCTTTTGACCAAATGTCGGAAATTTCCCCAAATTTTTTCCATCCCGCCCGAACCCGTCGCTATACCAACGTTTATAGAAAAGTGTCGCAATACCGACACTTAGAAAAGTGTCACAATTGCGACGTTTGGAGGAAGACGTCGCAATTGCGACACTATGGCCCAAAGCGTCGCTATTGAGACGACTCCAGTCATCGCAAGTGCGACACAATGTCTAGGTGTCGCCATTGCGACGTTTAGGTACCCGTCGCAATAGCGACGCTTTTTCCGTCGTCGGTATAACGACACTTACATAAAAATACGAAACTTATATGCGCGCTACATAAAAATTCGAAACTTATATGCGCGCTACATAAAAATGATTTTATTGTTTCGTATGCGTCGCAATAGCTACATTAACGTCTGATATGACGCACGCATTCGCCCTCCGCTCTTGCAGAACAGCATTCGCCCTCATCTCTTGCAGAACAACATTTGCCCTCAGCATTCGCGCTCAGCTCTTGCATAACAACGTTTGCCCTCAGCATTCGCCCTCAGCTCTTGCAGAACAACATTCGCCCTCAGCTCTTGCAGAACAACATTCGCCCTCAGCTCTTGCAAAATGGTAAGTTCTGACTGCAGGCCCTTCCTCCTATAGTAGGGTTGAATCTATTTGGGTTTTTTTGGTCAATTCCATTGGATTTTGTTAGGCTGTAGGGTTCTTTGTAGATGTCAAGAATCAAGATTCAATACCCTCTATTATCTTCATCACCCAATACAAGATTTAAATTTTTCCCAAAGAAACGCTTATTAATTTGGCAGCCATTATTTCTCCCTGCTTTAAAAACCCTACATTTAAATGAAAACAAACATTGCATTTCAACTACAAAAATCTATTAGTGTTCAAATGTACATGTGTGCTACATTAACGTCTGATATCACGCGCGCATTCGCCCTCCGCTCTTGCAGAACAACATTCGCCCTCAGCATTTGCCCTCAGCTCTTGCAGAACAACATTCGCCCTCAGCATTCGCCTTGAGCTCTTGCAGAACAGCATTCGCCCTCAGCATTCGCCCTGAGCTCTTGCAGAACAGCATTCGCCCTAGATTCACCCTCAGCTCTTTCAGAAGAGCATTCGCCCTGGGCTCTTGCGGAAACGACATTTTCCCTCGACGTCGCCCTCGGCGGGGTCGCCCTCAGCTCTTGTAGAACAGCATTCGCCCTCGGCTCTTGCAAAATGGTAAGTTCTTACTGCAGGCCCTTCCTCCTATAGTAGGGTTGACTCTATTTGGGTTTTTTTGGTCAATTCCATTGGATTGTGTTAGGCTGTAGGGTTCTCTCTAGATGTCAAGAATCAAGATTCAATACCCTCTATTATCTTCATCACCCAATACAAGATTTAAATTTTCCCAAAGAAACGCTTATTAATTTGGCAGCCATTATTTCTCCCTACTTTAAAAACCCTACATTTAAATGAAAACAAGCATTGCATTTCAACTACAAAAATCTATTAGTGTTCAAATGTACATGTGTGCATCACTTGTGTAGGGTATTCCTTTTCCACTTTCACATTATCCAAGAATGTGTGCCATTGCGACGTTTAGGTACCCATCGCAATAGCGACGCTTTATCCACCGTTGGTATAACGACACTTATATGTGCGCCACATAAAAATACGAAACTTATATGCGCGCTACATAAAAATTCGAAACTTATATGCGTGCTACATAAAAATGATTTTATTGTTTCGTATGCGTCACAATAGCTACATTAACGTCTGATATGATGCGCGCATTCGCCCTCCACTCTTGCAGAACATCATTCGCGCTCATCTCTTGCAGAACAGCATTTTCCCTCAGCATTCACCCTCAGCGTTCGCCCTCAGCTCTTACAGAACAGCATTCACCCTCAGCTCTTGCAAAATGGTAAGTTCTTACTGCAGGCCCTTCCTCCTATAGTAGGGTTGAATCTATTTGGGTTTTTTTGGTCAATTCCATTGGATTGTGTTAGGCTGTGGGGTTCTCTGTAGATTTCAAGAATCAAGATTCAATGCCCTCTATTATCTTCATCACCCAATACAAGATTTAAATTTTTCCCAAAGAAACGCTTATTAATTTGGCAGCCATTATTTCTCCCTGCTTTAAAAACCCTACATTTCAATGAAAACAAGCATTGCATTTCAACTACAAAAATCTATTAGTGTTCAAATGTACATGTGTGCTACATTAACGTACGATATCACGCGCGCATTGAGCGCATTCGCCCTCGGCTCTTGCGGAACAACATTCGCCCTCGGCATTCGCCCTCGACTCTTTCGCCCTCAGCATTCGCCCTGAGCTCTTGCAGAACAACATTCGCCCTCAGCATTCGCCCTGAGCTCTTGCAGAACAACATTCGCCCTAGATTCACCCTCAGCTCTTTCAGAACAGCATTCGCCCTCAGCTCTTGCAGAACAACATTTTCCCTCAACATTCGCCCTCAGCGTTCACCCTCAGCTCTTGCAGAACAACATTCGCCCTCAGCTCTTGCAAAAATGGTAAGTTCTTACTGCAGGCCCTTCCTCCTATAGTAGGGTTGACTCTATTTGGGTTTTTTTGGTCAATTCTATTGGATTGTGTTAGGCTGTATGGTTCTCTCTAGATGTCAAGAATCAAGATTCAATACCCTCTATTATCTTCATCACCCAATACAAGATTTAAATTTTCCCAAAGAAACGCTTATTAATTTGGCAGCCATTATTTCTCCCTGCTTTAAAAACCCTACATTTAAATGAAAACAAGCATTGCATTTCAACTACAAAAATATATTAGTGTTCAAATGTACATGTGTGCATCACTTGTGTAGGGTATTCCTTTTCCACTTTCACATTATCCAAGAATGTGTGCGGTATAGTTCATATTTTTTGTGATTTAGATTGTCTTGAAAAAGGAAAGGTAAATTATTTCCCATGGAAAAGAAGGTTTTCCCTTTTTATAGGTTGTTTGGACTTACGTGGAAAAATTTATGGTATGCCTTTCATATTATGTAGTTTAAATTTGAATTAACAGATTATTCTACATGAAAATATAGTTACCTATGTGATGTCCTTCATCACTAATTAAAATTATAGGGTTTCAATTTCCTAGACTCTAACTCATCTGATGCTAAATTCTAGGTTCTCATTGGTGGATCACTCTTCCATTGATTTCCTTTCCCTCTGGATCTTATCATACTTTAAAATTCATCAATGATACATATATTATTTCAGGTATCCCAAAAGGCTTTATAGTAGAACATATTGTGAAGTTTTTTTGACACTTGAGGATTCTTTTTAGAACTGCAACGTGGTCTATGCTATCGAGTTATATATCAAACAACTTGTCCTTAATAACCACACTATGAGGTAGGTTCAACCAGTTTGAACTTGTTGGGACATAGCATATGAAGTTGTGTGATGAGTTCATATCACAGGTCTATTATGGTGAAAAAAGTGAAGACACGTAATGATAGTTATTATGTTAACATTACTAGAAACATTTTCGAAATTATCCATGCTATCAAGATGTCAAAATTCCAGGCATTAGGTGTCAATACTGGTAGCTAATAGATAATAATAATAATATAAAAAAATCACAACTTTATTCTTGAAATATGATTGTTACACATTGGTAACCTAGTTCATGAGTTACTATCACCCAAAGACTGCAAAACAAACTTAAAATATAAATTAAACCAACATGAGAATCCAACTAAGGGTTTATCGACAAAATCATGCCATAACCTGGCATTTTGAAACCCAAATTTGAATCCATCATAAGTAATACAATGCAAACTCGGATGGATTTTCAATGCATGTTTGCATGCTACACTTATTCTCTGTCTAGATATCATTTTTTAAATGGAACCATTAGTCAAGCCCACAGTCCTTTTTATGTGAAAAATTTCAGCTCTATTTGAGCTCTTTTTTGCTCCACCACCTCCATAAACTAGTGTTACACGGGGTCTCGCCCTCCCACCTAGGGGTCTAGATTCCTCGCCCCCTCACGCCCCCGCACACCCCCTTTCACGCCCCCTCACACCCCCCTTCACGCCCCCTCACCGCCCCTTTTAGTTTATGGTTTCGTGTTAAAAGTTGATGTGCCACTTAGCATATTTGAGAATCCAAGTGATTCTGATTCAGATGGTGACATGGTTGATCTTGATATATTCGTGCAGAAGTTGGATGCAGAGACTAGTGGGGCATTAACTTGAGCATTTATGCGCATTTATCATTATGATGATATCATTTGATATTCATATGTTATGTTTTATGTTTTATGTTTCAGACATAACTTATTTGCGTTTAAGTTTTATGTTTCAGACTTGAGTTGTAAACTTCAGTTTAAACTCTATTTTGATTCTTGATATAATATGTCATATGATATCTTAAACTTTATTTTCATTGTACATTGTTATTAGTTACATTAATGATTATATAGTTACAAAATTACAAACTTACATGCATGATTGTATGATGTATGTTTTAAATTTTAACTTTTAAATTTGTTTCAATTATATGATTCATCATTCATCGATTTGTAATTTTATCATTTATGATTTATCTTTCATGATGCAAGTGTATGATGACTATATATACATTCCTTGCAAAAATATAGTTACATTTTAAATATTAAATTTTATAATTTTTATGACCCCGACGTCCCCCCACGTTTCCTGAAAATTGGTAGGGAGCTTTTGCATAGGCCGCTCCCGCGCTCCCTCGTCCCCTCGCTCCCACCTCCCGGGGACTTGGTGGAACATTGCCATAAACATATGCAAACATATATCATGATCTTGGAATTCCATTACATATGTATGTGCCAATGTTCCATAATCATGCCCCATCATCAATTTAAGAAATTTCCATTGAATATCAAATTATGGAAGGGGGGAACTTTTTGCTGCAACATTTGGCTCAAAATCAGGGACCATCTCCATATGAGGTGAATGAGAACTATAGATATTTGAAGAAGTAGATTAGTGCCTTTTCCTCTGGCCATGGAGTCATATACAGTCACCCATCACAAAAATTTGTCTTTGTTCATTCTCACCTTGAAAGTTGCAAAAATTCATGCCCTAATTGAAACGACACTAAATTTGAAAGATATAATAAAAATGCAAGCTAGAAGTGCCCTATTAATACAAAGGGAAAACCTTCCTACCTACCCTAACTGAGATAAATTTTGATTGAATAGGAAACATGATATTTCCTATGGAGTTGATCAAACAACTTGTTAAATGTATGGGACTAAATCATGCATTTGATTTCCAGGGAAACATGCGCATGAAGAGAAAAAGTGCAGAATTAATGGAAAATCCATACATGCAACTTATAAAAACTACACCGAAAGGTCAAAAAATACTTAAGGCCTTAAATTAATTTGAATCCAAAAATGACAAAACAGGATTAGTGAAAACAAGAGAGTGGTGTGGGTGAACAACATAAATAAAAAGTGAGGATACCTTTCCGCAAGATGCCTTTGTCACCGTTGTATGAAAACATGTTTTCCTTTCCCTTTATACATGCAAGTGAATGCATTATAGGTATGGTGTTTTCCCAGAATAGGAGAAGCCTACTTAAATATATCATTCGTGGATTGAATGTTTGGGTGCCTTAATGTGCAATGACATGTTTCCAGGACTGAATTCAATGCGAGGCATATTTGAAACTCTAACTCTGTCTTCCGGTGTCTTATTAGAAATTATTTCAGTTTTCATTTTGTGTTTTCAAGTTAGATATTGTTTTCAAGTTTTTACATTTATAATTTTATTGCAATGTGGCAGACTGATGAGAGCAGTGCAGGAACAACCCAGAGACGGGATGATCGCGGAAAGAGGCCAACGGAAGAACATGTAAAGTGCCAGCATTGCTCTATATTCAGGTATTTTAGTTATTTACATAATTGAAATAATATTAATTTTGTTCAAATATGCAGACACCTAGCCATGGTACGCCTGATGATTCCCTCTTTGAGGAAGAGCTTTCTTCATCCCTATCTCCAGTGTTCTTGTTGCAAAAAAAGGCACAAGATGCAAGGTCAAAATTTAATACTTTGATAGACGCGCCTCAAACACCTGAAACAGAAGAGAGGATACAAAATCTTATGAGGCAACTAGAAAGATATCAAGTAATAATAAAAATTCAAAATGATATTTTTTTTGTTCTGCATGAGATGAATTGTGATAGTTTGATTTTTAATTTTTACATTGACTAAACTAACAAAAAGTTCTTTTGTATGTAGCGTTTTTTGGCATTTGCTGAACCCGGTGTTGGTGGTAGTGGGACACAAGGGCAAGAGATTGCCCAACAACCCTCTCATACACCTTCTACTCCTTTAGGTGCTAGCCAAGAAACACACCCTGCCCAAGCAGACACCCAGCCAACCGTTGAACGTGTTGGCAATGATGAGGCTGATATGGCCAACTACATTATTGCGTTTCCTGGAGCTACACGTGTCAGCTCCACAGGGACCATTAATGGCACGTTGTTAGTGAACGATGAGAGTGTCCTTATAAAGCATGTACAACTCCCAGGTAAATTTTAATATTTTAACTATTTCATGTACTTTATCTAAAACATATTTATCATGATTTTTATTTTTAAATTAATGATAATATCTTCTTTTTTTTTGGTTTTATTCTGTGTAGGAAACAATGAGTTCTACAGGATTCTGGAGAGCCATGCGTTGGTAATTTTTGGCCCAACCATACGTACGGGGTGGAATTCCCAGAATTCCAACCTGAAAAAAGAACTTTTAGATTATCTAGAAGCCCTTTTTGGGGTCGGCACATTTGACAGAAAAGCGGTGGCTCAGGTAGGCGGCAAATATTTGAAATATACCAGGGACACCTATAGGACGCAATTGCAATTTAAACCTAGATATGAGCGTCCTCTCGCAGTTTCAGAGAGTGAGTGGAGAGCACTCATCCATGACGGAAAAGAGAAAAGGGCAAAGAAAGATGGAAAAATGCCAACTGGACCCGCAAGGTAAATTACAACTTTAATTCAATAGCTTTAATTTTCTTTATGTCTAAAATAAAAGTGTGCTACGTCATATTTGACTTCAATATTTTGATGCTAGGTTGCCTGACACCTCAAAGGCAACCAAAGCTAGGATTGAGAAAAAGGGCCATCACAAGCTCGGTCAGGGTGGCTACTTGAAATTAGCTGCAAGAATTGTAATTAAGTAGCTAAACATCTTATAATTAATTGTATCGCCTTCCAACGTTTTTGTAATCCTATCGGATATGATTAAAAATACACAATCATATATAATGTAGGGTGATGACTTTGGAACAATAACTACAGAGGAAGATAAAAATACTGCTTTCCGTTTTGGCTATCAAGCTGTAGTTGAACGTCGCAGAAGCTTGGGGCAGGTCCCAAGATCTACAATGCCTGATAAGGTAAAACATTAACCTTTCAATATTTTTTTTTTCGTCCATAAATTTAATGTCTAACAACTTTGTTTAAATCAGGGGAGAAACACTACCGACGAGGCAAATAACCCAGTTTTAGAGCCAGATGTAGATGATCCTCTCGTGCAACCTGATCATTGTAGTGGGGACCAGGCCGACAATGCTGCTATCAGTGAGGGCCGTGACGGTAATTAATTTCCACTTATAATTTTTTCTAATTATACCTTGATGGTTGTCCTCATAACGTTTTTTGTTTAAATGACAGAGAATGTTTCCCTTGAGGATCTTACCACCAGAGAGGAAGACAGGGCAACAGTCCCAACGGCGACAACTGGTGCACCAGGTAAATAATCTCATTGCAATTTTTTTAATTAATATTACCGAACTAGTTCAATGATATTTAAAAACTGATAATTAAAATTTAATATTATCTGTTTTTGGAGGCGATGCCCCGTCACTGGATGAGACCAGACATCGTGACAATGCAACTAGGTCAGCGGCGACAACTGGTGCACCGGGTAAATAATCTCATTGCAATTTTTTTTATTAATATTACCGAACTAGTTCAATGATATTTAAAAACTGACAATTAAAATTTAATATTATCTGTTTTTGTAGGCGATGCCCCGTCACTGGATGAGCCCAGACATCATGAATACACAACTAGGTCAGCAGTACGGGTTGAAAGGCACGAAACAGGAGCAGAGCACGATGATATTGATGATGTAATTAGGAGCTTTAAAAATAGGAAGAAGAAAAAGAAAATTTGACAATGTAAAATATTGTATTATTATAAGACAAACATTACCATACTTGGAACATTTTTTGCGTTATATAAAACTCATTTATCATACTATTTTTATGTCAAGCATTAATTGAAATGTTTCCTTGCGTACTTTTTGTTGAATTGTTTTTTTATTAGTTATTGAATATTTTTTTTTATGCTCATGAAAGTAAAAAATGAAATATAGATTGGGTATTGGGGAATTGAGAGTGATGTGAGGGGGGGGGCATAAGAGCTTCCACCTTCACGTGGTTGGCCCTGTTTAGTAGAGAATAATTTATTGGAGCGATTTAATCTTGGAGCAAACCTCCCTCGATCCAGCGTAGCAACAAAAAAGTCACTGTTGAATTAGTTGCTACTCTTTCAGATCGTGGGAGGCTTGTTCCAAGTTCATGCGACTCCAATAAATTGTTCTTGAAACGAAGAGGAGCTTATTCAGGTATGTTTTGACATTTTCAACATATGTTCTAACATTATCATAAGAATGCATCTTAAAGTAAAAAATACTACATCAATTACTTGTATTTATTGTATAGATAATGATGGATTTTGATTGACTTGGAAGTGCAGGTACAAATCCTCTTGCATCATGAGCAATACAACTTGTCAACCAGGGTCATGTTTGCTTGTGCGCTTGACCAGGTTCATAATGTCACATTTTGTAAGTTCCTTTACAGTTCATAATTCAATATTAAGCTTGTTCATGATTATTATCTAGGTTTTTTGTATGTGTTTTTTCATCTATTTGATTGTAAGCAACTATGCATGTTTCCTGTTGTTCACTATGATTTCTCCCATTACCACTCCCGGGATGAATCTGACTTTATTGTTACATAGGTTACTTTATTGTTACTATGATTTCTCCATTTACGATTTCATAGGTTACATCATGTAAAGTTGTCAATCTCGGGTTGGTGATGAGCTTTAGTTCTCCAGATTTGGGGCTTTTCTGATATTTTCTCCCTCATGTCATTCCTACATCACCTCGTTGTTTGAGCATGCCAATTGTCTACCACTTGTACCAATTGGCACATGTCAATCTCTGAGTGGTGCCACATTTCACCTATTTTTAGTGAGAGTTTAGGGTTTCTCTAACATAGCTTCAGAAATCCGATTCAATGCCTACTTGAATATTGTCACATAATACTCATGGTTTGGATTGATGAGCATGTTCTGAATGGTTGGTTGATTCATAAGAACCACCCATATAGTCATCTTGAGATATTTCAGAAGTTTTCTCGGGTTTCCTTTTTCACCGTTTCTAGTGGGTGGGATGGTGTGGGGTGATCCATCAATACTGGTGCTCTTGTAGTAGGGAATTTGTTTTGGGGATATAAAGGAGCATTTGATGTAGATATCCCATTGGATGCATTCATAGATGGGCACGAGAGGTCAAGAATTTAAATTAAAAATATGCAACCTCTGGCATGGCAACCTGAAGGCCGCGAGAGACACTGGTTAAAGATTGTTTTGTGCTGGCCTTAATATAGTCGTGATTTCTTTCTATTATCTTAATGCAAATATATAGTACGGTCTCATTAAAATGAGGATTGTGGTTGTATTTATCTTTGGTTGTTTCTCTCTTAATTCTCCAGAAGTTGCCAAAAGTTGCGATAGTTGTTTAGTTTGCCTGTTACAACTTAAAAGTGGTTTTTAGCAATGGGAGTCATGTTTTTTAAGGTTCATACTAATATGAAGATCTTGTAATTCTATATTGAGCATAAGAGAAGATGGCCTCTGCTTTGGGCGGTATGACAACAATTGCCACATCTACCTCATTGGGTAACAATGGAAAGGGGAAGAAGTTGGGTGCAATGTTTGATAATTATGGCAGACAATTGTCTTCTCTTTCAGTTTTTCACCCATTTCCTTTAATCGCTCAAGCAGAAGAGGGACTCTGAGATTACGCGACGGAGAGAAGGTAGTTAATACAAGAGCTATGGAAAAGGAGTTGTACTTCAACAAGGATGGCTCAGTGACAAAAAAATTGCAGGTCAGAGAAAAAATTATGTTTAAAGGAAGGTCACCTGCACGTGAAACTTCACTACGGTGGATCTTTCCTTGTCCACTTATATTCGATTTTAATGTGTTATTTAATTTTTCATGGAGGGTTCTTTTGGCATATGGTCTGGCATTCAATGGCACACTTACTGAAAGCATTTTCAATTTGTCTTGCAGGCGGTGTGAACAAACTTGCTGATCTTGTTGGAGTCACCCTTAGGGCGAAGGGAAAAATGTTGTCTTGGAGAGCAAGCATGGTTCTCCGAAAATAGTTAATGATGGTGTGACAGTAGCTAAGGAGGTAATTTGTAGATGTGTGCTCTGGATTTCTTTTTAACGTTGTATTATTTCCCCCTCTTAAATGTCTTAGATTTGGTAGGCATAATTTGAAAACTCAAAGGTGAAAGGAAACATATTTGTTACCCAGTGGTCTACTTGGCCTATGGACTAGCCACATTAGAGTAATGCATAAAGCTTTTCACAACAATAAAGGGAAAGGGTTATGGCTGAGTCAAATTTTATTGTTATTGACAGTGTAATGAAATGTATCTCAATGCTATGGTTTTGGCCTTTTTATTGGTTGAATTAGAGGACCCAGTTGAAAATATTGGGGCCAAGTTGGTAAGACAAGCTGCGGCAAAGACAAATGATTTAGCTGGGGATGGAACCACAACATCTGTTGTTCTTGCACATGTTGGAATATTGAAAAATTCCAGAACAATGAATGGAGAATAAATATCCCTTCCTCTAACACAGAGAAAATAAAAATTTCTTTGACAGGAGACAGAGTTTCAATACTTTGAAAACAAACTTCTATTCCCTTCAATAACTCAAAAAAAAACTATTACACTACTTCCTCACTAAGAGGGATTACAAAATTATGACTGCTACAAAACGCAGTGCATAAAACCAACTCACTGTTTGTTCAAAACAAACATACTCTATCTCTAAAACACTCTGCTGTGTTTTTCACTTTCGCACTGCTGTGCATACACACTTAAAAAGTTACACTCAGTCTTTCACTTTTTACACACTGTTGTGTAATAAAAAATTTACGTACTGTCTATAAAAAAAACTACCAAGCTTTTTTGTCCTTTTTATTTTTATATGTTGTAACATATAAAACATATTATAATAAACCCTCTTTTAAAAAAAATAAAATTAAAACTAAATTCTATGGCCCACCTTTCATTTTGCATATGATATATATATATAACATATGTTTAAAACATATGTATATATTAAAGCATACATAAAATTAAACTATCAAAACATTAAAGAACCCTTTCCATCGGACTTCAAAAGTCTAAATAGATTGAATTTCAAACCAAATTCGCGTTCCAAAATGGGATGCTGACGTCTGCCTAATTTTAACTCGAATTCTCAATCCAATGTGCCCTATAAAAATTCGGGTCCGGTTTTCAGGTTTTCAGATTCCCTTCAATTTCATGCGATCCAATATTAATGCTCCACGTGTCCTCCTTTTGAATTTACAAAACTGTCGGGTAAATTTCTATTTGTTTAATTTATGGTTGGTGAATTGCGTTAATGCTGGCTGTTGTGTTTAAATACAATCCTGTACAGAAATATGGCTGTGGCCGTCTACAAAAAAAACTTGCAGGAATTTTAAATGCTGAATTAAATTTATGGATGGCATGCAAGCAACCTCCAAAAAAAAATGTTGTTGTTGCATCCGTCCTTCTGCTGCAGCAGTTGAAGTTAAAATTCAACAGCACGGGGTTTAATAAGTGAGGGTGTAAAGGTAACTTTTTGTCGATAGTACTGGATTAAGATCATCTATTCATTTTTGTAGGGTCTTATGGTGTTTTGTTTTTTAGTTTTGGGTTGGGCTTATTGAGTCTAAGATAGTTTTTGAGTGAAAAAATTGCTATCAGGTATTAAAAAATTTTGGTTCTTTTGTCAAAATTTATGAGCTTGTTAGGAAATACAAAGCTGACAATGGTTGTATCTTAAATTTGTGGAAAATAATTTGAAATGAAACCTTTTTGTTTAGGTTGTTGCAACAGGTGCAAACCCTGTTCAAATTACTAGGGGCATTGACAAGACGATAAAGGCCCTTGTTTCGGAACTCAAAATTTTGTCAAAGGAGGTAAACGCTTGCCTTTTGAGTAGGCTGGTTTTCCTTTTTGCTGATGGTTTGGTGTATCTAATTGAATTAGTTGCCTAAGGTATTTTTGGTTACAAACTCCTTTTCATTTTTCATACAGTATTGGCCTTGTGGAATACATTTGATTGTGTGGTCTTGTTAGATCTACAACATTTGTAGTTTTTTAGTCTTATGGCCGAGGTGCACTTTTATTATGGAAATAGTTGATTCAATATTGTCATTTAATCCTTACTGCAGGGTAGCATGTTGAGAAGTTTCTTGTGAAACATTTTGTATTCAAAATGACACTTGATCCTATACATCATCATGCACTTGACTTCAAAATTCATATTGAAAGTGTGCCAGACAATTCTTGCAAAATTTCAAATATTTATGTTGTTTTAAACCATTATCTTTTTCATGTATTGGATGCTGAAAATGTGAAAAAGACTTTGGTATGAAACCAATTGGTGAATAATTTCCAGCACAACAACCACTTCCAAGACATGATTTAGAAGTAGAACAAATGTGCTTATGAAGCATAGAAAGATATCCTTTATGCATTGTCAATGTTTGGCTAGGGTTATTTTTGGAGAAAATAACTCCTTATTCCTAGAATAGTGATCTTCAATACAAGTAAATGCCAGAGAAGAGAGATCATCGTGTGACACAACAAAACTGAAATTGGACCCCCAAGGAGAGCTAGTGTGTCTACAATCGCTCTGTTAGCATTTTCCCTTGGTGTACCCTGTTCTTTTCCTCCAGCCTGAGTCTTAATTGACTTCTTCTTTCTTCGGGTTTATTTATCAAATTCGTAGAATTTGATAAATAAATACTATCCACAATGGTTGGACTTTAACTTATATTCCCGACTTTATATTATCTCCAATCCTTATAATCAATGTTTAACTTTCAACACTTTGTATTTATACTCCACGTTTCTTTTTAAATAAATAACTTGTAATGAACTTTCGGCTCTATATTTCACCACCCAGCCTTACAACAATCACGCTCCAGACTTATGCTAATTATCCGCCAATCATTTAATTAAAAAATTTCATTATACTCCGGCCCCACCTATATATAACAATAACCAATCAAATAGTCGTATCGTACCTGGCTATCCTCCGCACACCTTAGTTAACCTCCGGGCAAGTTCAACGTGCGACCACCGTCCGATGGCCCTTCTCCAAATCAACGACTCTTGGCAATTTCGCTCGGCTTCCAACGTCGGGCTTTAACGCGCGATGGCACGGTTAAACAGTGGTTTTTCGGGGGTCACTTCGCCACGTGTCGCATTCCCTATGGAATCGCTTGCGAATAGGAAATACCGCCTACTCCGCAAAAGCGGTGCGATATGGGCAACCCGCTTTTGTGATTTCGCTCGTGGTTTTGGTAGAGGGCTTGACCACGGGTGCAAGTCTGGTTCCGCTATCCTTTTGTTTGTTAACTCATGTCCAATCCTCGGGTCAGGTTTCGAAAGCACAACAATTTTGTCTCTTTATTAAGCGGGATTTTTATATTTGAACAGTTTTCACGACCCCGGTTCTCTACACAGACCTCGCCTTGGATATTTTTACATAAAAATGATTGTTCTCAATAATTATTTATATAAATTTTCCACATGTTTAGTGTGGTATTCCCATGATTTATTATAAATATGTGTATTATAAAAGAAAACCAACACAAATTTTATAAGATGGGATCAAACAAAATTGTTCTTAAGTCAAGCCCGCCGGACTTCAAACGGCGATAAACCATAATTCAAACCAAATTCGCGTTCCAAAATAGCCTGCTGACGTCGGCCAATTTTGTGACGCGAATTTCTTATCAAATTCGCCCTAATATTTTACGGGTCCGAATTTCCACTGCGCGAGCGGCCCAAACAAAGATCCACTCCAATCAATTTCTGCCACGTGTCCTCAATAAAAACTTGCCCTGCTCCCGGCTGCGGGTGCATTCGATGGCGTTTAAGGTGATGGGACATGGATATGGCGATTTCATATCAATCTCATTAACATTTAACGCTGTTCAATTAAGTTTTCACATCAAATCTGCATTAATTAATTTTTAACACTGTTCAAGATCGGACCTCCACTCCTCTTAGCGATTCCGCACGCTCCAATTTGATCCGGCCTTCGGCTCTCATTATTAATGATCAGAGATTAATTATGACGGGCGTCCTATGATTGCATTGCAGACGGGTCGACAAAATGGCATTTAGCCATGGTTTTTCAGACAAGCCGGTTGCTGGATTACACTGCCTGCTAACTGTGACGATAAGGAGAAGTGGCCAGCTGAACTGCTGCCTAGACCTTGTTGCATATTTGCATTTCTCTCGGTTCTGTCTCTGTCTGTCTTCCTCTGTTAATTGGAATTCTGCTTCTTCGTCTCCTCTTGTGCCCACTGCGCCTGAGATTGCACCCATGCCTCACGTGCGTCATAGGATGCGTTGCCGCAGGGGGAGCACTAGACGTCAACCCCGGCGCGCTCCCTCCAGCCCCTCAACAGAGTCGACTTCCGGCCAGTCCAGTGATTATTACTTAGGTCGATATCCAAATACTAGGAGTGGGCGGGGTCGGCTTGTAGGATCTGGCCACCGTATGGATTTCCCTGCTCCTGGCTTCCCCACCACTAGTTCACCTTCTCCCACGACGCGCACTGCGCAATTTTCCTTTAATTGCTCTCTCAACCGCCCGCGAATCACGGCTTTAGTCACTGTGGTCTTCCGCGAGGAGGCCCAAACGGAGGAAGAATGCACCCGTCTGGCGGGTCTGAGCTCGGAAAAAGCCGGCCAGCATTCGGGCCTTCAGGAGGGGAGCCGTGGCATGCATGTGGAGGTAGCACCTAGCGATCCTGGACCTTCCGAAGGATGGTGCCGAATCGTGGAGGAACCACTGGAGGAGTAGTTTGGTTAATTTGTTTTTCTTGCTTAGCAGGCCCACTTAATTGGGTTGCTTTTAGATTATTTTACTGTGCTGGACCTTTGTAATATTTTTGAATTCTGTAAATTAAATGTTCAAGACTGGTTTCCCCGTATGAGGGAAGTCTTCTTAATTTTTTGATTTTTTGATGACAAATTTGCCATGAGTCTGGCCAGGCAATGTTTTTGACTTCGGTGTAATTTTATTCGCAATGTTAATAGATTAAATTTACTTAGAATTCTCACATGATTAGCATTTTTCTTGATCTGTTCAAGGATTTTGGGTACTTTAATTTGTATTTGGAACAATGGACGTCGGTACTCTATCTGTTGCTTTACTATTCTACATACTGCTATTTCACTTTCTTATAGATGCCTCGGGCATATTTGGATGCTTTCTCGGATTGTCGATAATCTCCATGTGGACCGTTACTGGGTTTTATATCATGTCCCTGTATGTGACATGGGGTATTTTTCTATCATTTTCTGGGGTGGGACTTCCACTTTTCTGGATGGATATTTGGGTTCCAATCTTCGGATGTGAAAATGTAATGACTTCATGGACTGTTTTACTTCATATAATATATTCAAAACAACATTTTTTCTCTTGTGAAAAAAAAATGATTAATGTTTATCACTCTGCCTTCAAAACTAGCGATGCTGGTCTATGTTGCTGGTTTATTGATATGGTCTGATGGTCTTTTTATATTTGGACATATCACACTCCTCACATGATTAGCGTTTTTCTCTGTTCAAGGATTTTGGGTACTTTAATTTGTATTTGGAACAATGGACGTCGGTATGTACTCTATATGTTGCTTTACTATTCTACATACTGCTATTTCACTTTCTTATAGATGCCTCGGGCATATTTGGATGCTTTCTCAGATTGTCGATAATCTCCATGTGGACTGTTACTGGGTTTTATATCAAGTCGCTATATGTGACATGGGGTATTTTTCTATCATTGTCTGGGGTGGGACTTCCACTTTTCTGGATGGATATTTGGGTTCCAATCTTAAGATGTGAAAATGTAATGACTTCATGGATTGTTTTACTTCATACAATATATTCAAAACATCGTTTTTTCTCTTGTGAAAAAAAAATGATTAATGTTTATCACTCTGCCTTCAAAACTAGCGATGCTGGTCTATGTTGCTGGTTTATTGATATGGTCTGATGGTCATTTTATATTTTGGACATATAACACTCCTCACATGATTAGCGTTTTTCTCTGTTGCGGGATTTTGGGTACTTTAATTTGTATTTGGAACAATGGACGTCGGTACTCTATCTGTTGCTTTACTATTCTACATACTGCTATTTCACTTTCTTATAGATGCCTCGGGCATATTTGGATGCTTTCTCAGATTGTCGATAATCTCCATGTGGACCGTTATTGGGTTTTATATCAAGTCCTTGTATGTGACATGGGGTATTTTTCTATCACTGTCTGGGGTGGGACTTCCACTTTTCTGGATGGATATTTGGGTTCCAATCTTCAGATGTGAAAATGTAATGACTTCATGGACTGTTTTACTTCATATAATATATTCAAAACAACGTTTTTTCTCTTGTGAAAAAAAAAATGATTAATGTTTATCACTCTGCCTTCAAAATTAGCGATGATGGTCTATGTTGCTGGTTTATTGATATGGTCTGATGGTATTTTTATATTTTGGACATATCACACTCCTCACATTATTAGCGTTTTTCTCTGTTGCAGGATTTTGGGTACTTTAATTTGTATTTGGAACAATGAACGTCGGATTTTCTATGTTGCTTTACTGTGTCTATCTTGCTATTTCCTTTCTTATAGATGCCTCGGGCATATTTGGATGCTCTCAGTTATCGATAATCTCCATGTGGACCGTTGTCTTGGGTTTTATATCAAGTCCATGTGACATGGGGTATTTTTCTATCAGCATGCAGGGGTGGGACTTCCACTTTTACGGATGGATATTTGGGTTCCAATCTTCGGATGTGACAATGTAATAACTTCATGGACTATTTTACTTCATATAATATATTCAAAACAACGTTTTCTCTTGTGAAAAAAAATGATTAATGTTTATCACTCTGTAATAAAACTAGTGATCTTCCAGTGCATGTTGTTGGTTTATTGATATGGTACGATGGTCTTTTTATATTTTGGACATATCACACTCATATGATTAGCGTTTTCTCTTTTCAAGGATTTTGGGTACTTTAATTTGTATTTGGAACAATGGACGTCGGTACTCTATACGTTGTTTTACTATTCTACATCTTGCTATTTCACTTTCTTATACCTCGGGCATATTTGGATGCTTTCTCGGATTTGTCGATAATCTCCATGTGGACCGTTCTTGGGTTTTTATATCAAGTCCGTGTATGTGACATGGGGTATTTTTTTCTATCAGCATGCAGGGGTGGGACTTCCACACTTTTGGATGGATATTTGGGTTCAATCTTGATGTGAAAATGTAATGACTTCATGGTACATTTTTACTTCATATAATATATTCAAAACAACGTTTCTCGTCTTTTAAAAGTTCTATTTTTTTTTTTTAAAATTGAACCCTCACAATCGGTCCCTGCGACGCCTTATGGGCTTGTCAGGCTTGCAACAACCTAGAAACGTCGGAAGAGATAGTATAAAAGGCACGTCGGACCACATTTCGTCGGGAATTGCGGCCAGTTAAAAACGTCGGAAGAGCGACGTTCCAAACGTCCCGGAAGAGCGGCGTTGAAACGTCGGACCACATATCGTCGGCATTGCGACATCTTACGAACGTCGGAAGAGCGACGTCTAAAGCGTCCGGACCACGTTGGGTCGGAATTGCGACCGTTTACAAGCGTCGGAAGAGCGATGTTCCAAACATCGAGTAACATTTCATCGGAAGTGCGACGGTTTACAAACGTAGGAGGCGCGACGCGGTTTGTGAGACGTCGGAAGAGTGACGCTTGTTTGGAAGCGACGGAAGAAGTGTCGATAGTGCGACACTTTTTTTACGTGCGTCGGAACTGCGACGGCATGACAAACCACGGTTTTTCCGCCCTCGAACTGTCGCTCTTGCGACGACTATGTGTCGGAATAGCGACGAATTGGCCGTCGGAATTTCTGCCAAATTTTCTAGTGTGAAATCAAGCGTAATATCTCTTCATATAAAGTCCATTTCTGGGTTTACCCAAAGAGACCCCGTCAAAATCAATCGATTCATAGGCCCCTTTTGCAAGCTTTCGCTTGACAATATAAGGACCATGCCACATGGGTTCAAATTTCCCAGGCCCTAGTTTATGGGTGGCAGTCATAAATCAAAACTAGGTCCCCTTCTGAAAAATTACGGGGAGTAACACTTCTATCATACTACGCTTTCATTATTTTCGCATGAGCCTTGGTAGCTAATGCAGTGGTGTGCCGATTCTCATCTAATTGAGCCAAGTAAAAAAATGTTTCTTCTCTTCAGAAGTATTTGGTAGTAACTCTATGGCTAGTTGGAGTGATGGTATCTTGCATTCAATGGGTAATACCGCTTCTAAACCGTAAACCAGTTGAAAAGGGGTAAAACTTGTCGATGTTTTCTTGAGGTTCGATACGCCCAAAGTGTTGAAAGGAGCATGGTATGCCAATTCGAATTATGAATTCCAATGATTCGTTTGATCATGGTGACTAAAGAGACATTAATGTCCTTCAACTAAACCATTGGCCTATGGATAATATGGTGTAGAGCGTAAATAGCCAGGCCAGGCAGTACATTGGCTCGGTCATCATGATATTTTGAAAATGGCTCCCTGATCAGTAATTATCGCTTGGGGTACAAAGAGCCAAAGGCAATCACATGATTGAATACGAAAGTAGCTGCAGGTTTTCCATTCGTCGCAAATGTAGGCATCGCCTCGGCCCATTTGGTAAAATAGTCTACTGCTAGAATAATGTACCCATGCTCCCTAGCGGAGTCGCCATTTTGTTGGACGGATAAGTCGTTCTTGCGGACAAGACAGACCTCCCAAGTGTCCTACGGATAGCTAGCAACAAAAATACAAACAAAACTATCTTTCTCTAGATATATTGCGATTCATAATTCAATTCCATAAAGGTTTTAACGATCTTACCTTTGATCCAACGCTTGTTTGTAGTAGTAGTCCTTCAGTTGCCCGAAAGAGTTATCTTTGTAGATCTGCAATCACAAAAAAAAAACATCAAATAGCACCTGCATAGCATATATTCATAAATCATATCCATTATGGTGATCAAGGAATCCATAAAATAAACAATCAATTCACAGCTTATTGAGAAAAGCGGATTTTTTTGTATTAACTTAAATAAGGAAGAGCCTTACAACCATGTCCGCCTTGATGTTGTACAGGTCCTCTTGGGGTCCGGAGCAGGCGTTTCCTTTACTCAGATTAGCCTTGCACTCTTCCAACTGAGATATATACAGGTATGTAATCCTTCCCACATGAAATCTCAGCTAAAAGGGTCTAGGTTTCAACAGCACTTCGCCTCCAACAATACTAAAACTTCAATTCATCAATAGTTAACAATTGGTAACCCCTTGAGGCTGCCCTATGCCTCTTTTTATAGTGTAGAAGAGGAGGTTACAACTCCATACAAGAAGGGATAGAGTCCTCCTTCAAAGGGATTAGTTCCTTACATCAAGGGGTTAGCTCCTTATTGGATGGGATGCATAGACAACAAATGGCGTACTTACTTAGTAGGAATGTTTAAAACTATAAAACGATTTGATGAGTTTCTGAATTTCACTTATATATACTAATCCTCTGGGGGTTACTTTAAAAGTGAAAAAGTCTTGTATCTTTAAAGTTTATAGCCAAAAAGTATAATATGAGCAAAAACCTAAGGAAAGTACGGTACAGTTTTTTGAAAGCTTTTATGAGCTTTCTCTGGTTCAAGTATGACTTGCAGAACTGTTATTGTGAGCATAGGGAGTAAAATATTTCATGATAATAAATTTCAGTCTTATGGCAGATCAACATCACTCAGGAAGTTTAATATAAATTAATTATTTTAAGCTACAGCTATACTGAGACAAATGTCCCTCGAAACTTAGAGATATGAAAGGATAATAATTATTAAGCTAAAATACTGTGAGTCAACAAGGTGTTGCAAAAGGTTGGTACTATGGCATACAAATTGGAGCTTCCTGCTTCTTCGCGAGTACATCCAGTTTTCCATGTTTCATGCTTAAAGAAGGTTATAGGTGAAAATCTTCCAGTTCAAACAATATTGCCAGAACTTGGTGAGGAAGGAAAAATCATATTGGAACCTGAAGCGGTCACGGAAACAAGAACTCGACAGCTACGAAATCGATCAATTTCAGAGTATCTCATCAAGTGGAAGAACTTACCCACTGGAGATTCTACATGGGAGGATGAGAATTTTATACAGAAGCACCCAGAGCTACTCAAGCGTTGAGGACAACACTTCTCATAGGAGGAAGAACATATTAAGTCTATATTTGTAGTGTAGTGTATTTTTTATTGAAATAAGATCATATTTGTTTTTGTGCTGTATTATGTATTTCCTTATTATTATTGTTAGGTCAGCTAGGATTATATTGTGATCCCATGGACCCCTATATATAGGAGGTTTTGTCATTTGTATCATCCAAGAATTGTTCATTTATGTAATGTATTGGAGGTTGCCCCCTCAAAGTGGCTGATTTCTAATGCGTTGATCTCTCTTCTCTTCTATTTTTGGAGTTGGTTTCATAACATAGGATGACCATCTGTGTAAATCCATTATACAAATGATGTGGTACTACTCCTAAAATCGCAGTCCGAATGGATGAAACTAGATTTAGGGTCTTCTATTTCATTCACTCAATCAATCAAGTACGAATCTAACCATGCAAATATGTGATCTGAATTCAAACATGGGAAGACATCATCTGATTACTAGCCAATGATGTAAGCTGTTAAAATATGGGAGAGAAACCACCTATGATGATAATGGCTCTCAAGGTATTGCAGTACAGTATTCATGATGTGAATAGATGATTTGATGTCGAACACCATACAAAGTATTTTGGTTGAAGGCCGGTGATGTCAACCTATCACTGAAAGCGAGAAAATTCCCATTGTTGTATGCAAGTTTCAAGGTACTAGAAGGGTGTTTCTAAGCCAACTTCCTAGATGATGATTTGATGTCAACAGGAAGTGACTTGTCGCAGGAGGGCCTTGATATATCCCCCATCAACGACATGAAATAGGAGTAATGATTTTAGAGACAGGATGTAACTGATGAAGCAATGTTTAGGGATGGAGCTCATGAAAGGAAGGTTTATGAGTATTGCAAAGGATGAGGAATTACTGAGTGACTTCTCTTGAACATATCAACGACATTAAATGAGTTGGCAACATTGAACCAAAACCAAAGTGATGGATGGTATGATAGACAATAGGTATGATAGAACATCAAGCAGATAACCCAACCCAACAATCACGGAGACGAAGTGAATGAGTGTCATGTTCAAGAGCGACTTGCTACCATAAAGTGATTTATCCCTTTCCAATTTTCCCTAGTCATTCCTGACCAATGCCTCTTTATTTTTTAACAAGCTTGAGGAGGATAACATATATTTGATGTATAATTCCACCCTTCGGGTGAATCTATCGCTATGTGATGTTTTAACGAGTCTAGCGAAAGTGAAACTCGATCTTGTCATGATGGACAAGTATGTCACTATTTGATGTTTTAACGAGTCTAACGATAGTGAAAACTTGGTTCTTTTCATGTTTAGAGGGTTTGAAAAAGGGACGAAAAGAAAACTCCACAAGTTATTTTTCGCAAATTTGTCCCTCAGGTCCGGAAAAGCATAAAATAATACCTGCGAGAACCTCCTAGCCATGTTCGACTAGGGCATTCCTTTTTCGTAAATAATCTATCCTAGTCTGGAAAAGGGTTAAACGTATATCGAGTAGATTTCGTTTCTGCTCATTTTACGAGCTCGAAAGGACAAGTGCTCGATAATATTTTCATGTTTTGGGAGTCTAAAAAGAGCTAAAAGAGGAATCTAGAGGGGTTCCTTTTTCGATGTTTATGAGAGCTCAAAAAAGAGATAAAAGTGTGCTCTCTGGTCAAAGTTTATTTTAATATCATGCATGTCAAAATTCATTGTATCAGCTGTAAACCTGCTCAAAGAACTACCAAACGGATTAAACATGTCTTTTTAATAGTAAAAAATATGTAAAAACTATAGTTGATTCATTAAATATGCATAAAATAATTGAAAATACTATTTAAATAAAAATTTACCATGTAATTTTACCATTTCACATTTACCATTTAGTTTTTTAGTACTCTAAACTAGTTTGTCCCTCGAACTTCAACAGTTGATTGCGATAGATTATGTGGACCATTTCTCGTCCTGTTAGGACCAGGTAAGAGATCTAACCTTTGTCTTTCTATTGGTAGCATTATTTTACAGTTTCATGCAATTTTTTTAGGGTTTTGGGGCTCCTAGGGTAAATATATAATTCCCTAGGACCAACACACCCTTGAATATCAAAAAGTGCATTCCAAAGGAACTGAAATGAAGCCCAGGTGCCCTGCAATGCTCTGTCTAAGGAACAAGGGTGTGTTGGGTGCAATTTTGAATTTTTTTTTATGTTGTATGCCCAAAATATCTTAAGTTTTTTGCATGAAATTGATCCTAATTAAGCTTTAGGTTTGATTATAGGCTTTGATCGGATCAAAATGTCGATTATATGACGAGAAAGAGAACATGAGGAACAAGATATGGATGCCCTAAATGAACGTGGCACTATGAGAGCCCTCAGAGACTGCGGGTTACTCAAGTACTTTAAACTATCAGGGATGAGGCAACATTTGGAACTATTACAGTTCTTGATTCGCTCATGGGACCCAACATAGCAGGAATTTAACATTGGGGACAAAGTGCTCCAAATATTGGTCGATGATATTTATGTTCTGACAGGTTTGTTGAGACAGAGTGCCCCCATTTCCCTTGTGGGTTCCATCCGTTGAGGTGAGACAATGAAGGACTACATTCAACAGTTTTGTCGGCCAAGTACAAATCCTAGAAAAAATGGAAAGATAAATATAAGGTATGTGCATGATATGCTTTTACGAATGCTCCGGTTCACCATAAAAAAGTTAGTTGGTAGTGTGACAATTCATGTTGCGAATAAATCACACATGCAGTATGCGCTTGAGTGTCTCGATTTGACTGTGTTCAACTGGGCTAAAGCAGTACTCTCTTAGATGAAAGAACAACTGACCAAAGTGAAAAGTGGCAAGACGAATAATTTTAGCTATGGATTGATCCTGGTCACTTTCATTTTGGAGTGAATTCCATTGATGCAGCCGCAACATGGAACATTAGGTGTAGCAGGTCCTAGGGATCCGCAGATGCAGCGGTGGGTAGAGTTGATGGCTAGACATGCTGGCCAGTAATCGATCTCATTCTCTACTGCATTCTTTACTTGGTTCCGACGACAACATATCTTCATAGAGGAGTATCCATACACAGAGGTGGATTTTCGTGGAGACCTAGATTGGATATTACCAGTAAGCACTCAATGGGGTGCTATAGGTAAAATGTTTTGAGCACGTTTTTTTATTTTTTTGGTTTTGTTACATATTTTTTGTTTTTGATGTTTCCAAGACTAAAATAAATATGTTTTATGTATGCATATGTGGGTAGTGTTCGACCAGTGGGTCGTCCACAGCAGGTGGGTGAACCAGCAGAGAGGATTGTCGACAGGGAAGTCCTTTGGTATTTGGATTTGACGAAGACTCTGGTTGAGTTACAACAACATGTTGAGGGTATGACTCTCTGGATACTGTATAACCAGATCGAGGAGTTATCGATGAGGTTGCAACGCCGTACTATTGGTGTACCTAGCCAATGGATGAGGCTATTGTGCATGATAGCTCAATAAGTGACTTGCTATCATGAGCACCACTAGATCTACTTAGGATATGATATGTCTGCATACATTTTGAGGTCATGTGACCAACGTGTCTTGGACAAATTTTTTGTAAAAAACTCTATTATCTATCTATTTTACTTTCATTTTTTTCTTATGGTTATGTGAAATTCTATTCAATTGTGTGATGTGAATTGAAAATTTGTCTTTACATATGATGCAAATGTCTGTTTAACACGTAATTTTCTAAATAACCAATCAAGGTGTTAAAAATTATGGAAATGTGTTGATATTGGACGTAAAAAAAATGTCTTTCCAAAAGACGAACTCTAAGGAACATGCGATGAATAGTTGGATTTCAGACAATATAAACATTAATAAGTTATAGTATGATAAGTTGTGAGTCCAACCTAATGATGATGCAATGAATTCCAAGTGAAATGGCATTAGAGAAAAGTTCAATCAATGTGCTATACTCAACGATATTGTTGGTAGATCGACCGATACAAATCCCTTGGACACTCACTAACTCGACACTTGGAGTGAAGATGGCCCATGTTGTAGAAGATATATTCTGCGTACTATGACTAGCACCATCGACATAACCAACAAATGGCTCTGAAGATTATGATATCTGCAACAAAATGCAAATCAGATTACTAACCACATCAAGACTCTTAAAAGACACACTGTGATACACACACAATCAAATCATGTATACAATATCATACAGTGTTTACTACGCAGAATCAAGCATAGTAACGTTTAAGATACAACCCATTCTGAGGCTGCGACAATGGAATCCCATCATAATATATCAACTCATAGGTGCCCTTTGCCAGAACATGCTTGACAATATAGGGGCCATGCCATAATGGTTCAAATTTTCCTGTTCCTACCTTATCAGGTTCTTGATCATAAAGCAAGACCAGGTCTCCTTCCGAGAAGGTACGAGGCTTGACATTATGGTGATATTGCACCTTGATTCGTCTCTTATGTGCTTCATTGGCCAATGCATATTCACGACGCATTTCATCTAGATGGATGAGATCTAATAGATGTGCCTCTTCGTCAGAAGTGTTAGGGAGCAGGTCAATTGCAAGTTTCAACGATGGAATGTCACATTGAATCGGTAAGATAGCTTCCAGATCGTAAACTAGCTGAAAGGAAGTAATTCCGGTTGTGTTTCTTACAGAGGTTTGGTAAGCCCACAAAGCCGAGTACAGGATTAAATTCCAGTTTCGTTGATGAACCCCAATCATTTGTTGAAGCATACGCTTAAGAATTTTGTTGATGGCTTCAACTTGTCCATTAGATTGCGGATAATAAGGGGTAGAAATATCATGCGACAGTACTAACTTGGCAGTCAACTCAGTCATCATGTAGTTGTGAAAGTGATTTCCATGATCTATAACTATGGCTTGCGGCACACCAAACCGAGTAACCGCATGGTTAAAGAAAAACAATGCAATTGTTTCGCCTGTGTTGTTAAATGTAGGCATCGCCTTGGCTCACTTAGTAAAATAGTCAACGACGACAATAATATAGCCATGACCCCCGGTCGAGCAAGGGATACATGTCATGAAGTCAATGCCCCATTTATCAAATGGTCCCATAGTGATGATAGGATGCATTGGCGCTGGCAGCACATGGGTTTTACAATCAAATATCTGGCAAGCATGACAACTTTTGACCACAAGAATGTAATCATGAAATATGGTAGGCCAAAAATAACTAGTGCGGAGAATATTCCATGCGGTAGAAAAATCGGACAAACTTCCACCACAGGTACCAAGGTGGTAATCATTTAAAACTTTCTTGGCCTCATAAGTGAGGAACCTACGTAAAATCGTATCGACAACACGACGATAAAGTGTATCACCGACGATCAGATAATATTTGGCTTGGTATCAAATACATCGCTGTTGTGAGCGAGAGGTATTGAGATGGAAAGTTTGGGTCTGGAGATAGATCAGAAAATCTCCATACCACGGGTAAGATGACACAATCAGAAACAAAGACTTGTCCGAAATGGATGGTTCCGATCTAGACTCAGTGCTACTCGAGGAAAGGTCACAGATAAACTCAACGAAAACCAAATTATTTTTTGACTTGGATTTGATGAATTCCAAATCAAATTCCTGCAAAACGACTATCCATTTTGAGTATTCCCCCCCCAGCAGTTGACGTGATAGAATGTATGTCATAGGGTTGCAATATGAAATGACAATGGTCTTCTAGAGCAAGATATAGTGGCGAAATATTTGTACATATTGAACGGTTGCCAAAGCAAATTTCTCTACATAAGTGTACTTAACTTCCGTATCATTCAGATCGTGACTCAAATAATAGAACGGATGTTCAATCCCATATTCTTCTTGGACTAAAACCATGGCGATGGTTGTATCTGCAACAACGAGATACAGGAAATAATCACTCTGATAATTTGGGGGAGATATTAATGATGCTCAGATCAGGGTATCTTTAAGAGCACCAAAGGAAGCTTGCGCAACCTCATCCCAATGGAAGGGAGTCCCATTTTTCAAGAGTCGAGTATATCCTTTATCCATTTCAACGCAGTTGGGAGTGAATCTCCTTAGAAAGTTAGCCTTCCCTTGAAGTCTCTTTAACTGAAGAAGGTTGGAAGGTGTAATAAAATATAGAATGGTCTGGACCTTCAAGGGATCAAGTTGAATTTTGTATTTTGACATGACAAAACCAAGAAAACGATCAGAACCAACACAAAAAACACATTTGTGTGGATTGAGGCGTATTTTGTAGTGATGATATCGTAAAAATATAGCTCTCAAATGTACCGGGTGGTCAGCCCATTTCCATGAATGGGCAGGTAAGTCATCCAAATAAGGTTGAACAATATGTTTGATGTCATGAAAGGGCATAATTAATTTCCCTCTGAAAGGTTTCCCCAGAATTATTTAAACCAAAATGGAGTTTTCAATAAGTGAATGTTCCCCAGGGACAAATAAAAGTCATTTTTATATTGGTCCTTTGGGTGAATATTGATTTGATTGTAACCGGAAAAACCATCCATGAAGGAAAATATTTCACATCCGACAGATTCTTCAATAATTTGGTCGATAAAGGGAGTGGGATAGTAGTCCTTTGGAAAAGAATGATTAACATCCCGATAATCAGGGGACACTCTAATTGTCCCTTGTTTCTTCATGACAGGAACAATGTTGGAAACCCAATTAGTAAGTGGAACAGGGTAAATAAAACCAGCTCGCAAAAGTTTTTCAACCTCTAATTTAATGGCCACAACCTTCTTAGGATGAACAGGATGGAGGCATTTTCTTACTAGTTTGACATCAGGGTACATTTTAATCTCGTGCTCAACGATACTAGAATCGATGCCTGGAATTTCCTCATACGACCAAGCGTATACATCACGAAATTCACAGAAAAGAGAGCGGTAAGTGTCAAGTTCAAATGCAGAACAAGATGTGTCAACATGAATGTTTTCTACTACACCAGGTTTGGTTGAAATTTCGATATAAATCGTTTCTTCCATATTTGATTGGTTTCACTCATAATCGATGGCATGGATAGGAATGGAATTCGTTAAGAAATCAACGACTGTAGGGTGATATAGTTCAGTTGCATTATCTTCAACATAATTTGGAAGATGGGATCGGTGATGAGAATATGCCTAAGGTTCTTCTTCTGGCATCATGGATTCCATAATGCTTTCATCAGTTGAGAATATATGTGAAAAAAGGTCAGGATAAGTACCATAATCTAAATAATGATTGATCCAAATAGTCAACGACAAAGGATCAAAATTGGCCACACAAGTCAAAAATATTGATTGATATGTGAGCTCGATTGGAGCTATAGTTTCACCTAGCCTATCTATTTCAGAATTATTGGGAACCTTCCATAAATCATATGAAGTGGAAGATATCATATTGCAGGTTTCTATTTTTGCGATTTCTGCTGATGACGTAGGCGATAGTAACAAAAAGGTACCTATTAGGGAAGAATCCTTAAAGAGTCCTACACCAATATTTTGAAGAGATGGCGGGGGAATGTGAATGAATGGAACACTTCCAGTTGCTTGGGAACCAGAGGTGAAGAAAGTAAGTAGATATAACTGCAACCATAACGTAAACCCACGATCTTCCTAGTAATATATTGTAGTCAAGGGGTCCATCAACGACCTCAAATTCAATAGTAACAATTTTTCCCCTAGTTCGACTTGCAGGTTACTGAGAATTCCACAAGGCTTATATGTACGAATATCAAAAGCTTTCAATGTCGTAGGTGATTGTGATAAAGGTGGCAAGCCAAGTGACTTCCACCAACTCATAGACATGATACAAGTAGATGCACCTTCATCTATAATAATCCGATGAATGAGGCGATTCAAGACATTTACTTGGAAAAAAAATGCTAATTGTGCTGGAAATTGTTGCGCATAGCCCGCATGGTTAAAGACTACAAGATTAAAGTCCATCGAATCGATTCCACTAATTGCTGACAAAAAAGCGTGCTTTTGGGAGGGACAATTCTGAAGAACCTCAAGCGTCAACATAGTAGAAGGTGACTGAGCTAGATCTTTGACTATGTTATAATTTTGAGCTGCACAAGCTTGAGGGTTGAAAGTTGATTTATGAATGACTCCCTTTTGGCGGCTTTATTGTTAACTGAGGAATAATAGATGGCAAAATTGAATCAGACAAAGTCTAAGTCGAAGTAGTAGGTTGATTTGTAGCTTGACTATTTGATGGTGGAAGAGAATTACCATAATATTTACTTCAAGTGGATACCAAAACATAATTTTTGGGCTTAGTGGCAGATAACATAAGCACTTGTGAACTAGAAACGAGATCCGTAGAAACCATATGTGTTTTCTGGTTCAGAAAAGGGTTTGTCAACACTGCAGATGTAGGAGAATTATCAAGAAGTTCTGAGACTTCTGAGCGGTGAGGACAGTCTCGCATAAAATTCTCCTCATTACATATTAAACAAGGGTAACGAGGTTTCCGAGAAGTACCAGGTATATCAGATGATTTTTCCTGCTGGGGTGAATTTTTTTTTTTCTTATCTTTCCCTTTCTTCTTACTTTCGGGTTTCTTATCACTTTTTCCATTGTCAGATGACACGACATGTATTTCGGAAGAAGACACTAGATCAGATGCAGAAGGGGTTTGACTTGACACAAAAAGTGTAGAAACAGATGGTCGAATTGCAGGTTGAGTGCTAGCAGAACCAATCACACCGTCGCTGGCATGCAAGTCCTTACAAATTGGAGTAGGAGTAATAATAAAATTCAGTCATGGTGCATTCAGAATATTTTCATAGAGTGTGCCAAATTGAGTATAAATCAAATCCAGACACTGGGCACGAGAAATTACTTGCTCTTTAGTGACAACACCGCCTTTGGCCACGTCCTCAATGATAAATGGAAACAAGGACTTTATAAACCACTCAGCTAAAATTTGATACGAAACAAAGTTTTTAACCATTTGACGATGACGACACCACTCATGAATGTGATCTGATATGTGAGTAGCAATCGTCTGTTTAAAGTTGGTAAAAAGCTCTGTTCTAGTTTCATATATGTTGGGTAACTAGAAGTGGGTTAGAAAAGTAGTGGCCAAAGCCGTGAAGTTATCAAAAGAAGCTCTTGGTAATTCAATATACCACTTTACTGCCGACCCAATGAGTGTTCGCTAGAAAAGACAGAGTCTAACAGAATCATAATTCAAGGAGTTTGAGGAATACCATAAATGATAAGTCATAACGTGCGTAGATGGATCTTCTCCAGAGTTTCCATTGAATTTCAGAATATCAGAGGGTAATTTATGAGGAATCACTAGCCACAAAGGTAAATAATGAATGGGATCATTAGTGAGCCAGTTTAAATAAGGTAACTCTAGTGTTGCAACAAATGACAACTGTCAGTTTATATCGGGTTGAGCGTAACCAGGGTAAGATGGAATTGCCTGGGAAATAGGACATTGTACACCTATAAAAGGAATCTGCTGCTGGTAACCTTGATAGGGGTAAGTTTTTTGAACAAACCCTTGATAGGCCTATTGACCAGAACCTAGATAAGCTTGTTGTTGACCAAACCCAACATAGGCTTGTTGACCAAGTCCAGGATAGGTTTGATACTGTTGGAATGGCTGTTGTGGCTGCCATGGGATTTGATAATATGGTTGCTTCTCGCCATGATAGGTTGGACCAAGTTGTGAATAGATGAGACCAGTAGAAGCCCGATACAATGGTAAACTGCCCTATGGTTGTGAAATTCCCGATATAGACGGTTGTTGTAAACCAGCCTAGGAAGATGGAGTCTGTAGACTCGAAACTTGCGAGTTAAGGGTTGAAGGACCCACTTGATAAGGTTAAGCTATGACCGAGGAAGTAATAATATGCGTAGTAGGTACGGATGGATCAGGTTGAACTGGTTGATATTGGTACACAAATGTTTGTGATTGAACAAGAAAGGTAGGCTTCCATTGACAAACAATAATTCCAACATAATATTGACCTAAAAACGAAGGAGTAATTCCATATGGGGTAAACATGGGTTTTCCCCCAACATATGGAGTTTAAGGATATTGAACATACTGACCTTAAAATGATGGGAGTCTAGTAGAAACTGGATAATATGGACGGTAGTCAGATGGACCAGCCTGATATTAAGCTGAAGATGTAAATAAAGGATCAGGTCGTTTAGTACTCATAAGAGAGGAACCGGATAAAATTCCAGATGAATGCATGGGCGAAGTCCATGGACTAGAGGAGGGACCGGAGTAGATTCCATTTAAATATTGGTAACCCGGTGGGACGGACAGACCACCATAAAGATGAGACTCGGGTGTCATAGAAAACATAGAGGAGGTAGCAATAGTAGATGTTTTCACATCTGTAACAGATGGTAAAATCTGGTATATTGTCTCAGCCATGGTTAAATAACCCAGTAAATACTCTAAATAATCTACGAGAACTTGAATCTAAGCAGGATTAATTGGAGCAGTGTGGGTCAAACGAGGAAAATGCGGATAAATATGAAGGCCCGACCCAAAATGAGTTGGAGTTGTAAGGGTTGTCTCTTCCAAAGGTTCTTCCTCAATTGAAATCAAACCATGTGGAAGTACTTCACTGTCAGGCCCGAGATAAATTTTAGGTGGTAAAATTGGCGGTAAAGAGGAAGATTCAATAGTTACGGATAACTGAGGATAAGCCAATTGATCATCTTCCAGCGTGAGAAAAAATTCTTGTTGTTCAAATTAGGGATCAATATGTTCTGGTAAAAGAACGACAATTTTTGGATCCACTTTCGGTTGAACAACTTCGGGTTCTGGATTGACCATTTCACTGGATTCAACTTCAGTGTCCTCAAGTAACCATTAGGGTTTCGTCTCGACGGTAGCCGATAAACTAGGATCGGTAGAAATGACTTGAGACTCGATACTTAAAAGATCATATGAGTCTGGTAAATTAGATTAAGATGAATATGATCCACCAAAGGTTCCAAAGGTGCAAGACTCGGTAGGATGAGCTCGCCTTCGCCGACTAGGTGTAGCTTTTGGCGGTAAAGGTGGTTTATTCGTTGTCCTATGCGGACGACGGGGAAAGGGTTGATCTTCTACCACGATTACTGATTGATTTTATTACAAAAAATAAATAAATAAAAAGAGGGTAATGATAGGCAAAAGGATTACCATGTAATTTTGAACTGCAATATACTACCCCAGTGAACCAAGGGCTTACGTACATGTAGGCAATCTCCCCGAATTTTGTGTTCGGTGTATAACAATGTAAAAGGAGGCCGACTCGGTTACCTATGGATGATAAGAAACCTAATGTTTTCCTCCCAAATATACTCGATGGTACATGGAGGCCCAATCCGTGTTAGCGTTGTTTAATGCAAAACCACACAGCGAAAGCATCCCCTTATACTTTTCATACTAGAACACCACCCGATATACTCAAGGTACGTGGACGAGCTCCGATATACTTACGCACGTGGGATGAGGTATCACATTCAGAATGTATCACATAAAATTAACGACATTTGCTATGTTTTACGACACCAAAACACATATCTGGCCTAGACCTCTAAATGTTATCGTTAAGTGAATATGCTCCCTTAGGTTAATTGAGATAAATTTTAAGTTGATCTTTCTTAAAAAATTTCCTTTTAGGTTCACCGCTTTATGTATTTGAAATTCCTAGAATGCAAAAAAGAAGATAAGCATTCGTTTCTATTCAATTTAGACAATGAAAACCTCAGCTACAAGGGATAGAGCAATCAGTTCGTAAGAAATCATCAATGAGCACATCTAAATGAAAATTCCCTAACTATTCCTATACAACACTCACAAACCCTATATGAAAATGCATTTTTTTCTTTTTGATTGCTTTTAAGTGTGAATGAACGAAAAAGAAACTAAGATGCACAAACAATCATTCAATACTTTCCAGAGAAACGAAGACTAGTACGACAATTCCTCTTTCAAAAATAAATATTTGATCAAATGTAAACTTTAAAATTTGGAGCTATTTCAATAATGATAAAGAAAAGAAGAAGAAAAATTGAACAAACAGACATCCAAAGTGAGCAAGGATGGTAGAAGCAATCTGGACTCTAGAGGCAATCAGACACTTGAAAACTCAGCATACAAGACACTAAACTGGATGGTAAAAGACAAAAATATGATGAATTTTGGTTGATCACAGGAGAAATGCACTCCTGAGTGGGAGACAATGTGTTGCAAAGCACTGTCTCTAAGCAAAAAATGCTTTGCAGAGCACTGTGTCTCGACCAACAATGCGTTGGTGCCAGAGGAATCTCAAAATAGGCAAGAAAACACACTTCTTTCACCAAAACACATTCAAATGACTGTAATGAAGGAAGTAAAGTCTACTAGAGGTTGAAAAACAAGGATAAAACCACTAGGGATGATCAATCAATCCCTAGTATGGTTGGCATTTTTTTTTACGGAAATCAAACCTATGGATAGGTAATTTTCCCTAAGTGTGGTGGATGCACTTAGAACAATAGATGAAAGACACTTGACCTTTTCCTTAAGATAAACAGATAAGAGAGGAACACCTACTTGTGATCCTTCACTATTCTTCGTCTCCATTTTATCACTTCCGTCGCTCTCAATCAAACTGAACTTGCTTGATTGGTAGCTGCAATTGCTAACAGAAGACAGAAAATGACATAAAGGCATATAATCTATTCATCTTAATCAAAATAAATCGATTGCATTTGAAAATACATATATAAAAACATGAACACATGTATTAGGAAAGGAACAAATCTCTTTATTATTAGATAGAAGGAGAAGTTACAACCAGTTGGATCAAATAGATGTCAACTCCCTCTAGCTTCAGTCCTATCCTCATCACATCAGCATCATTAATCCAGTATCATAACATTACTTGAAAACAATACCTCAAAGAGTTATAATCTCACTAGCATAACTCTACAAATTCAAACTCTTGCTCTCCTTTGCACTATGATCAATGCTCAATTTATAAGAAATGAGGGTAGTTTGGCATTAATTGGTCATTGAATGGCTTTTCCATAAATGGATAAGAAGTTTCCTTGTTCAATGGGATAGGATGATAAGTGATTTAATGGCTTCATGGTTTTCATATTCGAGGTTATCAAATAGCATGATAGGTGGAAACAATTCTATAATCCACTAGAAAGTGGGAAGATTCTCGGAATCCTTTGAACAATTCACTCCCAATCGACCAACGCATTGTTAAGTGATCCTAGGTGCTCTGCAACGCTGCATTTCATGGGAGTAAGTGCTCTGCAAAGCACTTACTATAGTCTAGGGGTGAGTTGATAGCTCAATGGAGCATTTCAAATGGACTTCAAGCAGTGAAACTTTCATGGATAAAAACAAAAAATGGGATGACTTGTTTAAGGCAAGTAGCAACTGATTTAGAGTATGATATACCTTGTTTGTACTTATCTGAGTTTCGGGAGTGATTACAAAATTGACCTGTAACACATGTGTTTGTATCCTAGCTGACATCTTAGTCAATATTTTCAGCAGAAAGAAAGGTAGGTTGAGGGTCTTTATATATGCAATGTGAAACAAAAACCTCATGTGATACAAAAAAACAACAGTATACCTCCTCTCACAAGTAAGGTAGATCTTAACGAGCTTGACAGTTTCAGCCCATTCTTCCTTGAGATAACTACTTGGAATCCCTTTATCCCATTTAGGGTCTCTGTATTCATCCTTGATGATGCTTTTGAGGTATCCTCTAGTGATAACTTGACTTTTGAACCATTTTTCTCCTTCCTGTGTGGGTGAAAAGCTTCAGCAATGGATTTTGTTGATACCTGCAATCTGAGGCCATAGACATTTGCTTCTTGTCCGTCGAATGAGAGGGAAAATTCCTTATCTACTCATAGATGAGAGCTTCCTAAATTTGAAAAAAATGGATACCACCCAGCGTGTACAAAGAACCTCCTCACATTCGTATTTGCATCTATTAAATCAGCTCCTTGAGGTTCAATACATTTTACTTTTCCTCCTTTCTTAGTCATCTTTAGAAATAAAGAAGGTTGTCTGCTATAAACTGATAGGTGTCAAGATTAGGAAATATTACTTAACAGGTGTTGTTGTATCTTCAATGCAAACTGTCTGAAAACTTAGTCTACCTCTTTAAGCTGCTCACTGAAACTGCTAATTCACCAACAGCTGAATTCGAAAACTAATGGTTTTCCCTTTCTTTCGGTGATTTAAAATGATATGTCGGTTCACTTATCCACGCATAAAATATTTTCACAATGGGAAATATCTTGGACCGTATAACACACTTCATGATATCTTTTGGTTGACTTCAGTTAGTTGCTTTGTTTCAGATTATCCGCTACAAGTGGCTGAAGCTGAAAGGAATTGGAGTTGGCAGTCACCTCCATCGCATTCTTATTACAGGACTGCAATTTTGGCAGCACCCATGTGCGATTAACCAAATGATTACCACATTAAATTGCAGATCCATGATATACCTTGACATTAGATACATACCTTGACATGTGGATATAACGACTCAGGCTGACAAACATGACAAATAACGGTTGGATTTTACAACTGCACATCGACACCTAGCTTCTTCCACGTATGACCACGACTAACTCGAAATCACTCAAATTTATACCTTTCCTATCACATGACATAGATCATGATAAAAAGGTTTAAACCTTAGTTGATAATTGGAACACGTGGCTAACACAAAAATGGATGCACTTTTTTATTTTATTTTTAAATGGAGGTTACCAGAATTTCCGGTAGCATCGGGTAAAGGAAAATCATACAGAAAATATAGTTAAAATAGACTCTCTGACAGGGCTAAAAAAGAAGCTACCGGAACTTTCAGTAACGTTCTAATTTTTTTTTGAAATTTACATATTTTTATCCTAAAAACAAAAAATTTAAAACACACTCATGGCTAAGCATAGAATTGTGCTAACTTTGGCTCCACATGGGATAGATCTCTCCCCGTGAGGCTCTAAGAATATTTTGTAGTTTCGGCACCTTTTCATTGGGTTATGGAGTCTTATTATGAAACGCACAGATATTTACAGTGAATTTAGGCCACCAACAGCCTTAGTAAAAGATTTTTTGAGGAAGCGCCCATTAAATGGGCCTCCAAACAGTTTTGTCCCATCAAGATGTTGCAACTCAAAATTATTGTTCTGAAAAATATTGGAGATTCTGAAAGGACCAATCAATAAAGCATCAAATTTGGAATGCTTACCTAGGTCTTGATGTTGTGCATCCCATTTCAACACCAGATCTCCAATCTAAAAATATTCCTTTTTAGTCCCTTTATCAAAGACTTGCTTTACGACTTGTTGATATTTTCTTACCAAATCATATTGTTGTTCTCAATTTTGTTGTACATCTATGATCTGATAAATTATTCTGGTCATGTCATTTGGTTCAACTTCATGATATTGCAAAAATGTAGCTACATGAATGGCTAATTGGACTAGAAAAACAGCCTCAATTCCATAAACCATTTGAAAGGGTGATGTATTAATATTTTTTTTGATTATCACCCTGTCAGCCCATAAATCAAATTTCAGTTTAGAGTTCTAGGCTTTCTTATTTTTCTCTAATAGCTTGGTGATGATTATTACCAAAATTTTGTTATATGATTCAACTAAACCATTCCCTTGTGGATCGTAAGCTGAATACCATAATCTTCACATAAATTTACCAATGGTATAGCTTTAAAAGTAGCTACATGATCTACTACTATCCTTGATGGACATCCAAATATGGTTATGATTCCCTCCAGAAAGTTATTGATGACTTTATGAGTAGCATTCCTGGTAGGTATTTCTTCAATCCATTTGGTGAAGTAATCAGTTGAAACAAGAATCCAATGATGTTGTCCACTTGAAGGTGGATGGATTTTCCCAATGAAATCCAATCCCCATTGTTGGAAAGGTGTAGAAACAACTACGGGCTTGAGAGGAAAAGATTTCAAATGTTTTTTACCAGTGAAATTTTGACATTTTTCACATGCTCTCACCTCAGCATATACATCAGAAAATAAGCTAGGCAAAAAATAGGCAGCTCTCAATATTTTGTATGCAGTAGTTCTCCAATAATGATGACATCCACAAATACTACTATGCATATCAAACATAACCCTCTTAGATTCACTTGGGTCAACGAACCTCATCAAAACTCCTGTAGTATCTTTCCAATATAAATAGTTATCATTGATGTAAAATTTAATGGTTTTCAGCTTCAAATATCTCATTCTACTTTTATCAAAATTTGGAAGAGGTATAAAATGCTACAAAAAATAAATGATATCCTTATACCAACTGCACTTAGCAAGCTTTACATCCAATGCCACGTTTTCAATAGGTTCTGAAAATTTCCCTTCTAGATTGTCATCCATGAAATTCAAACCCAAAACTCTACAATTTTCTTCAGCTAGCATTTTGGCTAATCCTTGACCTTTGATCAGTTTGATAGGATTTATCTCTAAATCAAATTCAAGAATTTTAGTCACCCACTTAATTATTTTTCCATCAATATCAGGTTGAACTAATATTTCTCTAACAATAGATGAAGGTACATAGGCAATAATTTGATCATGCAGAATATAAACTCTAAAAGCCTTCAGAGCTTTAACTAATGCATAAGCATGCTTTTCCAACATTTCATACTTAAATTTTGCATTATGGGGGATTCCTTATTTTCTGCATTTTTTTGTAATAAAACAACAACAATAGTATCTTGAGAGGAAAATGAGAAGATTAAGAAAGGTTTTGAGTATTTATGGCTTACCAACTTATGTGCTTCAATGATATCTTTTTATATCAGCTCAAATGAATTTCTGCTTCAAATGTCCACTTGAATTCCTTGGATTTCTTTAGCATGCAAGTAATATGATTCACCACTTCAGAAAAATTGGGAATGAATGTTCTTAAAAAATTGATCTTACCAAGAAAATATTGAATCTCTTTCTTGGATCTTTGAAGTGTTAAGTCCCGAATTACAATCACTCTTTTAGGATCAATTCTCACTCCATCTTTGACCCAACATCTTACCTTCTTTAAGAGAAAAATGACACTTCTTTGGGTTCAATGATATGCCATATTTTTTGCATTTAACAAATACTTGTCTCAAGTGTTGAAAGTGCTCTTGATATGAAGCTGAAAAAACAATAATATCATCCAAATAGATGACCAATAATTTGTCTTTTTCTCTAATGAATGAAAATTCCATAGCATGCTGGAAAGTAGCCCCAGCATTCAAAAGCCCAAATGGAATATTTGCATACATGAATGTTCCCCAAGGAGTATTGAATGTTGTCTTCTCTCAATCTTCTAGCCAAATAGATACTTGGTTGTACCCGGAGAACCCATCTAACATGGAAATTCTGTCTGACCATGCTCCATCTCTGGCAATGGATAATTATCTTTCTTGGAGAATTTGTTAAGATTCATGAAATCTAAACATAATCTGACTTCACCATTTTTTTTTCTTACTAGAACTAGATTAACAACCCAATCTGAGTATCTCAATGGAATGATGACTTTGGCATCCAAAAATTTCTTCACCTCCTTCTCCATCATTGGTAACAATAGTGGATTGATTTGTCTTAATTTCTGCCAGAATGTATTAGTATCATATTTAAATGGTATTCTACGCTCAATGATAGCTTTTTCATATGTCTTAAGATCCTCATATTTCCAAGAAAAAACATCAGCAAATTCATAAAACAACTTGTGGTATTCAATATTTCTTTCTTTTGATAAATCTTTTCACAACTTAACATACCTTGGCTCTAATTTTGTACCCAAATTGTAATCTTCCAATTCTGCATATGCTTCATCTAATTGTGGTTTAACTGAAAAATTATTGTGATAAAAAAGCTTCTCAAGTGGGATTAACCCCTTGGGAATATGATTGGTAGGCAACTGTATGATAGGTTGATCAACAATACATTTTTTGAAATTTTTGGTATCTTGATAATCAACATCATCCTTCATGATATCTTCATCCCGATCAATGTTTAGGACAAAAAATTCTTCAACAGCTTCAATGAATCTTATAATCTCTTGGTCATCCTCAAAAAATTTCCAATGTTTGATATTATCAGGAATGTTAGGTCTAAACCTAACTTCCACTTCATATTTCGACTTTATAGGTATTGGAATCTTGAATGAGCTTGATGAAATATAAAGTGAATCAACCAAAATATTACTTTCTCTTGGAACAAAAGAAATGTTAAAGGCCAGGAATGAGTTTTCTATAATGCTCCATACTACATTCCGGTAATCTCTAAGTCTGTGATGCTTATTTTGATAAACATTTCTGATTTGCTGAATAATAAGTTTAGCATCTCCAAAAACATAAATTTCTGAAATATTCATGTATTTTATTGTTTTTAAACCAATTAAAAGAGCTTCATATTCAACCACATTATTAGTTGCTTCAAATTCAAGTTTGAAAGAAAAATTGGAGCTCTCTTTCAAAGGGGAAATGAGAAATATTCCTTCACCGGCTCCTTCTCTAGAACATGAGCCATCAAAATACATTTGCCACACCTAAGAACCCTCATGACTGATTTGATTTTCCGCAGACTTCATAATCTGAAAACTTTCTGTAGGCAGGGCAGAATTATCCATATGTAAAATTCTTGAACCCACATCAGTTGTTCTAGCATAAATCAGATGATTAGTGGGGTCTTCGTTGTCACTAATGATATATGCTAGCTGAGATTCTCTATAAATTCTTCTTTTTTCTCCTAAAAAAATAGGGACAATAGCATAAGTGAAATTCATTTGCAAAGTTCCTCCCAACCTTCTAATCCATGACCTAGAAAGTAACATGCCAAATCTAGGAGGAATTTCAGCTACAACAATATCCATCACCATCCCTCTCATGGGTAACTAAAAGAGGCTTACTGCAAGGTATTTGATGACACCAAGGCATTGGACTTTCTGGGAATCAAAAGAGTAGATTTCTTGGTATTCTCTAGTTACTTCAAGACCTAGTTCATCCATGAATACCTTGGGCATTAAATTATGTGAGGCTCCAGAGTCCATTAGACAATTATGCAGGTTATTATCATGAATATTCAGAGATAGATAGAAAGGAGGGGTAGAGTAATCTCTCTTCAACCAATGGATCTAAAACAACAGCAGGCTTGTTATCTTGAAGGTTAACAAAATCAAAGGCTACTTCGGTAGGTGGAGACTGAAGAGCTTTCATAAAAGTCTTTTTGAAATCATAATTTTTCATGAGTTCTACAAGAAGAACAAGAATCTTAATGTTTTTTATCTCATTTTCAAAATTGAAAATAGGGGGCAACTTGTGAGCAATTTTTACCTCAAGTGAAGGAGGGTTAGCTGCTTCCGGAACTTCGGGCTTACTTGGTTCAACCACTTGCTTTTCTGCTGGAATTTTAACTGCATCCTTATTCTTCTTTGGCTGTGCAACATGCTTGGATTTATCATCAATTTTATTTGATATGAGATTTTATCTGCTTTGATTATCAACTGCAATCATGGAATGATCAGAACTCACTTCATTATTTTGAGTATATGACATGAAATCTTCATACTCTGCTTGTGTAAGATGAATCAACCCTTCTTTATCTCTTAGACAATTAATATCAACACCTTTCTCCAACCTTTCCTCTTCCTCTTCTTCTTCAAATATAGAATTTTGCAAAGGGGGATGCACTTTTTTATCATCATCATCTCTTCTTTCTTGCTGCAAGATTTAAGGAGCATTAGGTCTTCTAAATTGCTGCCTATTAGGCTGATCAAATGAAACATTTCTAGTAGTAGTTGGTCTTGCTTCCATCTTGAGCTTGGACATCTCAGTGGTCAATGACTTGACCATCTTGGTAAGCTCATATAGCTTAAGATCTATGTCAGAAGTTCCTGAAGATGAAACTTCAGCTTTTTGCTTCCTTTTGTCTCTGTCAATCCCTCCTCTGAGCCTATCAGCTATTAATACATTAGATTCTACCTCCAGTGCATTATCCTTCATTTGTGTCAGTGTTGTAGATATTATTTATCTCAATAATAAATAAAAATCAAGAGCAAAGGCACCAACATAAATGATTTTGGCTGAAGCTTTAGTTGGCTTGATTTCAGTAGGTATTTTTCTATACATATTATTGAATCTCTTAGAAAAATCAGAAATTGATTCTCCTTATTTTCTTTTGATTGCACCAAATTCAGTGATATAATACATAAAATATTTTGTATCACCCCATTTCCTTAAAAATGTATCATCTAGGGTTTCAATTCTATTGATGCTACCAACTCTCAAAGATTTGAACCATTTACTAACATCACCATCAAGGCTCTGAACAAAAAATCCCATCCAAACATCTTCATGCTCAATATTCAAATTGTCAGCATAGGCATAAAAATCAGCAAGGTGTTCTTCAGCTGTTACCTCTCCCTCGCCACTAAATTTAGGCATATACTTGAGATAATCCCCTGCAGGTAATGCATTCATAGGTTGAGGTAAAACTAAGGGGGAAAACCTGGCAACAATAATTACATCCATTCGGTTAGGGGGTGGATTTTGACTTGCCATGACATGAGTTGCTGGGATTTGTGGAACAACAATTGATGGATTTTGAACAACAGATGATGAAGCACCCAAAATTGATGTAGATACTGTTTGTTGGCTGGAAAAACAGGGAGATACATAATTTTCTGCAAAATCGGGGGACAGAGTTTGCAACACTTCTTTAGGGACAACCTTTGAGAAAACAGTAGCATAGGCAAAAAAAAAAAAAATTACTCTTTTTCTTAATTAGCTTCTTAGGATTAGGGACTGAGATTCTCAATGGGAAATATGGGTTAGCCTTGGTTCTATCCCTTCTAGGAGCCAGAACTTCAACAATGGAGTAGCTAGGTGTAAATCAGTCTAAAAAGACAGTTGGAACTGTACACCTCAGAACCAGAATTATAGCTTTGTGATTCACCCAGGGATAAACTTCAATTCGCCTCCTTGGCAACGACGCCAAAGATGTTAGCACAAGGAGTCAATCCTTGACTGCAAAGGAGTAAGCCTTACACATCATAGTTCATTTCAAAGTAAAAGGTTTTGAGTGGTGGGATGACTTCTTAAAGAGTTTGAAATGTTTTTTACTCTTTTAGACTTTCATGCATTTGGCAAGCTATGGCAAGTATAAATTGTATGGATAAATTGGTATTATAGGGGAGCAAATTGTGACAAATGAAAGGTGACAGATAGCTGGTACTCAATCTAAGAAATATGCATATCCTAAATCAATCACACAACTACATAGTGGATTTTTACATAAAATATGTTTTATGTAAAGGAAACAACATTTAGAAATCATAATACATGCATAAAGAATTTCATAAATCCTTCATGAAACCTTCACTAACATGATCTACACAACATATAGATGATTTACAGAAGACTAAACAATAGATATTAACTATTATATCCTCTAACAGTTCTCTTACTCATACTTTTCTAGCTTCTGCAACTCATAAATCAGATGAATACAACAATAAGATAAACACAAAATACCCCAGCATGAAGTACAAAAAGGAGTTTTATTTATTATGAAAAGTCTTCAAGTCAACCAAAATCCAACCCTAAAATGGATTTTATAAATGATATTTATAGAGAGAGGCACCAACTCCATCTCTTTTAAAAAGAAGGATCCACTCTCCCTCACATTACATAGGAGTTATAGGACATTAAACACATATCCTATCGAAATATAACTAACAGGATAGATGTAGATAGGAAGAAAGAAGACATTTTGAACTGTGTTGTTGAGTGTGATGACAACCTGCCTCCTTTTCTACTGAGTTTCCTCTCCATGACCTTGGTTCTTTAAAACCCATGTGTCTTCATTAAATGTGACTTTTAACAACCTCAAAACCACTTATCAACCATTACTTGGCATGTCCATATCGTTAGAAGTCCTTATCATTCTCGGACTAGCTCGAAAATTTCGCTGACAACTATCCAAAATCATTAAAATATATGCTACCAGAACTTCTGGTAAAAACCTGTAGCTGTGAAAAAACTGTAATGCTACCTGAACTTCTGTTAGCGCTCTGTTTCCTTTTAAAAAATGCACAACAAGATACTTGAAAAATTCTATGCAGACTTAAACATTCTAAAAATTGAGTTGTTCAAAAATATAGCTAGTAGGCAAAAGGGTATTTCACTAGGACATCCTTTTACCTCTCCTCCATATGAGTTGCAACTTCTGCAAGCTTGTCCAAAAATGTTTGTCTGTCAACTGCTGATTTTGACATTGTGGTCTTGGTGGCTATCTCTTTTGCAATCGACTTTTTCTCTTCTGAGCTCTTCTGGATTTTTCTTCTTTTAGAGGATCCTGCTTGTTGGTTTGAAGGGGCTTTACCCTTATCTTTCTTCTTGTACCCACTATACTTTGAAATTTAAGGAGTTATAGTATGCATTCCTTCCTAAAATTTAAGGAGTTACAGTCTGTATTCCTTCCTCTCCATGCTCTGGCATATACCTTGGGAAAAGGAGAAATAGGAGGCATAATCTTCATTGATTTGGGCTTGCTGGTAGATGAAACTTCTCATTTTTCCAACTTCTCTTCAACTTTAGTTGGGGGAGCCTTTTCCCTTTTACCCTTATTCTTCTTGTAGATATTCACCTTCTTAGCTTTTCTTTTAGTCCTTTTACAAACTGATGAAGTAGTTGGTTTCTAACTTTTTCCCTTCTGCTTAGCAGGTTAAGAATGTTGTTGTGAGGCTAGAGATAGCTGAGTAGGAATGTCTTGTGTAGGTGCAAGTTGTCCTGCCCTGTAAAATAGGAAATGATCCCATGTCTGGTTTCTTCTTATGAGTTCTTCAACAACGAACACCTTGATAAGAGCTTGATGATATATGTTATACTTTGAAGCTGCTACATGGGTTTGTATCCTAGCTGACATCTTATTCAAGCTTTTCATCAGAAAGAAAGGTAGGTTGAGGGTCTTCATACCTACAATGTGAAACAAAAGCTCATGTGATACAGAAAAACAACAATATACCTCCTCTTACAAGTAAGGTAGATCTTAATGAGCTTGACAGTTTCAGCCCATTCATCCTTGAGATAACTGCTAGGAATCCCTTTAGCCCATTTAGGGTCTCTGTATTCATCCTTGATGAAGTTACTGAGGTCTCCTCCAGTGATCACTTGGCCTTTGAACCATTTTTATTCTTCCTGTGGGAGGTGAAAAGCTTCAGCAATGGATTCTGTTGATACCTGCAATCTGAGGCCATAGACATTTTCTTCTTGTCCATCGAATGAGAGGGAAAATTCCTTAGCTACTCCTAGATGAGAGGTTACTAACCTTTAACAAAATGGATACCAACCAACCTATACAAAGAACCTCCTCAAATTCATATTTGCATCTATTAAATCGGCTCCTTGAGGTTCAATACGTTTTATTTTTCCTCCTCTCTTAGTCATATTCAACAATAAAGAAGGTTGTCTGCTATAATATGATAGGTGTCAAGATTAGGAAAGCTTAATTAACAAGTATTGTTGTATCTTCAATGCAAATTGTTTGAAAACCGTGTCTCACTCTTCAAGCTGCGCACTGGAACTCTTCATTCACCAACAACTGATTTGAAAACCAATGGTTTTCCCTTTCTTTTGGTGATTTAAGATGATATGTTGGCTCACTTATCCATGCATAAAATCTTTTCATAATGGGAAATATCTTGGATCGTATAACACACTTCATGATATCTTTTGGTTGACTTCAGTTGGCTCCTTTGTTTCAAATTATCCACTACAGGTGGCTGAAGCTTAAAGGAATTGGATTTGGCAGTCACCTTCATCTTATTCTTATGACAAGCCTAAATTCCAGCGACACCCATGCATGATTAACCAAATGGTCACCACATTAAATTGCAGATCCACGATCAACCTTGAAATTAGATATGTACCTTGACATGTGGATATGACGACTCAGGCTGATAGACAGGACAAACAACGGTTGGCTTTTACAACTGCACATCTACACCTAGCTTCTTCCACGTATGACCATGACTAACTCGACATCACTCAAACGTAGACCTTTCATATCACGTGAAATAGCTCATGATAAAAATGTTTAAACATTAGTTGATAACGGGAACAAATGGCTAACACAAAAGCGAATGTGCTTTTTTATTTTTTAAAAAATGGGGGAGGTTACCAGAATTTCCGGTAGCATCGGGTAAAGGAAAAATAGACATAAAACATAGTTAAAATAGACCGTTCGACAGGGATAAAAAATACGCTACCAGAACTTTCGGCATTGTTCTAATTTTCTTTTTATTTTTTTTTAAGTTTTATCCTAAAAACAAAAAATTTAAAACGCACTCATGAATAAGAATAGAACTATGCTAACAGTATGGATTGCTTGGGATGGGGGTGCTAGCAGAACTCGGAAGGTGAGTGACTGCACAGAAGGGGAGACCACATTGCCCGAGGGACTGAGTATCAAAGAAGGGAAGGCCGAGAATGTATTTTTTTTGGTCATTAGCATTGTCAGATGGAATCAGATGCACATTGGGAGTGCGCCTTGGAACAATGAGCCCGTAACTGTTCACTAAGGGTAAAATAGTGTAGGATTGTAGTGCTGGACATTGGATGCAGATTTGACTTTGGCAGTGGATTTTGGACTTCCTGGGAAGGAGGTGAATCCTGGTATTACTTTGAGGGTGGAGGTGTGAGCCTCTGGATTCCCTTGTTGTTGATACAGGCATCGTATCCTTCTATTTGATGGTTGAGAAAATGTGTATGTGTGTATATGTGTATATTGTTGTAAATACTATATCGATCGAGATTTATAAAGCTCCATAGATAATATGATTATTTGTTGGTTGAATAAAATGGTTGTTATTTTAAATATCGTAATGAGTTGTGTTATAAAGCTCTAGTAAAAGATATGTTTGTCATGTTTCAGCAGTGGTCATTGTAAATACTGCAATGAGTTGTGTTATAAATATCAATAGGCAGTGTGTTTTATTTCCAACAGTTTGTTGGTTTTTAGTTGTCATTGAACACCGAGGATGATGATCCCCCAAGGGGGAGGGTTCTGTAACAACCCTAGTTAAAATCCATGTAAAAATAATAACCACGGCTGATGGGAAAAACATCCTAGCAGGTGTTCACTTCAGTTTATTATGGCTAAGGAAATTGGAAAAGGCATTGGAAAGTCATGAGGCATTAATTGGCATTTTATTTATTAAAATAATGGAAATTAGGAGAAAGGGAAGGTGAAAGGTCAGAAGTTGCATGTGAGGAGGAAAATGAAGGAAAATGATGGAAAATGAAGAAAATAGAGGCCTCATTAATAAAAGGCTTATGAGGATCAGTTGGTAAGCTTTTGGTCATTTCAGTTTTGGAGCTCTCGTTATTCTCTCTCTCTCTCTCTCATACTCTTGGATACTTTGAGTTTAATTGGAGCACTCTTGGAGAGTGTGGCATACTTGGTGATTTGGATCAATAAGGAAAAGGAAGAGAGGAAAAGCACAAGAGGACATTGAGATCAACATCTACAGCAGGTTCTGAGTGTAGGTACCGAGTTGCATGTATGGCTTCCTCACTAGTTTTGGCATGCATGGTGTATGCATGTGGATTTGGCTAGCATTTCCATTTCTTGGATAGCCATGGTGTTGTGGGTTTATTCCATTGATTGTTTATGGTTGGTTCTCATGATTCCTTTAGTTGTCGGGTTAAGTTAGTAGTTCCTGGAGCCTTAGTTGGACAGATACTCTGGAGCTCAATGGGCAGCTGTTGGGTTGAGCTACTAGTCCTGGATCCTTGGTTGGATAAACGCTCTAGAGCCCAGAAATGGTTGGGGTTGAGTTACTAGTTCTGGAGCCTTGGTTGGAACAAACACTCTGGAGCCATAAAGAAGCTTGGATAGAGACCAATCCCTGATGGTTGTGATGTCCAACGTGAGGTGGAATCACTTATTGAGGGTTGAGGTGGTTTAGCCTCTAGAAGCACTAGATTGATTTTAATTGATATGTTTGATGAGATCCCACATTTATGCGTGGAATATGACACGGGGGTGATTGGATGAAGTGAGATTTGGCTCAACCAATCTATAGTCGGGTGGAACATGGAAGTCCCATCTCCAATTGGTTTTTACATTCAGTAATGAACAGCTCATTCCCTTGGTACTTGGTATGAAAATGGACTGATTTATATGTGGATTCTATTGTTTTTGTATCCATGGTATTTTTTTGGTTATAAGCATGTATTTGATTAGTGATTACGTATGGCTCTATCCATGTTTTTACTTGTAAATTAATGCACAATGTATCTATGTTCAAATATATTGTATTGCAGTTTATGATTTGGGGAAGCAATGCTTCTTAGCGATTCTCAGGTAATTAAGATACCCCTATGCTTAAATATGTTGTTTACACATGTAGATTCAATGTTTGTGAGTAATGTTCCTTTTTCAGAAATATTGCCCTGCTGCTCAATAGGAACGATGTATAAGGAAAAATATGCAAATTAAACACAGGCCAAGGTTTGGATCCTCTTAAATATACTATGGGGAACTTATGTATGCAATTTCATCAGAAATAAATGGGTTTAGATGCACTAAACAGAACTCCCACAAACTGGTATCAGTGAGACATTTCGTCCTAAGACAATAACAATCAACAATATGATCTAAACCAAAGATTGACTGAAGGGGAATTTACTGAATATGTCACCTCTAAAGAGAGGGTGAGTTTCAGAGGCTATCTAGCCCTTTTCAGACTCTGTCTATAGACTCTTGTCGAGAGGTAATATCCCAAAAGGGTTTACTCAGCAAATCATGCCTGAAAAATGCATTATTCAGGTATGATGGATTTAGCTACCATATGATAGATCTGAGAACACTCAGAAACCAATAGAAAGAACATCAGCTCTTTTTAATCATCTTTTATCATCAGAAAGATGGGGAAAAGCAACATTTTATGCACTAAAATAGGTGTATAATAAAATCTGCGTAAAATGAAGGGTCAAGGTTCTGGAATATGATTTATTCAGTTAAGAGGGACTCAAATACTGAATTTCATCTCAAAAAAAGGCGTTTTTATATGTTAAACAGTTCCTCCTTCCCAACTAGTCAAGAAAAACCCTGATTTCCCATGACCTAAAGTATGCAGAAAAGTGTTGAAACTTGCAGAGTGTAATTTATGAAGGGCTTGGCTGAGTTTATGCATAAATTTCAATATGCAAGATCAAAATGAGGCTCATGTGGTTTATGCAAATAAAAATAGACATTTCCATGAAGAAAAACCCTGTGATGAGTTGCTGCAATGCATAGAAAAAGACTACAGACTATTCCAGCGTTATTTTCCTGAAGATTCAGCGGATGTAAGTTAAAACTCAGATCTATGACAAATCTATGGCTGAAACATCAGATCCATACCAGATCTGGAAACTACTCAACCTTCTCCTCAAGATCCCCTTGGGGTTTCATCAAAATAATACATGCACAAGTGTAGATCTGAATTTGAAAGCTACAGGACTATAGAATACTCATAATTTCTGAAGATGAATTTTATTAGAACATGGATCAAATCTGAAATAGCATAAAATAATAGCTACTTTATAGATTTACAAAGTGAGAGGCAAGCCTCAATCACTAGATAGCAGATTTGCACAGAAATTGAATTTACATTAAACCCCAATGCAAAAAACGCAGTTCTTGAGAGGGACTACGCAATAGCTATATAAAAATGAATCAAATTCTATATGATACAGATCTGAATACAAAATAAGAGTGAGATCCTCTTCTGGGTGGTCACAAGACACCCTCCCTGAGAGAAATCCCCTCCAAAACACTCTGCAGATCTAGGATACCACTTGCTACAAAATATAGCAGCTGCAAAACCCTCAATGGACCAGTGCTTCTCATGAAAATAGAGCTTGGCCTCAAACCAGATAGTGGCTCATTTAAGTACATTCTCCTCCAAGAGATACTCAAGGAAGGAGGGAGGATTCCTAAACAGGAAATCCTCTTCCCTTAGGCTAAACAGCCTAGAGAGCTAGAGTTTCTCAAGTAACCTCTATTTCGAAAATACTTCAACAACCATCTCTTGAGCCCTCACCTCCTTTTTATAACTTGAAGGGGTGCACAAAACCTAAACCACTTCAATGGACTTAACCCCTTTCACATTGGATCCCTCTTCTAAACTGCGATGGTTCTCCAAGGTGGTCCAATTTCTGTTCACACACAAGTGGATTTTGTTACAAAAGGCCTAGATTTATCCCTTTTCACATTGGGAATGTATTTATTCTTTGACTTAAGGAGTTTTTCTTGTCCTCCTTTACATTTTATTCATCAATCATGAAATACAAAAATGAACAAGGAAAAATTAATGTTCCAATTAGTTGAAGCTAATTTAGGAACATTACAGTCTCCCCCTCCCAAATGTTGCTTGTCCTCAAGCAACTGCAAGGAAGAACCAAACTTCTCCTTCCCCTTTTGTGGCCTCATCAATGGATCCCACCATGGCTGCAAATGATAAGCAATGAATCTACCCTCCAATGACCTTCTCCAAGTGCAAAATAGCAAGTGTACATCATGAGAAATGGGAGGTACAAGTGGTGATCTTCTTGTTTCTCAATGGCCTCATCAAGTAGGAGTGATGAAGAGCATGGGGAAAACTTTTCCCAATGAGTGTCTCCCACACCCATGCTATCATCCAAATAAAAGGAGCCATCCTTGATAACTCATAAAAACAATCATTAATCCCCGTGATGTGCATTGAGTAGGGGCTACAAGGCTAGAAATGAGGGATGAATATATCCAACTCATGTTGTCCCTCTTCCCACTGTTGATGGATGTGGAGCTGTGGATCCTGGGGTGAAAAAGTGTGGTCACCATGAAGCCAAAATGAATCTAAAACTTCATGATCTCCTCCATTGATTTTAGTGAACCTCCTTGCCCACCCTCTTATGCATACAGTGAAAAATTTGTCTTCACCATATGTGCTCCAAAAGGCATGTGGACTAAGTGCCATATGATGTGCTGGATGGTGACAATAGTCCCTCCCTTGAGACCAGCGTTGTCCATCATCTTGCTGTCTCAAGTCATGATACCATAAGTGGCCATCCCACCACTTGCTTGCTGAAATAAGCTTCTTCAAAGCTTGGAAATGATAGAGGAAAATAAGAGTTGGCTGAATGGAGATCAAGCAAAACATGTCTTGCTCTAATTCCTCCCATGTGAGAGGCTTCCCTTCATGATACAAACTCAATGCATGATCCTTGTAGAAGATGATACAATGTACCATGCAGCAGCCACAAAAAGTTCCCTCCTCTTCTTAAAATACAAATGAATATGGGAGAGTGCATTCCCAAGGGATACATTCATCCAATGTATCTTTTCTCCTCTCCCACATATGCTCCTCATAAAAATAGAAACATCAGAAACATAGGGAGCAAGAATAGAAATCATGTTGGCTGCAATATGCAACAAATGTGAATGGCAATGATCCCTCATATGCAACCAACGCAGTTTGGACCTCAACTGCAAAAGAGACTGCTGAAAAATGTGGTCTCCCAACCACTTGCATGCTACCCCAATCTCTTCATAAGCTCGGAGGAAGTATATGATGGATGAGGCAATGTAAGTATGTCCTCCAAAATAGAATTCCTCCCCAAGTCCTCCTAGGGAGAGGTCAACAATACTGCTCATGGCCTCAAGTAGACCATGCAACCTCAAAGAAAGAATGCTCCTCCTTGGATCAACATTCTGCACATGTATGGTTAAGGAAGCAATATGTAAATCAGCAAGTGAATAAACAATGTCCTTACCATAGCTTTTGCTCATGCAAAGGGAGCAGCTCATAGATGAGCCTCCTTCCATCCTCAAAGGGAAGAGAGGAGACTGCTTTAACTCTTCCCAAGATTCATGTGCATGCACAGCCCCCATGCCAAATGTAAATGTGGAAAGGTTGTTACCCTTCCTCTGTTTCTCCTACCACAGCGCAGAAACTAAAATGAGAGTGGGGGTGGATGATATTGAGAGACTGTTTCTTTCCTCCTTGAGCCTACCCAAGACTCTCAGCACTGCATCAAGACCTCCCAAGGTCTCCACTTCTCTGAAATCAATGAGCAATGCCTCACCATGTGAAGCACTCACCTCCTCTTGTTGATCAAGTGGCCTCCTTGGTGCAATGTCTCCAGGAGATGAGACATCATCCAGTGGTGACGGAATACATGAATGGAAAAAACCCTCCATGCTTCCACTGCGCAATCCAATCACCTCTTTAGGTGCATCAACTTCCTGCAATAGATAGAAATGAGATTGGCCCTCTTCCCCGTCTTCTCTTGGTATCCTCATGCCTTTGCACCTTCTCCATCTCAAGGGCTTTTGAAATGTAGCCCCTTTGACATCTCCAAGGGAAGATCTTATTCCTCCCTTACTGCTCTTGCATAGCACAGTGCAATTCTGTTGTTCTAGATCAGAAGCACATAGAAATGTAGATCTCTCCATGCAATGGGTTGAAATGAAAACAGATGAATCATTGACCATACCTTGGTGAAATGTAGAAGCAAGAACTTCTTCTGTAACTGTGTAGTCTTCCTCCATTGAACATGAAGGTTGTTCCTCCAAGGTTGTGCCAGTGCTGGTACAAGTCTCTACCCCCTCAATCTCCTTGAGATTTTCTTGAATATCCTTCAAGGTCTAGAAAAAGAGTGGGGAAATCTCTTTTTCTGTCATTCCTCCTTCTTCTCCTCTTTCTCTCAACAAGAAAGTAGGTGTGGGACAACATTGTAAATCAGATTGTGTGGCTGAATTATCACACACATCATAAGAAGTACTGGGTACTTCTCCATCTTCTTGAAATTCTCTAGGAATTTCACTGTAGCTTCTTCCACTTTGAAACCCTCTTGGATTTTCACTGCACCCTTCTTCTTCCATTAGTTGAACCTCCTTGGAGAGGCCCTTTTCTGATCTGAAAATGGATGAAAGTAGTTTCATACTTTCCATCTTTCTCATCTATGATTCTGCTCTTATTTCACTGATAGCTTGATCTCACAGGTTGTGCCAGAGATCATGCTCTGATACCACTGTAATGTTCCTTTTTCGGAAATATTGCCCTGCTGCTCAATAGGAACATTGTATAAGGAAAAATATGCAAATTAAACATAGTCCAAGGTTGGGATCCTCTTATATATGTTGTGGGGAACTTATGTATGCAATTTCATCAGAAACAAATGGGTTTAGATGCACTAAACAGATCTCCCACAAACTGGTATTAGTGAGACATTTCCTCCTAAGACATTAACAATCAACAATCTGATCTAAACCAGAGATTGAATGAAGGGGAATTTACTGAATATGTCATCTCTAAATAGAGGGTGAGATTCAGAGGCTATCTGGCCCTTTTCAGACTCTGTCTATAGACTCTTGTCGAGAGGTAATATCCCAAAAGGGTTTACTCAGCAAATCATGCCTGAAAAACGCATTCTTCAGGTATGATGGCTTCAGCTACCATATAATAGATCTGATAATTCTTAGAAACCAATAGAAATAACAACAGCTCTCTTTACTCAGCTTTTATCATCAGAAAGATGGGGAAAAGCAACATTTTATGCACTAAAATAGGTGTATAAGAAAATATGCGTAAAATTAAGGGTCAAGGTTTTGGAATATGATGTATTAGGTTAAGATGGACTCACATGCCAAATTTCAGCTTAAAAAATGGCGTTTTTCTATGTTAAACAGTTCCTCCTTCCCGACTAGTCAAGAAAAACCCTGATTTCCCATGACCTAAAGTATGCAGAAAAGTGTTGAAGCTTGCAGAGCGTAATTTATGAAGGGCTTGGCTGATTTTATGCATAAATTTCAATATGCAAGATTATAATGAGGCTCATGTGGTTTATGCAAAGAAAAACAAACATTTCCATGAAGAAAAACCTTGTGATGAGTTGCTGCAATGCATAGAAAAAGACTGCAGACTATTCCAACATTATTTTCCTGAAGATTTAGCTGTTGTAAGTTAAAAATCATATCTATTACAGATCTATGGCTGAAACATCAGATCCATACCAGATCTGGAAACTACTCAGCCTTCTCCTCAAGATCCCCTTGGGGTTTCATCGAAATAATACATGCACAAGTGTAGATCTGAATTTGAAAGCTACAGGACTATAGAATACTCAGAATTTCTGAAGATGAATTTTATTAGAACATGGATCAGATCTGAAATAGCATAAAATAGTAGCTACTTTATAGATTTACAAAGTGAGAGGCAAGCCTCAATCACTAGATAATAGATTTGCACAGAAATTGAATTTACATTAAACCCCAATGCAGAAAACGCAGTTCTTGAGATGGGCTGCGCAGTAGCTATAGAAAAATGAAGAAAATGTTATATGATATAGATCTGAATACAAAATAAGAGTGAGATCCTCTTCCGGGTGGTCACAAGACACCCTCCCTGAGAGAAATCCCCTCCAAAACACTAGATCTCTGCAGATCTAGGATACCACTTGCTACAAAAGATAGCAGCTGCAAAACCCTCAATGGGCCAACGCTTCTCATGAAAATATATCTTGGCCTCAAACCAAATAGTGGCTCATTTCAGTAAATTCTCCTCCAAGAGCTACTCAAGGAAGGAGGGAGGATTCCTAAAAAGGAAATCCTCTTCCCTTAGGCTAAACAGCCTAGAGAGCTAGAGTTGCTCAAGCAACCTCTATTTCGAAAATACTTCAACAACCATCTCTTGAGCCCTCACCTCCTTTTTATAACTTGAAGGGGTGCACAAACCCTAAACCACTTCAATGGACTTAACCCCTTTCACATTGGATCCCTCTTCTAAACTGCGCTGGTTCTCCAAGGTGGTCCAATTTCTGTTCACACACAAGTGGATTTTGTTACAAAAGGCCCAGATTTATCCCTTTTCACATTGGGCATGTATTTATTCTTTGACTTAAGGAGTTTTTCTTGTCCTCCTTTACATTTTATTCATCAATCATGAAATACAAAAATGAACAAGGCAAAATTAATGTTCCAATTAGTTGAAGCTAATTTAGGAACATTACATTGTGTAATGTTTGAAAAAATTCCTGTCATGGCTAGGAGGGGTCCAGATGGGTTCTTGTTGATGTGATTGTTTTTGTATCATTTTTCCAATGTTATTTATCATTCCCTAAGTTTTCGTGAAGTTCTAAGCAGTGTGTTAGCACTAGAATCAGCACTTGGATTGTGTCAAGTGCCTGACTAGAAACATCTTGAGCTCGGGGGCTATTCATATAGTTTGATTGGGTTTTTTTGGAAAGTGGTTGGAACTCACACACACACTGAAAGGGGTTTTGAGCAGATAAGAATCTCTCACACATATTGGGGAACTGGTGCATGATGTGGTAGCAAGGTTGTGTTTGTAGCTTGATCGTTAGAAGAATGGAAGATAAATAGTGGATATGTAAAATAGAAACCCACAGCAGAAATTCTAGATTTGAAATGTATTGCAAAAGAATTATTTAAAAGACTTACAAGAATCTCACTTTACATTTTAAGAATCCCATTACAAGGAATGTTTCCAACTAACATGACCTCATGAATCAGGAATGCTTATGAACAGTCTTCAACTCATACTAAATCAGGAAAGCTTGGAACAAGACTTACAAAAACAGATCAATATGTCTTGGAGGTTCACAAGACTGATAAAAACATGAGATAGAACTTTTATGATAAATCTGGAAAGATAGATAAGGTATGTAAAAACAAAAGGGAAAAAAATACACACACCATACAGTTCATGAGTCCTCAAGAGTGCATCTGGATATATTATATGCTCAAAAGAACACACTTCTCAGAATACATGAGAACAACAACAAGGCACTCGGCCATTGTGCAATCAACCCCCCTCTCATGACTTGGACTTGGACTTGGTTATGGTTTAGCTTGTGGTTCTCGATCTCGGTACTGTGGTGATTAGTGTAGGTGCTTGGGCTAAGCGAGGGGCTCGATGGAGTAAAAATCCCTACCTTTTGATTAAAAATATAAACAATTTTATATTTAATAAGAACAATTTTATATTAAATATAAAATTGATATATACTTTTTTATTTTCCCAATAAAATAAGCTAGAATATGATAGGATTAGGGCATTTTGAGATTTTTTACAAAATTGGAAAAAGAGGGAAATAGATAGGACAATCATTAGGATAGTTTAGGAAAAATAGGATTTCATAGATTTTAGCACGAAAATGGCCAGATTGGGGTAATTTAGGGATTTTTATCAAAATTGAGGTATATGATAATGACAGAAAATGGAAAATATAGTGAAGGCATAAGGAATCATAGCCAAAAAATGATTATGAAAGACAAATTTCAAGGGTGGAAAAATGAGTGCTAGCAGATTGACTTGGGCTCTCAACCTAAAAAGGTGGCTCAAATCCCAGAGTTTCAGGCACATAATTGAGCAATTGGAGCCCTAGCCGCAGGTGTTGTGTTGTGACTATGACTATAGCCTCTTGGACCCTACCTTTTTGTGTTGTTCTTGCAGCTATGTCTCAAAGTGGTCAGAAACACATTCTAACCTAGGGGAAAGAGGCTTAAAGGGTTGGGATACCTCCTGGGGATGTTTTTTATGTTGTGTAAGGTTTGTTTGTCAGGTTTTCGTCGATTCCACTTCCTCAAGGGCATCTAGGAGGTTGAGTCTTGTATTAGTAGCCTCTCGTAATATGTTTACCCCGATTGGATGGTTACTTGGGTAGATGTGGGAAGAGGATGTTACAAGTACTAACCAAATATTAATTTACACATAACATAAAAATAAACTCATATCACATAAGATGGCCTACAATCACGAGTGTGGTAGTGTAATATCAAATTCCATTATTGAATATAACTGAAAACTTATAATATAATTGATTAATCCCCAGTGATTTTCAGACATTTCGTCCTTAACATATAAGACATCCTGCAACTCATGAAAATGGCATTAACCACATAGTTCAAGTATTCATTGTCACCATAGATATATAAGATAAATTATCAACCGTAAATATACAATTATTTCAGGTATTCTTTGTGGGTAATACAAAACCATACATCAATCAATAACATTAAAAAACTATCATAATTCATAATCCAAAGATGCATAAACCATTATACTTATCTAAATGTTTTAGAATAGTTGGCAACTAAAGGAGGGAGTTCCATTCTCCACCCAACCATAGGTCAGATACACTACAATTTCTCTTGCAACTGAACACCCATGAGTCAGATCTAAAGTCCAGGGAATACTTGAGAGAGAGAGAGAGAGAGAGGACCACAAAAACCATAAACAAACAAGAAAACCAGAGAGAGACTATTTGACCCTTTAACATTTCATTTATCCAAGCCAATTATAAATAAGCTAATGGACCATGGTGGTGAACAAAACAAGGCCAACATATTCATCGAGAAGACTTAACAAGTCCACATGTAAGTGAAAGAGTAGTGGTAGACAATATAACAAATATATAAGGAGAGATATCATCATCACATAATATCTCACTTCAAGAAAATAGATATGTTTTGGCTACACTTCATTAAGATATGTGTTACCTAAGGTAAAAGGCTTAATGCCAAATATTAAAATGAGTTGGAACAAGAAATTGTGTTGTAGAGGAATATTTGGGGAACTCATAGAGGTAGAGAAGAGACGTTAACAATTGGAATGTGGGGCCAAGCTCCTAGGAAAGGAAAGTGGTATCTTTTGGAGAAGTGGAGGACAAGTTTTCTCATTTTATTTAGATAATATTTTAAGGAACCATAAATCCAAAAAAAGTATTAAGAATCAATTAAGTAGCATAAACTAAGAAATATGGAATATGTAGATGTAAAACCTTGATTTTGACCCCTATATTATGAATGTTTGTATAATATTTAATTGGCTATAAGCCTAGACATTTGTAGCCTAAATAGAAGAATGGTAGTAGACATTGATGATTCACTATGAGAAGAATTTGTGGAGAACATTTGATTCATATAAGTACCCTTTAGTAGTTTGTGAATATGGAAAATAATTGTTAATGTTGATCCTTATGATATATATCTTTGTGATGAATGGCATGGAGTAATTGTCAATGTAATTACACTTGCTATTCATTTGGGAATGCATTAAAGGTTAGCCTCTACAACTATAAATCTTTTTTAGGATTTCACATTCATTTTTTATGTTAATTGTTAAATTAGCTACCTCGCATGCATTATTTCCACCTTAGAGTTCAACAATGGGGTTAATGGGTGATTTCCTAGAATGCTCTATTCATTTGAAGTGGTATAGAGGGGGTTGGGTACACTACAATATGGTATCAGAGCCCAACTACATTACTTGGCTAGTATCTGCAAATAATGCTAATTTGGCCTATATCTAATCTATATCCCTTCTCATTCATGAGGCCTACTTCATTTTGTACCTTTGCTTTGTTTTTCCAAAGCTTGTTTTTGCATATTCTATGTCTTTGGTGGTGATTAAATTTTTTGTTATTTTCTAACATTTTAGAAGTCGATCTGATTTGTCTGGTTAGTATTAGTGACCTTTTTGATTGGAGGAATTGCAAAAAATACCAAGTTGTGTGGCATTTAAGTCTTGATCCTTGTCAAGGGTTTGGATTGTTTTCCCTTGTAGATCATTATAGGTGTAATTTTGTTGGTTGCCTACATTGAGTTACATATTGAAAATTTCTTTGTGTGTGAACTTCTTTTTTGTTTATTTCAAGTCACAATTGTTTTGGTCAAAGTTGTAGTTTCATGCTTTTGAGTGCTTTTTGGTGCTTTTTCAATTTCATCTTAAGTGTGTTTAATTTGATTTGCAAGTTGTTTAGTGAATTAGTTTCTTTTGTGAATTTGGTGAATATTAAAATATCATTGAGAGAGGTTGTGAGGTTTTTACTTGTTTCCTGAAAAAAGAAAGAACTCTCTAGCCTTCCTTTAGCTAGTTTTCATTGAGTTGGAAAAGCAATCACATTCTTCATTTAATTTTCATAATGGATTGGAATTGAGTCTCTTACACACTATCTCAGTTGCAATCCACACCCTTGAGTAAACAACAAACCTAAAATAAATAATTAATAAAATTAATCTAGATTTTTTGGTTATAACACACTAGGGGTATAGAACTTGAAATAGGTTTGGAGAGGACACCCTTCAAGACTACAAAATTGAAACTAGTTTCATTGGAAAGTGTAAATCCACTATCACATCATATGCTTGTTGGAAAGCTCCTCTAGCATGAGAGTCAAGCATGCAATCATATCAGGAACTCCTAGAGTGACATCCCCACTCCCTTACTACTAGTGTGCATTGGATTTTTCACGTTAACGAGGATCTCTTTCATAAGAATACAACTCATTTTAAGCAATATTTCGTGAGGTTTCAAGCTCAGTTACCATGCCTATGTGTATGGTTTTGATCACACATGTCTCATCAGTTTTTTGGTCATGAGGTGGTCATCTTAGTGGCATATATTTTAGGGCTCTTACCTAGGTGATTGTGGGTAGGAAGTCCCCATGGTACCTAAGGCAGATGTCAATCACCATATCATTTCTCCTAGGGGGTAATGCTCAGCTCCATCGAGGTCACTTGTGTTGGTCAACACTGATACAAGGAGGTTGAGGTAATTATTTCTTAGTCCTTAATTAGTCCAAGGTCCTTGGGGGATTTATCTCCTCAAGCATCTTGGCTTTCAATAGGTACCTTTGTATTTGTTTGCTTATTGCATATTTTAAGGCCTTTTATAGTGTGTGTTGTGTGGTCCAAGTCTAGTTAGCCATAGAGTTGTCTTAATCAATTAATCACTTAAAATTGTCTATTCACCGTGGCTGACAAGAGCATCATGCCATTTTGAAATATCATCTTTTGAATCCACTCAATATACTATAATGACATTTTGAAATACCTTATTTTGGATCCACCAAAATCCAATATGGCCCATCAACCAAACTTCAAATAATCACTTGAAAATTCTCCAAGGGCTATCAAACCCACTTCGAAAGAAAAAATGATAAGAAAAGCCATAAATCCATTTCAAAAGATGTACATTGGGCCTCTTTCAAATATGTACCTGATATATAATTAGGCTACTTTAAATGAAAAACTTCAAATAAACAAAAATAAAGGTCGTTTTCCTATAATAAAAAAAAACAACGACCATTCAACCATTTTGAAAGATGTACATCTTTTGAAAACTCTTAGTAAACCGTCAAATATATAACGAAGATATTTCAAAGGGCCTCAATAGTTCATTAGACGCATTCAAATGATCCAGATTTATGCAGGAACGCAACATATAACCATAAATACAAATATGCAGTGGAAATAACACTTCATTTCATTAATATCAAAGAACTGAAATTTTCTTATAGACAGAATGGAAATAAACTAGCTAGGGCATTGGTACCTTATTTCTGAGAAGAGATGTGGCGGCTACAGGCCTCTGAACTGTGTTACAATGAGGCTCGAGGGCCTATTTATCATAGAGAAACAATGGAAACCCTAAACATCCAAAAACCTAACCCTAGGAGTTGAAGCACCAAAACTATGGGCCCCGTTTGGGTGAATTGGTGTTTCAACTTCTCGAGATCGTAACTTTGGCATACTATCTCTGTTTGACGCACATGATACATCGTTAGAAATATCTATCCGAGGACTACAACTTCTCACCATGAATATAAATTTTGGAATGAAATCATATTTTCCAGAGGCACGATGCCCAATAAAAGTTGTTTAGGGCCTCAAAATGGCTCCGGAAGTTTAGGACCCGAAAAACTGCTAAAAATAGTAAGTTGTGCTGAAACTGAAAAAATAAAGAGACAATGGTGGGGCCCCAATTTGAATAGGCGGGTGGCCACCAATATCCACCTGGATCATCAAAATAAGAGGGTGCTTCTAATTGAAAGCTCTTGATAGACCATTGGGAATATTTCAAATATGCCTCTTTGAAAGCTAGACTTGAGGACATTGACCTCTTCTTAAGAAGATCATAATCAACCCACTTTGAAGCTTGTATTTATTCCTACTAGATCTAATCAATCACAAGAAGAAAAACATAGATCAAGAATCAAACAACAAAATATAATGCATATCTCACTAAAAAAAACTTGACCTTGAGAGGCTATCACTCTCAGGAAAATATAAGCTTGTATACCAGTCGCTATGAGGAAGCTAGTAGAAAGCGATTAGATCTTGTAATCACTTTGTAATTCACAAAAAAAGAGAAATTGGTTTTCACGATAAAAATTTTAATAAAATAAATACCTAAATATGAAATATACAATGAAGATCCAACCTGAAAAAAAGACTCATATAAGGTAAAAATCTATAGACAAACACTCATAAACTAACATAAATCGGGGATACCAAAGAAGGAATGAGAGAAAAATCATTAGGGATTTCTCCCCAGTGGAATTACAAGTATTGTTTGATTTATTTTTACACATAGAAAAGGAGATATTGTGCCACATATATCACCTTAGGATCCGCTAGATGGTATGTAAAGGACTCAAGTAAATTCCTTAGCTATAGTGCAACAACAAGCCATAAAATTAACTTAGGAGGGAAAATAATTTTTCATACCTTAGTATCCTTGCAAGATATTTTAGATTGTATACCCCTCATTGTAGCTGGAAGCCCTACTCCTACTCATATATTCCATTCCAACTTCTCAATCTAAACCCCTACACACAATATTAGGTTTTCCTCCGCAGAGGGACAGTTAGCATGCACTATAAACTAATAGAGTAAATAAACCATATTTTTCACATATATAACCATGAAATGGAGAAAGATATTACTTTTTCATTCATATAGTAGAAATGGTACATCAAGAAGCTTATAGCATGATTAACATATGACCTCTTTTTCGATCCCTTAGTTCTCCTCTTCCCTCGGCTTACAAAAAAACTAGGATCATTTGAGATTCAAGAGAAGAGTGTTCTAGTGATATTTTACCAACATTATTGGGATATCTTTGATTTCTTATCTCACCCTTTAGAGGGTGTCTCTAAATAGGACTTTCCTAGATTGGGGAGGATGTATCTAGACACCTAGGTCCAAGAGAAGTTAGGAAATTTATACAATTATTGACCCTCAACTAACTCATGATAAGACAGGTCAAGTTGATCTCCTTGGGAAAGACTTCTTCTAGAATTTTTACCTCCATTTCTCCTAAGAAGAGGACAAGTTCTATACTAGGTGATAAATGTACACATGCATGGAGCGATGGGTGAATAAGATGCTAGTATTGTGGGAGCGATGGACTACTAAATAATCTCAAACAAGGAGGAGAAGGGGTACATTAAAACAAGAAAATGAAGGAATTTAACATGCGGTTCCTCTCACCGAAATGATGGAAAATAGGGTTATAACACAAATTATGTTAAGCAAATTTGACTCGGGAAAAGATTCAAATTTGACTATGTCATTATTAGTGGTTAGTGGTTTTGGGCCCATGTATTTTTGGTTGCCCATGGTTTTGTGCATGTGGATTGCATGTAATGAAGACTTTAAAATGCTTGGAATACTTCATTGTAATGAACCTAAGGAGACGAGTGGTGAAGGATCACTTAGATGGGTTGGCTAGGGTTTTGGCCAAGGAAGAATGTAATTCCATTGGTTGGGATTTTTTTTAGAGTTGGGATTTTCCTAGGGTAAATATTGTGTTTAATGTTTATGATTGTTGCTAGAGTAATTTTTTTCCTCTCCATAAATTTATTATCTCTCTGATTAATTTTAACATTTAGTATCAATGTTGTTTTGGATCTAGGGGACACCTCTATTGCCAAGGGTTTATTTTCCCTAGAGGATGATGCAGAGTTTTTTCATAGATCAGCCAAAGTTGTGGTCATAGATGTTGTCTGTGTTATGGAATATTTGACATAGATGAAGATGGGTGTAAAAGTCGGGTTCTTTAATGGCTCTAAATATATGGTCATAGAGAAACTCAAAAGAAATTGTAATATAGACCCTGGTGGGTCTGTTGCCATCTCTGATACTGAAATTGTGAGGATTATACGATTGGGGTATATATATGAAATAAAATAGAGCAGCACTGAAAATGGCGAATCAAAGATGTTCCAAGGGGTGAGAGCCCGAGTGGGATGTTGTATGCCCATGGGGAATGAACTTGAGCATGTAGTTGGTTTGGTCGAAGAGAGACAAAGATGATTGTGCTATAACAATGTCTGTTTAGAGACTAGTCTAATAGATCTACTCTAGAGTCAAAGGATCATGGCTTGGAGACAAAATTCCAATAGGGAAATGGATATATCATTAGGAACCAAATGTAGATTTCCATGCTTTTGTTTGGAAAAATGAGGTGTTTGAAGTGATGTCATGATTGGAGAAAACACCAGTATTAATGGCACATAGTAAGAAGAATGCACAAACCTTAATAAATCAACATACCAAGTGAAGGCTCTCTCGATCCTTTGAGATCTTGACAACAAACTATGTACGAAAGATGTGGTGATGGCACCATCAATTCCACTACTGCAGACTCATATCAATTCCTATGAGACATCAAGAGTGGTGGTAAGGCCAAGAGGAGGTTTCTCGAGGTCATGGATGATAGGAGCTAGATATGATGAACACGGAAGGAAAGGAGAACAAGAGCATGGTTGAGGCAGAGATAATTGAGATGGCCATGTAGTTGAGCAACATCACAGTGGACAAGGGATCATATGTGAATTGAGAGAAAATAATCAAGAGGTGGCATTCCCAGTTTAGTGTTGAAAAGTCAACAAGAAATGTGTGTCTAATTTAATTTTTCCTTAATTAAATTGGACAATAAAATGTAATATTATCTCATAATCACTTGTAATAGTTATCTGAGTGTGATCAACTCGGTTAGCTCATTAATTTCGAGTTGAGGGTGGTTGGTGAGGCATGCAGAGTGATTCTATTAGTTATGGAGTTCGAGTTTCAGTTAGTGCATTAGTTTAATGCATGAGAAATCAGTTAACTCAATTAATTGAGTTAAAATCAGTTGAACTAGTTGTAACTATTTGTTGCACTAGTGAGAGGTCAAGTGAATTAAATCAGATTTAATTCACATGCAGTGATATGTCATGCAACGGATGATTTACTATTAATAGTTTCATGCATGTCAGATCCAGTGGAGACCCAGTTGAGACAAAGGTTAAAGGGGTGTTAACTATCTGTTGTATCATTAGTAGGATGCCCGCATCCAGTAAGACAAATATAGGATTTCCCATGAGCATTTCGCAGTTTTGGAAGGTTGAAATTCATAAAGAATAGGGATTGCATTCCACATGAATTGCGCAAGCAAGGCAGGCTGAGCAGAGGCTGAAAATTGGCTAAGTGTTGGTCGATTTTCTCTAGATCAATGTGAGACAGTTTTGAGAGTGCATGAGACTCTTGTGAGAAGAGTGCATTGTAATTGTTTCATGATTCCTTAGTGAATATAAAATATAATATAGAGGGGTTTTGAGCAACAATCTTTCCCCGGGAAAATATCTGTGTAGTGGTTTGATTTGCTTCTTTATTTACTTGTTGTGATTATCGATCATGTTTATTTTCCACAATTTATTTGTAGAAGGATTCAGTATCTTGCTTTAGCATATCACATGATCGGATTGAATCCATTGATATACATATTGATTGTATAATTTCTACATGGTATCAGAGTGCAGGAAATCACTATAGTGGAGAAGAAATTGAGTTTGTGACTGAATAGCATTCAAATTTGCAAAAGTATTATTTGGTGCGATAGGCGGATCAAGATTAAGATGGATTTCAATTGATTGAGATTGGAGTACGCACTCATGGGTAGTTCCAATTACATTGCGTGGAAAGACAGGATGGAGGCAGTTTTGGAGGACAACGGGTTGAAAGAATTCATTGATAATGACATTCCAAAACCTGCAGCAGCAGATGCTGCTCTTCTTTATGCTTGGAAAAAGAAGGTTGCAAAGGCGAGGAGGATATTATTGGAGGGAGTACAAGACCACATTGTCTCAAGTCTCCATGGCAAATGAATCCATATGCAATGTGGAAGGATTTGAGAGATATGTTTCAAAGTAGCAGTGATCATAGAAAATTGGCACTGAAGGAAAAGCTCAGGAAAATCAAAATGGAGAAAGGCGACACTATTCAGAAATATTTAACCAAGCTTGTCCAATTTCGAGATGAGCTTGGGAGCGTCGGAATTACTGTAGTGGATTATGACTTGGTGAGCCTAGCTCTTCTAGGCCTTCCCAAGAGTTGGCATAGATATCAGGACTCTATCAATGGGAGGGAGAATCTTCCAGATTGGGAATGAATTTCGTTGGATTTGGTGCAAGAATAATTCAAGCGAAATACCATGGATGGATCCTCATCCAAGACAGTGATGAGATAAATTGTGCCTTGGCTGGTAAGGTAAAGAATGGGAAGGGAAAGAAATCCTATTCCAAATATGAGACCGGCAAAGAAGGCAAGAAGCACAACATGTCCAGAGTGAATTGTTTTCATTGTCACGAGCATGGAAATTATGCCACTAATTTTCCACAATAAAAGAAGAACAAGAAGGCTTCAATATCTGCAGCTGGTGAGGCTCTGGCCTCGAAATTTGAGTTGGACTTCTCGCTCATTGCATGCATGGTGTCAAGTGTGATGGGATTAGTGTGGTACTTGGATAGTGGTGCATCTTTCCAAATGATGGGAGACAAAGAACTTTTTAGTAGGTTGGAGGAGAAGGACCTCCAGATGCATATTGAAATGGGTGATGATGGGAGGTACAGTGCTACCGGGATTGGTACAGTTACTTTCCAGAGATAATTAGGTAAACCCTTCTTATTAAAATATGTAATGCATGTACCAGGCTTGAAAAAGAATTTATTTTCAGTCGCAATGTTGGAGGATAGAGGTTGTGATGTGGTTTTCAGTGAAGGGAAAGCTTTCCTTCGACACAAAGCCACAGGACAAGCCAAGAAGATTGGGATTCGAGTGAAGAATTTCTACAAACTTGATGTAGATAATTGAACAACATTGATGGGTAAGGCAAACAAAGTGGTGAGCCGGGATGAGGGTGGGTTATGGCACAGGAGATTGGGCCATCTACACCACGATGCCTTGAAGGTCATGCCACATATTTCTATGGGGCTTCCAAAAGGTACTCTTGCGTAGATAGACACATGCAAGGGATGTGCCATGGGGAAGTATGCAAAGGCCACTTTTCATGAGAAGGAGAACCGAGCAGCAGAAATCCTTGAGAGAGTTCACTAAGACGTGTGTGGACCATTCTCTACAGCTTCGACAACAAAGCACAGGTATTATGTGATCTTTGTTGATGATTTTTCTAGAAAGTGTTGGATCTACTTCATGTAGAAGAAAGATCAGACGTTCTCGAAATTTTGTGAGTTCAAAGCACCGGTGGAGAAATATCTAGGGAAGAATGTGAAGGCTCTTAGGAGTGACAATGGTGGTAAGTACATATCCAATGAATTCAAGAAATTCTATAGCAAAGAAGGAATTTAGAGAGAGTTAATTGCGCCTCATAACCCACAACAGAATGGGGTCACAGAAAGAAAGAACAAAACTATTGTGGGTGCGACATGAGCGATGTTGCATGATCAGGGCCTACCATTGCATCTGTGGGTGGAGGCATGCAACACAACGGTAGTTGTGCAAAACCGTAGTCCTCATCAGATACTTGGCATGGTTACACCATAGGAGGCTTTTTCTGGTAAGAAAATTGATGTTTTATTATTTAAATTTTTTGGCTCATCTGTCTATTTCCATGTGACCAAAGAATCCAGGAAGAAGCTCAAACTAGTAGTTAAGAATGGGATATTTTTGGGGTACACTGATACTCCCCACAACTATCGGGTGTATTTTCCAAACAACGGGATGACTGTTGTGAGACGGGATATAAAATTTGATGAGGAGAAAGCCATGCGATTTTCCCTTGAGAGGGAGCTTGATTTGCATGCAGATGAGGAACTCTTGGTTCCAAAGAATGAACCTCAAGATGTGGAGCAGCCACATGCGGAGCATCATGGAGTGGCAAAAAACAATCATGCAGAACCATCCACCAGAAATGGTAGAAGGCACACCACAAAATCTGATAGATTGAGACTTGATGCGGCAGAGCATGTAGGAGCACCTACGTCACTGCGCAGATAGAGATAGTCTCCAGACAGGTTTACTAGATACATGGCTCTTATGAGCAAGTGTATTGTGACATAACCATCCTCCTTTGAGGAAGCAGTGCTGCAACCAATTTGGGTTGATGCTATGGTTGAGGATTATGACTCCATCATCAAGAACAGTGCATGGGAATTTGTTCCAAGACCAGTCAGAAAATCAGTGGTTGGATCTAGATGGATCTATAAAGTGAAGCAGGCAGCAGATGGGAGTGTGGAGAAGTACAAGGCTAGATTTGTAGCCAGGGGATTCTCACAAGTTGAGGGGGTTGACTATGAGGATACTTTCGCACTGGTTGCAAGGTACTCATTGATTAGATCTATCCTTGCACTCTCGGCACAGATGGGGTGGTAGATACATCAAATGGATGTGAAAACTGTGTTTCTCAATAGAGTTATTGAAGAAAAAGTGTACATAGAGCAGTCAGAAGGTTTTGAGATCTTTGACAGTGAGTTGCATATGTGAAGACTTAATAGAGCATTGTATGGGTTGAAGAAAGTACCTCGTGCTTGGTACACCAGGATTGATAGCTATTTCACTAGGTTGGGCTTCACGGAGAGTGAAATGAATGCGAACCTGTACCAAGTTGTGGTTCATGGTAAGCTCTTGATTATCGTACTTTATGTTGATGATCTAATTTTGACAGGTGATGAGCCGCTGATAACTTCTTGCAAGGAGGATCTTGCAAGGGAGTTCAAAATGAAGGACATGGGACTCCTTCATTATTTCCTTGGTTTGGAAATATGGCAGCGAGATGGTGAGCTATTTGTTTCTCAAGGAAATTATGCCAAACATATTTTGAGTAAGTTTCACATGGAGATTTGTAAACCCATGGAGACTCCTCTTCTAGGAAACTGGAGGAAGGAGTATGTTACTTTAGGTCAGGTAGTGGACGCTATTGTTTACATGCAGCTTGTGGGTTCACTGATGTACTTGGTGAACACCAAACTAGACATTTTCTACGTAGTTAACCAGCTGAGTCAAGCTATGGTTAAGTCGACCAAGCTCTTTTGGAAGGCGGGGAAGCATGTCTTGAGATATCTCAGGGGCACTACAGCGTATGGATTATGGTACAGACGGACAGAGGGAGTGAAGCTTCAAGGCTTAACTGATGCAGATTGGGCAAGCAGTCCATCAGGCAGAAAGAGCACATCAAGAGGGATATTCATCATAGGATCGACATTAGTTTCTTGGTACATCATGAAGTAGAGATCTGTGGCACTTAGTTCAGCCGAGGAAGAGTACATGGCATCAAGTCAGGCTGCATGTGAGGCCATCTAGATGAGGAATATTCTGGTTGGTTTGTTTGGTTCTCAGATGGATCTGACAGTGATACATTGTGATAACCAGAGTTGCATTAAACTCTCGGTTAATCCTGTATTCCATGATAGATCCAAGCACATAGACATCCGGCACCACCATATCAGAGATTTTGTTTAGAGGCGCATTATGTTACTTCAGTACATTCTCACGGAAGATCAAGATGCAGATATTCTAACGAAGGCGCTCACCAAGAGAAAATTCGAATACCATAGAGGCAGGATCGTGGTAGCTGATAATCCCTTTCTTATTGAGAGGGAGTGTTGAAAAGTAAACAAGAAATGTGTGTCTAATTTAATTTTCCCTTAATTAAATTGGACAAGAAAATGCAATCTTATCTCATAATCATTTGTAATAGTAACTGAGTGTGATAAACTCAATTAGCTCATGAATTTAGAGTTGAGGGTAGTTGGTGAGGAATGCAGATTGATTCTATTAGTTATGGAGTTCGAGTTGCATTTAGTGCATTAGTTTAATGCATGAGAAATCAGTTAACTCAATTAATTGAGTTAAAATTAGTTGAACTAGTTATAATTTTTGTTGCACTAGTGGGAGGTCAAGTGAATTAAATCAGATTTAATTCACATGCAGTGATTTTTCATGCAAATGATGATTTACTATTAATAGTTGCATGCATGTCATTTCCAGTGGAGACCCAGTTGAGACAAAGGTTAAAGGGATGTTAACTATTAGTTGTATCATTAGTAGGTTGCCCGCATGCAGTAAAACAACCATGGGATTTCCCATGAGCATTGCACAGTTTTGGAAGGCTGAAATTCCTAAAGAATAGGGACTGCATTCCACATGAATTGCGCAAGGCAGGCAGGCTGAGCAGAGGCTGAAAATTGGCAAAGTGTTGGTTGATTTTGTCTGGATCAGTGTGAGACTATTGTGAGAGTGTTAGGGACTCTTGTGAGAAGAGTGCATTGTAATTGTTTCATGATTCCTTGGTGAATATACAATAGAAGATAGAGGGGTTTTGAGCAGCAAGATTTCCCCGGGAAGATATCTGTGTTGTGGTTTGATTTGCTTCTTTCTTTACTTGTTTTGATTGGCGATCGTGTTTATTTTCCGCAATTGATTTGTAGAAGGATTAAGTATCTTTCTTTAGCATATCGCATAATTGGATTGAATCCATTGATATACATATTGTTTGTATAATTCTACATTTAGGGTCTCCGTAAAATTGGGCCACTACACACAAAACCCACTAAGTTCCCTCAAATTTGGGTCCACAAACCCCCAAAGCATCCAATATATCATCGAAAAGGGTTTCCAAAAGGTTGGTTCCTTTCTCCAGTTACATAGGAAAAACACCTAGGTTTTCATTAAGAGTGGTCAATATGTAGTCAAGGCCTCCAAGAGATGCACCATGTCAAATGTCCATCACTTATGCAAATAAAACCCTCTAAATTATGGACAAGTGGGCTTCATAATTGCATGTTTAGCCCTTAACCATTCCAAATAGTGGGTCTCCTCTATCTTCAAAGGTACCTCCGAGTGGATGCATAGTTTTCAAACTAAAAATATGCCCTCAATAATCCCTTAAGGGATATCTCTTCCCACATATGAAAAATACATACAAAACATGGGGCAAGCCTCCAAGACCACCACACTGGACTTTGGCCTTCATCATATCTAAAAGATATGATTGACTAATAGGTTCATTGGAGTGTCTTCCCTTTAAGAAAAAATCCCTCTGTAGTTTTGACATAAAATGAGGTTGCATCCAACATAATAAATTATTGCATCACTATAAGGAACTTAGTCTCCATCCCTTATTGTTGTCCATTAAAAGGTAATTTCACTGTAGCCAAATAATGATATTGGAATCCATTCCATACATTTTCTCCTTTCATGGGCTCACGATACACTCTATTCATCTGAGGGCTTGTCAAATTTGTTATTTTTTAAGTTGTGTAGGTTCACCTATAGGAATCTTGTTTCAGAGAGAAGTGCAACATCGCTATTTTTTTTACTATGTTTTTAAATGTTGTGTATGGATACATAGACTACATTTATGAATTTAAAAGTTTTTCTAGTTTCATGAGCATAATTATCATGTTACACTTATGTATTCTTAAATGGTGTCTAAATTTTCCATTTGGATTTAGTAATGGGCGTGTTACAAGATAGACCCTCTCCTCCATCAAACTTGTAGATCTAACAACTAAATTGGTGTTGTGGTTGTGCATGTCACCTTCACTACCTAACGCCCCCTAATATCCATTGGAACCACCCTATGAAGTTGCACGCAAGGCCCAATAACCCTAGAAAATAAGGCACACATCATTCCCTTTCATCCTCCACACCAAAACTCAAATTCATTCCGACTTTTCCTTTTTGTTTTTGTTGATAAGATCTTTTTTTCTCACACTAAATACTAAATGATATTAGTTTAGTCAATCAAAGGGGAAGCTCCCTTAGGTTAGATTCCAATAGTCTAAATTAGTGAGAAAGGAAAGAATACTAAGATGATAGTGGGTAGCTTCCCTAAGTTACCCTTGGGATCTCACACTTGTGATTTGGACTTTTGCACCAAGTGAGAACCTAGGAGGTAGAAATCTATTAATACATATTGTGTTCAACAACATGATGTCAAACTACTTATGGAAGTGGATACTAGAGTGATGCTCACATCAAATTATAAACTAAGTATGGTCTTGTAGTCTTGTATACAATAAACTTGGTATGAATGTAATGTCATCCTTCTATGCATATTTATTTACTCCCTTGTTAGGCATTAAGGATAAATGTTAATATATATTGCAATGATGTCTTATGTTGACATTTGATTCTGAGTACATCAACAAATGTATTAACATAAAACATTTTTATTATGATTTTTTTAAAATCTAAAAAACACCACTACCTTATTATTCATCATATATGTTGGTGAATTTTAACAACTATATTGACCCTATGACACCTAGTTTTAACACCTTGCATGAAAATTATTTTTATTTATTTTTTTGCAGAGGAAAAAACACCATCATTTCCTATTAACAAAAAAAGGAGTACAGTAACATGTTGTCCACACTTACAAATAATAATCTTATCTCTTCAAGATAAATATAACTACTTAGACTGTAAGATATACATCCAAAATTCTAGCTAACTCAAAAAACCAAAACTGTAAACATACCCAATATGAAAAATTATAACAAGAGCATAATATATCCATGATATTACAAAATGAACAAAATTCAAGGTTGTAATGAATTGTATGTTGACTGTAGTTGAGTTCCTCATACTGTCCCAATGATGCAACAATGGAGTGAAATGACTTTAGATCCCAGCTATTCCAGCTAGATCAACTAGCCATCTAAAAGGTTGATTTTCCCTTGATGGAGAACTTGTGCTCCCTATCTTTTCTCAAGGTAGATATGCCCCGCAGCCATTAAGAGAGTCTTCTTGGAGAGATGGTCAACCTGATGGTTCCAAACATTGTATGTGTGCTAAAAATCAAGAAGTTGGAAGTTGTGTTTAAGGTGGATAATGCACTCCAACCAATACTGCAGATTGAGAACCTGAATACCTTTTCTCCCATTAAGCCACACAATGACATAATGCTAAATGAGGCAACAACTTGCAATAGAGCCTAATAAGCACACATTTCAACTTTTGTATTGGATCCCTATCCAACATTTAGCCATATTTGGAAATTAATATTCCCCGGAAGCAGGATAAGTGCCCCCCCTCCACAAAGGCCCGCCTATGAGACTCCATCAAAGAATCCCACATTGTTAGAGAGTGGGATAAGAGGATATTGAAGGGTGTGAGTCTTATTTGGATGAGAAGGCCTTGAATAGTCCATAAAAAAACCAATGATCTAGGCCAAAATGTAGGTGAGGTTGATGAATCAACCCTAAAAAATGAGCAGATTATGGACCTTCCAGATTCCCCACACAACAAACATAGGAAGGGTTTTGAAATGACTCATATTATTGTCCCACTATTGCAAAAACACCTCTAGGGAGGATAGGGGGTCGATCTCTTGGATATAAAGTGAAGACATCATATCCTCCCAATGTGATCTCGAATAGGAACACTGAAAATACATGTCAACAACTGATTCTACACCATTATTACATAAATAACACATATTGGGCCCATTAAAACCCCTTCTAAGAAGGTTAACCCAAGTTAAGATATGGTTTTCCAATGATATCCAAATAAAGCATCATAGCTCAGGTGGAATGGGTCATTTCTAGAGTTTACATGTCCACCAATTGATCTAGGATTTCAGGAAGGAGGTTGAGATATAGTGGTAAGCCAACTTGGCAGCGATCTAGCATGTGTTAATGTTCCCATACCAAACTAAGGACTCTTGATCCCCATTCAAGAAAATACCATTTGACAACAGATAATTAACAAATGAGTCCCACTCTGAAACTAAAGAGCCTTGCAGCCCCAAGGCCAAAGAGCCTTTCCAAACACCGAGAGGAGGAACCTACAAAGGAGACAACAAAACATGACAAAATCGAGTGACACCTTGAGCATTGAGGCAAGTAATAAGTTCAGGGGATAAGTGACCATGGGGAGGACCACCAATAAACGAGTCCTTTCAAAGAGAGACTTGATGCACATTTCTAGTTCTCCACACAAGTCCATGAAGAACCCAAGGAAGGGCCTCCACCAATCCTCTCCAAATATTTGAGCCTCCTATGTTTTTCCTTTGATAAAAAGAACAAATCCACTCTGAGAAAGGTTTGTTCTAGATATACTTATCAAAAATGATGTGGAACCAAATACCCGAGCCAAATATGACCCTCCACAAGCTTTTCATAGCCAGAGCAGTACCAAACCACAATAAATTTTTGAATCCCCATCCCCCAAATTTTTAAGGTTGTGAAAGTGACTCTAATTTAGCCAAATGCAACCCAACCCGTTGCTTCTTGTCCACCTAGAGGAAATTGAACATGGAATAATGAATATTTCTAATGGATGATTTAGTAATCTTGGAAAGGGAAATTCTGTACGCATGAATGCTTTCAATCAAAGATTTGACTAGAGTCATTCTGCCACCTAAAGAGAGTCACATGTAGCACCAATTGCTTATACACTTCTCTATTTTTTTAATCAGCCAAGACCAATCCTCCATTGAATAACAATTAGGCTTAAGCTGGTAGCACATATAACAAAAGGAATGATCAATTGAAACCATCATGTAAGGGGGATAGAATTGATAGATGACATAGTCACATCTAAAATGTTGTTAAATAAAAAAGTCAACTTCTGATGATTGATGAAGATACTTGAAGCGGAGCAGAAAACCAAGAAGATATGATGATAATAGCTCCATTTCGAAACAATGCCCTCCCCAAAAACCAACACACCATCCACAAAAAGTAGATGAAAAAAGAACATAGACTTGGAAATTTTAATGCCTTTTATATGCCCCTCTCATTTGGCCGAATTAATCATACAACTCAAACCCTTAATAATGAGAAGGAATAAGAGAGGGGAGAGGGGGCACCCCTGTCTTAACCCCTTGGAACAAGTAAAGAAGTCATTAAGCAAACCATGGATAAGAACATAAAAATTTGCTGAAAAAATACACCCAATAATCAAATTTGTAAACTAGATATCCAATTCAATATGGAGAAGGAGGTATCTAAGAAAGCTCTAATTAACCTTGTCATATGCCTTAACAGGTCCAAGGATTGACCTTGAATAAGGCACACTTAATTTTACAAAGGATGAAAGTTACATGTTAAGCTTCATTATGATATCCAAAATAGTTGAGTGATTTGAGAATTCTATATATACTTTTTCTTACCATTCTTATCATAACTCAAAGCTCAGAACAAATATAGTTAAGAAAGATTGAAAATGAAAGGTTGTCAATATTAATTTTCATATAAAGAAACTTACCATTACTTGTCATAACTTAAAGCTTAGAACAAGTATAATTAAGAAAAATTGAAAATGAAAGATTGTCAATATTAATATGCATATATATAAAATTTTAAAGTCACGTCAAGCCAAACACCAAATTGGTATATGAATCTTTTTGTTTATGGGACAGGTGATTTGACTACTAAATCTTTATCTCTCTAGTTTTGAACCTGTAACCTTTTAAGAGAAAAGACATACTCTTACCTATTAAACCCACTCAAACTACTCACTATATATATAAAAAACCAAAACCAAAACAAGATTATTGGCATGAAAGTTTCGTAATTCTTAAGTAAAAACTATACAGAAATGGACTGAGAATCAAACATGGCTGGAGCGTTTATAAAATAACCCAACCGACATACTGGCCTTTTTTCCCTCTTTTAGAAAAAGCAAAGCTGTAGAAAAAGTTCATTGCTTGCCTTGAACGTTAGAGCTTGTACAATTCAACCAAGACATCATGAAGGAAAGAAGAGTCGGTTCTTTATTTTAAATTATAAAGGATGTTGATCACCAACTAATTCCACAAGTTTTAACAAAGGCGGTTCGGCACTTTCTCCTCCTAATCGTCCGAGTTCAGAAGTCGTCTGGGTTTTAAAAAACCCAATTCAAGCTCTGTAAATCCCAATTGCGATACAGAGGCGAAGACCCAACGTTTGGGTGATTATAGATCTGTGGAGACGGTCAGATCCTCTGCACAACAACATGGCTGGACCTGCCATGCGTTTTACAGGCATATTCGCCATTAGTGCAGCTGTTACAGTGGCTGCCTGTGCTATAAACTCGGCCTTTTTGAGTAATAATCAGGTAACATATATGAGTATTCGTTTTTTTTTGGGTAGGTTTAATAATTGAGAGCATGTGTTTTTTTATTAAAGGTCATAGATTTAAATCTAGAGTGATATAGTATATATTTGGATAGATTTAATAGTTAAGAGTATGTGTTTCTTCACCAAATATTATAGGTTCAAATCTAGAGAGATAAGATACATATTTGGATAGGTTTGATAGTTAAGAGTCCGGGTTCTTCATAAAAAGTTATAGGTTCAAATTTAGAGAGATAGAATAGGCTTTAGCAGTCAAATAGCCCTGCAGATGTAAGTAGCGAGATAAGGGATTTTTATATAGGTTCAAATTCAGAGAGATATAATATGTATAGTTTTGTAGGTTTTAGTAGTCAAATGGCCCTGCAAATATAAGTGGTGAGACAAGAGATTTTCATACATCAATTTAATGTCTGGTGTCTAACTTAACAGTAATCTTAAAAATAAATTATTATTATTATTTATAAATTTTCTTGTATACTAAAATTTAATAGATTGTAATTATCATTGATTTTATAACCATCACATCATTTATAGATTGATAGGAGTTCACAATTTGCATTGCTACTTCAATACTTAATGTGTGGGTTTATTGTAGAATTTCTTAAAACACATTTTAGTAAGAGTTTTTTTTTAAATACAGTTTAGTAGTTTTTTTGTTTGTCAGATGTATGGAATCTGCAATGAACATTAAGATAACCACACTATATATAACCCTAAATTGAATTAATGGTCTTTTGATGAAACAACAACCCCTTGGGTGACATGTGGGTGACTTCTTGTGAGAATGGAATCTATGCATACTATAGCAGCACCTGTTTTTATAAATATGACTTGTTTTTCATCATAGATGTCCCCTTAGTTTTGGTATAACTAGGTAAAAATTGGATGGTTTCTGCAAACTTTTGATTTTGGTGTGTGGTTTATCACAGAGCTGATGATTCTGTCTTTTTGAGATGAACAGAAGGCTTGTGAAGTGTATGGGGATAGTGGGAAACGCCAGTGGAATCTGAGAATGTTGAAGGACATGGCGGTGGATATTGGTAAGGGCTCCAAGCATATAAAAATTGCACCAGAGTTTGATGGCCTCCAATGCTTTGAGACGCTCCAGTTGTCGCGCAGACATTAAAAGAAAAAAGAAGGGAAAAGCAAAAGCAGCTATCTGCTTTTGATGTAACCTGATTTATATGAATGTGTCATGTTATCACAATTACTGAAATCTGGTAGATTTGATCATTCTGGTCGCCTCTTTGCAAGAGGCTGGTTTCTAAAAATCATCTTAGAATGTTCACAGCCATAGGTAAGCCAAGCAAAGAATGGAAGACTCACTTAAATGGAAAACAAATCACTGTTTGTGCTAAATCTTGAACTTCTGTGTAAGGGGTTTGTTTGTGTTTGCCATTTGAAAATTCTTGGCGGTGGAGGGCAGTTTGAAATAAAATGATGTTAATTTTGGGTGTGATTGTGATTTTTTTTAAATGTATTTTTGAATATATAAATGGATTTAGCATCTGAAAAAATTTGTCATTTGAATTTTGCAAATTAAACAACTTAAATTTATTATTTTTAAAAATTTCTATTAAATGTGTGGAAAATTAATACAGAAAAATGCTCTAAAAAGACTATTTTATCTATTAACTAGAGTACAATGTCTTGAAAAACTCTTAAGACTTTGCAAATTAAAAAACTTAAACTTGTAATTCTTAAAAACTTTTACCAACTAAAAAAAATTGCAAAAATATCTATTTTATCTATTAATTAAACTATGTTCTACCAAAATCTTTTGAAGTGATCAATAACTTCATTGCAAAGTAGTTTATTTTAGCATGGATATTTTCACCCTTCACCCATCTTTAGGAGATGGATTATAGAGAAAAAAAAAAATTTATAGCACTTAGAAGAAAAAGAATTATAACCGTTATAAGAAGATATTTGATTAAAATAAAATAATTAAAAAATTAAATAAAATTGGAATAGTTAAATAGGTCAAATTATTATTTTTAATTAAAAAAAGTTATTAGAAAGAAAGAAAAATAAATGAATAATAAATGACACATTTAAATTATTAAGGAATAATAGATTATAATAATCATTGAAAAAATAATAATAGTTATAAGAATAAGATAGGTAAATTAAAAAATAATAATAATAATAAAAATTAAAAAATAAAAAAAAATAAAAAAAATTTAAAAATTTTAAAAAATTTAAAAAAAAAATCAATTTAGGATGGGTTAATTTAGATTAATAAAGGAATTCAAAGAATTTATTATAAGTCAAAAGAATGATTGTGACTAATAATATTTAAATGATAACTAAAAAAATTGATCACAGAAAAGTAATAAGATAAATTATTATAATAATTATAAAATAAATTCTAATAATTATATTTTGAAAATAAAATAAATAATAATAATAATAATAATTAAATCACTCCTTGAATTGAGAGGGGCTAGCTTTGGCAACAATGGGATAATTAAATAACACATGTAAGATGGGGCACAACATGGGATATAGGGGGCACACAACATGGGATAAGCATAATTAAGAGGGGGCACACAACATGGGATAATTAATAACACATGCATTGAGGCACAACATGGTTGACATCATCTTTTTTTCTTTTTTAAGGGAGAAGCTACAATGTACCCTACGCCAATTAATTTACCCTAGACCAATTAATTTACGTATCTTTTTTTTAAAGGAGAAGCTACAATGTACCCTACACCAATTAATTTACATATTTACATGATTAAATAAAAGTTTTTGAAATGGATTTGGTAATTTAGTTTGTTGTTGACCTTTTTTTAAGGGAGAAGCGACAATGTACTCTACCCCAATAAATAAAAGTTTTTTAAATAGATTTAGAAATTTAGTTTGCCATTAAGATTGGGGTGAGGTATGGGCTTGGAGTATGCCTTAAAACTGCTTTTGGTTGGTTGAGCTCTTTTTTTTTTGGACAGAGCATGAGTGAGAGTTTCCCCCCTTACACACTACCAAAGGTAATTCCAAGTACTGTGGTTTTTCTTGAATAATGGTGATGCGCTAGTTTGCATTCGCGGATAACAGCCAGTGATAGATGTCCTCATTGTTGGTTTGATAACTGAGTTATGATAGGTTTTCCCACTCTTTATAAAATATTGGGTGAGGTACAAGCTTGTCCCCTTATCGACCACCAACAATTAATTCTAGGTAGCGTGTACAGGTGCGCCCAAGGGAGTCTAAAAATTGAAGTCGTAGTACAAGTGCGCCCATGATGTGCGACAGGCGCCTATGCTCGGTTAAGGCGACTTGGGTGGAGGCATTTGGTTAAGGATGACTCGAGTGGCGGTGTTCGGTTAAATATGACTCGAGTGGACATGGGCTGGCCAACTCATGGTGCGACCGAAGGGTCGTGACCCTTGGAGAGAAAATACAATGCACGGATAACATATATATATGAAACGCATGGATGGTGGAGAGGCATCATTAGATCATCAAAGCACATAACATAGCATTTAGGGCGAAGGAAAACCACAGGAAAATCTAAGGGTCGTGACATTAAGAAGTTTGGCAAGGGCAAGCCAGCAAGTCAGGGCTGAGATGAATGGTTAAGTGTATGGTCGTGACATGTTCACATGAAAAATTGATGGTGGACAATGTAGAGGAACCAGTGATAGGTGAATCAAGCATGAACCATGAGGCAGTTTTCACAAACAATATGTTGGACAGTATTGATGAGATAACTTCAGAGATGGATGCATTGAAAGTTGAGAATGTTGAACTTAGAGATATTTTCCCAAAGCAGGAAGAGGACTATGGAAACCTCAAGGCATGATATGAGTATCTTGAGTGGCAGTATGGACAAACTGTGAATGAAGTCAAGGACTTTGAAGCTAGGAAGGATCAAGGATTAGATGAGATTACAAAGTTGAAAAAGAGTCTTGATGAGGCTCTCAATGAGATTGCAATCTTGAAGAAGGCAGTTGGGCATGGACTGATTGGAGGAACTTCCCATATTAAAATCAAGGAACCCGATTCTTATGATGGGGTGAGAAGCACGAGGACACTTGGGAACATTTTATGGGATATGGAGCAATAATTGGAATGCTTGGGGCTTTCTAATGAAGAGGCCAAGGTGAAATTGGATGTTCAATTACTTACAAAGGATGCCAAGATGTGGTGGAGAAGGAAAGTGGCCAGATTTCTCATGGTGATGTCAAGGACATATCTACTTGGGAAGAAATGAAGGAATTGGTGCAAACTCACTTTACCCCACAAGATGGACTTGGGATGCGAGAATAAAGATCAAGTACATTAAGCAAACAGGAAGTATGCAGGCGTATCAATGGAAATTTGCGAGTGTGGTCTTGGAACTACCTAATATGGCGGAGAAAGACAAGGTCTTCAACTTCATCATTGGATTGAAGCATTGGGCACATAATGAGGTGAAGAGGCAGAAGATCAAAACTCTTGAGGATGCATTTGTTGCAATTTATAGGCTAGTGGACCATTATGATGAAGGGACTAAAATGAAAAAGAAGTCCAGTAAACCGAAAGAGAAGACTACAAAAGAGGATATTGTGAAAGTAGGTGGAAAACCAAGGCAAAGAAACCTCTGAAATGTTGGTTGTGCAGGGAGGATCACATGGTGAAAATTATCCCTTCAAGACCGACAGTGGTAGCTTTGGCACAATTTGATGGAAAGAAGAAGGAAGAACCAACGGTTGGGATGATGCAGATATTGGGTGTTGCAGCAGCAACAAAGGTTTTCCCAAGGCGTGACCCAGAGAGGAATAAGTTGGAATATGTGGACATGAAGATTGGACGGGGCACATTGCTCACCATGGTGGACAGTGGTGCAACTCATAACTTCATTAAAGAGGAGGCAACAAGGAAAGTTGGTTTGAAATTTGTGCCAACTCAAGATCGTCTCAAGGCAGTAAATTCTCCATTGAACCAAGTTATTGGTATTGCAGAGAATGTGGAGGTGCGCATTGGTGAGTGGCTTGGGAAAGTCGGCTTCACATTTGTGTGGATGGATGATTATGAAGCAGTTATGGGGATATAATTTATGAAACAATACGAAGCTATGATGGTACCACATATGAAGAAGTTGTATATTTACGATGGACGGGAGGATGCACCATTGGGTGTTCCTACTGTGGCAGTCATGACAGGTTGATGTAAGTTGATAGCGATGGGTTTGGAATACATTAAGCGAGATGAAGAAGTCTATGAGAGGTTGAACCTTGCGGAGGAAAAACTCATAGAGAATGAAGAGATTATGTGAGCATTGTCCGATAAGGTTTTGGATTTGACATGCAAACTAGAGACGATGTGAAACCGGAGACTCATCAGGAGGAGAGCCAAGAAGAATACATGCAGAGGTTGGAAGAAGAGGATCTCGACACATTGATTGATATCTGGAGGAGGAGGATGGAAGGCATTTAGTCTTCTCGTCTTCTCCCTCTTTCTAGACTAAGCATGGGGATAGGGCTCATTGTCAGTTGCTCAGGACAATGAGATCCCTTAGAACATTAACAGGATGGAGGTGAGATAGATGCGATTGACAGTGGGATGCGATGACAGTCATGATGATGTGAGATGCATGTGTTCTTATGGAGGAGATGTTACAGATGGATTAGCTACCCGACTGATCACCATCACAAGGGGATCCAACACTTGATGTTCTTGCAGAGTTACAACATGATTTGGGGCATGGAGTAGTTCATGGGTAGAGCTACCTTGGCGTCGATATGGAGATATTGGTTTTGGCAATGAAGTTTGTTGGGATGGTGGTTGTCAAGGATGACAACCTTTTTTTAGAGTAAGGGAGGATGTCAGGACTATGAGCTGGGAGCACCCAAGGGATTCAAAAAACCAAAGTCATAGTATTAGTGCACCCATGATGTGCGACGACCACCTGTGTTTGGTTAAAGGCAACTCGAGTGGATGCATTCGTTTAAATACGACTCGGGTGGAGGAATTCGGTTAAAAGTGGCCCATTGTTGGTTAAAGCCGCATGCAAGGTGTGGAGTCGTATATTGTTCGGTGAAAGGCGATGGGGTTGTAGCAGGCACGTCATGTTGGGAGGGTGCCCGCCCAACGTGATGAGCAAACAAGTGTAGTGGGTGACATGAGTCAGGTGCCCAGGTGGGCGAGTCACCAGACAGTGCGACAGGTCGATCGGGCGAGTAGTGGAATGAACGAGTTGGATTGGTTAAAAACATTAGCGAAAGGGGCGCGTTTTGGGTTATGCACAAGTCAGCCAGATGGACATGGGCGCGCCGAACCATGGTGCAATCAAAGGGTTGTGACCCTTGGAGATAAAATACAACACACAGACAACATATATATATATATGGAATGTGTGGATGGTGGAGGGGCATCATCATATCACCAAAGCACATAACATAACATTTAGGTTGAAGGAAAACCACGGGTAAAGCAACCAAACGATAGGCAGCGGGCAGGCAGAGTGAGGCTCGAGTGGTCGAGTCATAGGGATGTTGTAATTTGTTGGCCGAGTTTGGGGTTTCCACAACTGGCCCACAGGAGGATTGTTTCATGATGGGTGAAGGGTGACAGACCAATCGGTCGGGCAGAATAGTGGAGGTGGACTGTTGTGGGCCGAATGACAGTCACGTAGGTCGTGGACCATTAGACAACAATCGGCAGACCGTGGGCCATTGTGTTGAGATTCAACAAGATGATGATCCTAGTGAAAATTAAGAACCTTCACTAGGTGGGGCCCGCAGGCTATTTTTAGGTGTATGTCTATTTTTAGAATGGTGAGCATATTCTATTTATAGCCGAAGTCTATTTATAGATGGTTGAAGAAATTCTATTTATAGATGAGATTCTATTTTTAGATGCATAGGTGAAGTCTATTTATAGATCGCATGTCTAAAAATAGATTGGATGTCAATTATTATTAGCCCTTAATAATAATTAGACAATAAATAATAATATATTCTCTTGAAGCACTTGATTTCGGTTAACTAATGTGGCAAACCAGTTGACTAAAGGAATTACGAGTTCTAAGGTTGGTTGGTAGGACATGCAGAGTGGACTTCGTTGTAACTAAGTGATACAAAGTTGTAACAGAGTTGGATGTGTAGTTATGTGAGTTGTTATTTAGTTTAACTAAGTTAAGTGAGTTAAACTCGGTTGTGCTAGTTGTAACTAGTTGTAACTAAAGATACACTAGTGAGAGATTAGTGAATTAATTATTTAATTAATTCACAAGCAGTGGTCTCACATGCAACTGAAGAAATACTATTGTTAACTACATGCATGTCAGATCCAGTGGAGACCCAGTTGAGAGATAGGTGAAAGGGCTTGTTTGACTATCTGATGTGACTATAGTGGTGCATTCAATGCAACTACACACACATTGGAGATGCCAATGAGGATTGTGTAGTCAAGGCAAGGAAAGATCGAATTCATTCAAGGATCTTCATCAGCAGGGATTGCGCAGTGGAGGCAGGTTGTCAGGAGGCAGTAAATTGGTGCATGTGTGAGCCAATTTTTGTATGACAGTGTGAGACGATTGTATATTGTACTGAGAGCTCTTGGATTATAGTTTTGTATGAGATTGTTTCATGATCCATGATATACATAATATATGATAGTGGGGTTTTTAGCTTTATGCTTTCCCGGTAAAAACATGTGTGTTATGTGCGATTGATTTTTCTTCATGTGTTTGCAATTGGCGATTAAATTTCCGCAAAGATTTAAGTAAAAGGATTATGTATTTAACAGTGGATATAATTGTTAGATCAGGAGAATCTGGCAATACATAATTGTATTAAAATTTCTACATGGTATCATAGCAGTGTTAATCTTTGCTTCATGGTATCGGAGCAAAGAAGATTGCAATCGAAGCAGTAGCTGAATTTTTTTGGTGGAAACAACTCGAATTTGCTGCAAGAATTTCTTGGTGCGTCAGTTGAGTAAATATCGAAATGGATTTCAATGGTTTGTAGTTAGAGTATGCACTCGAGTGCAGCTTGAACTAGATTTCATGGAAGGATAGGATGGAGGAGAAGCTTGAATATAATGGATTGAAGGAATTCATCAACAGTGATGTTCCTAAGCCCACTTCAACGAATACTGCATTACTTGGCGCCTGGCAAAAGAAAGTAGTGAAGATGAGAAGGATTCTATTGGAAGGTGTGAGAGACCATATTGTCTCAAGCCTTCATGGGAAAGCCACTCCATTTGCAATGTGGAAGGCTTTGACAGATATTTTCCAAAGCAACAGCAACCATAGGAAATTGGCGCTGAAGGATAAACTAAAAAAATTCAAAATGGAAAAGGGTGACAATATTCTTTAGTATCTCATAAAGTTTGTCCAATGTCGGGATGAACTGGGGAGTGTGGGAATCACGGTTTTTGATGATGATTTGGTGAGCTTGACTCTCTTGGGACTTCCTAAGAGTTGGCACAGTTATCAAGACTCTGTCAACGGATGGGAAAAACTGTCAAATTGGGAACAACTGTGGTCGGATCTAGTGCAGGAGGATTTTAAGCGGAACACCAGGGATGGCTCTTCATCAAAGCATGATGATGAAGAGGATTGTGCTTTGGCTACCAAAGCAAGGAAAGGGAAGGGGAAGAAATTCCACTCAAAATCTGAGGCTAAAGGCAAGAAGTTGGATTTGTCCAAGGTGAAGTGTTTTCATTGTCATGAACATGGGCATCTCGCCACTAATTTCCCACAGAAAAAGAAGAACAAGAAGGTTGTTGGAGCTGCAGCTGGTGAGGCCCTTGCCTTGCAATTTGAACTTGATTTCTCTTTGATCGCATGCTTGGTTTCAAGCGCAATGGGTTCAGTGTGGTATCTTGATAGTGGTGCTTCCTTCCACATGACGGGAGATAAGGAGCTTTTCAGTGACTTGGAGGAGAAAGATCTCCAAATGCATATAGAGATGGGTGACGATGGACAATACAGTGTAACCAGCATTGGTACCATTACCTTTGAGAGGGATTCAGGTAAACCATTTATGTTGAAATATGTTATGAATGTTCCAGGTCTAAAGAAGAACTTGGTCTTAGTCACGATGTTGGAGGACAGAGGTTATGACGTTGTTTTCAGCGATGGAAAAGCTTTCCTGTGACATAAAATAATGGGTCAAACCAAGAGGATAGGGGTTCGAGTCAAGAATCTCTACAAATTGGAGCTATATGTCTGCGCTGCAATGGTGGGCAAAGAAGAAGAAGCGGTGAGTCGGGATGAGGGTGAATTATGGCACAGGCGATTGGGCCATCTTCACCATGGCGTCTTGAAGATTTTGCAGCAGATTTCTACTGGACTTCCCAAGGGTACACTTGCGCAGATAGATCAATGCAAGGGATGTACTATGGGTAATTTTATGAATACCACCTTTCATGAAAAGGAGAATCGTGCTTTGGTGATCCTTGAGAGAGTTCACACAGACGTGTGTGGACAATTCTTGGTTGCTTCAACAGCTAAACACAAGTATTATGTTATTTTTTTTATGACTATTCTTGTAGATGTCAGATCTTCTTCATGCAGAAGAAATATCAAACATTCTCAAAGTTCTATGAGTTTAAATCATTGGTGGAGAAAGAGTCAGGGAAGCAAGTGAAGGCTCTGTGGAGCGATAATGGTGGTGAATATATCTCGAACAAATTCGAAGACTTATGTATCAAAGAAGGAATTCGAAGAGAACTCATAGCGCCTCATAACCCACAGCAGAATGGGGTCGCAGAGAGGAAGAACAGAACGATCGTGGGTGCTGCATGAGCTATGCTGCATGATCAGGGCCTACCAGTGCACTTGTGGGCGGAAGCATGCAACACTACGGTTTATGTGCAAAACCGTTTTCCTCATAGAGTACTTGGCATAAGTACACCTAAAGAAGCTTTTACTGGTAAGAAACCGGATGTTTCTCCCTTTAAGATTTTTGGCTCATCTGTTTATGTGCATGTGACCAAGAACGCAAGGAAGAAGCTAGAGTAGACTGCTGAAGTTGGGATATTTGTGGGGTACACAGAAACACCACATAATTATTGTGTGTATTTTCCAAACAGCTGAATGACTGTGGTGCGACGGGATATCAAATTCAATGAGGAGAAAGCCATGAAGTTGTCGCTTGAGAGGGGGCTAGACTTGCATGCAGAGGAGGAATTGCTTGTTCCCAAAGATGAGTCTCTAGATGTGGATTAGCCACATGAGGAGGTTCATGGAGTGGAGGAGTCCACTTACGTAGAGCCAAACATCAGAAGTGGAAAAAGGCGTACCACAGAAGCTGAGAGGTTGAAGCTTGATGCGGCACAGAATGTAGGAGTCCCTACTTCACAGCGCAGACAAAGACAGTCTCCTGACCGATTCATTGGATACATGGCTCTGATGAGAAAATGTATTGTCATAGAGCCATATTCCTTTCAGGAAGCAGTGCAGGAGCCCATATGGGTGGATGCAATGGTGGAGGAGAATGACTCCATTGTCAAAAACAATGCTTGGGAAATTGTTACAAGGTCAGTTGATAAATCAGTGGTAGGTTCAAGATGGATCTACAAGGTAAAGAAAGCTACTAATGGGAGTGTTGAGAAGTATAAGGCAATATTTGTGGCCTGGTTCTTCTCACAGATTGAGGGGATTGATTATGAAGAAACATTTGCACCTGTCGCATGGTATTCTTCCATAAGGACCATCCTTGCTCTCTCAGCGCGGATGGGTTGTCACATTCATCAGATGGATGTGAAGACTGCGTTCCTTAATGGGATCATTGAGGAAGAAGTGTACATTGATCAGCCTGAATGATTTGAGATCTTTAGCAGTGATTCGCATGCGTGCAGACTCAAAAGAGCGTTGTATTGGCTGAAGCAAGCACCCCGTGCTTGGTACACTCGGATCGACAGCTATTTCACTGGACTTGGCTTCACCAAGAGTGAGGCGGATGCAAACCTATACCAGATTGTGGTGGAGGGTAAGCTTTTAATCATTGTTCTTTATGTTGATGATTTAATACTGACTGGTGATGAGCAGTTGATACACTCATGCAAGGAGGACCTTTCAAAGGAGTTCGAGATGAAGGATATGGGCCTCCTTCACTATTTCCTTAGATTGGAAATATGGCAGCGAAAAGGTGAAATTTTTTTGTCTCAAGGCAAGTATGCAAGGGAGATACTCGGTAAGTTTCACATGGATGGTTGCAAACCCATGGATACTCCTCTTCCAGGAAACTGGAGGAAAGAGGACGCTACATCTGGAGAGGTAGTGGATGCTACTATCTATCAACAGTTGGTGGGTTCGCTCATGTATTTAGCTAATAAAATACCGGACATATACTATGCGGTGAACCAACTTATTCAAGCGATGGTTAAGCCTACCAAGCTCTTTTGGAAGGCGATCAAGCATGTCCTGAGATATCTCAGGGGCACATATGAGTATGGATTATGGTACAGACAGACGGATGAGGTGAAGTTGCATGGCTTCATGGATGCAAATTGGGCAGGCAGCCCAAAGGATAGAAAGAGCACATCAGGAGGGGTTTTCAGTATCGGATCTACAGTTGTTTCTTGGTACATTACGAAACAGAGATTCGTGGCACTCAGTTTAGCGGAAGCAGAATACATGCAAGCAAGTCAAGTTGCATGTGAGGTTATCTAGATGAGGAAGATCTTGGTCGGTTTGTTCGGTTCTCATTTAGATCCTATAGTGATTCATTGTGATAATCAGAGTGTTTCATGATAGATCTAAGATTAAACACTCAATTAATCTTGTGTTTCATGATAGATATAAGCATATAGATATTCGATATCATCATATAAGAGATTGTGTGCAGCGGAAGATCATGTTGCTTCAGTACATTCCTACGAAAGATCAGGATGCAAATATTATGACAAAGGCGCTCACGAGGAGAAAAGTCAAGTACCATAGAGACAGGATCGGGGTGAAGGATAATCCCTTTCTTGTTGAGAGGGAGCACTGAGATTCAACAAGAAGATGATCCTAGTGAAAATTAAACACCTTCACTAGGTGGGGCCCGCAGGCTATTTTTAGGTATATGTCTATTTTTAGAATGGTGAGGATATTCTATTTATAGCGGGAGTCTATTTATAGATGGTTGAAAAAATTCTATTTATAGATGAGATTCTATTTTTAGATTCATGGGCGAAGTCTATTTATAGATCGCATGTCTAAAAATAGACCGGATGTGAATTATTATTAGCCCTTAATAATAATTAAACAATAAATAATAATCTATTCTCTTGAAGCACTTGATTTCAGCTAACTGATGTGGCAAATTAGTTGACTGAAGGAATTATGAGTTCTAAGGTTGGTTGGTGGGACATTCAGAGTGGAATTTGTTGTAACTGAGTGATACAAAGTTGTAACAGAGTTGGATGTGTAGTTATGTGAGTTGTTATTTAGTTTAACTCAGTTAAGTGAGTTAAACTCAGTTGTGCTAGTTGTAAGTAGTTGTAACTAAAGATACACTAGTGAGAGATCAGTGAATTAATTATTTAATTAATTCACAAGCAATGGTCTCACATGCAACTGAATAAATATTATTGTTAACTATATGCATGTCAGATCCAATGGAGACCCAGTTGAGAGACAAGTGAAAGGGCTTGTTTGACTATCAGTTGTGACTATAGTGGTGCATTCAATGCAACTACAAACACATTGGAGATGCCAATGAGGATTGCATAGTCAAGGCAAGGAAAGATTGAATTCATTCAGGGATCTTCATCAGAAGGGATTGCGCAGTGGAGGCAGGCTGTCAGGAGGCAGTAAATTGGTGCATGTGTGAGCCAATTTTTGTATGACAGTGTGAGACGATTTTATATTGTACTGAGAGCTCTTGGAGTCGAGTTTTGTATGAGATTGTTTCATGATCCATGATATACATAATATATGATAGTGGGGTTTTTAGCTTTATGTTTTCCCGGTTAAAAACATCTGTGTTATGTGTGATTGATTTTTCTTCATGTGTTTGCAATTGGCAATTAAATTTCCGCAACGATTTAAGTAGAAGGATTATGTATTTAACAGTGGATATAGTTGTTAGATCGGGAAAATTCGGAAATACATAATTGTATTAAAATTTCTACATGTTGCACAAAGGGTCGAGGACCATGTTAGAGTGAACGAGCCTGGAAGATTGAACGGTGGACCGCAAGATGTTTAGTGCTGCACAGTGGAGGTGACAGGTTTGGGTAGTTTTGATTGTTATTTTATTTTTCATTATTTTTTATTTTATTAGAAGATATTTTAATAGTAAAAAAATTATTTGTTTTTCACTAAATTTATTCTCTTTTAATTTTATATATATATATATATATATATATATATATATATATATATATATATATATATATATATATATTAATTTACATATTTTATTTTTATTTTTAATTTTTAATTTCAAATATATATATATATATATATATATATATATATATATATATATTAAAAATGTATTTTTCAGCATGCTTGTTTGGCTTCTCTCTTTATATCTTCTATATTTATTAGTCTAGGTCTAGCTATGGACTATAGTATTTGTCTAGCTGTCAAAGTGCATTGACTTCATATTATTTTGCTAATTTTTTGCAATTTTAACCAAAGTTTTGAGAAAATGTTGAATATTCATATTTTCTTGTAAATTCAAAAATAATTTTCTAGTTTAGAAAATTTTATTTCTAATTTTCCATTGGCTAAAAAATCCCTATAAAACATAATTCCCTATTTGTTTTTTTGTATTTGCAAGTGTGAGAGACAAAGCATTTTAAAATTAAAATAAAAAAATAAAAAAATTTGAATAGTCGTTCTATTGGTTAGTGCTCTCATACTGTTTACCTAACATTGCAATTGCTTTGCGCAATTATGCCAGAACTGACTAAGTTCGAGGTCCCTTTCCTTGCTCAATAATATTTATACATTGTATGAATCAACTACAAAATCCTACTCACCTCTGCATTCTGCACAATGAATTAACATTTCAAGTTCCTACTCAACTCCAGATTCTGCACCATGAATTAACATTTCAATTTATACATGATCACATTCATTTGTATAATTTCATCACAGTTTAGTAGGGTGATTGTATATGAACATTGGAAAATTTATTCTAAACGATGTAAGAATCTACACAAAATTATTTTTATTGTTGAAGGTAATTTAATTTTTCATAAATGTGGTAAGGGTGGAATGTCGAGGATAACTTTGCTCCGCATTGCTCAAACTCGCGGAGTGTGCATTTGTGCTTCTGCTCAAACAACCCAAATAAACTAGGTTAGCCCAAATTTCACTATTCATACCACAATACTCTCCGGTAATTTATCATCTACTGACTTTGTGAAATATCTCCAATAACGTATCTTCTATTGAATCTGTGAAATGATATTTAATTCAATGGTCACATAATTTGGGTCAAGCTCGACAGCCTCCCTCTGCACTATTGGCATCCGAAGGTCCTCACATCCATAGGAGATAGTATCGGCAGATGTCGTTTTGTTCACCCGAAATGCTTTGGGGTGTATGACAAAAGGTCTGATTGGATTCTGGTTGATGCCCAATTTGCGGGAGGCTTACCTGCTCAAATTGATCTCTCCTGGAACGCAGTGGTCCATCGGCAATCCATCGATTATTGGAAGATTCCATTTCGATATTTTCTCTGCTGTGCTACCGAACATCTAAAGAGATCGTGTCTACGGTGGAAAGACGTTGCCAAGGCTCCAGGTCAGTGGAAGGACCATTATGACTTGCAGAATGCTCAAAAAGTTTCATCTCCATCTGGCAACTCAGCAACGAGATTGGCTATGTCTATCTCCCACTCTCCCATCATTGTTGATTGTGGATTGCACCCTCCCTCCCCTGCATTGTCTCCTGTTCCCGCTTCTCCTCGACATCACCTGGGGACGGTCCCCCATCGGAAGGCTTTCCTCCCCTCGATTCTGAGGGGTCACATACTTAACTTGGTTTCTAATGCTCCTCTATCCCGGGACTCCTTACTGGACCCCCCTGTGACCCTCCTGGATCCCTCCTCTCCCCGGATTCCTCCCCCGGTGCCCCCTATTATCGTTGCTCTGTTGCCTGAGTCTCCCCATGAGACTATTCAGGCCTCCGAGAGTCTGTTTTCATCACAGGATTCTCCCTTGAGGGTTGCGGAGGGTTGGTCTTCTCCCCGAAATTCTATAGGGAGTGACCTTGATCTGATAATGTTGGAAAATTCTTCCCTGCTTGAACCTTTGTCTCTGGATACTGGGAATCCGAAGTCCCCCCAATTGTCATTTGTCTCGAATCGAGATCTAATGTCACCATATGTCGGGGAAAGGTCAGACCTAAAAGGAAGAAGAAAGTGACTCATATCACTGACATTTGGGATCCCTCTCAGGATGGTATTTTTAGAGATGTTCCAGTTACTCTTGCGCTTGGTCGGGTATTTAGAGATTTGTCCCCTGATGCGAAGGTTGCCTCATGAAGGTGGTCTCCTTAAATCTGTGGGGTTTGGGGGGGCGAGACAAGTTATTATCTGTCAAGAATTTTCTTACTTTATGTAATCCTTCCATTTTATTTAATCAGGAGACAATGATGCCAGTTGACTGTGATATCTCCTATTTTCGTTCCATTCTCCCAGATTGGTTGATTGTAGCTAAAAGTGCAGAGGGTCAATCTGGAGGACTGGTGGCACTGTGGGATCCCAGATGGGTGTCCCTGCGACCCTACAGCTTCTTTGGAGGCGTTCTCCTTTCTAGTTTTTGTCGAGGGTTTCCTGATAGACTTCACTTTGTTAATATTTATGGGCCTTACCATAACAGGTTGATCTTCTGGGAGAAATTGAACGACTGTGGCATTATTAAACTTCCCAACCTCTTCATGGCTGGTGATTTTAATGTTTCTCTACATACTTCTGAAATTTGGGGAGATAGAGGCAGACATGACCCTCTGGCAAAATTTATTAATGGAATGTTCTTATTTGCAGGTTTGTATGATTATCCCTTTGCTACATGCAGCCCAACTTGGTTCAACGGCAGAAGAGGGCGGGAGTTTATTGGAAAAAAAATTGATCGTTTTGTTATCAATAATGATCTTCGGGCAAACCTAGGACAGGCTTTGGCGGTTGTGGAGTATCTCACTGTCTTGGATCACCGCCTGATCTCCATTTGTTGGGATTTTGAAGCTCGGAGTGGGGGCTTCCCCTTCAAGTTTAATCGTTGCTGGTTATAGGATGGCTCTTTCAATATTTTAATTAAAGATTATCTTAAGAATCAAAAGAGAGAGGAAGGCACTTCTGCCATGTCGCATCTGGTGCAAATATTGAAAAATCTGAAGAAAGTTGTCAAAAATTGGGAACTCCAAAAAAAAAAGGAAAATGAAAGACAGAATTAGAGAAATCATATTGGAACGGACTGCTATTTTAAGAGAGGTGGAGGAGAGGGGACATCCAACTGACTTCTGGGAAAATCTTAAGACTCTGGAAGATGAATATCGGTCCTTCCTACTGATTGAGGAACAAACTTGGCGGCTTAAAAGTAGAGCCACCTGGCTCAATTGTGGAGACAGAAACACAAAATTTTTCCGTAAGGTAGAAAATGGAAGAAGAGGTGCCAACGCCATCTGGAATATCGAGGAAAATGGAGAACATATCTGCACCACGGAAGATATAAAAAAAGTTGCGGTGGATTATTTCAGCACCCTATTTGATAAACTGGAGAATCCTAACATTTCTAATCAGATGGAATATATTGAAAATTATCCTGTTATGTTTTCCGAAGAGGACTGTTCAAGAATCAAGGAGAAAATCAGTCCTAAGGAGATTAAGCTCGTACTCAAATATTTTGTCGCGGATAAGATTCCAGGTCCCGATGGTTGGACCCTGGATTTCTTTATCCATTTTTACGAGGATTTTATAGGTGAGATTACAGAAATGGTGGAAGAGGTAAGAAGCATAGGGAGGATCCATGGAGCTATAAACTCAACATTCCTTGCCTTGATTCCAAAAAAAAAAAGGCTCGATCCACTTTGAATATTTCAGACCAATATCTTTGTGCAACACATTGTACAAGATCAATTCAAAAATCATATCGGAAAGAATTAAAGGCATCCTCTCGAAACATATCTCGATGGATCAGGTGGGTTTTCTTAAAGATAGAAGTATTCACGACGTTGTCACCATAACACACGAAGTCATTCATACAATGCAGACAAAGAAAATGAAGGCGACAGTTATGAAGATCTATCTACACAAAGATTTTGATAGAGTCGATTGGAATTTTTTAAGACTAATTCCGTTTAAAATTGGTCTTGACAGGGTTCTCATGTCTTGGATCATGGGTTGTATCTCTCACACTTCAATGGTGGTATTAATTAATGGTTCTGCGTCCAAATTTTTCCATTCGGGTCGAGGTCTAAGGCAGGGTTGTGCCTTATCTCCCCTCCTATTCATTCTCGTCATGGATGCCCTTAGCCACAAAATAAAGAGGGCTTCGAGTTTAGGGATCTTCCTACGAGTTAATGTTTACAGGGGGAAAGAGATCATGCATATCCTTTTTGCCGACGATATTTTGATCTTCGGTTTATTATAGAGAAGGAGCTGGGAGGAGCTGGACTCCATTCTTACTGGTTTTTGTGAGGCATCTGGCATGCTGATTGGCACTGTGAAATCTTGTATATACCATGTAGATGAGGAGCCAGAGAACCTTTTTGAGCTGCGAGTTTTCCTCAAGTATAATTCTTCTCCCCTCTGGGAGGGCTTCACCTATATAGGTTTCAGGTTAAAGCCAACTTAGTACAAGATTACGGATTGGAAATGGTTGACAGATAAATTCCAGAGGAAAATCTTCAGCTAGTCGACTAGATGTTTATCTCGTGGTGGACATCTTATTTTTACCCAAGCAGTACTCCAAAAATATATTGTCTACTGGGCACATCTCTACAGAATTCCTAAAATGATTCTAATTGAGATTAAAAGGATTATAGCTCGTTTTATTTGGAGCCGGGGTAAGGGGAAACATCCCATCCATCTGGCTAAATTGGAGTGCATTACTCGCCCAAAAGAGATGGGTGGGTGGGGCTTACTGGAGCTTGATACATTTGGATTGGCCCTTATCCTTAAATCATTTTGGCGCTGTATCACAAAAAATGGTTTATGGACAGACATCATTAAACATAAATACCTTGCTCTGAAAGGCGCTGAGGATATTTTAATCTCGGGATGGAAATATTCAAAGAGAAGTTCAATTATATGGAGGGGTTGTTGCAAATGTTGGCCCATGGTCAAAGAGAATCTGGCCTGGAATTTTGGAAACGGCAACAAGATTTTGATTGGCAACCAGAATCTGTATGGTCAAAATATCCCCACAATGCTAGATAGTAATACCATTAATAACTTGAACCAGCATGGCATCTTTTTTATGGGTCAGATCATTAAGGGTTGGGACTGTGATATCCCAACATGGAAGTCTTATGATGAAATAGGACTGTGTGAGTCTAAAAAGAAGACCTGGGAATCCTATATTTTTTCTTTAAAAAGCATGGGTCTATCTAAGATTGCAGGCGGAGACAGATTAACATGGGGAGGGGCCGATTTGGAGAAACAGATCAATATAAGAGAGGCCTATAAAACGCTTATGAACATCCGATTTGGACAACAGGATTGTTGGTTCAAGCACATCTGGGATGCAAAGGTGAAAATTAAGATGATCATACTTGTATGGCTCATTTGGAAGAACAAAAACCTGACCTGGAGGAACCTTCATAGAAAAGGATGGCAGGGTCCGGGTATCTGCCCTTTGTGTATGGATCATGAGGAGGATAACGATCATCTGTTTTATTCCTGTCCTTTTGCAATTGAGACTCTTTCTATCCTTTGCTCCTATTCAAGTCTGCAGATTCCACAATATAGAACAATAACGGAATGCATCAGCTGGTGGTTTCATAGGGGGAAACACTTTCGAGCCATCCCCATCTTATTTCACTGGTTTTTGTGGTGCAGTCGAAATAAAAAAATATTTGAAGGAAAAAACAACTCTCCATATGATATCAGTCGCAAGATCTACAACTCATTAGAACTGCTGAAGATTAAAACACCTCCCCCATCAAATGCCTCGAAGAGATTAAGACCCTTTGATATCCAATACCCTACAGGTTTCTTCGATGGCGCCTCCCAAAACCTCAATTGTGGATGTGGGGCTTGGCTTATGCTTACTCCTGACTACCACTATAAAACATATTGGAATGGGGGCAGGGGATCCAACATGCGGGCAGAAATCATTGCGTTGTGGGGCCTCTTGTGGTTTGCCAACCAGCTCTATCTGGATGAACTTTGTGTTTTCGGCGATTCTAAATTGCTTATAGATCACCTGGTCAAAGGCTCCCGTCTAAATCTTGTAGGTATGACTCACTGGATGGCCTGGATCTATGATCCGAAGGGTTCTTTTTCCTCCATCACTTTTAATCATATTTATAGGGAGAAGAACGCTATGGCAGATAGTTTATCAAAAAAAGAACTTAATGGACACTTTGGGAAAATGATTTATGAACTCTTCAATTCAAACGGACCTGGTGTAGCAGGTATGGCTTCATTCAGCTAAGGGACTATCCAATGTATCAGAAATAAGGCCTTTCACTTCTGGATTTTAGCTAAAAGTTATTGTTCTATTTCTAAGTTACTGTTCTCCTACTAAGACCGACAAAAGCTACAGTTCTACTAGTCTTCTGTTCTTTCGAAAAGCTCTCCTGTGAGACTTTTTTTTTCTCCCCTGTTGTAACGTTCTTAACTCGAAGATGATAAGCATCTCTTTTTGCTTTTTTATTCTAGATACAAATGTAAATGACAACTCATGTAAACTGTCTATCTCATTGATAGTCAAAAGCGATTTCAAGCTGTTTATTGCCCTGGTACATTAATATATACCAGCAGTATTAATAATAATAACAATGATAAAATTAAAAAATATTAAATATTAAATAAAATAAAATAAAAATAAATAAAATCTCTCTGCAAAAAAAAAAAAAAAGAATATAATGTTCGTTGATGCCAAGAACTTTGAATAATCTCTCTGTACATCGTCCTAGTCCCCGTTTAAAAATTCCATCACTCAATAATGTCCATGGTCATTATTGTTAATTCGATTTGGCGGTCTTTCAGAATTCGCTAATCGGCATTCTACTGCATTTCTGCAATCCCAAACACCTTCAGAATTTCATTAATTCTCTCGGTTCTTACACGACAGACCCAAGTTCAAGTTCTGATCACAACAATCAATGTGTGAAATATATTAGAACTTCATTAGTAGGTTCAGAATTTCATTAATGCTCTTGGTTCTTACAGACAGACCCGGGTTCAAGTCCCAACAACGTTGCAATTGCTATTAAAATCATATGAATTGCAGTTCTCGGTTACCACCAACGAAGTTCTGTATGTTCTTTTTTTTTCAGCATGAAAATACGACTGGTTTATATTATATACCAGAGAAAAATACTATTATGACGAAACGTCCACTTAGAAAACAATCATCAAATGAGGACAAGTAATGGAGGACAAGCCTCACACTGGTCATTACAATTAGAAAAAACATACTTCTCCAGCAAAAAGGTAAGCATGTTCCAAAAAAAAACAACAGCTTTATCCTGGCTATACAGTTTTGTATACAGTGAAAATATTATTAGCGTATTACGAACAAAAATTAAAGAAAACCCTAACCCAGGCAACAAGCGCCCTTCCGACCCGAAGGAAAGTATTCAAAAAACCAGTGAAAAGGAACCTGAGTGAAGCCAACGCTTTATGCTAAATTGATCATTCCCGCTGCTTCTGGGCCATGAGAGTTAGTTAGTTCATAATTCATAATTCCAAAAGTGCCCTCCAAACCTCTTTTTGATAAATGATCAACTTCCTCATTTTTCTCCCTGTAAACATGACTAAAAGATATGAAAGTGAAGGTTTTCTTAAGAGCGTGAATTCTCTCAATCCATTTTGTGACCAATCCTGGGTTAAGAGTGGACTTCATGTTCATGTGATCAATGAGGATTTTAGATTCCCCGAAAACCCATAATATTTCCACATATAGATGAGTAGCCACCCACAAAAGTCCCCATAAAGCCAAACATTCTGCCCTCATATTCGTACCTATCCCTCCATTCCAGTAGAATTTATAATGGCATGTTGGGGAAAGCATAAGCCAGACGCCACAACCACAAATATAATTTTTTGCAGCCCCATCAAAATATCCAGCTGGGAAATGGAACTCATGTGGTCTTAATCTCCTGGATAAATCCATAGGGCGTTTCTGATTAGTTTTTTTCCTTTCCCAATATGAATAAATGTGAAGAGCCGTCCTTTCAGGAGAGCATGGCCTCCCATCAAATAATTTATGGTTCCTATTGCACCAAATGTACTTCTGTATGTTATTCTTCGTGAAATATGTTGATCCCTCTGTGAATTCGAGCAAGGTGAAATTCTCTTGATCAGTCAATTCAATCTTGGGTGAATAAGTGGTAATGTACGGTGAAATTCTCTTGATCACTCAATTCAATTTTGCATGAATAAAAGTAATGTTACATTTAAAAATAATAAAACAATAGTTATATTTAAAAAATAATAATAACAAAATAATCTTTTAACTCCGATTATAAATAAAATATTTCAATTTTCCAATCAATTTTATATATAAAAATAAAAGTAATTAAAAGTTTTAAAATAAAAATAAAAAGTTTAATTGTTTTTCACTTTCTAGTATGAGAATAATGTGTAATCACTTCACGAAATGGAATCTAAAAATAATATTGATATTACAATCTATTATAAAAGAGAAGTGTAATTTATTTTATGTTCAATAGAAATGTCACATTCAAAATATATATATTAATAACCAAAAATAATTACCCTATTAAATAACATAATTTCATATCACCTTTATATAAAAAGATGAAGTAATTTCTTATATTAGTGTGTCGCTCAAGATAGAGAAGATGTGCAATTTATTTTGTGCTTAGCATGGAGTTGACACATGATGCTTGTTTGTGTGTAGAAACCTAGCATGGATCCATGTTAACCCCAAATCTATCAAGTACCAAGAGAGATAAAATATCAGATGTGTAATTTGGTACATGGTTGTGTGGGTGTGTAGTGTTGGTGTCCCGTGTTTTGATAGTTTGGCAAATCAAAATACAAGGCAACATCAGAACCAATCTTTAGAGTTCCAGGATCTAGTCCTCCTATTCCTAGATAGGGATCTCTCAAATGTTTGTTTGCAAAGGTTTATCTTGTGTGCTTAGAGTATAGATTTTATACTAGTTATTAAGTGCAGGTGTTTGTTTATTTGTTTGGTTGAATTGATACAGCAGAACGTGAAAGGCCTAAGAATGATATATAGAATGGAAAAACATCTGGTTCATTGGGCAATGGAGTCAAAAAGAGGTCATGACATACTTATCAATGGATATGGGATATCAGAGGGAAAATCTAACTTGGCCGCAGGATCCTTTGGTTTTGGAATGAGATGGACATTAATGATGTGGAAAGAGAAGTTTAATTCTCAAACAAAGGGAATTCGAAAGCACAACTTGAACAATAAAGAGCTATTTGGTAGACAAGGCTAACCATAAATTCTACAAATCACAGCTTCAAGCAAATAATGATTTCAAAACAACTTTTAAAATGAAATCTAAGATTCGGGGAACACCCTATTTCCTCAAAGATTTTATTTCAAATGACTTAGAAAACATAAAAGATTCACTGATAATTGTAGTCATAGAAGAGGGAACACCTAACACATCTATGATCACAACTATAAAAGACCTTTAAGACAACTATTTAAGCGAGGACAAAGGGAAAGATCAGAACAGACCTCCTTGACTTACTATAAACAGAAAACTTCAAAGGGAGACTTCAATAACAGTTTTAAAGTGGCAGCAGACAAGCAGGGAGAACCATAAATCATGCTGAAACCAACTATTCGAATTGTTAAGGAAATAAACAAGCATGAAGACTAAAGAGAGAGGTTAAAGACTCTAAAATACTTCAGCAAAAGAAAACATGAAACAGTGAAGGATGAACAGGTCTAAGGTGCTTCCATGAGTCATTTCTTAGCCTAAAAATTTCAACCTACTGTAGTAAGAAATCATGGAACAGAATGAAAACAGGGGAAAACATTAAACAGTTCAAAATACTTCACCAATAGCCAAGCTCATGGATCCAGTGATAGAGCCTTCACAGTAACAATCATCCAACAACATCATCAGGACATCCAAGACTTCAATTTCTTCTTCAACTTCAATAGACTATGTATTATTTCAAAAAGTTTCAAGATTACAACTAGTGATCAACCAACAACCAACCCCTCTCTCATCTTCTGCAGAAGTATATATAAAAGAATGAGGAGGTGAGGTCTGATAAAAGATCTCAAATTACAATTAATACAGATTTAATGGCTTCTTGGCCTTTGGGGGGCTCAATGAAGAAACTTACAATAGGTGTCTTCTGTATTAAATGATTTAAATAAATTTTTAAGCTCGGTGGGAGCTTTTGTTGACCTTGGAGGTTCTGTGTGACGTCGGTTACTACGCAGATAGTGTTTGCATTAATTTTCCCTGCAGAAGTAACTCTATGGCTGCGTTGAGGCGAATATCTTCATTTGATCAATAACTTCGGCCTCTGATTGAATACTCTGAGGCACAGGTGACCTTTCGGCAGTTGGGAGGAATCAATTTGCCTCAGAGGTGGCGGTGGAGGCTTTCTGTCGATAAAACACTTAAGAATTTATTTTTTAACTATGTTTTTAATCGGGGATTAGGCTTTTGATAATCATTTATAGCCGTAATCCCCACAAAAATTGTCTTCAATCCTTTGCTCTGGTATATTTTTGTTGTCAACATTGATACTCTTTGATTTGTGATTGACTTGCTGTGTTTTTCAGTGTGCAGTGCTGCGCAGAGGTGATAAGGCATCAATGCCTCACGAATTATTGATAAAACGTGGATTTAAAAACCCTGTGAATGATTTCCTCTGGTGAATCGAAGGCAGGAGGATCGTCACCCTCTGCCTTTAAATTTTCTTCAGACACAGCGGAAAAAACCATTTACCCTGCAAAATACTAACAAAAATTATAAAATCCATGCATATATAGGTTTATTGCTTCAGAAGGCACGTGGAGAGAGCGTGGTCGTTGGATGGCATCATTCAACGGTTGAGATTGATTTAGAGGAGGTCAAAGGAGAGTGGAGTAGGAGATTAAATCGGGACCGTTGATCGTGCAGAGATCAACGATTGGGCATGTAGGTGGAAAGTCAAAACAGAGAAACGGGTGATGAAATTTGGGCCGTCGATCTACAGATCAGATCGATGGCGGAGATGTTGTTACCGCTACGTCGGACCCTGCGTTATCACGTGTGCATCTTCAGCGAGCGACCATCGTCCGATGAGCGGCCTCAGATCGGACGGTGCACACCTATATCGCGCGGGGGCTATGTCCAATGTTTAACGCGCGATGGACGGCGGTTTGGTGAACAATTCCCAGGCCACGTGTCAATCGGCGAGTGGAATCGCTGCCGATCAGGAGAAAACCGCCTGCGCTCAAAAGCGGTGCGATGAATACCGCGTGGTTTTCGCGGCGGTGAGTGGTTGGCGGGGACCACCGAGGAGCTGGATTCCGCACCGTCGGATATTCAGATTAGATCGACGGTGTGGAGTGATTTAAATTTCGTACCGGCGGTAATTTATAAATATAATAAAAAACGTTAAAATAAAATAAAACCAAAGGTTTTACACTTCGGGCGGATATATTTAAAATTCAAAAAAAATGGCTTGGCGCCCGATTGCGGGGCCACAGGTTATATGGAAAGCGATAAGACCGAGAAATTGTGGATGAGGGCTAATAGGCATGGGGTAATGCAAAAAACGTTTAGAAGACTTAGCGCTCGGTCCTGGCACCTGGTTTTAAGGAGGGGGGGTTTAAAAACTTAGCCCAAGGGGGCTTAAGTCTATAATACGTAAAAATATGATTTTTATGGATTTTGAATGATTTTTCAAAGGTTTTGGGGGGTTTTGATAAGGCTAAGAAAGGGTCTTAAGCTTTATCAAAGGGTTTGGATGAAGGGGAAAGGGGAAAAGACATGAAAATGAGGGATTTTCATGGGAAATGGAAGGAGAAGATGAGGTCAGTTTTGGAAGGAGGGAAAAAAGGAAAAAGGTGCTTGCAGCAGTGTTCTTTCTTGGGAATCAGCAGGATTTTAAGATGGGCACATCAGTGAAGATTTAAGACAGAGGCATGAAGCCTTTTGAGAGTCTTCAAGAGCCAACATTTTTTAGTAGTAAAATATGTTCCTTGGAGACTCCAGAAATGATTTAGCCACCTTTGGTATAACAAATTTTATAGGTGGCTAATAGTGGCTCCACTTGGGGATGGTTCCTTCTTGAAGGCATCAAGAACTTCAGATTCGCCTTCTCTGGGAGGCTGATCAGTTTCCTCATCCATTGGGCTGCCTTTATTTCTGTGGATGATCTTATTTTGCTCTGAAACATATTAGCATTCATGGATTAACAATGAAACTTCATCAATACAACCTGTCTACCTACCCAATCTTACCGATCTAACATTTTCTCTTCATTTGAGTGCACTTGGATTGGAAAACTCTTTTTACAACATTTTATTCTTTTAAAAGCATAAAATCTAAACTATTTCTACTCCTTGTTTCTCCATGGACTCAGATTAAACGGTTGAGCCCATATGATTCTCTACCTAATCTATTATCTGTTGGGATTAAACTGTCCAACAGACTTTATTCTCTAAATTCTACAACAGAAAATTTAAAAAGCATTCAAGTCAGGATTGAACAATCTAACTTGATGCTGGTCTATGGCATAAAAACAAGCTGCACATAGACATTTATTTTGCAGAAAATTTAAAACAAAAATGGAAGGTTTGAGATCTGATAAGCATTTCCTCCCTCTTCTTACAGCTCTGTTTTAACTTTTGTTTGAGTTGTCTTTCCTTTGCTAACTGGTTCAGATTTTGAGCTGATTAGAACCAGATTTCTTACATCCTTTGACTCAATATTTGAAACAGATTTGAGTCATTCTCTTTTGGAAACTTAGGTTCAGGTTTTGAGCATGTTTGAACCTTTAATTTCTATCCTAAACTATCTCCTGATAATCCAAGATTAAACAGTTTGGCAAATCGAATTCATTATCCTATCAGCAGAAAATTTAAAGCTAATTAGTCAAGATTAGGCTATATGACTAATTAGAATTGTGTTTTTTCAAGAGTGGCATTTAAGCTTGCACACTTTCAAATTTGTTTCTCTTTTTTGGTATGGGGCTATACCTTTCTTGTTTTCACAATCTGCCCTATTTTCTTTCTTTTCTTTGTTTTTGTATTTTTTATTTTTCTAACTTTGAATGCAATGGTTAGACTATGATATTTACAATGAAAAAACAAAATGCTTTAAACTCAAGACTCTTGGCAAAAGTAATGCTTGAGCATCCTGCCATTGACAGGACCTCCATATAAGTCTTCTCCATTCAATTCTTTCAGGAAAAATGCATTGTGACCCCTCTCAGCATGAATAATATAGGGCCCTTTCCACAAGTTCTCAAACTTGCCATGTTTTCCCTTCTCTTCTCTTCTTGCATCCCACTTAAGAACAACATTTCCAATTTGGAAATTGTTTGTCTTAGTCCTCTTATCAAATAACTTCTTCATATTTTCTTGGACTAACTGTGTTCTTTCATAAACTTCTTCTCTGGTCTGCTGCAAATGGATGGTTTGATTGATTCTCCTCTGCATATCATTCTCTTCAATCTGCACTTCTTGAAGGAGTTTCATGACTGGAACTCCTAAGGAGGTGGGAAAAACTGCGTCCATACCATAGACTAGCTGATAGGGGGACATGCTTATTGACTTCTTTGTAGTTAACCTATCAGCCCATAAGGCATGAACTAGTTTACAGTGCCATGATTTCTGATTTTGTTCCAACAGTTTTTTAATGATATTGATGAGGCTCTTGTTGGAAGATTCAGCTAATCCATTTCCTTGGGGGTAGTAAGCATTGGAATGGCCCAAGGTTATGTGTTATTTGTAATAGAAATCAACCATATTTTTAGACTTAAAAGCAGCAGCATTGTCTGTTATGATTTTTCTGGGACAACCAAATCTGGATAGGATATTTGTTTCAAGAAACTTGATAATGACAGAGTCATTAGCATTTCTGGAGGGTATAGCTTCTATCCACTTGGTAAAGAAGTCAGTGGCCATGAGGATCCACTTATGTTGAGCTGAGGAGGATGGATGGATTTCCCCAATGAAGTCCAACCCCCATTGTTGAAAAGGTGCCTCAACTTTGATAGGATGTAAGGGTAAGGGAAGGAGTTTTCTTTTGCCATCAAAGATTTGACACTTATGGAAAGACATGACCAACTTCTGAGTGTCTGGGAAAAGGGTAGGCCAATAGTAACCTGATCTAAGAATTTTTTTTGTTGTGGCCTTCCAGTAGAGGTGTCCTCCACATTCTCCGTCATGCAACTCATGCATGATTTTTCCTGCATCATCTTCAAGTAAACATTTAAGCAAAATTCCAACAACATTTTTCCAATATAATACTCCATCTAATATGCAAAAACTCAAAGCCTTTTGTTTCAAGAATCTAGCTTTAGTTTTAGACAAAGAAGGAGGGGCATTTAGATATAAAAGCACATAAATAATGTCAGCATACCAAGGAGAATTTAGAAATGTTTCTTCAATAAAAGGAGCATCAGATTCTTCTATTTCTTCCAACACGTCTACCATATTCATGTCTAGTGCTTGGAAGTTAGACTCAGCCATAAGTTTTGCTAATCCTTGTCCTTTAACTAGTTTGGTGGGCCTAATTTCTAAGTCATATTCAAGAATAGTTGCAATCCATTTTCCCCTTTTACCATCAGGGTCTTGACTTAGAATGTCCTTGACAACAGTATGCGGAACAAAAGCAATTATGTGAGAGTGTAAAATATAAACCCTAAAGTCTTTCAATGCTTTCACCAATGCTAAGGCTTGCTTCTCCATGATATTATATTTGAGAGGAGAATCTCTTAAGGCCCTACTAAAGAAAGATATTGGTTTTTCTTGCCCCAAATCATTCTTTTGAAGTAAAACTGCAGCTATTGTATGTTCAGATGCAAAGGAAAAGATATAGAAATCTTTGGTAAAATCTGGACTAATCAGGACTGGTGCTTGAGTAAGAGCTTGTTTGACCAGTTCGAATGATTGTTTAGCTGGTAAATTCCATTTTACACCTACATATTTCTTAAGCATGTTTGTAATGTTTTTTAATAGCTCAGCAAGATTAGGAATAAACCTCCTTAGAAAATTAATCTTTCCGATGAAAGATTGCAATTCTTTGAGGCTCCTTGGATGGTTGATCTGCAATATGCCATCTATCCTTGTAGGGTCTATTTTGATTCCCTCTTCTGAAATTATATGGCCAAGAAGTTTACCTTCTTGGAGACCAAAGAGTGTCTTCTTGGGATTCAATGATAAGCCAAATTTCCTACACTTCTCAAAAACTTCTCTCAGGTGAATCAAATGTTCTTCATCAGTTTTCGAGAAAACAATTATGTCATCAAGGTAAATGATTATAAAATAGCCCATGTCTTCAGAAAAGGCTATGTCCATGGCCCTTTGGAAGGTGGCCCCTGCATTCATTAATCCGAAAGACATTTTGACATACATAAAGGTGCCCCAAGGTGTGGTAAAAGCAGTTTTGATTTGATCACTTGGGAGCACTAACACCTGGTTGTAACCTGAGAACCCATCTAAGAGGGATATCCTTCTTGACCCAACTACCCTTTGAAGTATATGGTCCATCTTGGGCAAGGGGTAGTTTTCCTTTAAAGAGGCTCTATTTAAATTTCTGAAGTCAATACAGAGCCTGATTTCCCCTGTTTTCTTTCTAACAGAAACTAAGTTTGATACCCACTCTGAAAATCTAATGGGTACTATGATTCCAGCATCGTGCATTTTTTCAATCTCTGCCTTAACTAGAGGTAGTAAGAGAGGATTTATTCTCCTTAGTTTTTGTTTGAAAGGTTTTTTATTTTCTTTCAAAGGAATTTTATGTTGGATGACGCTGGTATCATATGATTTTAGGTCTTTGTAACCCCAAGAAAAAACATCTTTAAACTCTTTGAACAACTCTATGTACTGCAGTTTTATGTGAGATGGGAGAGTGTTGGACAGCTTGATCATCTTGGGTTCTGTTAGACTACCTATGTTATGCTCTTCTGTATTTGTTTCCACAGGCTCTATTCTTGGTTCTTTGGCTACATCGTTAAAATCAAAAATGTGTTCTAAAGGTGCTAGACCTCTTGGAAATTTATCATTTTTGCATTGTAAAACTTCCAAGTCTTCTTGGTCTGTGTTGTCAGTTATCTCTGCTTCAAAAGGATTTTCATAATGATTTATATCAGCAGTATATGTCATTTCAACTTCTGGGATTTGTTCAACATATAAGCAATTTTCTTTATGGCTAGTTTCTAATATTGGTATGCTGAAATCGTTTTCTGATTTCAAGAAGTCATCTATGTGTTTGTCAGAATCAAACACTTGCTAGTGATCCTCGTTATCAGGCACAGCAGGCCTGTGTTTTACTTTCACACTAAGTTGTTCGTTTATCTTAGGTATCTGGTAATTGTTGGCATTGAAAGCGAGTTCATTTGCTAGATGATTTAGTGCTCTTGGAATGAAAATAAGTTCATACTTTTCAAAGGTTTTTAATAGATCAAGGGCAGCGTTTCGATATTCCTTAAGTCTTGGATTTCTAGCTGAGTATTCTCCTTTGATTTGTTTTATGATAAGTTCAGAATCCCCTAGGATGGATATCCTTTGGGCTTCTAATTGTTTAAGCAATTGTAAGCCTAGGAGAAGGGCTTCATACTCAGCTTAATGCATGGGAAATTCAATTTGTATGAAAAACTTTGATTTGTATTTTGAATCCACACACCTGCTCCTGCACTTGTTTTATTACAAGATCCATCAAATTTTATTGTCCACAGTATGTTTGACTCATTTTCATTGTCTTGTTGCTGTTGATTATCAATGTTTTGAATTTGATTCGAGGGAAGATTTGATTGTTCTGGTGAACTGATTGGGTCTATGTTTTCCTTATCTGGTTGGGTGATTTCATCTTCGTTACATAAGATAAAGGAATCTAAACTTGATTGAATAGAATAGATTGGAGTGTTGTTTGGTTTGTCTAGGTTTCTCACCATGTACTTCATGTGAGATTCCCTGTATAGTCTTATGTTTTGGTTGAAAATAGGGATGGTGGCATAAGACATGTCCATTTGAAGGCTTCCCTGAAGTTTGGCTCCCCAAGATCTTGATAAGAGCATGCCATACTTAGGGGGAATCTCAGCTACAACTATATCCATTACTAGACTCTTAGCAGGGATCTGAGCTAGATTAACACATAAATATTTGATTAAACCCAAACATTTGACTCTGCTTGAGTCAAAAGAATACAAATCTTTGTATGTTTTAGTAATCTCTAAGCCTAAGCTTTCCATTACCACCTTGGGCATTAGATTGTGTGAAGCTCCTGAATATAACATGGCATTGTGTAAAATTTTCTCGTGTATGTTCAAGCTAACATAGAAGGGAGGAATAGCCCCTTCTTGGTATTTTCCTTCAACTTCAGGACCAAACAACAACTCAGGTTTATCATCTGTCAAGTTTAAGGTGTCAGTATCACTTCCTAGGTTTAAAGCTTTCAAAACTTGGTTTTTGTACACTTATTGGGTTACTAGTTCAGCTAGGGGAATGGTAATTTTTATCTTAGCAATCTCTCCCTCAAGGCTGAAAGGAAAAATTGACTTATTCATATTTACATCTGTTTTTTCAATTGAATTCTTTTCAGCCATTTTGATTTGCTGAACCTTGTTTGGACTGGTAATTGGGACAGTTTTATTAGGACCATTAGCTGAAGTGCTAGGGGTACTCTGCTCAACATTTTGCTGGACACCTTTGTCTTTGTTTATGTCTGGTTTCTTGGTCAAAATGTTGGTTTTTTCTGCTGTCTTTTTGGGCTGAGTTTCTATGTTTTTCTTGACAGCAGAATTAGTGTTTTTGTCCTTTGAACTATCTATGTTCCCCTTGCTCCTAATATCATATTGTTTATGCACCTCCATTATTGCATTTTCAAACCCCAATCTATAGTCATTAGAATCTTCATAGGTGTTTGTATTTTGATCATAAGAGAGGAAACCTTGTTCTTCCTCAGTGAGGAAAACATCATCTCCACTGTCTTATCCAATCAAGTTTACATGAGATTCTCCCAACCTTTCCAACTCCCTATCTTCCTCATATTGATCTACATAGTTCTGTTGGAAGGGAGGTCTAATCTGTTGGTCGCTTTCCCTTTGCTTATCTTGATTGTTTTCTCTCCTATAATTCTGATTCCTATTTCTATTTTGATTTTTTTGAGGTTCTCTTGGTGGCGTTCTATCATTTAAGTTGATCTTTTCAAGCATCCTCTCCATCACCTTCACTAGGTTGTCAATTTTTGTGTCAGAAGTTGAGGTTGAGGGTAGTAGATCATCTTTATAGGTTACCCTCTTTTCTGATCTCAACCTATTTGTTTTCTCAATTATGTTTGCTTCTATGCTCACAGCTCCTTTCTGCATATCTTCTAAGGTTAAGTAATCTCTTCCCCTTAACTCATAAGTCATTTCAGCATCAAGGCCTTTGGGATACCTTACCAAAGCCATGCCTTGAGGAGGTTTCATGTGAGGTGGGAGAGCATTATAAACGCTATTGAACCTAGTGGAGTAGTCACGAACGCTCTCTCCTTGATTTCTCTTGAGACTACTATATTCTGCTAGTATTTGGAGGGGGTTCATTTTGAGCTCCCATTTGTTGATGAATGTTTGATGCAAGGCAGGGAGATCATTTATGCTGTTAGGAGGTAAGTTTTTAAACCATTTCTTTACATCTCCTATGAAACTCTAGGTGAAGATCCTCATCTTCACAGTTTCTTCTTCTATCTCCATGTAATCAAATGCATCTTCCATCCTATCTACATGTTGTTGAGCTGTTGTAGATTCTTTTCCAGTGATGTGAGGGATTTTGGATTGGTAATCATTTGGTAAGGGAAGCAGAGGTTGTGGTAACACTAATGGGGCATACCATGTTTCCATGGCTGGAAATAAGGGTGGATTTACAAGAGGTGGTTTTACAAAAAATGGTTGTGATGGAGTGTTTTGAACAGCGGTAGTATGAATTGGAGTGGAAGAAACACTTGGGCCAGCAAACTGATTTTGGACAGATTTGTTATGGAAAGGGCTAAAGTGATAAAGAAGTTGGGAATCAAGAGGAGTGGAAGGTGAGGCTTCTCTACTAAAGCTTTGTTGCAAATCTTCAATATCAAGGTCAGTTTGATTTAAGTCACCTTGAGATCTAGTTCTAAATATGTTCAATGTATGATGTAAATCAATGTGTAAATCCTCTATGTCAACAAGGTTTTCGGGAAGGGAATTTGTTCTTAAGAGACTCTTATTAGCAGCTGATTTTCCAGAGTTAGAAGTCTGCCACAGAATTCTCTCAGGATTGTCAACGATCAAAGGAGGATTTGGGTCTGGATGGGATCTAGTGTTGATCCTATGTGAAGCCAGACTGCTTTTCAAAAAATGAAAGAGGTTAAGGTATTTACGGACTGTTTTTGGGGAATTTTACCTCTCACACTGTTTTATCTAGTATGGGACTAGGCTTCTAAACCTTTCAAGGCTGGTTAACACAGTCCTTAAGAGATCTGGGAACCTAGATGAGTAATAGGCCTACTAGGGCTAGTGGAGTCGCCAGGTGGAAATTTTTAGCTTTTATGGAGGTAAGATATTGGATGGTTCCACCACCATGCTTATTGTGAAGCCAAACTGAGATATTTAGGGTTTTTTTGAGTTATTTCGGTCTTATCAGTTAAGAGAGTGTCCTGAATGTGATTTGACACTTAGCTAAGGCGTTTAATCATACAGAGTTCACTCTTATGGCTTGGTAACTGATTCCTCCAATTTTGATAAGGTTTAATGAGAATCCTAAGGGTTACTTAGTTTGTCACTGATTCAAAAAGTCCTATCATGATTACCGTTATGCTTGGTAGTGCTTGAAGTAGGTTATTTATGTTATACTAGACAGTGAGTGTTTTGTTTTGAAGATTTTACTCAGGGTCCCACCGTGATCGCCATTATGTTGGTGTCCCGTGTTTTGATAGTTTGGAAAATCAAAATACAAGGCAACATAAGAACCAATCTTTAGAGTTCCAGGATCTAGTCCTCATGTTCTCAGAGAGGGATCTCTCAAATGTTTGTTTGCAAAGGTTTATCTTGTGTGCTTAGAGTATGGATTTTAGACTAGTTATTAAGTGCAGGTATTTGTTTATTTGTTTGGTTGAATTGATACAGCAGAACATGAAAGGCCTAAGAAGGATATATAGAATGGAAAAACATCTGGTTCATTGGGCAATGGAGTCAAAAAGAGGTCATGACATACTTATCAATGGATATGGGATATCAGAGGGAAAATCTAACTTGGCCGTAGGATCCTTTGGTTTTGGAATGAGATGGACATTAATGATGTGGAAAGAGAAGTTTAATTCTCAAACAAAGGGAATTTGAAAGCACAACTTGAACAATAAAGAGCTATTTGGTAGACAGGGCTAACCATAAATTCTACAAATCACAGCTTTATGCAAATAATGATTTCAAAACAACTTTTAAAATGAAATCTAAGATTCGGGGAACACCCTATTTCCTCAAAGATTTTATTTCAAATGACTTAGAAAACATAAAAGATTCACTGATAATTGCAGTCATAGAAGAGGGAACACCTAACACATCTATGATCACAACTATAAAAGACCTTTAAGACAACTATTTAAGCGAGGACAAAGGGCAAGATCAAAACAGACCTCCTTGACTTACTATAAACAGAAAACTTCAAAGGGAGACTTCAATAACAGTTTTAAAGTGGCAGCAGACAAGCAGGGAGAACCATAAATCATGCTGAAACCAACTATTCGAACTGTTAAGGAAATAAACAAGCATGAAGACTAAAGAGAGAGGTTAAAGACTCTAAAATACTTCAGCATAAGAAAACATGAAACAGTGAAGGATGAACAGGTCTAAGTTGCTTCCAGGAGTCATTTCTTAGCCTAAAAATTTCAACCTACTGTAGTAAGAAATCATGGAACAGAATGAAAACAGGGAAAACATTAAACAGTTCAGAATACTTCACCAACAGCCAAGCTCATGGATCCAGTGATAGAGCCTTCACAGTAACAATCATCCAACAACATCATCAGGACATCCAAGACTTCAATTTCTTCTTCAACTTCAATAGACTATGTATTATTTCAAAAAGTTTCAAGATTACAACTAGTGATCAACCAACAACCAACCCCTCTCTCATCTTCTGCAGAAGTATATATAGAAGAATGAGGAGGTGAGGTCTGATAAAAGATCTCCAATTACAATTAATACAGATTTAATGGCTTCTTGGCATTTGGGGGGCTCAATGAAGAAACTTACAATAGGTGTCTTCTGTATTAAATGCTTTACATAAAGTTTTAAGCTCGGTGGAGCTTTTGTTGACCTTGGAGGTTCTGTGTGATGTCGGTTACTCCGCAGATATTGTTTGCATTAATTTTCCCTGCAGAAGTAACTCTCTGGCTGCGCTGAGGCAAATATCTTCATTTGATCAATAACTTTGGCCTCTGATTGAATACTTTGAGGCACAGGTGGCCTTTCAGTAGTTGGGAGGAATAAATTTGCCTCAGAGGTGGCGATGGAGGCTTTCTGTTGATAAAACACTTAAGAATTTCTTTTTTAACTGTGTTTTTAATCGGGGATTTGGTTTTTGATAATCATTTCTAGCCGTAATCCCCACAAAAACTGTCTTCAATCCTTTTCTCTGGTATATTTTTGTTTTCAACATTGATACTCTTTGATTTGTGATTGACTTGCTGTGTTTTTCGGTGTGCAGTGCTGCACAGAGGTGAGAAGGCATCAATGCCTCACGAATTATTGATAAAATGTGGATTTAAAAACCCTGTGAATGATTTCCTCTGGTGAATCGAAGGCAGGAGGATCGTCACCCTCTGCCTTTAAATTTTCTTCAGACACAGCGGAAAAAACCATTTACCCTGCAAAATATGAACAAAAATTATAAAATCCATGCATATATAGGTTTACTGCTTCAGAAGGCACGTGGAGACAGCGTGGCCGTTGGATGGCATCATCCAATGGTCGAGATTGATTTAGAAGAGGTCAAAGGAGAGCGGAGGAGGAGATTAAATCGGGACCGTTGATCGCGCAGAGATCAACGATCGGGCGCATAGGTGGAAATTCAAAACGGAGAAACGGGTGATGAAATTTGGGCCGTCGATCTGTAGATCAGATCGATGACGGAGATGTTGTTACCGTTGCGCCGGACACTGCGTTATCGCGTGTGCATCTTCAGTGAGCGACCATCGTCCGATGAGCGGCCTCAGATCGGACGGTGCACGCCTATATCGCGAGGGGGTTACGTCCGATGTTTAACGCGCAATGGACGGCGGTTTGGTGAATAGTGCCCAGGCCACGTGTCAATCGGTGAGTGGAATCGTTGCCGATCGGGAGAAAACCGCCCGCGCTCAAAAGAGGTGCGATGAATACTGCGTGATTTTCGAGGCGGTGAGTGGTTGGCGGGGACCACCGGGGAGCTGGATTCCGCACCGTCGAATCTTCAGATTAGATCGACGATGCGGAGTGATTTAAATTTCGTACTGGCGGTAATTTATAAATATAATAAAAAATGTTAAAATAAAATAAAACCAAAGGTTTTACACTTCAGGCAGATATATTTAAAATTCAAAAAAAATGGCTTGGCACCCAATTGCGGGGCCACAGGTTATATGGAAAGCGATAAGACCGGGAAATTGTGGATGAGGGCTAATAGGCATGGGGTAATGCAAAAAACGTTTAGAAGACTTAGCGCTCGATCCTGGCCCCTGGTTTTAAGGAGGGGGGGTTTAAAAACTTAGCCCAAGGGGGCTTGAGTCTATAATACGTAAAAATATGATTTTTATGGATTTTGAATGATTTTTCAAAGTTTTTGGGGGGTTTTGATAAGGCTAAGAAAGGGTATTAAGCTTTATCAAAGGGTTTGGATGAAGGGGAAAGGGGAAAAGACATGAAAATGAGGGATTTTCATGGGAAATGGAAGGAGAAGATGAGGTCAGTTTTGGAAGGAGGGAAAAAAGGAAAAAGGTGCTTGCAGCAGTGTTCTTTCTTGGGAATCAGCAGGATTTTAAGATGGGCACATCAGTGAAGATTTAAGACAGAGGCATGAGGCCTTTTGAGAGTCTTCAAGAGCCAACATTTTTTAGTAGTAAAATATGTTCCTTGGAGACTCCAGAAATGATTTAGCCACCTTTGGTATAAAAAATTTTATAGGTGGCTAACATGTAGAAACCTAGCATAGATCCATCTTAAACTCAAGTCTATAAAGTACTAAGAGAGATAAAATCCCTTGATGTGCAAACTTTTCTACAAGTTCTACACTCTAAAAGAGATTTGCACCTCAAGAATTTTGTTCACTTTCAACACTTATAGATCAAGGATTAACATTGATCTATGTCGGTTATTATTATTATATATTTTTTATTATTTTGTTTATATTAGCATGAGAGTTTTATGTCATGGTTTAAAATATGTTGCATCATGTTTCATGGTTTCATTTCACAATAAAATTAGTTGCAAAGACCATAGTTTCAAATGAGTTGTAAAGTTAACATCAAATAAAGGGGATTTTATTGCTAACATCACTTTTCATTTCATGGGTTGATTTTAGGGGTTTTGTTTGGAATTATATCAATTATGGAGGCCACAATTTCAACTAAGTTGTAATTGTAACCCTAAAAAAGAGAGATGTCGGGAGAACCCCCCCCCCCCCAAAAAAACTTTTTTTTGGGTTGATATTAAGATATTTATTTGCAACTTTACAAATGATGGTTGCAAAATCTTGTAATTATAACTTTGAAAAGAAAACAATGCTAATGGTAGCACCATTTTTTGAAACAAGGGTAAAAATAGTTGCCACATGTGACATCAAACAAATTATAACTTTAAAAATTCTCATCAAGCGGGTATCTCTTTGCATTGTTTTGATTGTTTGCTTTAATTTCTTGTTTTTGACTTCTTTTAGAACAATTTATTTTTAAGCATTGTCCTCGATTAGTTACTTTATTTCCATGTTCATCCATCATTGATGCTCATAACAAGCTTAAATGTGTGTTTATCACAAGTTTAGAGGAGATTATGGAGTTTTTAGACACTTTTGTTCTAAGACTGCATGTTCATGATTAAGAGTTGGATGTTGTCCCCTCAAGGGTAACTACGTTGAGAACCGCCCTCTTAAATGATGTGGTGGTCTAGCTTGTATGAGCTCGGTTGCTTATCCCATCCAGAGCCAAAGTTGTTCTTTCATGTTTTCCTTTAGATATATGACGATTTCATTTCACATTAGTTCTCCTTAGTTATTTTAGATACTTTAGCCATGGTATATTAGCTCCTTCCTCTTACACCTCAGATGATGCATGCATATGGTCATATGACTTTGGTGTAATTTGCTTCACTTCACTTCCTTTGGATCTATGATGATTTTATTCCACATCATTCCTCATTTCTTTCCTCAATTCTTTTAGATGATTCAACCATGGTATATTAGCTCCTTCCTCTTACACCTCAAATGATACATGTGCATGGTCATAAATACTTTGGTTTACTTTGCTTCACTTCACTTGTTGTGCTATGTTTTCATGTATGGGTTTGAACTTAGACATTGTGTTACAATTTTTTATCTTGTTGTGAACGTGGTAAACACGAAAATATAATTTAATAACATTTTTATAATAACAAAAAAATTATTATTTTACTTCATCATACCATGGGGAACACAATTTTCCTATAAATGCTCTCACGTCTTGGGTCAAGTCGTATTACTAGAAATAGGTAATGTATTCCATATCCTAACCATACTTAATACTTTCCATCTCTTTGCTTTCCACTTCCATTTCATTCATAAAATAAAACATCCCACTCATGGTTGACTTGTCATATTGCTATATAACATGGTCTAAGCAAAATAAATAAAAACCCATGTGAAATCCTAAATAAAGTTAAAGCCAAAAAGGGTAGGTGATGAGAAAATAAAAGTAAAAGCACTAAAAGAAAAAGTAGTACTAGATCTATGCCACCTCATTAACAGGAGATTGCCCTTAAGCCTTATGTTTAGTAATGCACATATTAAAAAGGACTAAGAAATCAAATGAAAAATAAAAAGACATAATAAAACAAAGTATTGAGGTGGTAATTGTAAGCTAAGCACTCCCTCTTATGGAATTAATGAAGATTCCTAGCTCTTGAAAGCTAGATGGACAAAACAAGATCTTTATATCATCATCCATGGCTTTGAAGGGCAATACATGAAGTTTCCATTTCTTTCTGTATAAGTTATCAATCATATTTATGTAACTTAGTGATAAAGGGGATACATCATATTATGACATTTCTAAAGGAAATATCTCATGTGCACTACTTAATGACTTGTAAAGGGGTTAAACCCACCATTATAAGTGATCAGGAGCTCAAGTCTGAGCTATGGAAAAAGCTCAAAATTGAAAGTGTTCAAAATCACTTGAAACCTGAACGACCTGATAGGCCTCGTCGATACGATCCTGGCACCACAAACGGCACTCAAATCGGACATCGTATGTGAAAGTTATGCAAGTTTGAAGTTTTCAGTAAACTGCAAAAAACTGAGTTTGACCAGAGTTGACTTTGACTTTGGAATTATTTAAAAATAATAATATTCCAAGGAATATTCCTAGAATATTTCTCAAAATATTCCTAGGAATATTCCTCAAAATATTCCATTTGGGCCAATCATACTTCGACACTTGGCAGATGTTGATTCGTTGTTGGTTTGACTGTGGTTATGGCAGACCAATTAGGGGCTGCCATGTGGCAGGCCTCCCCAAGCCACAATGGAAAGGTGTATTAAAAAACTTGTTTGTACTCCACCGAAATTGAACACGGGTCTAGCCCCCGCAAGCCAAAGCGCCTGACTAGCCAGGCTATGTAATAGGTCTTAACCTATGAGCAATGGCACGTATATTTGAAGTTTTAAATTTAAATGGGCGGAAAAGGGGTCAGGGCTAGCCCCAACGGTTTGCAACCAAGTGATATAACTGTGGCCTTAAGGCCTTCAAAACCGCAAGGTAAACAACTTAACCTCCGCCCACGAAAACCGCTCCATGTGGCCACAACTCAATACATTGTGCTACGGTTTTATTCAACGGGTGGATAACTTAGTTTTCGGCGGTTTTCTCGGTCTGGTCACATGCGCCGCCCTCCAAAAATTAATGCCAACCTCATAATCGTCTGCCATTTTGGAGTGGATTCCACTAATTTCGGCCATTCCACCATTTTTAGCGCCCTAATCTGCAGTTTCTCCACATTTGGTGGAGCTTGTTTAGGGCAGATTAGGCATAATGTTGTTTCTGTCATAACTTCTCCAATATTGGACCAAATTGGACAAAATTTTGGTCAATTTTGAGTATTTTGAGGATTCTAGAGACATTGAGATAGGTTTCAGAGCCATTAGAGTTGATCTTCAACCCCTTTTGCTTCAGGGAAGCTTGGAGAGCCATCAGGGCCAAGAGGGAGTTGGAGCTGTTTTGGGCTATGCTTAACCATTTGAGGTGAACCAAAAACCAATTTCGACTATTTTCAGAATTCCACAGCCATTGGGACAGGTTCCAGAGGCAGTAGAGGTTTTCTACAGCCATTTTAGCTTCAAGGAAGCTTGGAGAGCCACCAGGGCCATTAGGGCAATGGAGTTATTTGGAGTTGTACCTCACTGTTTGAGGTGATCCAAAAACCATTTTCAGCTATTTTCGACCTTCTGAACCTAATGAAAGAGGTTTTAGAACTGTTTGAGGACTTCTACAACCCGAAAAGCTTCATAGTATTTCAAAGAGACATCAGGGCCATATTGAAGAAGGCACTGTTTATGGTAATTCTTCACTATTTAGTGAATATGGAAAGGCATTTTTAGCATTTTCATGTCTTGTGATTTTGTATTTACAGTCATATTTGCCTATTGAGGCACTTTTAAACTTGTATTATCATTTTGGAGCATTTTAATACAAGAGGACAAGCCAATTTAAGAGGCTTGGTCCAGCAGACGTAGCCCGGGAGGGGTGAACTGCTCACCAAACATCTGTGTCATATTATGCTGAAGTTTATCTGCTGTGTTTTTCTGTTATGATATGTTAAACAGTAAAATTAAATAACATACCCTCACACATAAACTAATAAACAGTTACCAAAAACATTTTGTTTAATCAGCAAGACATGGAGAATTTTGCACACATTTAATTAATTGGAAATGGATACCTTGCACACATTTTCAAGTACTTCCATTTTCAAATCAGATGGTATCAGAGCATAGGTTGAGCTTAGGTTGAGAATTTGTTTTTGTGCAAAATGTGTTAAAACAGTGTAAAAGATTGATTGTTTTATTGGTTGCAAAATGGTTGATTGTATGAGTCTTCTTGAGTTGAAAAGATAGTTGTTGATGGCTAATTCTTGGAAAGGAAAAAAGAGTTGCAGGCTATTTCCTTACCCCAAAGTACCTCAATATTATCTTTGGAAAACAAACCCACTTGGTTAGTGTTTGCTACAAAAGCTATTAGATTTTGTGTTTTATAGCTGCTTGAATAAGAAGGGGTCTTTACAACCATTTGGTTAAAAACTTGTCATTTGTTTGAAAGCTTTGAGAACTTTTATTTGGAAGTTCCTTTTGTTAATTTGACCATTTACATAATGTCAAATTCTTCTACAAGTGAAATTTCCTCCTTCACGAGATTCTTCAATGATGACATGAAGAATGAGTTCATTAAGGTGAAGGACATGGTGCAGATTCTAATTGAGGATCAAAGAGAAAGTGCTAAGCTTCATGCACAATTTTTGACCATGAAGGAAGAGAAGGAAGAAATTCTCCAAAGGTTGCATGACATGGAGAAACAAACTCCTTCAAGCTCAAGAAGCTTTTTCCAAGAACAAGTGTGAGGAAGAGGTAAACCATTCCAATTTGTCTTCAATTTCCTCAATTGAAAAGTGTGTTGGTTCTTTTGAAAAACATACAAGGGGTATAGGGTCCAAATTAATGTTTAAGATGGGCTATCATGAAGGCAAAGTTTTGGGCAAGCATTCACAAGGCATGGTTGACCCTATTTCAGTTGTGGAGCGACCCAAGAATGTTGGTCTTGGTTATGTGCAGTTTAATGGCGAAGACTCCAAATCCTTGAATGCATGTGATGCAAATTTAAAGAGAACCTTTATTCCAAGTTCCAAAATGCATATATGTCAAAATTGTTTTATGGATGATTTCCATTGTTTTAAGCCATCATTGCAGCAAGTAGAGGGTAAACATGTCACTAATGGAGAGCATGCAAATGTAAACATTTTTCAAGACAATAACTGTGATGAAAGTCTGAAAAAGAAAGTTGTCTCCTCTACTAGTTCATCATCTCTCGAAAACAAAAAGAATGGACATTCCATGCAGAAAAAGAGGTATAATTATTCACATGATCAATTTGATTATGTTTCAGCAAAGAATGATAATTTTGCTTGTTCATATGAAATAAATTTTTGTTGCACATTTTGTGGTGGATTTAACCATGTTGCTTCAAGATGCTAGTTGAAAAAGAAAGCACATAGGAAGCAGAAGAGGCAAAGAAAACTTTCTCAGAAAGTGCTTAAGAGTTGCACATTTTGTCAAAGGAAGGGACATGATGTCTCTCATTGTTGGACTTTGCATCCAACAAGTCGTCCAAAGCACATGCAACTAGATGAAAAAAATATTGGCGCAAGTGGATCTATGGATTCCATTATCGATGTGGAAATGGAAGACTCACATGTAGAAATGTTGCAACAGGAAAAGACGCCATGGAGTTGGCTTGGTAGGAAGTGGATTAACTTCTTAATGCAATAAGTCATACTCATTTTGTACATGCAAATTTCAGATTTGTATGCATGTATTTCAGTTGAAAAGTTTGAAGCAAGATTGCATGTAAAAAGCAGTTTCAGTTTGAAGGAATTTCTTTGTTGTTGCAAAGTTTCGCCATGGAGGTGTAAAAGATGAGTATGATACTCACTTATATTGCAGCAATGTCTTTTAGTTCAGCTCTTAGTCACCCACATGTTTTTTTGGATGATGTACTTGTTGGTATTTGAAAAGAGGAGTTGAAGTTGCACATGTACATAGAGGTTGTATGTGTAAATAGCGAACTATATATAGTTCATTGTACATGATACATACACATGTTTGTAAAGATGTATCTTGTTTTTTATCTACTTGTGTCGATTGTGGGCACACTTTTTACATTGATGGTTGTGTCAATTATATAACACATTTCAGGTCAACTTGTTGTTGATGTCGTATGTTGCACAAGGTGCCTTTGGTGTTGATTGGTGCAGAGAACAAAGTGTCGGTGAAAAGCGGTGCAAGATTCCATGAGATGGAAAGGCATACAAGAAAAGAGGGCACAAAGTTCAGCAAGAGTCAGTGTTGGTTTCAGAATGGCAGATTGGTATGGCAAGAAAACTTGGTCGGGATTTGGCACAAGTACTTGGCTCATTTAGCAAAACTTCGCCATGAGGACAGTTGGCAAGTCAAGAAAAATTTTGAAGGCTGAGGAGAAGAGGATGTTGTTATTCTCTCATTTGATGTACATTTCAGTTTCAGCATTTCAGCGAGATTTTGGGGTCCAAAAGCTTCTCATTTGGGAGGTGTGATCAGGAGCTCAAGTCCGAGCTATGGAAAAAGCTCAAAATTTAAAGTGTTTGAAATCACTTGCAACCTAAATGAATGAATAGGCCTCGTTGATACGATCCTGGCGCCGCGAACGACACTCAAATCTGACATCGTATGTGAAAGTTATGCAAGTTTGAATTTTTCAGTAAACTGCAAAAAAACTGAGTTTGACCAGAGTTGACTTTGACTTTGGAATTATTAAAAAAATAATATTCCAAGGAATATTCTAGGAATATTCCTCAAAATATTCCATCTGGGCCAAACATACTTCGACATTTGACAGATGTTGATTCGTTGTTGGTTTGACTGTGGTTATGGCAGACCAATCAGGGGTTGCCACGTGGCAAGCCCGGAGGTTACCACGTGGCCATAAGCCACAGTGGAAAGGTGTATTAAAAAATTTGTTTGCACTCCGCTGGAATTGAACACGGGTCTATCCCCTGCAAACCAAAGCGCCCAACCAGCCAGGCTATGTAATAGGTCTTAACGTATGAGCGATGGCACGTATATTTGAAGTTTAAATTTAAATGGGCGAAAAAGGGGTCAGGGCTAGCCCCAACGGTTTGCAACCAAGTGATATAGCCGTGGCCTTAAGGCCTTCAAAACTGCGGGGCAAACAACTTAACCTCCACCCACGAAAACCGCTCCATGTGGCCACAACTCAATACATTATGCTACGGTTTTATTCAATGAGTGGATAACTTAGTTTTCGGCGGTTTTCTTGGTCTGGTCACATGCGCCGCCCTCCAAAAATTAATGCCAACCTCATAATCATCCACCATTTTGGAGCGGATTCCACTAATTTCGTCCAGTCCACCATTTTTAGTGCCCTAATCTGCAGTTTCTCCACATTTGGTGGAGCTTGTTTAGGGCAGATTGGGCAGAATGTTGTTTCTATCATAAATTCTCCAATATTGGACCAAACTGGACGAAAGTTTGGTCAATTTTGGGTATTATGAAGATTATGGATCCATTGAGATAGGTTTTAGAATCATTAGAGTTGATCTTCAGCCCCTTTTTCTTCAGGGAAGCTTGGAGAGCCATTAGGGCCAAGAGGGAGTTGGAGTTGTTTTGGGCTATGCTTAACCATTTGAGGTGAACCAAAAACCAATTTCGACTATTTTCAGAATTCCAAAGCCATTGGGACAGGTTCCAGAGGTAGTAGAGGTTTTCTACAGCCATTTTAGCTTCAGGGAAGCTTGGAGAGCCACCAGGGCCATTGGGGAAATGGAGTTATCTGGAGTTGTACCTCACTATTTGAGGTGATCCAAAAACCATTTTCAGCTATCTTCGACCTTCTGAACCTAATGAAAGAGGTTTCAGAACTGTTTGAGGACTTCTACAGCCCGAAAAGCTTCAGAGGAGTTCAAAGAGCCATTAGGGCCATGTTGAAGAAGGCATTGTTTATGGTAATTCTTCATTGTTTGGTGAATATGGAAAGGAATTTTTAGCATTTTAATGTCTTCTGATTTTGAATTTACAGTTAGATTTGCCTATTGAGGCACTTTTAATTTTATTAGCATTTTGGAGCATTTTAATACAAGAGGACAAGCCAATTTGGGAGGCTTGGTCCAGCAGACGTAGCCCAGGAGGGGTGAACTGCTCACCAAACATCTGTGTCATATTATGTTGAAGTTTATCTGCTGTGTTTTGTTGTTATGATATGTTAAACAGTAAAATTAAATAACATACCCTCACACATAAACTCATAAACAGTTACCAAAAACACTTTGTTTAATCAGCAAGACATGGAGAATTTTTCACACATTTAATTAATTGGAAATGGATACCTTGCACACATTTTCAAGTACTTCCATTTTCAGATCACTAAGTGGACACCTTGCATTAGGATTCATATACACGTGTCGGGGTGGCATTTACATTGTGGGATTTATGTATAATATCTCGAGATATGTGTACTTGCTTTCAGATTTGTGACATTACATTGAGATCCATGATCATATTGCCTTTGATATACATGTATATGTAGACAAATAGATATAGTTACATCAGAATTTTTGACATTGCAATGACATGTGTCATCGCAGTAGGATTTGTGGCATTACAATGGGATGTCACTTGCATTATGATGTGTGATAATGTGTTCAACAATAACAGAGTCCACATCATCACCATGTGCCACATTGACCTTCACCAAATGGCACACTTTCTTACATGGACATATCTTCTCACATGTGTGGTTTACTTGGCCTTATTGACCACACATGTAATTGACCCCATACACTTAGACCAATTATTACAATTTGTTACAAGTGGTTATAGTTGATGTGATTATTATTTGAATTGACCACTTATCTTTGAGCCACACATGTTAGTATTCATTGGAGTCATAATATTTATTTAAAATAAAGACTGTTCAAAGATTAGTTGTTGACTCCATTAAATTCATTCATTGGAAACACAATATTTTATATAAATATATTTATTTATTTATTTATAATATAGGGTTTTAAAGTATTTTATCGTTAAAATTTAAATCATTAACTTGAATTCTCTTTTGCAAATATTTCTTTATCTACCTACATTTTGCATCATTTCACTACCATTTTTTAAATTGCATCATAGCTTTTGAGGAAATCAATGTTAGAGCCAAAGTTTTTTCACATAATCTAATAGATCTTAACGAACTAAGTCACCCCTTCTAAAGTGCTAAACAATTTGAAAGTTCTATGTTTGAATGTTGCTTGAAAGTTTTGTGTTTGAATGTTGTTAGGAAGTTGTTAGTTAAATGGCTAATTTAATGTGGGATTTCATTGAAGATTTGCAAACAAGTATACCTATGATCTAATTTAAACAAGTATATTTGCAACATTAGTGATCTAATCACTGTCAACGATGGATGAGCATTAAGGTAGAGCCAACGATGTGATAAGTTGGTCACATGTTGTGGCTTGGGAAGAGGACTAGCAGTCCAAAGAATTTGAAGACTTTATTTTTTTTTAAGTATTTTGTTTAAGTTAATTTGGGCTAATACAACCATTGTAATTTACAAGTTAAAATAATAGTTAAATTAGGATTAGTTAAGTATTCAGTTGAATAAATTGTTCTGAAACTAAATGACAGTTTCTCAACCATATGGGGATTTTTGGAAAGGCATAAAACCGAACCAGATCCACCATTGTGGGGTTCTGCCATCCATAGAGAGAAAGAGAGAGCGAGAGAGAAATAGGTGTGTGAGAGAGGGGTGAATAGAGAGTAGAAACAAATGTAAAAGCCAGCCATCCAAGGCTTAACTCTGTGTATTTCATTTCTAAATTAATTCCAAGTGTTTTGAATTTTGATTGGGCTCTCTTTTCTAACCCGTTTGTTTTATTTCCCTGTTGTAATCGAGTATTTCATATAAATCGAACAGCAGGAGGTTAATCTGGATTTTGTTTGTATCTATGAATTTTATATGTGTGTGTTATTTATGTTAATGAATAGACAGATTGAGCAAAAGGATGAAGTTCCTATGAATTTCTTATAGACCAAGCTATGGCAGAGGTCAAGGGATGACGAGACGAAGGAGAAGCTCAGGGGAGATAGCGTTGAAGAAAACAGAAGGACAAGCTCAGGAGGAGTAGCGTGGAAGAAATGGTATTGCAGAGCGGCGATAGTTGAAAGAAGAGAAATCGAATAAAGACAGAATACTCAAAATAATTCCAAGAGAGGAATTTACGGCGAGGATCGAAGTGCAGAACCAAAGTCTTAAGATTTGACGGCAGAGATTAGTGCGGGCAGAAGAGGCGAAGAAGAGCAGCGTGAAGGTGAGTGACGGATGTGATTAGATCGCAAATCCGAGGGTGAAAGATGAATGTTCGCGATGACTTCGCAAGTCAAACAATATAAGATGTGACGAGTTGGCGAGGACAGACGTGGGTCGTTGGATCGTGCGGCAGACCAACGGTGAACGATGAATCGCAATTTCGCATTTCACAGATGTTAGTGGATACCATTAAGCGTTTTCAAGATATGTTAAATTGGTTGCGATGCGATAAGATTTGAAGGATGCGATGCGACGAGGGAAAGCCACGTGCCAACACTGCACAATAGCGCACTTCGCAAGATTTTTTGGTTTAGCGTATTTGGTAAAGAGTTAAAAGTTGTAGGAAAAATATTGTGATGTGTTGTGATTGGTTATCGTGTTGTGGGACCCCGAGATCTCCGGTTCCGCGTAAATGTAAAGTGATATGGGTATTCTGGTCTGTTTAAGGTTATCGTTGTTTGATTGCGGATGTATGTATGTTAAACAAACTTCGATATATTTAAATCCGCTGTGTATAAAGGGGTTTATGTGACCCATGACCCACAAGTCCATGGTATCTATTAAACTACAGTTACGGATGCATAAATTGGTATCAGAGCATCCAAGATCTGAAAGGCAGTGTGAAGGAATTTGAACTAAGAAAAGTTGAGAAAAATTGCTCATTGATTCTAATCGAGTGAACCTTAAGAGGTAAGATTGTGGATTGAAGGCTTATGAAAAAGCATAAGAGCTAAAATAGCATGGATGAATTAGTTGCACAGAAAATAAGGTAGCAGTAGGAGTGAAAACATCTCAACAAGAAGATCACAGCCTTAAAGGGCAGTGATGAAGGAAGCTAGCAAGGGTTTTCTAGGAAGAAGACGAAGTGTGGTCAAAACCTAGTATTTCAGTTGAGGTTGAAATATAAGAGGACAATAGTGTTCTCAAGTGCAGATGAGTTGTGAGGGTGAGCCTAGAAGGAGCATAGTGGAGTGCTCAAGGAGGGTTCTAGATTGAGGACTCGTACTTGCCAAAAGACCAAGCACAGAGAAATTTTGGTGAGGTAAGTTGTAGCAGGAACTGTTGTTGCAGGGGCTAGTGCAGCTCATGGAGGGTAAAATAACTCAAGAAGATTACTATTGAAATTCATAGTAGAGGTTCAGGGGGAAACCAAAAAGTGGATAAGGAAAATGCCAATACAAATGGCATATGGAAGCAGATGATTGATGAAGAATATAAGAGAGAAATAGTTGAGATGAGAACCCATCTTGATCTATTGATGGAGTTGCTACAGAGGAGTGACGAGGACCAAAGGTGTGGATGATTTACGAGGAAGAAATTGCAGTGGCATGGGTTGTAGATGAAGAGGGAGCATATGTTGAATGCTCAAGAAGAAGAAGCATTACTCAGAGCAGCAGAGTATGAAAGGTATGGAGGATGAAGGGCAACCATTAGGAATTGTCATGGAAGATGGAGGGCAGCATGAAAATGCAATGATCATAACATGTGGTGAATAAAATGAGTTCCTAGAAGAGATTACCACTAATGGTTATCTGAAAGGCTCAAGGAGGAGTCACAATCAAAATAAAGAAGTCAGCGGAGATGCCAGTAAAAGACTAAGCATGGAAAAGCTTGGTGTGGTATCTATAGACAGGTTGATGGAGTCAGCGTGTATAGATGGATTGTTTGTAGTCCATGATGAACAAAGAGGATTTCATAAAGGAAAGAAGACTATGGCTATTGATAGTCATAGTAAAGGTTCTAAGGGAGATTATGAAAGATCCAGTAAGGATAAACTTGATAGAGAATTAGTTGAGATAAAAGTGCAGCTAGAAGTGTGAAGAGAATTCATACAAGGGAATATGGAACACCAAAGATATGATTAGGTTCTGCGGAAGAAAAGAGTCAAGTGGAGTCAGTTACAGAGCAGGTTGAGAGTTGACACAATAATTCAACTAGAAGAAGTACTCAGAGGAGCTGAGTTGCAGCATAGGATGTGTGCCGAGGAAGAGATTTACTTATGTGAACCTGAGCAAGGGTCCATTATTGGTGATAGTAGTAATGAGGATGAAGACATGAGACCAGCTGATGGTTTCATGGATCCTTGGAAGGATGAGAACCAGCTGAAAGAGATGATGTTTGAGACAAAAAGAGAGGTTATGGATCCTTATGGTTTTGATACAAATGATTATTGTACGTTTGTAGGTTGTATAAACTCTGATTATGGTAGACAGTCATTTGGAACTGTCACACAGACAAGGGAGAAGATGACAGACTGTGGCCAGGTAGATTGCTTAGGCATGGGAAATGAAAGATAGTCTCTTGATACTGTGAAGAAATTAGGAAGGACAATGATTGTTCATATCCATAAGAGAAATACAGAGAAGGACTACAATCAAATGAAGAAATATGTTCAGCTGAAGGACATTGAGAAGATAGGTCAAAAGGAATGTGACAAAGAGTTTGTTGAATTCAAAGAAAGGTTTAGCAAACTCGAGGAGTTGATTCAAGAGATTAATGGAGATGAATATTATGGTTGGGCAATGAAATGGTATGCATTGCAATGGAAACAACGACTACATTCGCTAGTTTTGAGGAAGGATGGAGAGCTCAAGAAAGCCAAGTTTGAGCAGGGATTGATGAAGCAAAAATAAGTTTTCCCATGTGAATATGACACAGATAGTTTTCTGGGATACACTGATGAAGTGGATATGAAATTCAAGAAGAACTTGATGGATTATGTTGACACTGAAAGTCAGCAAAAATAATTGATGGTGAGGCCATCCGAAAGGGATTTTAGAATCCCATGATTTTAAAACTAATGTCACGTGTGTGAATGTAGGAACTACTGAAGTAGGACAACTATCTCATGTTGTCACGGAAGAAGAGGGAAGCCAAATTCTGTCTTTTAAAGAGATGGAAGAAGGTTCATATAACGTTATGATGAAGGAGGAAGAGTAGTTGTTTAATAATGCTGTGAAATATCTTGTAAATATTGGACGGTTATTGCAGGGTGATGTCAAAGAAAAGGAACTACTGAGTGTTGTTGTAGATGATCATCAACTACTAAAGGATTTTAAACTTGAAAACAACCAAGATAAGGAAATTTGGTTGATAATTGATGCAGAGGAAGAAGATGGTGAATATTGTAAAGATCTTGTAGTAGAAATTCCAAGTGAGATGGTAGGTTTGTGATATGAGATTAATCTTTTGGAAGAGAGGCTAGAGAACCAAAGAATGAGTATTCACACTGTAAAATCAGAGATGAATAAGAAAGAGGGAGTTGTCATCAATGACAAATATGAAGAGAAGGCTGCCAGAAACCTCAAATTTACAAGAAAATAGAGCAAGGTAGAAGTGTTGGAAACTTTATGTAATTATGATAAAAAAATTGTGTGTAGAAACAGGGAAATATGAAATGAGTTCAAATCAGGAATTTGGTTTTAAAGATCAAGTCGAAATAGAGAGAAATGAGGCTTGGATGTCTCATAATAAATATGGAATTTTGTTGCTACAATATGGAGCTGATGAACATAAAATTGTCATAAGGGACAATGAAGAAAATGGAGCTGTGAAGTATAGTTTAAAAGCTAAATGATAACTGAAGAAGAGAAGGTGGTTGACCTCAAGCAATACAATATTGCTGAGATAGAAGGTGAAAGAAGTATGGAAGAAGACTACTATGATTGGCATTATGATGAAGAATGTGAAAGATGTCAAAGGGAAGTTGAGTTGATGAAATAATTGTTGAAGGATCTTGAATATGGAAGTAAAATTGCAGTTAAGGATAGGAAAATGTCTCAAGTTGTTGAGATAAGAGTGGATACTAGTTTTCGAATTCATAATATGTTTGTTGGTAAAAAAGGAAGGAATAATGAGTATGATATTGTGGTTAAAGAACTGAAGTTACTTCTTGGAAGTAAACTTGAAGTTCAGGAACAGAAAATGGATATTGTTGAAGGAGACGTCCTCAAGGACGTGGTAGAAGGAATCAGTCAACAATTTAAAGGTGGATGTGCAGATTTTGATGGAGAACTTGAGGAGTTATGGAAGCTTAAGGTGAAACATTCCAGGAGAATGTGTAGCAAGCAGAAGAATAAAATGAATTGTTCCAATTCATTGATTGAAGAAGAAGTGATAAGTGAATGCAATAGCAGATTGCAACATAAAGTATGGAAACCTGGTAAGTTGAGACCAGAACTGAAATGTGATGAAAATGAAGGCAGTGGAGAGTTGTCATATAAATTTTGGAAACCAGGTGCATGGACATTGCATGCATATGACTGGGAGGTCGTAATTTTCCTACCTTGGGAGTCTGATGCAGGAGCATTAAGGTAGAGCCAGCAATGTGACAAGCTGGTCACATGTTCTGGCTTGGGAAGAGGACTAGCAATCCAAAGAATTTGAAGCCTTTATTTTTTTAAGTATTTTGTTTAAGTTAATTTAGGCTAATACAACCATTTTAATTTACAGGTTAAAAGAATAGTTAAATTAGGATTAGTTAAGTATTCAGTTGAAAAAACTGTTATGAAATTGAATGACAGTTTCTCAGCCATATGGGGATTTTGGGAAAGGCATAAAACCGAACCAAATCCACCATTGTGGGGTTCTGCCATCCATAGAGAGAAAGAGAGAGAGAGAGGGGGAAATAGGTGTGCGAGAGAGGGGTGAACAGAGAGTAGAAACAAATGTTAAAGCCAGCCATCCAAGGCTTGACTCTGTGTATTTCGTTTCTAAATTAATTCGAAGTGTTTTGGATTTTAATCGGGCTCTTTGTGTTAACCCATTTGTTTTATTTCCCTGTCGTAATCGAGTATTGCATATAAATCGCACAGCAGGGGGTTAATCTGGATTTTTTTTGTATCTTGAATTTTATATATGCGTGTTATTTCTATTAATGAATAGACAAATTGAGCGAGAGGACAAAGTTCCTATGAATTTCATATAGACCAAGCTATGCCAGAGGTTGAGGGATGACGAGACGAAGGAGAAGCTCAGGAGAGATAGTGTTAAAGAATACAAAAGGACAAGCTCAAGAGGAGTAGTGTGGAAGAAACGGAATTGCAGAGCGGCGACAGTTGAAAGAAGAGAAATCGAATAAAGACACAATACTCAGAAAAATTCCAAGAGAGGAATTGACGACGAGGATCGAAGCACAAAAGCAAAGTCTTAAGAGTTGATGGTAGAGATTAGTGCAGGCAGAAGAGCCGCGTGAAGGTGAGCGATGAATTTGATTAGATCGCAGATCTGAGGATGAAAGATGAACGGTCGCGATGACTTCGCAAGTCAAACAATATAAGATGCGATGAGTTGGCGAGGACAGACGTGGGACGTTGGATCATGCGGCAGACCAACGGCAGACGGTGAATCGCACTTTCGCATTTCGCAGATGTTAGCGGATACCATTAAGCGTTCGCAAGATATGTTAAATTGGTTGCGATGCGGTAATATTTGAAGGATGTGATGCGACAAGGGAGAGCCACGTACCAGCATTGCGCAATAGTGCACTTCGCAATATTTTGTGGTTTAGCGTATTCGGTAAAGAGTTAAAAGTTGCGAGAAAAATATTGTGATGTGTTGTGATTGGTTATCGTGATGTGGGACCCCGAGAACTCTGGTTCCACGTAAATGTAAAGTGATATGGGTATTTGTGATTTGTTTAAGGTGATCCTTGTTTGATTGCACATGTATGTATGTTAAACAAACTCCAATTTATTTAAATCCGTTGTGTATAAAGGGGTTTATGTGACCCATGACCCACAAGTCCACGGTATCTGTTAAACTGCAGTTATCGCTGCATCAATCAACCATAAGAACGAAATCATTTGATTAAACCTTTGAACAACACACTTTAAATTAACTTGAAATTAATCTTAGCTTCAAATTGTGCACTGAAATTTTCTATGATATCATACAGTGAATTAATTTTCTCTTAATTTTTTTGAATATCATGTATTGGATTTGAAAACATAACAATAAGCATAAATTTTGGAATTTTGTTATGGTTTAATATATTTTTCATGGTTATCTCAACTATATTGGTTGGTAATTTTCATTAAAATCTAAATTTTATGGACATAACTTGATCTTCTCGTGAAAGATTGATCTAAGATCACATCGATAATTTCTTGCCATTGCTACATTTATAATTGTGTAAAGGGGCTCTATAGTCCAATATAAAGACATATGTAGATGTAATGTAAGAAAGTAAACATGTTTAAATATATTTTAATTTATAAGATGTAAAAGATTTGCAAAATTTTACATGTCGGCTCAATTAAATAATAATAAAAAAGTTAAAAGTAATATAGAGCACAATATGGAGAGATGTTGTAGTGTTTGTAAAAAGTTAAAAATATTAAAATAATAAAATCGATTGTACCTTATAAATTAAAATAATGATTTTGTAACCATATTTAAATTTAATTAATAAGCACGGACAAACTTTAAGGATTATGAAGGCTCTCCTTGACCTGAGAAGATAATGAAGATATGGAATTTGAGGTGTTTGAGTTGGAAGATAAAATAACAAGCATGGAAACTATAATGGTAAAGAAGGCAGACATCTTAAAGATGGTGACTAAATTAGACTTCCAAAATTTTAAAGATGATATCAAGTCCAACATAACAAGTAAAGATGATGTCAAAGAGATGACAAGGAAGATATCACACAAATGAAAGAGCTAGCAAGCCTCCTTATCTTAAATTCTCCTCCCTCGGAAGAGGACAAGGGGTGAATCTATGATCTTTGTCACACCCTTTGGAAAGCATGGCAAGCAAAAATGGTATCCACAAACCCTTGATTGAGGAATGACCTCAAATGAGGTTTTAAGTCCTCGATTAGGAATCTAAAACCATGATCAATGGCTAAGTCAAAATATGACCTTGATCAAGGTTCTCTAAAAGCCCTCAATCGATGAAATAAATCATCAATAAAGGTTTAAAGCTCGAGCAAGGGTTTAAAATTTAAACAAACTTTCCCTATTTTTGCAAGTTTTCATGAAGTTGCAACTTCCAAGGTTGAAATCCCTTCATATCTTCCATGGACGGCGGTGGACTTGGTCCTTCATCATTGAATCTTCTCTCTAATGGCGTATAATTTTCTCGTTTTAGATTTTATACCATATTTTAAATTTATTTTGTTATAAAGTTTATATATAACTTTTTTATCCTCAATAATAAGATCCTTGGATAAAAATAAGTATCTTACAATTTACAAAACCAAAAAAAATATTTGGGATACAAATAAATTTTAGTTTTCAAAAAGGAATTTTTCTATTTTGTAATTTTCTACAAACAAGAGAAAAATATTTGTTGACAACACAAAGATGTTATAAAATGTGATTCATATATTAATTAGTAACCTTAGAAAAATAATAGGCTATAAAATTATTCTAAAAAGGAATGAAAATATGTTAGATGAACTATAGTTTATGTAGATTTTTTACACACACACATATATATATATAATCACTCGAATAGTTTTGTGAACAAAAATTAAGTCACATATATTAATTAGTAACCTTAGAAAAATAATAGGCTATACAATTATTCTAAAAATGAATGAAAATATGTTAGATGAAATATAGTTTATGTAGATTCTACACATACACACACACACACACACACACACACACACACACACATATATATATATATAATCACTAGAATAGTTTTGTGAACAAAAGTTAAATCACATATATTAATTAGTCACCTTAGAAAAATTATAGGCTATACAATTATTCTAAAAATGAATGAAAATATGTTAGATGAACTATAGTTTATGTAGATTTTACACACACACATATATATAATCACTTGAATATTTTTGTGAACAAAATTTAACTAATAGTTTTTCAAAAATTGGCAAAGAAAAGCATATAATCAAAAGCAAATTTGAAACATCACCTAACATAAATAAATAAAAAATTACATGATTCAAAAGGAACGAATCTTCATCACATATGGAGAACATTTTAATACATTTGAAGAATAAAATGAATGAGTCTCAAACACTTAATTTCTCATCCCTCCAAGAATCAATTTTGGGCCAAGGAACTACTCCATTCCCAAGATCAATCTAAGAAAAATTGATAGTAAAGATCCCATAGCATGGATATTCTAGATGGAGAAATTATTCAATTTACACCAAGTGCTAACTCTGCAAAGGGTAACTATCACATCCATATATTCATAACCTAATCAATTTCTATGGTGCTAATGCCTATGTGATTACAAAAAATACTATTGTCTCTTGGTTTGTGTTAATGGATGAATCAATAACACATTATGGAGATAGTATGAACAACACTTTCTTCATCTAATTAACAATTCTCATTCAAAGAGGTCAAGTTACAGAGAACATTCAATGATTTCAAAATTTGAGTCTTGTGGCGAAGAACAATCAAATTTATAACTTCTTGGATCTTTATATATTTATGGGTAATTTAAAGAAGAGCATTCAACAGGAGGAGCGTCTCTTTGAGCCTAAATCCATGGGTAAGGTTTTCAATGTGGACAAGGATTGCAGCTAACACCTACAAAGAGTGTAATGTTCCCATTTCCAATCTTCAAGGTTGATGCCTCAACATTTGCATGAAAGGAGCAAAGGGACTGTGTTCAAATTGTGATAGCAAGTACAATAGAAGGCATAAGCATGGTGAGGAAAACTATTCTACATAGCTTGTGAAAAGGAAGAAGATCAAGCATTAAATACTTTTGAAGATATAGAACCAAAGATACTACTCCAACAATATCTTGTCATGCTTTGGTCATCATTAGCACTTTTCCAAACTCCCAAGATGGAAGGATATATCAAGAAAAAATAACAGTAGTGTTGATTGATTGTGGTAATTCACATAATTGTATTAACCACAAATTATCCAAGCTTCTCAAGTGCTTTATATATCGAACACTGAAATTTCAAGTAATGATTGTAGACAAGGCTACCATAAATTGTTGTCAAAATTCCATATTATTAAACTCATTATAGCCAATTTTTTTGGATAAATCAAGAAATATTGCAATCTGAATGCATGGTGTTGCCATGGTCTTAGGGGTCCAGTGGTTAAAACAATTGGGATAGTGACTACGAATTTCTATAAACTTTTCATGGAATTTTTCTTAGAAGGCAACCAATTTGACCTCAGAGGTATGCAAACAAAACCATCTAAATTGATTAGCTCTAACAATATAACAAAACTATTAAAAAGAGATAATGACAAGTAATTACACAATTGTTCTATCTAGATGGTAAAAAATATAATCCCTTCATGGTTGTGGATCTCCAATTGGTTATTGACAACCATTATGAGGCATTTGTCAATATGCCCACACTTGAAAGCAATATCTTAATATTCAACTTACCTCGAGAAGCCTTCCTGCTAACATCCAACCTTACAAATGTCATGATGCTCATAAAAGTGAGATTGAGCATATGGTGCAAGAATTGTTGGAGGATAGCATCATTTGACCTAGCTAAAGTTCTTTCTCAAGGTGAGATGGGGTAATCATATAGGGAGCTCCTTAACGAGTCCACAATGACTATACATACTTGCTTGAGGTGAGGTGGGGTAATCATATACGAGCTACTTAGCATGTAAGTAGCCACTTAATATGGTTAGCCTTGTAGGATGTCCCCTTCCCATTCCAACACTATTGTTTTTCTATGTGTTTATAAGGGATACCAAATAAGAGATGGCATTTATGGACTCTAATTCATACATATAGGTAGGTAGGTGCACTTCTCTCTTCCCATTCATGAATATCTCTTTTTGCATAGGTAGGCATCCTTTAATTAGCTTCTCATAATCTTGACTTAGTAGAGGTGGTCGTTAATGAAGGAAGTATGTCGATTGCACAGTCATCAAGGGTGATGGTTTACAAAATGAGTACTTAATGGCATGTGTCTCGATAATAGAGAACTCAACATCACCATGAAAGATAAGTTTCAACTCCTCAATGCCATTGATAAATTGTTAGATGAATTGCGAGAATATATTTTATTTACTAAGTTGAATCTCCATCTAGGATATAATGAAATTAGAGTGATGGAAGAAGACATCCCCAAAACAACGTTGACAAGACATGGCCTTTTTAAAACACATGAAGTTCATTATGAGTTTACATTGATGACCTTTAGGCTTATCAATGCACTCACATTTCAAAGCTAGATAAATTATAATTTCAAGCCCGCCCTTGGAAAATTTGTTGATATTTTATGATATATTAATTTATAGCAAAGCTTGGAAAGAGCATGTGCAACATGTTGACATTTTCTTAAAACTACTAAAAGAGAAGCAATTATATGTAAAGTATTCCAAGTGTGCATTTTGGGTTCATGAAGTGGAATATTTGAAGCACAATGTATCATCTCATGAGAGCAACAAGGTGGACCCTAACACTCTGAAAATGTTAAAGAATATTTGTGTATTCTTTGGATTGACTAATTATGACCGCAAATTAGTAGAAAACTATAGTTTAATAGCAAAAAATCTAATGTCATTATTTAAAATCATGCATTTTCTTAGACTCAATAAGCAACCCAAATTTTTGAGAAACTTGAGGAGGTCATGCATAACATTCTTATTTAGGACATGCTTGACTTTATCTTTTATCATGAAGTGCAATGCCACAAGGGCATTGATGCATCGTTAATGCAAAATGGAAGGGCTCTTGCCTTCAACATCCTTGGGGAAAATTTTAAGGGCTAAATTTCACCAATGGGCTAATTTTACATGCTTTTTCTCCAAAAAGAATTAACTAATTTCCATTTTTCTAAAAAAGTTTCACCCAAATTCTATATAATAAATTATTTTACCTTAAAAATCACCAAGGTTTTATAGAAACTATATAAAATCTATAGGAATGTGAACACTTTATAAAATTATTTCCAAATGTTTTACAATTTGCATATCAAGGACTCAAGATTCGCCAATGATTCTATACTGTAAGATATTTTTCTATCCTTGAAATCTTTCACGCGAGTCCAACTTCAAGGAAATAAATAAATTAATTCCATTTACAAGAACGAAATGTTGGCCATACTACATGCAGATAAGTAATTGTGTCCTTACTTAATAGGAAACACTTAAAGGGAAAAGAAAATCATGACAAACTCAAAACTTCTTAGAACAATGACTATCTTCAAAAAAGCGACAAAATGGGTCACGGAGATGTTAAGTTATGCCTTTGAAATTATCTACAAAAAAGGTAAAGAGAATGTGATGGTGGATGCACTTTCAAGGAAAGATGGCAAGGAGTCCTTGCTTTGTATTACTTCCACTCTACACCTTGATTGGGTGAAAGAAGAAAGCAATACCAAAATACATGGCAGCTCATTCGACGACGACAATGGTTTATTAGTGCATCATATAAACTTGTGGAAGAATAAGTCATTATAGATTGCCTTTATTTATTTAAGAAACCTCAACTCAAATAGAAAGACCATTTTTGAGTTGCACACTTCCCTTATGAGTGAGAAATTTGGATTTCTAGAAACTTATCACAAGATCGAGAAGGAATTTTTTCTCATAAGGTCTTAAAACTAAGCATTTGGTTTGTCAATATAAAAAAGAAGATACAATTATGACCTTAGTTATTCTAAGACCATCACCCATATGAATTCAATGTTGGGAAGAGGCCTAAATGGATTTTATCACAACTCCACCGAAGTGTGAAAAGAAAAATGTCATCATAGTGGTGGTGGATTGACTAAGTATCCCCATGTTTTCCTACTATCTCATCCTTATAAAAGCAAGTACAAGAGATATATCATTCAAGAAACATCTCAAAAACTACATGGATACCCCAAATTTTTTTCACTATTACTTTTTTTCACCGACTTGTTTACTTGTTTAAGTACTCCAATCACTCACCTAACTCCTCTTATCATCATCATTCTTATGGCCAATCTAAGATTATTAATGCATGTCTAGAAGATTATCTTCATTGTTTTCAAATTGATAAATAGCCACAATGGATGATAATTACCTTTAAGAGAATTGTGGTGCAACCCTTCCATACTTCATCCAAAATGTATTTGTTTAATACACTCCATGGATATCATCCTCCATCCATCAAATCATCCATGAGAGGGAAGCCTAAGTTTCAAGCAATGTATAATCACATCCAACATCAACAAGAGGTTCTCAAACTATTGAATGGCAATTTAACTATAGCAAAAACATTGTCATGAAAGGCACTTTGAAATGAGGGATTAGGTATTTTTCATAATGCAACCATATAAATTTGCGCTAAAAAAGGATGACAATAAATTAGCACACTGTGGTCCCTATTAGGTGTTACAGAGGATTGGCAAAGTGGTTTATTGATTTAAGTTTCCTCCTCCACATGCACATCCATACTCCCATGTTTCTTGTTCAAAGAAGGTAATCAATGACAAGATCCAAATTCAAATGATTTTTCCAAATATTGATGAGGGAAAAATAATATTAGAACCAGAAAAAATGATTGAAATAGAGATCAAGAAACTAAGGGCCCAAGCAATTACCAAGCACCTAATCAAGTGGAAGAACATGTCAATAAAAGATGCAATTTGGGAAGATGAGTTATTCATCAAAAACATTCACCACTAATCAACATTGAGGACAACTCTCGTTTGAAAGAGAGGGGGGCATGTTAAGCCCCTAACTCATTCATTATCATTATATTAACCATGGTTATATCAGCTTATTATTATTTCTTTCTAGAAATCTTTGTCTTGTATATATACATCAAAGAGACTCATTTGAATGATCACATTATCTTGTACGTTTATATCTTGTAAAATAATATTATTCCATACAAAAAGGATTCCCTTTTGTTCTATTTTGGAATGGCACTATTGAATTGAGACGATTTCATATTTATTTGGTTATTTGGTTCACCACATGACACATCTTTTCCACCTAGGTTGCAGAGTGCACATTGCTTCTCTCAATGAAACATAAAGCATAAAGGGAGTTGACACACGCAATGAAACTTGAAATTGTGTCAAATTCATATTCAAATTATCAATAAACCACTTCAATCTCAGTAAATTCTTTGATATATTTTCCACTTATGGTTACATTAAAGGGAAAAGCTGCAAAATCATTGAAGTAGATTATCAACTATATAAGAACGAGGAATAATCCAGAGCTTAATCAAATCTCGTTTGACTAACTTAACAAAATTGCTTCAAATATTACACTGCATGCTACATCTAAATGAGAAAAATATAAGTAGCCCACTATCAAGTAGAAAACCTTGGCTTCTAAAAATGATCGTTTGCGCTTTGCAAAAATTGCCTTGCCCCCATCTTACAAGCTAATAGTAAAAAGCATATAATATGACTCTTAGATGCTTGAAAGCATACATTGGACTAATTGCAGCGATAATGAATACGGAATACCAACAACAATGCATTTTGAACCCAAGGGTTAAGGCAATTAACTATTAAGCAAATTATAAATAGTATATTTTGAAATTCTCTATAATATATGTTCCTAAATTTCCTCAAATGGCCTATAAACATTGATCGAAGATGGAGGATTCGAGGCTTTGTGGTTGCATGCATTCCCCTGCTATCTTCGTCCTTTCCTTGCAATTACTTACTTTCCTTTCTATTGAGTAGCCCATGGTAGCCTTGATTGGCCTAGCTTCTCACCAATAGGGCATTTGAGAACCCAAAATAACTCCATCTAAGCCCGAAACTAACATTCTGAATGACAATTCAAGTCTAGTGATCGTTGATCCCATTGCCTCTAATTGAGAGTGGAGGAATTCCTCACAATAGTGCTGCCAAGAAAAACTCAATAGACTTTTCTAAAGTCTTCTACGAGCTTATGCACCTCGGGATATTTCTGGTTCTGAATATGATGTTTTGTCACAAGTATCGATAGCACGCACAGGTGGGCTACTTCGTGGGCATCATTCCTAATTTCCTCCCAAGGCCACGATCAAGGCCTGAATGGAGGTATGGGAGACCCACAATTGGCAGTGCAAGGCTAATCAGACAGCCTAATTAAGGGATTTTTCTGTTTTATTTTCAAAAAAAAAGTTGTGTGATGAAAGTATGTTTGGAGAACCATGAGTTTGTAAGAACAATTTAGTTGTTTTCTCTCGTTGTTATGAGAACTTCTCCACTGAGGAGACTACCCAATTGTGTTCATCTTATGTAGGTGGAATTTCCAGTGCTTCCCCTGCATTTAACCTTTTCGTGAGCATGCTCTTAATTCGTTAGATGGCTTTACTTTACTTCTTTTTAAGAAAATTTTGATGGGAAATCAAATGGATGCTTTTCCACATAAACCTGTCAGCATAGACTACTGCATCTCACCTAAAATGGTTTGAACTGAGTAACTACAAACACATAACTAGTCAAATACTCAACAAAAATAGTGACAACTGATTGCACTAAACCCTTGAGCTAAAACAGATAGCATTATTATTTTAAATACAATCCATGATATATATCAAATTTTCAAATACCTACTATGGATGAAAGCCCTAACAATAAAATAAGGGATTATCCCTCCTGCCCAAACTAAACCAAATCTCCAATTCCCAAATCTTCTAAAGCTTCTCAAACTATTGGTGCTCCTCGAGCCAAAGCAAATGTCAGGGAGGGGTGGGTTCAAGTGGTAAGAAAGAACTCCCAAGCCAACAAGGTTGTTGTTGCTCAAAAGTCTCAAGTTCCTTAGCCTTTAGTTCCAATTGTGCTGGGCAATAGAAGGTTGTAGGCTCAACAACATTAAGGCTAAAGAAACTGCTCACTTCTTGCAAAGCAGATATGAGGGATTTCCCCTCTGGAACTTGCAGGCATAGTTACTAAGTTCAACGAAATCATGGTAAAAAGTTTCGAAAATTAGACAATGATTCGATGTGATCGAATAATCTGTTTCAAATTAGATTCAGTTCTGCCAAACAACATCTCAAGTTTGTTTAGTCAAAGCGTCTAAAGTCAGTTCAGTTAATCACGTTCCAAGCCACCAATTAACCCTAAATCAACCCTTCTTAGTTCTTGCCCATGCTTACTTGGACTCTGGCCGGTGCATGAAGGGTCAAGACTATCATCAACTTCTGCTCAAAGCGTTCTATTCCATCTAGAAAATGCTCCGAGTGTTCCGTTGCTTTTCACTCAAATTGGATATATAAGTTATAATACTACATGTAAATGACTACACATTTATCATCAATTAGGGTTATCTCAGGTGGTTGGCAGAATGATTGTTATTAGCTTCATTTTTAATACAAGTATACTGATTTCATTCACCATTTCTATTCTGTAGTGTTTTAAGGCTGGATTACTTAAGAAGGAAACCACAATTCCTATTCCCGATGAAGAAAACACTTGTTATAATTTTTTGCTTTCTAAAATATGTTGGAAATCATGATTGCCGTTAGACCAAAACCCACAGGTGTTAGTCAACAACGATCACATCGCCAGATATAAGGATCCACGAGAGGCGGACACACAGGGAGCGTTGGTTTATCCAATGTACCAACAATCTCCCCCCGCACGAGCTGCGTGTGTATCGAACTCATGACCTACACTCTGATACCACTTGTTGAGAATCATGATTGTTGTTAGACCAAAACCCGCAAGTGTTAGTCAACGATCACATCCCCAGAGATAAAGATTCAAGAGAGGTGATTAGTCCATGTGAAACACACGGGGAACGCTGGTTTATCCAATGTTCAACAAAATATTGAAGATTTTATTTTTAATAAGAAAAATATACCCTGAATATTTCAATCCTATTTTTTTCATATATTATCAAATTTGAATGATAACTTGCTAACTGTAGTCTTAAGATGCCCTAAACCTCGAGAATGCTAGGAGAAAACCAAAAGATCACACTCTGCATGACAAATTTGCACACACCCTCTAGAACCCATCAATGTCGAACATATTTGATCACCTTGCAGGGTTAATAGCAGGCCCTAAGGATTCTAAAGTGAAATCTATCCCTATCCAATCTAAATGAAGATGATGAGTGGAATACCAAGAGACAACAACACCCTTGCTGCATGATTATGGTCAGAAGAATATTCTTTGTTTACAAGAAGTTAAACTTTCTGCTTTTTTGATGGCAAACGTGACCTCTGCCATTTCTAATCATGGATATGGTAAAGTTGGGATTGCATGGAGCGAGTACTGCTAAGGGATTGCAAAGAACAGATTAAGTTCAATTGCCAAAGTATTGCATAAAGTGAATCCACGAAATTGTCAGGGAGTTGTGTTGAGCAAAGCAGAGTCATTGATAGAATCCCATGATGTAAAGCAGGAGTTCTGAAACCCAACAATTGCGGATGGAGATCGTTGGTGTAGAAACAACACCCAATGCCAAAAGGATGATCTGATAACAACTGCAAAGGCAAAAATAACTCCAAAAAGGCATGATATTAATGTAAAAATTAAGAATCCCCATGGCAGGTGTCCTCCTCTGACAACCCCCACAACCACGATATCCAACCACTACCATCCTTCATGAATGAGTGATTGTTCCTACACCTGGCATTTTAATGATTTGCATGGACATGCATCTTGGTTCTTGGACAGTCTCATTAACCACTTGGTTCGCGTCAAAATCAAGGGAATTTCACCCCACTCAAATTCATTATTGCGCCATGCCTCCTTCGTGCAGACCCTTACCAATGGCAGCAACATTGGTGTGTTGTCGCACAGAATGTCTAGCACTGCGACAACGGCTCAGATCGGGGGATGTCACCCTGATCTCCAATCTCTCTATTTAAGTCATCTCCTTATAGAAAACTAAGAGGGGTAGATCCTATGAAAATGGAATGAAGGAGAACTAGTTGTGAACCAACCACAACTGGAAACACAGTTAAATGACCAAATACTTGTAATAAATCTAGCAAGATTAAAGGATTCGATTAGGTTTGAATGATTGATACCAGTGCCTTATGGAGTCAACTATCTCGCTAAGAATTTAGGGCCAAGTACTTGATGAGAAACTGCTGCTTGGATGAATAATTATCCTATATGCAATGCAGATACTAAGACTAACGTGAAATGCAGGAATCTCGGTTAATTTTAACTAAACGCTTACTCTAAGTTTAAGCCCTTCGATCCTTTCTATATCGAGTCTGATTTTGTAGTAAGTAGCATATAGAAGTTAAGGAGAAGCACACTAAGGTGTGATTAACGATACCTCTCCTGAAAATCTAACATACCCGGTGTCTCCAGCGCTGCAGAGAGTTGTAGCTCTGATGACTACAAAGTAATTGTTTTAAGTACTACTAAAACCAAGCTTCTCAAGCAAAGATGGATGGGACCTATCTTTCTATCGACCAAGCTTATGCTTGGAAGTAAATTTTAAATATGCAAGACTAATTTAATATGCAAGTGCATGAGAATTAAAAGGCGATGAAATTTGATGTTAAAACCCAAAGCACTCAGATTACAAATTATCTAATTTAGCCACTAAGTACTTAAGCAAAAATCCTGATTATGAAAATGCCAAAAAAATACTCAATTAAAAGATATTTAATTTGTTAGAGATCAAAATAGAGTGCTCAAAAAATATATCAATCACACTTGAAAATTTTCTCAAACTTAAACATTCAATATAGATCCAATAATTCAAGCAAATGAAACAAAAGTGAATTAAACGATAAGTGATTTTAATCGATAGCAAACATTTAAAATCCCATCAAACTCAGCTGAAACATATGAAAGTAATTAGCGCTTAAATCTCAATAATTAATCATCAAGAAATACCATGAAATTTAGATATTAGCAGCGAAATAAACATTTCATAAAGTAATTTATGGATTAAACGATATTTTAAAATAATGCAAATCAAATAAAAATTATTATTTTTCTCCTATAGTCAAACTTAGGATATATTCTTCAGCAAGATTTTAGATTTGAAGTATTAATGGTAACAGTTATTTAAACCATCGATCAGCAAACAAACGATAACGACATCAATGCCCAAAATGACTAAAAATAGTAAAAATTATTGAACTTGAAGAAAAATCAAATTTTAAGGCTTGATTAAGAAAAACATCATATCTGATATTTTTATTTCAACAGTGAAACAGTGACAGATCGGCAAGATAAAACTGTCAAATACTTCCAAAAATAGCAAAAAATGTATTCAAACTTGAAATTTCAATTTTAAGGCTTTAAGAGAGTTTTATTTAGTAATTTTCCGAACTGATAAGTTTATAACAACAATAAATTGATAACAACTCAACAAACTGAAAATATTGAAGATGATCCCCACAATGTTTAAAAATAGCAAGTTTTGCCGAAAAACTAAAAATTCAATTTTTTAAACCTTATTTAGGATATGCATCAGAAATGTTCAGATCTGATTTTTCACAATTATGTAGTGATTTCCAGCAAGCTTCAAAGTCAGATCTAGGCAAAATTAAATATGTCCAAGTGACCAAAAACTCTGAAAATGAAGATTTTGTAATTCTAAACAAATTTGACCATATAAAATGTGTTTTTAGGGCCTAATTATTTGTAATTTCCTTTTTATAATAAAATTTGCGGAAAATAATCATTTAGAGATCAAACCCTTAGCCCAATACTTTGAAGATCCCACTCTTGAAAACCATTGAAATTTTGGAATAATGTGGACACTTCAAAATTAGAATTTTGGAGACCAAAATCCTGCAAAAATGGCCTCAAAAGCCTAGATGTCCACAGGAGCCTAGATTTTGCCCTCCAAGGTCTAGATCGGGCTCAAATCTGAAAATTTTCTTCACTGATTTTCAGATCTGTTCCAGCATAAATGAAAAGAGAAAAACCCAATACCCAATATGTACAAAAATAGAGAAAATCTTAAAAACCCAAATGTTAGAATTCAAAATTATGTTACAAAACTTCAGATCTACATAAATAAATAACAGATCTATACAAAAAAGTCACAGATTTATACAAATAAGTTACAGATCTATATAGTACATCTACAAATCTATGCACAAGAGTTGCAGATCTGTCACATCTTAGGAGTGTAAGTCTGACTCCGCTCCCAGATATGGATATCTAAGGCTCTTACTAGCCAGATCTACCTTTAATTTCAATAAAAGTTAAGATAAAATTTTATTTAGGTACAAGTCTTAGAAAAACCCTGCAAAAAGAGAACTTAAGATAAGCTTGGGGAATTAGATCTGGAGGGCTCTTCAGATCTTATTTCTTTGAAAGTCAGCTGGTCCAACCGAAGACTTCCCTAAACGCCCAATTCTAAATCCGAAAAATTTCTGCACACTTAAAGTTAAACTATTAAATCAATAGAGAAATAAGATAAAAATGAAATTTTTAAAAGTTAGAGATACCTGCTAACTCAATCCAATTAAAATTCTTACCCTAAATCCAGTAACCTAAGTAAGATACATGTGCAGTATATTACTCTACAAGAGCTATTAATCAACAATTCATTGAAATAATTACCAGTACAATATAAAGTACAAGTTTACCATAAAATGTCGAAGAGGTACACAACCATCAAATAAAACCCCAAAGATTTTGTTTGTATTATTCTAGAAAGTATTACAGAAGAGTTTCAAGAGCTAGTACACGATCAAGAGATCGGATGATCAAAAGACTGACACTGACCTCTAATTTATAGATAAATTCTCCAACGGCTAGTTTGTTTGATATTCGTCAAAGTAATCTCGACCGTCCAAAAAGATTTGATCATCTTTTAATCTCGTTCGTTGAAATTATTATGTTTTGAGGAATTTCGAAATTTTCATTTTATTTATTTTTAATTAATTCAAAATTAATAATTTTGAGTCAATTACCTCAAAAATTTGACTTTGACTTAACTACCAAGGCCCAAGGGTCCAAAATTTCTCCAAATTTTCAATATTTCTTTGGCCTAGTACCTTTAAAATTTTATTTTTCAAAGACCCACGAATTTTGTCTTTGAAGAATTTAAATTTTTTATTATTATTATCCAATTTTAAGGTCACACCCAAGCTAGACACCAAATTGGTGTATGAGAACCCCTTGTTTGTGGGGCAAGGGACCCACCTCCACGCAACAATTTGACTGCTAAGTCTATGAAGGCATACATACTCTACCCCCTCTGGTTTTGAACTTGTGGCCTCTGAGGAGGAAACATATGCTCTTAACGATTAGGCTTGAAAATTTTAAATTTACCTAGGACATAAAATTAATTAAATTTCTGGCTTGGGATTTTTAATTCAATTTGGCCAGAAAATTTAATTAATTGACTCATGAAGGGATTAATTATTTTCCAACTCTCTTTACATAAGATTAATACATTAAACCCATGACGGAAAACACTCGTTCGTAATAAACCCTCAATAATCTACCCAATTCTGTGACTCAAAATATGATCTAGTAGACCCAGCAATCTGTAATAAAATGATCTAGCCAATTAGTTAGGATCATTCCCAGATTACTTTTACAAAGACTCGATAAAAAACAGTAGGACTCACTTAATATCTTAACGAAAAAATCCACCATAGCTTTGGGGTGAGGTTGTGGGGGGAACTTTGTCGATCATTTGTATCTAGAGACACAGATGAATCAGTGAGACGAAAAAACTCCTAACGAAATACTAGGCTTACCTAGGTTGTTACATACATGATGGTCTTACTAAGATCATTTACATTATAAACATGTAGAATGGGTTTACATCTTTTACAAAATTGTCGACTGAATGATGAAATATGAATGGCACGAACACTCGAACATGATAGATCCCTTTTGTGAAAAAATAGGTGTATTGTTATAGGTTCGTTGACACAGAGTGGTCAACACAGTGGATAGTTGGGTCGGTTTATTTATCAAGCCTTCACTGGTGAGTTTCTCCATTCGACCTTGGATTTTTCTTTTGTCTTGGTTCAGACTTTTGTTGTTTCTACCAACGGCCAATCTTTAATTTTTTACTGCTTTGGTGAATTATCCTTGGTCGACACTCCTACTTTCAACATTCCCCTAGTTTCTGTCTTCCCTCGTCGAGCCTCTCGAATCTTCCTCCTATGAAGTCTTCTCTTTCTCGGCTTGTAGTTGTCACCCAGTGCTCGAGCTCAGTTTGTCCACTGTGCTTTCCTGTGCCAACTTTTACAATCCCTCTGTCCCTCATTCCTCAGGCATCCTCCTCCAGGTCACAATGCAAAAATCTGGTCCTCCCTCTAGTCATCAAGGACAACAAGGAAGGAGACAACAAACACACTCTAGAGCACAGACAAGTGTGTAAAGCTCTGCAACTTCATTTTGGCAGAATACTCCCCAAGCCATCTGACAGGAATTACACATTGCTAAACAGGAAGCTCTGGTGGAGTGTCATTCCATCTTGGATATGACCGTGGAACAAGAGGTTACACACTGGATTCCAGAGATAGGAAACACTTGCACTAGGTGCACCCACTACCTCCAGACCAATGATATATGCTAGTAGATCAAAACGATATTGGAAAAGGTCATAGCGGAGAAGATTAGGGCGCAGCAAGAGATTCTTCTTTGCATAGATGAATTGCAAACCCAACTCAAGAAACTGAATGCCCAAGTCTCTCTAATGGAAAAAAAGTTAGTTGATTTGGAGTTCTTGATGCAAGAGCATTAGAGCTTCCAAGTCATCAAGCTTTTTGGAGATTTAACATGGAAAATGAATTTGATTTCCTTATTGTGAATAATTTTAATTTCTTTATTTCTAAAACAACTATGGATAGAGATAGAGATAAGATAGAATAGATAAGATTTTAGTATGAGAATATGCCTATTGAGGCATGAGAGACTTAGGGGATTAACTATGGTAGATCTAGGAAAAATCGTGAAATGATTTTAGGCCTTTAAAAAAAATTGCTTTGCTCCAAAACAAATGTCATTTATTCTTGTAAGCCTACAGGCATGAAAGAGGCCAAGCAACAAAGAGGCGCCTTGTAATATTTTATTAGTGGTTTTAACTAATAATGTTCGACTTCTGCGCTATGTGAATAAATTTTGGTTTGTTTATAAACGCATGTTAAGTTCCAGTTAAATTATTGTCAATTGCATCGTTAAAGATAAATTGAGTTGGGAAATAGATGAGCATGAGTTTTCTAGAGAGGCATGGTCAAGTTCTGGAATCAAATTAGCATAGAATTGGGAAGAGACGTACTCTTATTGAAATGAAATAATCTCCCTCAAATACTGCACTCAATTAAGTGGTTATGCACACAAATTTGTAGGTCGGTTGGAGACGTAAGTATCCTTTTTTATTCTTCGTTGAAATGGCATGTTCAATATTTAAGAGTTTATTCCTTTTTGAATTTTGTCATGAAATTAAATCCTTCGAGGGTTCAATACTAAATCCATGAGAACATGGATTCCATTAAGGAAATAAGGTATACACCATATGAAGCATATGAATGTAAATGCATGTTATGAGAGACTATTAGTGGGAGGTGAGATAGTAAGTGCCCAAGAGTTGATTCAAGGGGAGCGATGGAGTCTAGGTTTTCGAACCCTCTGCTTTGGGAAGGATGAATGGCGACAGGCATTGTAGCACAGAGGACCTCTCTGTGCAAAGACTGGACAACATGTGTATTATTTCGAGTAGTGACATTAATGTCCTTGGGAACATGAACAGGGGTTTCGAGTTTACCTCTCGTGGCGGGAACTATTGGGTCTTTGTTTGTTTGTTTCAACAGCAGAGGTCACACTTGTTTTCTCACCTCTCAGTCATTGTTGCACGTGCTTTCTTCGGGTTATCACAGCAGAAGCAATTACAACCTTGTTTTTTCACCTTAACATTTAGCAAACAATAGTTAGCCCTAAAGACTGTGGATTTAGAACTGGAATCAGAAGATATTATTGCGGTTTGGGGCTTAGAGCCCACTCAATGGAACTTAGAGAAGGTAAAATTTCCAACTAGGTCTCCAACTGGAACAAGAGGAGGTGTGGGGTTGGAATGGAATGTCAGAGGTGTTTTAGGATTGTTGGAAGAGGCAAAGCCTTTCTCCTCAAAGGCGGTTCGCTGGTTATCTAGCATTGGGTCACTGGATGGATAGGAAAATGCAGTGGTCTTGGCGGGTCAAGCAGAAGGGTCGCTGGTGGAACTACTGGTAAGTCCAAAAACACATCATGTTGTTCTTGCTTCTAGCTTATTAATGAGCAGATTAGAAGACATTGTTAAGAGCAATGATTTTGGTAGAGACGAGGGTCTCAAAACTTGTCTCTCTGAGGAATTGGGGGCAGAAGAGCCCGGCTCGGGTCAGAAACTAAATAGAACTCGGCCCTGCAAAATCCATGTTGTCGTAAGGGCTCTCAAGTTCTCCGGATCATTTTCTTTAGCAAAGCAGGAAGAGGTGCATGGGGAGATTTTGTTCAAAGGCTTTCCAGCCTTAAAGGAATTCGTTATCCAAAATTGTCAGGGATAATCGGGAAGGGAAGGGGTTGGGATTCTCCCCTCCTCATCACAGGGTTTAGAGTATGCGGGGCTTTTGGGATCCAGCCCCCCGGGGTTGGGGGAGAGAACTCGGATTTTCAACCCTGAATTGTTTGGGCAGTCTTTAGACTTTTGGGCGTTTGTTCAAAGGAACCGAATGTCGGAGGAGTTGTTAGGGCCAACTCCTCGAGAAGGGAAGGGGTTGGGCTTCACCTCTCCTCATCATAGGGTTTAGAGTATGCAGGGATTTTGGGGTCCGACCCCCTGGGGTTGGGAGAGGACTCAGATTTTCAACCCTAACTCGCTTGGGCAGTCTTTAGACTTTGGGGTGTTTGTTCAAAGGAACTAAGTGTCGGAGGAGTTGTTAGGGCCAACTCCCAGGAAGGGAAGGGGTTGGGCTTCTCCCCTCCTCGTCACAGGGTTTAGAGTATGTGGGGCTTTTGTGATCCGGCCCCCTGGGGTCGAGGGAGAGGACTCAGATTTTCAACCTTGACTCGTTTGGGCAGTCTTTAGACTTTGGGGTGTTTGACCAAAGGAATTGGATGTCGAAGGAGTTGTTAGGGCCAACCCCTGTGATTGATAACTATGAAGGTGAAGGGCATTTTATGCCCTTACTCTCTGAGAATGGCCAATCCTTTGGCTCAAAGAGGAAGAAGGGGAAAGTGATTCGGAAAAAAAAAAAAAAAAAAAAAGCAGAAAGATCTAATTTGATTCTTGGGGTAGACATTCAGATGGATGAGGCTATGGAAGCCTCAGAGTTAATTTTGTTGGGGAGGGCTAAGGGCAAGTATTATTCAGCAAAATATATCTTGGAATGGACAGAAAAGGTGTGGAGTGAGGGACCGGATACACAGATTGAAGTAATTATTTTGGCTAGAGACTGGTTTATGGTTAGATTTTTGAATGGTGAAGTTGTGGACAGGGTACTGGAACGCAATTGGGGCTTTGGGAAAGCTCCGATTTTTTTCCAAAAATGGACCCCTCTCTTTGATGCCCAAAGAGAGAGACTTGAAGAAATCCTTGAGTGGGTGCGTCTTCAGCCTTAGCTCCTCAACTCTGGTCGGTGGATGTATTCAGAGCCATCGGTAACAAATTGGGCACCTTCCTTGAAGCAGACATGTCTTTCCTATCGACAAAGGAAGGAAGGTTACTCTAACACTGGTTAGGTTGGATCCAAGGGAGGGCCTAGCCGACATCATGCAGATTCAGGTCCATGGATTTATGTTCTCCCAATTAATTGACTACTAAGAGTTACCTTTCAGGTGCCACCACTGTCATAAGCACAGACACCTTGCAAGGGACTGCCCTCTGGGTTTAGAAGGCAGAGAAATTAAAGGGGAGAACCTGATCATGGGGATCAGGCTCAGGATGAAGTGGAAGGAATGGTGCAGCCGGAGGAGGAAGGGGCTCAGCAGGCAGAGATACCAGTTCAGATGGAGGTACATAATGACCCAAATGGGAGAACTGGATTCAGAATAACCCTGTGATCGAACATGTGCAGGAAGAGCGGGATAAGGTGGAGTACGTTGGCCATTCACCTCAATCTGTGGGTACTTGTTCTCTCCCTCTTTCCTCTCAATCTATTCACTTGAAATCGATTTTGGATGATGTGCACAAGCCTAGTCCGTCCAGGCCAAAATCCGAGGATTCTCCTCTTTGCTGTAATGTCTCCCTAGCTTTAGACAGTGTTATCACCTCTATACCATATTTAAATATCTATGGTCTTCCCTCTTCGAGTATGTTTCGCCCTTTTCTTTCAGTGCATCCCTCTGATAAGCCCCATTACAATCTCCATCCTAGGGATAAAAAATATTTCCCATCTGAACCTGTGGACGGTCTTGGGATCATTCAGGAGCCCCTATGTTCCTCCTGAGACCCGTGGACGAATATCGAACATCTCAAAAGTTCAAGATTAAAGCAAAACTTGATATAGTTGACAGAAAGCAATTATCCCTAAAAGGGGCGCTTAGAGCAGTGCAAGCCCCTATGGTGGTTACAAAATTATTGTTTTGTCTTTCAATTGTAGAGGTATAGCCAGCACCCAGAAGAAGTTAGCCTTAAAAAACCTTTTCAAATCTATATGTTGTGATGTTATAATGCTCCAAGAAACCCTTGGTGTCGCAGAAACTGTGACAAAATCCTTGAAAAATATGTTGCCATGCTGGTCCTTTGTGTCTATTGATGCAAAAGGAAGATTTAGGGGGTTAGCGATGGGCTTAAGGGACAACAGTATAAAACTTCTAAATTATTGGGGCTCAGATTTGGTTTTAGGGGCAGAGGTATACTCCTTTGATCTTTGTTCAAACCTCTCTTATCAATGTTTATGGTTTGTGTCAGGAAAGAGCTATTTTTTGGAACAATCTTTTCTCCAAATCTCTTTTGAATAACTCAAAGGTTTTTTTTGTGAAATTCCCTGAATCTACTTAACAGAGATCTCTACTGTAGAAATTAGGTTTACTTCTCCTACTTGTGTTTTTACATTTACAAGTTATTTTCAGAAATATTCAAAAAACAGCGAAGTAAACACAGTGCAGATCTACACATACATACAAATCAAGTACTAAAGAATTAAACACACACGACAAAGGACACACAAGATTTTTTGGACAAATGTCCGGAAAAACCCAATGCGAGAAAACCGGTGTAGCAACTCTTGAGGGTTTTATTATCATGCAAAATTCTGAATACAAACAAGGGCACCAGTAGTAGTTTGCCCAACAGATGTACCTCTATCTCTTGGAGACAGATAATATGGTTGATTTAGCTGAGGATGAGAAACCCCACAGGTGCCCACGCAGTCACTATGTCACCCTTTAGCGTGGTTGTGTCACCCCTTCTGGATCTTTTGAAAACGAGCCCTATCTAGCCCATTAGAACCCCAGCGCTACCTTTCCCAGCTTTGCATCAGCCCCTCTTGCTCTGTGTCACCCCTTCAAGCCTACGTGAGGCTCTGTGTGAGCCTAGTTGGGTTGTGTCACCCCTGCTAGGTCTCTGCGCTACTCTGGTACGAATCTGCCTCCCTGCCAATGTATTCTCGGCCTTGGATATGAAATCCCACTGTCGATTTGCCCCTCACTGCACTACAAACTCACTCGAAAATTCTCAGCAAACCGCGCACCAGAATTTCGACTTAGCTCAAGTGCTACCACTCTGTGTGTCTTCTCCAACTGACCCCAAGCCTTCCTTTAATACTTTTCATGTTGAACATTCAACGACAGTTATCTAATCTCTAATCAACGGCTAAGATTATAAAAGACTTGATCCACGTCACTTAGAACATTCTCACCCACATGTTTTAATTAATTCACTTTAATTATTTAATTTCCTTAAGTTAGACTTAGGGTCTCCATTAAAATAATTAATTATTTGAATAACTTTCACACTGGGTGGAATTTATCCAAACAATTTCTGGGTCTTGGATATCTCATGTGTCCTAGCGCCTCCACAAAGTTTCGGAGCTAGAGCACATTTGATGCTACCCAAAAATCAACACTCCCTCTTGGCTAGGAATGTGCTCTAGCAACACTTCACTCCAGAAGTGTTACTCTGATCCATGGCATCAGTCCCCTACGTTGTTGATGCTCAGCCTGCTACCCCTCATCCACTGCGTTGCTACCTTATGTACTACTTCCCATGACTCTGCCACAGTCACTACCTCATTTGTACTGCAGTTCCCTCTCAAATGTTGCATCATGCTGTTCATAGCACTGCCACTACTAACTGCAACTCAGTTGCTAAGAAGTAAGTAACTTAAGGACATCGCCCAAAATCCTGACAGACAAGTCAATCTGGCTGCATCTCGATACTTAAGCACCCTCTGTTGCTAATCTGCACTGACCCTCTGGTGCCTCTACGTTGTTGATGCTATGCACTGCATAAGCACTGCCTCTGCACTATTGAAACCTCATCAACCTCTATGTTGTTGCTTCTACGTTGTTGTTGTCTTTGCACTGCGTTGCTCCAGTTTTCAATGTCCTCACTGCCATCGTGCCTCCATAATCCTCTGCACCAACTGACTCCAGTCATCCTACTACTATCATTAAGGGCTCTCATAGCTCGTATGTGATCCAGGAGTTTGGGCACCTCAAGGATCTTGCCCCTACCACCGTCTGTAGCTCAATCTACAAATCTATGCCGCCCCACCTCTTCCCTCAAGGCACATGAGCACTCATAGCCACATCATCATCACTGCCATCATACCCCTTGGTTGTCGTAGCCTTAGAATCTGAATCTTCCTTGCCTTTCTTCTTCAAAGGACAAGTATTGGAAAAATGTCCCAATTCACCACATCTGAAGCATCGGACCTTTGAGAACTATTTCTTCTTCTTCCCTTGCTGCTGTCGTTGTCCCTTAGATGCGAGAGTTGCATATTCCTCCTCCTCCTTCTTGATCTTGGCTCCTCTGTTGTTGTTTCCCATCTTGGACATTCTCCTAATATCTTGTTGATGAAGAGTTGCCCACATGTACTCCCAATTTGGAAGTGTCGCTCTGCCCAAAATGCCTTGGACAAAGGTCTCCCACTCTTCAGACAGTGCATTCAGGGCAGTACTCACCATAAGACCATCATCAGGAGTGGCCCTCATAGCAACCAGCTGATCTCAAATCGCCTCCAATCAAAAGAGGAAGGGGTTGATTTCCTCTCCCTTGTGCATCTGAAATAGTCGCAGCTGATTCTCCAGAAGCATCTTCCTCTGGACGGAGGTGCCTTGATACAACTTGGTCAGCATTGTCCACATCTCATTTGCTGTGTTCTTTTTGGCAATATGTGGGAGCACATGATCCTTCACCCCATCCATAATCAAGCGCTTAGCCCGTGGTTGATTTTCCTCATACTTCTTTAATGGATCAGCATCGACCGGAACAGCTACAACCCTCTCAGCATGATCTTTGATACGATATTCATTCGTCAAGGATTGTCAGGATTCTGGCTTTCCAGATGACAAAGTTAGATGCACCATCTAGCCTATCCTGATCTCTCAATCCATGCGAAGCCATCTCTGCTCAAAATGTCGAAACGGATGCTCTTTTCCCTTCTTTTGTTGCTGCTCTCAGCGAGAGACCAGATCTAGGTTTCTTGGTGATAGAAACCCTCTAAAGAATACTCTCCCTCTAACAAGTGATTTCCTTCCCAAAAATCCTCCACCAATTCTGTCGAATCAGCCCTCTCCCAATCACCCCACTAATCGGATCTCAGACTTCTTGGCTAGAAAGTTTGCTGAGGAATTGTTTCCCCTTACATTATCAACCCTGCTAGACATTGTTCTGCACTGACAGAAACAATGCCCCACCAGCAACTTCGAAGAACAAAACTGCACCTCCAGCCACGGCAATTGGCACTGCGTCACCCCCTCTCGGACTGCGTCACCTTCTTGGGCTTGCATCAGCTCTGCGTGAGCTTGATAGCCTCTGCGTCAGCTAGACAGGCTCTACGTCACCCTTCTGGGCCTACGTCAGCCTCTGCGTCAGCTAGACAGGCTCTGCGTCACCCTTATGGGCCTGCGTTGTCCCTCTAGTGTTGTGTTGCCTCTTTCTGGATCTGTGTTGTCTCAGCCACCTTCCTGCAGCAAAACCTTTGTCCCTTCGTTGATGGCTTCACCTCCCCCTGATTTGCAATAGCTCTAATACCATGTGCAAAAACTTGAATCTACTTAACAAAAATTTCTACTACAAAAATATGGTTTACTTCTCCTACTTGTGTTTTTACATTTACAAGTTATTTTCATAAATATTCAGAAAACAGCAAAGTAAACACACTGCAGATCTACACATACATACAGATCAAGTACTGAAGAATTAAGCACACATGACAAAGGACACACAAGATTTTTCAGACAAATGTCCCCGGAAAAACCCAATGTGGCAAAACCGATGCAGCAGCTCTTGAAGGTTTTATTATTATGCAGAATTATGATACAAATAAGGACACCAGTAGTGGTTTGCCCAACAAATAAAACCTTGGCAGATGTACCTCTATCTCTCGGAGACTGATAATATGGTTGATTCAGCTTAGGATGAGAAACCCTACAGGTGCCCACATAGTCACTACGTCACCCTTCAGTGTGGTTGCATCACCCCTTTTGGATATGCCGAAAATGAGCCTTATTTGGCCTACTGGAACCCCAACGCTGCCTTTTCCAGCTCTGTGTCACCCCTCTGGACCTGCGTGAGGCTTTGTGTTGCCTCTGCTTGAGCCTGGTTGGGTTGCGTCACCCCTAATGTGTCTTTGCGCTGCTCTGGTGCGGATCTGCCTCTCTACCAATGTATTCTTGGCCTCGGATCTGAAATCCCACTATCGATCTACCCCTCACTGCACTGCAAGCACACTCGAAAATTCTCAGCAAACCGCACCCCAGAATTTCGACTTAGCTCAGGTGTTGCCACTCTGTGTGCCTTCTCCAACTGATCCCAAGCCTTCCTTTAATACTTTTCCTGTTGAACATTCAACAGTCGTGATCTAATCTTCAATCAACGGCTAAGATTAGAAAAGACTTGATCCACATCACTTAAAACATTCTCACCCACATGTTTTAATTAATTCGCTTTAATTATTTAATTTCCCTAAATTAGACTTAGGGTCTCCATTAAAATAATTAATTATTTGAATAACTTTCACACCGAGTGGAATTTCTCCAAATGATTTATGGGTCTTGGAGATCTTATGTGTTCTAGCCCCTCCACAAATTTTCAGACCTAGAGCACCTCTGACGCTACCCAAAAATCAACAGTTTTGGGTGAGGATTTCAACTTCTCTTTAGGATTATCAGAGTCGTGGGGTCCTTTGGCCCACGCTGACCCTTTGGCCGATTTTTTACTTAACAAATTCCAACTGGGAAGATTCATTGATGTTGATCTGATAAAAGTCAAGCCTACCTAGAGGAAAAGAAGAGTAGGGGACGCTAGGGTGGCTAAGCGCTTGGATCGGTTTCTGATAAAGGAGGACCTTGCTGCTCAAATTCCTTTCTTTAGGCAGTGTATAGGGACTGGAGGGGATTCTGATCACTTCCCTATTTTCTTGGAGCTAAGAGGGGCCGGTAGGAAGCTTGGTTCCCCTTTTAAATTTAACTCCTTCTGGCTCAAAGAGGTCGGTAGGAAGCTTGGTTCCCCTTTTAAATTTAACTCCTCCTAGCTCAAAGATTTGTCTTTTAACAAATTAGTAAGAGATATATGGAGACCTCAAGTCAGAATCCAACGTTTATCCCTTGCTCAGTCCTTTATGGAAAACTTAAAAAGATTGAAACAAGCAAGGATATTATGGGCAAAGGAAAATAATCTAAGGGATGAAGTTGTCTTAAAAAACATAGAGATAGAACTGGAAGCCTTGGAAAGTCTGGAGGGGGATGGTTATGAGTCGGTGGAGAAAAAGGAAAGGAAGTGGAAAGTGTAACTAGGATCGGTCTTCATATTGACTATGTAATTATGTAAAGAAAAAGACAAGGATAATAAAATATATTTTTGATATGCTTGCCTCATGGGTTTCATGAGCAAGGTTTTATTATAGGTCAATAGACTTCTTCTTGATGTCTATTAGGGATTTGTCTTCTGGTCATAAATTGTATTAATTAAAGAGTCAAGTTTATGAAGAGTCAAGTCACACTTGTATGCCTCCAGGCTATGTCACATAAACCTTGAAGATTGCACACAAATGATGATCAAGATCAGCGTTGGAGAACCCTTCAAGTCAGCCTTTATCTCGCTGGAAAATACTCTATACAATTTGGCCTACCCATGTTCAAGTCAGCCTCAAAGTTAAAGAACAGGTCAGCTTATTTACACACAGGTTCAACTATTTAAAGGAACCTGGAGATTATAGTTTGACACAAATTTCGATGAAGCACTCTGTGATTTAGTGCGAGCTACAAGACAGGGAAAAAAATGCGAGTAAAGGAGAACATATCTGCATTTTATTCGAAGACATACCTTTGGTCAAAGTCTAAGATCTCAGTGATCACATCTATTTGCAATAAGTGCAAAGTAAGATTGCGTTCAAGCATAGAAAGAGATTGTATCAAGGTGCATAAATAACACTGTGGAAGAGTTGGATTGAAGTGTGGATACTTCACTGTGTTTAGGTACTGTGAAGTGCAGATATATGACTTATGTTAGGGTGCATTGAAGTGCGGATATAGAATTGTGATAAAGGGTTGCAATAAGTGCAAGAAGGGACAGTGCTATAAAAGGATATCTATACAGTGTGTTAGAAGTCTAGTCTAGGGTTGCATACAAAGGATTGATACAGAAGTATATAACATTATCTTGAGTATAAATCTAGAAGTCAAGAAGGATCCAAGTTAAAGGAGAAACCAAGGACTAGAGACCGAGCTCTCTAAGGTTGGTGCAGAACAATGTAGGACGGTGCAGAAAAGAAGGATCAGCTCAAGAAGTCAAGGAATAAGAAGTGACAAGGTCTTGGAGGCATATAGGGTTAAGGGTCTGAGTCATGGTCATGGTACTCGTCATTTGAAAGTCTATAAGAAGAATTTATTGTGGGTTTTCCTCTCCAAGAGGGAGAGGTTTTGGCCCTGGCTCAAAGAGCCTAAATTTGTGTCTCTTGTGTTTTTGGTAATTGACTTGATGAAAGACATAATAAGCTAAAGAAGAGAAAGACATAAGTAAAAGAAGTACTCACAAGTAATTATCAAGAAGAGAATTTGAATTAATCACTGCCCTACCTAATTCTCAACAAAAAGGAGAAGAATTTTAAAAGACATTGAAGAACAATGGAGGCTAACGAGTAGGGCTTTATGGCTTGAGGCAGGGGATGAAAACTCAAAAATCTTCCAAAATTATGCCAAGGGTAGGAAGAATTCTAACATTGTTTGGGAAATTAAACAGGCAAATGGTGGTGTGGCAAAATCTTTTGAAGATTTGGCATCCCTAGGATGCTCTCATTTCAAAACCTTGTTTAAGGCCTCATCAAAAGCCACCATAACTAAAGTGATTCGAGTGGCCCAGGTTTTCCCCAGATATGTCGAGGAGGAAAAAAATGACATCCTCATGGCACCTATATCAAAAGGGGGATTGGAAGGGGTTCTTAAATCCATGCAAAAAGATAGAAGTTTGGGGCCTGGTGGATGGATAGTGGAATTTTTTCAGCATTTTTTTGAGTTACTAGGTGATAACCTAACAGGGGTGGTGGAGGAATCTCGGCTCAGAGGTTTTGTGCATGAACCCCTCAATTCTATTTTTTTGGCTTTAATTCCAAAATTTGATGACCCCCAGAGTTTTGATGACTTCAGACCAATCTCTCTTTGCAAATGTACTTATAAAGTCATCGCCAAAATCATTGCATCTCGCCTCAAACCTATTCTATCTAGAAACATATCCAAGGAACAGTTTGGCTTCCTTGATGGTAGGCAGATCCATGAAGCCATCGGGGTGGCACACGAATCCTTGCACAATATTAAAAAACTCAACAAGAAGGGAATGATTGTCAAAATTGACCTATCAAAGGCATATGACAGGATTAGTTGGATGTATTTGCGTCTTCTATTGACTCACTTAGGCTTTGTCATTGGATTCATAAACTGTGTTATGGGTTGTATAAGAAATGTAAGCTTTGTTGTCCTCATTAATGGAGTTACCTCCCCCTTTTTTCATAGCCAACAAGGTCTAAGACAGGGATGCCCACTGTCTCTGTTTTTCCTCATCGCCGCAGAAGTGTTAAGCCAATTGATTCATGCAGCCAACAGAAGGGGGGAGTTCAAAGGAATTGAAGTAGCAATATTTTTTTTCATTACGCATCTCCTTTTTGTGGATGGTATTCTTTTGTTCTATGATGGATCAAGGGGTGATCTACACCAACTAAAATCAGTACTAGAATTATTTCAAAAAGTTACAGGGATGAGCATCAATGACCAAAAATCTTCTATTGTCTATAATGGTCTCTCGGGGGTGGAGGTCAATAATATTCAATCAATTTTCCCTTTCAAGGTAAAACCTATGTCAGAGAGTTTTAAATACCTGGGCTTTTACCTGAAGCCAAATTTCTCTAGGAAAATTGATTGGAAATGGCTGGTAGCTAAAATTGAAAAACGAGTAAAACACTGGAGCTTTAAGTGGTTGTTGAGAGCTGGGAAGTTGGTCCTTATCAAATCAGTCTTAATTGCAATCCCAGTCTACTGGATTGCTCTAACTTGGGTCCCGAAAGGTATCATTGCACAAATCATAAAAGTATGTGGTCGTTTCTTATGGGCGGGATCAAAGGACGATGATGTTCATCCACGGGTTGCATGGGAGAAAATAGCGCGCCCAAAGGATCGGGGAGGGTGGGGAATTAAGAATCTTCCATGTTTCGCAAACTCTTTGGCGGCAAAATCTGGGTGGCACTTATTAACCATGGATAATCTCTGGACATCAATGATAAAAAGGAAGTACATAGACCCAATTCCTATGGAAGATTGGTTGTGAAATCCTTATAAAAAATTCAAAAACTGCTTTGTCATTTGGAAGGCGACTATAGAATCTTTTGATCTTATTGTAGATGGTCTTTCATGGCATGTCGGAGATGGCAGAAGGCTCAGAGTCGGTGTGGACCCATGGGTGGGATGTAACGAGGTCTACATACTTCCTAGGGAATTGGTGGAGTATCTTAGTACTCAGGAAATCTACTTTCTCAACCAAATTGTAAATGGGGAAATTACAACGCTTTGGAACCAAGGCTGGAAAACAGCTGAGGACCTTCTTCTTGAGCCCCATTGGGGTGAAGTTTGGCAAGTTTACATCAGAGAACTGCAGAGATCAAATGTCAGGATCAGGGATAGGATGGATGAACTCTGGTGGGTCCATGCCCCCAGTTGTCATTATGCTCCAAAATTTGGGTACAACCTTCAAATGGATAGGCAGGCAAGTGGGGACCGTTCATGGTGGTATAAGCTACTATGGAAACTAAAGTGCCTACTTGGGAAAAATCTGCAGAAAAGGAACAAACATGGGCCAGGATGGTGTACCTTATGTAAAAATTCTGAAGAATCTACTTATCACTTGTTCTTAAGCTGTCCATTCACCATTAAAACTTGGGAAGCCTTGCTGAACATACTGGGTATTACACTCAACTGGAATGGCACAACTTTAGTGTAAGCCTGGCAAAACTGGTGGTCTTTTACAAATGATGATCATATAGGGAACATCGCTCCGATCATCTCTTGGGGCATATGGTGGCCTCGGCACAAAGGTGTGTTCCAGGACTATGCTACGGCTTCGTATCCTATTGCTGTTGAATGTGCCTCCATCCATGCTTTGCGTCCTTCAACCTCCCTCAATATGAAACCAAGGGTCATAAAAGAAGAACAGATTAGACCCAGGAATAATCATCCAGATGCTCAGGACAGATGTGGGGCAGGAATAATCATCCATGTAAATAAACGCAGGTCCTTAAAAGCTTCAGTGGGCATTGGTACAGGATCAAAAAATTATGCAGAACTACAAACTCTGAAAATACTTTTGTGTTGGTTGAGACAGCTGGGGATAGATACAGTTCAGATTTTTGGTGTTTCCTTGAATGTTATATATTGGACAAACAATGTGCAGCGATGTCAAAATCTTATTTTGGTTCCTATTTTAGAAAAAATTACTTGTTTAAAATCTGGTTTTGTTGATATTACTGTTTTTCATATCTACAGGGAGCAGAACGCCGAAGCGGATTTCCTTTCTAAAAAAGGTCTACGACATGCTCTGGACATCTGGCATATAATTGAATCTGTGGATGGGCAGATCCTTGTGTCGGATCATCCGCCAAACAATTGTTAAAGCTCTCTTTTTGTTTTTTGTTTTTTGCTCCAACAGCCTCTGGTTTCTCTGGCTGCCCATGATCGATAAACAGATTTTTGTTCATATGTATATATGGCTTATGGCTATGGTTATATGTTTACTCGGACTCTACTTTATAAACAGTTTACTTATTTTGTACTGGACAGGTCGTTTTCTCCGCTTATTGGAGAGGCCTGGTTTATAGATATGGATACTATGTGCTTTTTTATTCTAGCAAGTGATGCTTCTACCTCAATTTTCTCAGTCAGCTGTGCTCTCTCTCTGCGTTATTGTGGATCCACAGTCTGATCAGGAATGCTTAACTGCATCTAATTATGTAACATTTTATCCTCTTAATAAAAAGTTTGATTTTTCAAGCATAAATAACACTAATTAAATTGTGAAGAATAAGTATTCAATGAGGGCGGGAGTAACATTATTCATATTTGTATTTGAGTGCGGAGTGATTTTATTCTCCATTTGTGTAAGCCTGAATCATAAATAGGAGTTGGAAAAGACAAAAGTTGTGGCTTGTAAAGAAAGGAACGACGACTGGTTCAAGCATCAGATGATGCTGGTAGTGGAATTAAATAACACTAATTAAATTGTGAAGAATAAATATTCAATGAGGGCGTACTCTGTTCAGCCTTCGGTTGTGAATTAAATCGTGGGTTCTGGAAAGTATGTGGTTGGACTCCACAAGTCACACAACAATTGGAGAATTCAAACCTAGTGGAACTTTGAAGGAAAAATTTGCAGTTTTCCTACATCAGTTCTCCAGCTCTAGGAAAGAAATAGCTGACCCTGATCCTATCTAGGTGAACTACCCCACCATCTGAAGGTTCATGTTTTTATTTCTACTCTATGTTTCTAGATGAACAGTCAGCAAGATATCCAGTATAGAAGCAGGCTTAATAGCAGCCCTAGTATGTCTTCAAACTCTATCAGGATTTTTAATTTTTATAACTGTGTCATCAATTTTGGACTTATTGTCTGGCCCAAAGCCTCGTACCTGTGCTACTTGTCTGGTTGACCCAGTGGCAGACCAGTAGCCATAGGTAAGACATTGTATTTTTTATTAAAGACATTATAGATCCAGACCAACTTACACCCAAAAAAAAAATTAACAAGCTAAAGAAATTGTCATAGTAGCGGGATTCAGCCATTTTAGCATTTGCTATATGAAAATTTGGCAGTAGTACAAAATTCAGCAAGTTTTCCATATAGTACATATATGGTACTGTCAACTTACTCATGTGTGTCTTTAATCATAATACCTCAACTCACTTATCGGTGTCTTTAATAATATACCTCATATGCTTATACCTAAAAATCCATAAACCAAAAAAATACAAACCAAAATCCAAAAAAATATTAACAAATTTATTATAATATACCCCCGACAAACCCACGCACCCTGTTTCAAAAAATGACATACCCGTCCCCGACCCTGTCCTCATCCCCGTCCCCGAACCCACGTTTCCTGGCAACATAGACAAAACCTTTAAAAACTATAAATATAAACTACATTGTTAAATTTTCAGGGAATGGATAATTTTTTCTGATTTATTATGCATTTGTGAGGCTGAAATCCTTATAAAATTTGGAACAGATCAAACATTTTAATACCTATGAGATATCTACTTCCATACTGAAATCGTATTGGATCTTTCCATTACATATTTTCTCCATACTGAATCCTATTAGAGCTCGTATTCGTACTTGAATATTGCTACTTTGGAAATTGTAAACCTGAAAAACACCTAAATATCTGTGGAGCAGCTGTAGATCCAGAGGAAGGTCTAAAGAGAAATGAAGCTATGGTATGACGTTTGAACCTAGCTGCAGAGACCGTCTCAGAAAAAGAAGTGTGATATGTCTGTATTGGTTTTACTTCCACTGCCTATTTGCATCAACGGTAATGCTAGGAATCAGAAAGATGACCCCGACTCCACAGGGGGCACCCAGGCATTCCCTACTGCACAGGGGTTAAAATAAAATAAAATAAAACCAAAATTAACCATTAAAAAACAAATCTAATATTGTCATTCGTAGTGGGCCTCGTGATATTATCTATTGATGTTATTTCTTTGTACCACATAGCATGGATGTATCATTGTATTTTCGTTTGGGCTTACTAATGAGAAAAACAATAATTCATCTATCATAAATCAAAATTGTTTGTGTTTGTGATTAATATTACCGATTACTTGAATACTGCTTGTTATGTTTGTTTGTTTAAATATATATTTGAAGGAGAATCCACCTACTGTTATTCCTAGTGCTCTCCCCTGAAACTTGGTGGGTCTCTCCTGCTTCACTTAAAACTCATCCACCCATCCTCCTATCCCCGAACCTCGGTGAATATGCCATCAAGTATAAAGCAGCTACCATGAATATCAAGCATTATTTTTTTTCATTGACTGACATTAATTCCATCAAAACCTGCCTAGCATATCACCTAGAGAACAGTCCATGGCCATGGGGGCTTTCTATGCAATCGTGAGTAGAAGCTTGGTAATTTCCAACAAGGAAGACAAGTGTCCCCAGACAATTAAGATCAATATCATATTAAGCAAGATTTTTAAGTATCCATAATCAAAACTTGATACATCTACTCAAGTCAACACCAACGGACTTTCTCAAGACTCTAGCCAGCTCTAACTTTGACCAGTTAGCGTTGACTGTAACATCAATCAATCAACATTGACAATTGTCCTGGCCAACATTCCAATTGAAGTCAAGATCTGATAGCCAGCTTGACTCAAATCGTCTCTATGTAAAACCAACCATCACCTCATTAATTAATGTTAAAATTGGACAACTAGGTCCAAACTCCGGGTTGTGCTGCTCAGATGAAGATCGCAATATTTTTATTGGATTCCTCTTTCGGAGAGGTGTAAGATTGATCTAAAGATCATCTCGATCGGATGAGCAGAACATGTACTATGAATTTATATCACTTATGTGCTAGGTCGGCCTGGAATAAAATATAGACTTAAATGTCTTGAAGGACGTGTCACACACCCCCAAAGATTCCTATATATTGGAGAGACTTAGAGTTCATTTGACACACTCTGTGTGGAGGAATTCTCTCTGTGGATAGCGTTGGAGCTGCGTAATATATGGACTGTTCTTTGTTTGGGTAGTTCTGGGGTTATGTGTGACTCGCTTCGCTGAATGACCTATTGGAGACTTTGCTGGTAGAAGCATCTTGCTGATCGCTGTAACACCACGATTCATTATCTCTGTTTTGGCTTGTCTTCTATCAATCTATTGCTATGTTCTATCTGCTTCAGTATTGTGTGCCCTAATCTGAAATGGCATAGAACATGTTCATAAATTAACATGGTATCAGAGCTAAGAGGAAGACAATGCCCAAATTTTGTGTGCCCTAGACGCAGCTTCCACGACAAGAAGAAGGAGCTCTGTAGGTTTATTATCTGTTGTAATTAAGGCCTCCGTGAAACAAATCAAGGGCTCCCTAAAATGCCCCTGGCCTAGAGGCATCCTGCTACAGCAAAAGATGGCGACCACAACCGTTGAAGTGTATGTTGTGGAAAATTTAATCAGTCTTTTGGACAGGAAAATTCGAACAACATACTTATGTGATCATTAATGACGGAAAATTTCACAGATATCGAACCCTCGACATTAAACACGATCGTGGAGGCACGGGGGTTAGTTATGTACTCAATTTGGACATAGCGGGGCTGAAGCTTGCGTTCTGCGGAGGTCCCTTGGTGGACTTGTTAATGAAGGCCGGTGCTAGTAACTATCTGGAATTTAAAAGTGTGGAGGCCTGCTACATTTGGTCGGGCGAGCAAGGGTTAATGCTGGTGCCGGATTCCCATGCGAGTATTTTCCAGGACAGGAGACTGAGCTTAGTGGAAAAGCGGCATCTGCTGAGGTTCCTTAATCTGGTGCAGAACTATGGTAGCGCAGCGGAAACGTGGATGGGCAAACATATAAAAAAAATGATGGGAATCAAACGTTGTAGGTGCAGCAAGTCCTGCATATCCGCATGATGGGCGTAAATGATCACGTTCACCTCGTGGACTGGTCCGTGCATTTTTGCGACGTCATTTAAGCCCTCGCGACTGTCAATTGTTTTTTGACGTCAAATTCTTCCTTCCAGACTGTTCTTATTCTCTTCGAATTTGAGGTTGTAACGGATTCGTCGAAATCAAAACCTTCATTGACATTTTTCTTCCAGCCAAAGACTACCATGCGTGGACCTTTTATTTTCTTCGTGGCATTGCAAACTTCGTGTGCCCAAATGAAGAACTGAGGGGTGGTGTGGAGTGGAACCCACGACGCCTGAAAAAATTTATGGGCTTTGAAACTGGGAATCTGCAGCTGACTCTCGGGCTTAAGACTATGGTAATATATGGTGGTAGGAAAGACAGCATGGTGTTATATGCTAGGAACACATTTACTCGAGTATTCGAGCCCTCGCGACCGTCATTAGAAATCCAGGAGTGGAAAGTCACTGAAGACAACCGTTGCGCAGTCACGAGGCCCCGCGAAGACACCGTCAAGCAAACTTCGTGGCCGGAGATGGCACGAGTCGCCTCCTCACCTACATCCAGGTGTGGGTATTGGACACATTGAGACATTCCAACATCAGTCGACCCACATGAACTTTTCTCCCGAAGCCAAAGCGGCTGTTTTTTTCTCCGACATCCATGTGCAGGATCAATCTGATATCGTGAATTTAATAGACACGGGGGTTTGGTCTGTGAAAAGAAGGAATATCAATGGGCAGGATTGTTGTGACAGAAATCGGTTGATTTAATAAATTAATGAACCTCACGTGAAGTTTTTTCTTGTACATTAAAGTGATATCAAAACCTTCATCACTGTAAACCATGGTTCTCTGCAATCTTATCCGAGCCTTTGAAGATGTACGAGCTGATCTCAGAGGATGATCTGAGTGACTGTTTTGTAGTGAGAGGTCGAATTATGACGCTACAAATCTGTGTAAGCAATTCTGACTTCAATCCAATCTTATTTGTTCTTCAATAACCTGGAAGTCTTTATCTGTGGGTTTTCGTTGGCTTATCCCGAAGGAGTATCTTATGACTATGCTACACCTGCATAAAAGAAAGGTATCATGTAAAATATGGACTGGAAATTATGTGTTTGAATCATCTGTCAGATTGGTTCCTATATTTGTGCAAAAATAGGAGGAAAATTACTGATCTAAGCCCTAAAGAACGTTTTTTTTTCTTAGTTGACCGCAGAAGCCCTTGGGGAAAATCCTTGTAGCAGTCAAATTGTTGACGAGACAGGCATAGATGTAAGTCTTAGGAAGAGTGACAAGGGAAATTGAATTGTCATTGATCTAGGCTAATCTTAACAGTTTTAGGAGAAGTCCTTTGAAATAACCATAAAAATGACAAAATGGGCAGATCTGGAAGCAAATCAGGTGCAATGCTTCAATTACAAGATAAACCATGACAGATTGGATCTCCAGTTCAGTAAGTTGCAGTCTTAGAAGGTTGTTTGAGGAAGCTTCAGCAGATCTCCTCAATTGCGATAAGACACAAGCTAAGGCTTGTAGATACTTTATCCCTGTTTGACAACGACATATGGCAGAATATGTATGACCATGAAAGTTGAAATCTTCAAATGCTATATGGTAGTATGACCATGATGAAGAAGATAGTGATGGGTAAGATAAAATTATGGCAACATCGTAATCATCAATATGACAGTGATGACGGAATCTCTATAACAGCTCATGGTGGAGAGGTTGGGTGTATTATTTCTGTAGCCACAAATATGAGGAACCAAGAAAGTAATCTGTGATTCTATGTCACTATCAGTATGACAGTGACATAGACAGCCACACCTTGTTTACAAAATTCATAATAGCGATAAGTTGGTCTTACATTGGAGTGTAATGATAAATTTGAAAGTGTGAACTGAGAAGTTTTTTTTCAGCCTTCTGTCATGTTGTTGAAGTCTTGAACCATGATTAGCAAAGCCTGTGAAGTTTTGAACAAATATTGTATATGATATGTGCCAAGATAGCTAAATGACAGTATATGACTATGAGTCTTGGATGGCTTTGACTGTGGGAGAATAAGACTCCATTCCAAGTTGGTGTCTGGGATGCCCTCATTTAAAATAGATGTCTTCTCTCACAAGAGAAGCTGGCATTAAGAGGGAGAATACAATTGTATATGCTTCTAAACTAATATCATTGTTGAACAAAAGAAGATCCTCGTGGCTCAAAGACATATGGCTTCAAAGGGGGAAATTTCGGAAGAAATCCGAGAAGCCATATAAATACCAAGGGTATCTAGCTGCCATGGATACAATATGAGCCTGGATCATTTGAAGAAACTGTAAAACATCAAATTTTGCAAAGATGCTAGGGTGATGTCTAGGATATGGTTCTTAGACCACAGATCAAAGTTGTTGTCACCTCGATATAAGATCAAGCATGGACTTGATGGGAAAATGTGTCGCCTGAAGGCACTGATTACTATAATCTATTGTTTCCCTTGCTGCTACGCAAGGATGGAATCTTCATCAAATGGATGTAAAGACCGCATGATGCGATAAAGGAAGAGATGTATGTTGAGCAACCTCTAGGGTACGAAGTCCAGGATAGGGACACCCATGTCTGCAGGTTGAAGAAAGCCCTCTATGGGTTGAAGGAAGCACCGAGAGCTTGGTACGAGAGGATAGATAGCTACTTGATGAAGCTAGGCTTCACTCGAAGTAATGATGATCCGAACCTTTACTTCTAGGTTGTCAAAGGGAAGCCTCTCAACCTGGTGTTGTATGTGGATGACCTCTTCCTGACAGGTGTTGACCCTCTCATTCATCAATGCAAGAGGGAGCTCGCTGCTGAGTTCGAGATGAAGGACCTAGGACTGATGCACTATTTCCTAGGCCTGGAGGTCTGGCAGAGACCTGGCAAGATTTTCCATTCTCAAGGAAAATACATTGTGAAGCTTCTGGAAAGATTTGATATGGTGGACTGTAAGTCCGTGTCGACACCGATGGAACTCAACTTTAATAAGTTGAGTGGCAGCGTTGTTGGGCCCGTGTTAGCAAATCCTACTGAGTATCGTCAACTCATAGGACGTATGTTGTGCAGTGAACACTTTGAGTCAACACATGGTTGATCATAACATTCACTGGGTTGGTGCCAAGAAACTCTTGAGATATCTCTGAGGCACGATAGACCATGGGCAAAGATACACTGCTGGGAGTATGACACTTCATGGATATACTGATGTCGATTGGGTTGGCAGTGTGGTGGATCGTAAGAGGACATCTGGATGCTACTTCACAAGTAGATCTGCTTCGGCAGGAAACAAAAGACGGTAGCCTTGAGCACCGCTGAGGTCGAATAAATTGCAGCATGTATGGCCCGTTGTGAAGTCACTTGGTTGCGAAAGCTCTTTTGTGAGTTGTTCGAGCATGTGCTAGATGCCACCGTTATCCTTTGTGATAACCAGAGGGGGATTTATTTGTCACAGAATCCCGTGTTCCACAATCGATCTAAGCATGTTGATGGATGGTACCACTTTATCCGAGATATGGTACAGCAAGGCGCCGTAAGGCTCGATCATAGGAACTGATGAGCAGGTCGCGGATATTCTCACTATGCCCTTGGGGAAGGTCATGTTCCTAACCTTCTGTGAGAATCTTGGAATCGTGGAATGACCCTATTCTGAGGGTCAGGTTGGACGATGAGCTCTGGGAGCTCTAGGGGGCTTTGGGGATAGCTTCTCGGAGCTATAAGCAATCACAGGGCTACGCTTGCCGAACCTTGTTGGTGTGCTTGGGCCCCACCATGATGATTGAGTTGGTTCGCCTCTCATGATTTATGGCCCGTATGCATCCTACCCATTTGAGTTTCGGACTCATGGGAAGTACCTCTCATTTGGCCAATGAGGTGGGAAATGTGAATAGAGACCATAGCAAGACCAATGGACACATCGGAGATTGTCGTACTCTCTATGTCTAGGATGGCACGTGTCCAACCACTTGATCTGGGATCAAGTCTAGTGAGGTTTCGAACCTCCAACTGACTTCGGGTCAGTGAAACTAACTTCGGGTTAGTATATGACTCTCTTGAGTCCTAGTGAGGTTTCGGACCTCCAACTGACTTTGGGTCAGGTAAACCAACTTCGGGTTGGTATGAGACTCTTTGTGAGTCCTATAGAGGTTTCGAACCTCTGGGCTAAATCTGTTAGCCGAGTATGATGTCTTTGTGACTGACCCACTTCTTTTTTGAAATAAAGAGGCCAGCAAAGCAAGTTACGGCGGGATGACGCACGATGTTTGGATTGCACTTGTGGACATAGTTCTCCCTAGTTGAGAGGGAGTGTTAAAATTTGTTAAAATTGGACAACTAGGTCCAAACTCCATCTTGTGATGCTCAGATGAAGATTCCAATATTTGTATTGGATTCCTCTTTCAGAGAGGTGTAAAATCGATCTAAAATTGATTTTAATCTGATGAGCAGAACATTTAGTTTGAATTTATTATTTATAATAAATTTAAGTGTAGGTCGGCCTTAAGGTTTTTACCCCTAGCAGATGTGTCACACACCTCTCATGATTGGTATTTATAGGGTCATCGTTGGAGCATTTTTCCAATCATCTCAACACACATCTCCTCCTCTTATACGAGCATCTAAGGAGCAAGAAGGACGAAGTTTACCGCAGCAAGGAGGACGAAATTTACTGCAGCCAGAAATCTGCAGTTAGGGTTTCTGGGAAAGTTTGACCAGCGTTGACTTTGGTCAACGCATGGTCCGAATTGGCTGAAATTTTGTGGAGAGTTCAATTTTTGAAGGTTGTACTCATTGGCATAAAAATCGAGGTCAAAAGGTTGACCGAAGTTGGAGCTGCGTTGACTTTATTGTTGATGTCTTGCGTTGACTTTCTGGATTGCATTGACTTTTCTGGGGTTGACTTTGAGTTGACTGGGTGACTGATTTGAGGACTGTTGTGACACATTCTGGGTTGGTCGACCAAGAACACTTTGTTGGTTGAAGCATCCTGCTGACCACCGTAACGCACCAACACATTCTCCTGTTTCTGGTTTGTCTTCTATAGATCCACTGGTATGTTCTATCAGCATTTTTACTTAACTGTTTATGTGATTATTGTTATAAAAGTAAAGTTGCTTCAAGCATAGAACATCTACATAAATTTACATGATATTAGAGCTAAGGTGAAGACAAGCCCTAACTTATAGCAATCACCAAAAGAGAAAAATGAGTTCCACAAGTTATGGCTTCAAGGAGGATGACAAGCTGACTGGAAGGGATGACTTCCATGCTTGGAAGATGATATTAGATCTCAAATTGGAAGACCATGATCTCATGGACTATGTACTGGGTAAGATACAAGAACCTCCATCCACTACTACTGTTGCTGCTAAAACCAAGTATAAGAAGGGGGAGATCAAAGCAAAGCTAATGATCAGGGAATCCATACATAAAAGTCTGGTTGCCTACATATCTGAGCTAGGCACATCCAAAGAGATGTATGATGGGAGAGATCAAAGCAAAGCTAATGATCAGGGAATCCATACATAAAAGTCTGGTTGCCTACATATCTGAGCTAGGCACATCCAAAGAGATGTATGATAAGCTGATACAAATGTTCAAAGTAAACAATGCAAACCAGGAGCTATTCTTCAAGAATCAATTGAAGAATCTGAAAAAAGGCAGGGATGAATCTGTCCAAACATACTTTCTGAAACTGACCGAGATCAAGAACAATTTGTTGGCTATTGGGGAGACAATAGCTAATCGTGAGATAATACTCACCGCACTTGGAGGGCTCCCATATGAATGGCAAGTATTCAACACTACCATTCTCAATAATAATACAATTCCTAACTTTGACGAGCTACTGTCAAGATGCATGCAAGAAGAGACAAGAATGAAGGAATACGAAAATGACAGAAATGCTGCTTATGCTGCTCATTCTAGAAAGAAGAACTCTGGTGGTTCAAAGAACAAAGGAAGAGCAGGGGCCCAAGGAAAGAAGGGCAAGTGTTTCACTTGTCATAGGCCAGGTCATCATGCTAGAGAATGTCCTTTCAAGAAGGATTCTCCCGATAGTGATGACAACAACAACAACCGGAGGAATGGAAATCAAAGAAACAATAGGTCCAAAGGAAAGAGGAAGGCTCCCTCTAGCGGAAACAATCAACCTTTCAAAATGTCTAGAAACTCCAGGTATGAGGAGTCAAATGTTGTTGATAAAAGAAATGAATACATTCTTGTATCTGCCCTCTCTGCTGCATCCCCGCCCGACACTATGGATGTCTGGCTGATAGATAGTGGTGCCTCAAGACACATCACTGGGTTCAAGGAAGCACTCTCTGACAGGGTTGAGAAGGATACTAATCTAGAAATTATCCTTGGAGATAATGCCACATATCCCGTGAAAGGACAATGGATCAGGACTTCCACTTGTCTCAAGGACAAGTCCTACATTTGCAAGATGTACTTGGTGTACCAAAATTGAAGAAGAACTCTCGTGTCTATACTGTGCCATGGAAGACAAAGGTTTCACATGGCATTCACTAATGAAAGGTGCGCATAAAGAAGAATCTCACAGTTGCTATCTCGATTGGTTTTAGAGTTGGCACACTCTACCAGGTTGGAGGGAGTCCGCTGGGAGCAATGACATGTGACACTATCCGACAAACCGAACTATGGCACCGAAGGTTTGGACACCTTCATTACAAGGCCCTTCCCGAAGCAAGGAAGGTGGTGACAGGGATGCCTGACTTTGGAAATAATCATGAAGGTGTATGTAAGGGTTGTGCCGAAGGAAAGCATACAAGGGGACCTTTTCCCTCAAGTGTCACAAAGACATCTGATATTTTGCAACTAGTCCATTCTGATCTATTTGGTATGTTGCCCGTGACATCCCTGGGAGGATGTTCTTACTACATGACATTCACTGATGACTTCTCTCGCAAAACCTGGATATACTTCTTGAAGAAGAAGGATGAGGCTTTCATGTGGTTCCGTACTTTCAAAGCCTTGGTGGAAAATATGACCGGAAAGAAGATCAAGATTTTGAGGACCGACAATGGCACTGAATATGAGTCAAATGAGTTCAAAGACTTTTGCAGAGAAGCTGGCATTAAGAGGGAGACTACCACTGCATATACTCCTGAGCAGAATGGTGTTGCTGAACGCAAGAATAGGACTATTGTGGAAGCTGCCTGTGCCATGCTATGTGACCAGGGTCTACCAAAGTTTCTGTGGGGAGAAGCTGCAAATACTGCTGTGTACATTCAAAACCGATGCCCTCATTCCGCTTTGGACTCCAAAACTCCCTAAGAGGTTTTCTCTGGTAAGAAACCTGATGTCTCACATTTTAGAATTTTTGGATGTCCTGTCTATTTTCATGTGCCGAAAGAAAAGAGAAGTAAGCTGGATGCTTCTAGGAAGAAAGGAATGTTTGTGGGCTACAGTGAGACTTCTAAGGCCTATAGAGTCTATGTACCTGGTCAAAGGGAAGTAGAGATATGCCATGATGTCACTTTTGACGAAGATGCTTCCCTGAAGAAAGTAGTAGATCTTCCAAGATCTAAGGAAAATCATGAAGCAAGGCTTGGAAATCAAGAAGAACCGCAGGATGAGACAATGCCTGATGTTGAAGGACCAATGGACCCTATCGATCCATCTCCTTCACTGGGAAAGAGACCATCATGGCTCAGGGACACCCTCGAAGATGCTGAGGGACATGCTGCCCCAAGGGGGACATTCCGTGAAAGCAAGAAGCCGTGCAGATACCAAGGGTATCTGGCTGCCATGAGTACCATTGTACAATCTGAACCTGGATCTTTTGAGGAAGCTGTAAAGCATCAAGTCTGGAAGGATGCTATGCACGAAGAATATGAGTCCATAATGAAGAATGATGTCTGGGATGTGGTTCCAAGACCGAAGGACAAATCAGTTGTCACCGCAAATTGGCTCTACAAAATCAAGCATGGATCTGATGAAGTGCTGAAAAGTTCAAGGCAAGATTTGTTGCCCGTGGCTTCTCTCAAAAGGAAGGAATAGACTTTGATGACATATTTGCACCTGTGGCACGATATACCACCAT